>VDFB02000008.1:341320726-341547234 GCA_007258455.2 Sequoia sempervirens
GCACATGTGCAGATTGAAAATAGCTTTATACGGACTCAAGGAGGCTCCTAGGGCGTGCTATGAGCACATTGATAAATACTTGCAGGGAATGGGCTTCATGAAGAGTGAAGTGGATGCTAACCTTTACTACTTGGTGGTTGGGGGTGAGGTTCTCATTCTTGTTCTATATGTGGATGACTTGTTTTTATAGGTTCACTGGGTCTCATAGAGGAGTGCAAGAGGGACCTTGCAGTAGAGTTCAAGATGAAGGATTTGGGGCTTATGCACTACTTTTCTAGGCATGGAGGTATGACAAATAGATGGAGATATTTTCTTTGGACAAGGGAAATATTGCATCGAATTTTAGGATGTATTCATAATTGTAAAGTTATACTTTATCTTCATATTCATCTCACTATCCTAATGTTTATCATTCCATTTTTCCAAAAAAAATCTATGAAATATGTGCCAACAATTGCACAATTTTCTCAGACTTTGTCATCTTTCTTAAATGATGAAATTTTAAATTTTTTACAATTAAGTTTGTGATTGTAATTTCATCCCCAAGATTGCAAACTCATCCTAGAATGGTATAGTAATCAAATCTAGGTGAAATTAACTAAATTGAGGTAGGTGCATAGATAGGTGTGATAAGTTGGAAAATAAGGTGAAAGTATAAGAGCATGTTGATTTAAATGTATAAAAGGTTAAGAGAACAAACCTAGATTCACACAAAATCATGATATTTATCATTATGTATGTATATCAAAATATTACCTAAGAATAAATATAAAATTAAATTGAAAATGCAATAAATATACAAATTTCACTATTATAATTTCATTCCCATTCAAAAATATAATAATTATCTTAGTTATACTAATACAAAATTACGTCAAATAGTCACATGGGTAGATGAGTATACCATTTTATACTTTTTTACATGTGAAAAATTACAATTTCATTCACATTCAAAAATATAATAATTATCTTATTTTTACTAATAAAAAATTAATTTGAATTGTTTAAAATAACCAACACATTATTTTACGTAAGAAATATTCAATATACATTTATTATCTTCCCAAGTGAGAAACCGCTCTTTCTTCTTTAATATCAAAACATCATGATTCCTTTTAAATAAAAATTTTCACAATATGAAAGTGATGATACAATAATATATCATTTTCAATTTTTTTACAAGTAAAAAATTATAATTTCATTCATATTCAAAAATACAATAATAATCTTACTTTTACTAATATAAAATTACTTGTAAAGATTTAAAATAATCTAAACATTATTTACATAAGAAATATTCTATTTACATTTATTCATATATAAAATGAGAAACCACTGTTTGTTCTTTAATATCAAAACACCGTGATTCTTTTTAAATCAATATACCATTGTATGAAAGTGATAGTATATTTATATCTTTTTACATATAAAAAATTACAATTTCATTTACATTCAAAAATATAATACTTATCTTATTTTTACTAATAAAAAATTATCAGTAGGAAATAGAAAACCGCCCTTTCTTTTTTTAATATCAATTTTTTTGACTCCTTACTTTAGAAAAAATTACTATTTTAAATCTTTTTACATGTGAAAATGCATTTATTACCTTACATATGACAAAACATAATTTCTTATTTTACGATCAACGTTGCATACCTACTAGGTACCATTTTTCGAAAGCGATGTAAAAATGATTCGTTTTACCTTAATCCAATAAAAAAATAAAAAAAAATGATTTTGCTCAAGCAGACTGCACACACATAATCCTCGTCGCTCTCAATCACCTTCTGTGCAACATTTCGGAGTGTAATGGAGGGAATGTCTGGTAATTTCAACTTGAAGTACACACAGAAATCTAAGATAGAACGTGAGATGCTCTGCTATACTCTGGCTTTCGCCGCAAACCGTATATTTGTAGGCTTTTTTGCACAAAAATACCAACCAGTCTTGTTTCAAAATGTAGTCAATGCCAAATACGCAATTTTAAATGAAAGAAGTCGTAACATTTTATATTTTCCAACCATCTCATAAATATTTTGTTGGTTGGCCTCAATTTTTTCGTTTTCAAGTGGTGAAACACCTGTTTTGTTTTTTAATTGTATTAATTTCATCATTCTTCAATTTTTAAGTATTTTATGTTACTTTAAAGGATTAAAGAATCACTCAATAGTGATATATTTAGATTTGGTGCTTGGAAAGAAGTAAATAGTATGTATATGTCATTGTAGGTTCCATTTCTACTATCTTTCAATTTTTGTAATCTACTACAGCATATTTACTTTTGATGAAAGGACAACCCTTCCACTCTATTTCTTAATAACATGAACCCTTAAATTAGTAAAAGCAACAAAGCAAATGAAGATTATTCAAGGAGACAATAGAGCAAAGTTTTAGTTTGTGGAAGGTCAATCTAAAGCTCTATGATGAGTCTGCAATCACATGTCTAACCTAGATAGCCAAACTTGATTCCTAACATAGTAGAGGATGAACATAATGTCTAATAAATTCTTATAATATAAAAGAAACATTTTTTAACATACATTAATCTAATTCAAAAATGTAATTATTAGAACACACACTTCAACCATAGCTAAGTAGCCCCCTCTTTCATATTTATATTTGATGTTTTAAAACAAGTAAATAATATGTGTGTGTGTGTGTGTGTCATTGTAGGCTCCTTGTCTACTATCTTTCAATCTGTGTAATCTAGCAGAGTACATCCACTTGTGTTGAAAGGGAAACCTTCCAAGGTATTTCTACATAACACCAACCTTCAAATTAGTATAAGAAACAAAGAAATCAAATATTATTTAGAGAGACAATAGAGAAAAGTTTTACTTTATTTAATATCAAATCTAACTCTTTGTGATGAGTCTATGATCATGTGTCTAACCTAGATAGCCAAACATGATCCCTAACAAAGTAGTCGATGAACATAAAATCCAAGAAATTCTTATGATAGAGAAGAATTTTTTTTTGGCATGCATTAATCTAATTCAAAAAAATACATTATTAGCACATAGACTTTGGTCATAGCTAAGTACCCCCTCGTTAGTACTACTTAATTTTCTAATTTAATTGTTACAAAGTATTTATTATCTATTTCAACTATCATTAATTAATCTAGGCTGATGTGGGCTTATGTGTATGCATTTGATAATATTTTCTTAGGTCACCCTAATGAAATTCTATTTTTCTAAACATTTTTTTGTTAATCTAGATCCCATATTACATAACCTATTTTTCTTCTAGGGTTTCTTATTCCTATTAAGGTTTTTCAAATCTCCACTTTTATGATATTTTCATGTGCTTTCATATCAAAATATATATATTCCTATTTGATTAATTTATTTTAAAATGTCCAATGTATTTTTCTATTAGAGTTTATGAGTTTATTACGATCTCACTTATCACACTCTATACACCTTTAGCTATTGTATTAGCGTTTTACTTTCAAATTTGATATACCATTAATATTTCTAGTTTTTCAAGTTAAAACTATATGTTTTTTATATTTATTTTGTTAACTTATATTCATGACCAAAGCTACTCAAGATCTTAATCCTTCAATCTAAAGAGTGTTTATGTGAACCCTAGCATGGCCCAAACTAGTAGAAACAAAATCCTTTTTGATGCTCATAATGAGAAAGCTGAGTAGTATGATCAAAATCCTCATGTGAACAACCAAGAATTTAAAATGGAGCTAGCTAGCTTTTATAATGTATAGCATCCTATGAAGTCAATCGATATGTTTCATGATGTGTTTTCTAACAAGACATGTATTAGAGACTTTAAAATCTATTTATGCTTTACCTACTTCATCTAGAGTGACTAGTAAACCTAATTTCATCCCTACTTCTTGTTCAAATTAGGTTTTCTCAACCTTAGGTTCATAGAATTTATCTATTTTTATTTGATGTACTTATTCAAATTATAATGATTATTACCCTACCTAAGTTGTCACTTTGTGGGACCCGTGGATGATTCTTTATAAATTAAAATTTACATCATATGAAAGTGATAGTACAATAATATACCATTTTAGATCCTTTTACATGTGAAAAATTATAATTACATTCATATTCAAAAATATAATTATCTTACTTTTACTAATAAAAAATTACATGGAATAGTTTAAAATAATATGCACATTATTTACATAAGAAATATTCAATTTACATTTATTCTCTAAAGAATTGGAAACCATTTTCTTTTCTTTAATATCAAATCACCATAATTACTTTTAAATCAAAATACCATCACATGAAAGTGGTAGTGCACATATCTTTTTACATGTGAAAAATTATAATTTCATTCACATTAAAAAATATAACTAGAAATTGCACCTTGGTGTGTGATGGGTATGTTGAAGAGGTGTGGTTCAAGTCAATTTTGAAAAAAATTGGTCTATTTTTTGTATAAATTTTTGTAGTACATGAGATCAATTAGTAGGTCATTTATCAAATGATATTGTTTGTGTAACAAAGGTCTCAATCGAGAAGTGATAGCTTCAAATCAAGTATGCATTCAATTAGAAGGATCCAAACATGACTAAAATAATACCTTTGAATGAGGAAGATAATCAAGCACCATTACCAACAAGTGCATGTTAATTTTGAAATATGGAGTGATGGAGAAAGAGAGGGAGATATAGGGATAGAGAGAGGGAGAGACACGATAGAGAGAGGGAGACATGTATAAAAATAAATGGGGGAGAGTGGAAAATAGAGGTAAATATTATGATAGAGAAAGAGTGGAATATGGTGAAAAATAGATAGAGAGATAAAGGTAGAGGGAAAGATAAAGAAATAGAAAGATAGGGAGATAAAGAGGAAGAGATAGAGAGAGAATTAATTTTCCCAAAAGAAAAATAGTGGTAAGCTATGTTGTATTGCACATTTTAAGTTGATACAAATATAATTTTGTGATGGTAGAAATAGGGCCTTTTGTTGTAATGAGATGAAATGTTCATATTTATTAGTATGCTAAATTCTAGTCCACTGGTTTCTTGATACATATGTACTATAAGAATTATTATATATAAAGATTATAAATTAATTATATCAAAACAATGTGCATTAAAATAGATCTAACTTGTTCTTTTGAAGAGAAGATGTCTCTTTATTGCAAATTTTACATTTTATTTGTCTTTGGTGTGTCATTAGTAAAATCTATGTAACATAAAGAGAGGAATATAGAAAGAGAGATAGACCATGAAAAAGAGAGAGAATATATATAGAGGGAAAGATAGAAAAGTTGGAGAGAGGAGGCAAGAGAAAAATAGTGAGAGGGGACAAAGAGATGTATTTATAGAGAGAGATAGGAGATGAGAGAAAAATAAGAGATATAAAGGGAAACAAATACTGGTTTTTGATCAACTATTATGTGCCAACAATCCAAATATGGCACATGTCTATGAGAATCCACCTCTCTACCCATCTCTCTCTATGCCACTCTATTTGACTCTACATCTCTATCTCTTTGTGTCTATCTATCTCTTTGCATATCTCTCTTATTTCTCTCTATACCTCTCATGCTCTACTTTTCCTAAAATTTGAAGCTTAAATCTCAATGGAAGATTAAAATAGAATAAACTAAATGCAATCAAAATATATAATAAATAAATATGTGAAATAGAAGAATTAAAATATCAATAAAACATGTACCTAAGAAATATAATTAATATATTATAAAAAATATTAACATCAATTGAAAAATAAGATCAATATTAATAAATAAAAAGTTATTATAAATTTAACCATAAATATAGTTAAATTCTTAAATAAATTAAATTTCTAAAATGAAAACCCTACTAAACTATATTAAAATTGTTAAAGCTAAAATTTTAACTTGTATAATAAAATTTCAAAAGCTTAAAAATTTAAAAATTAAATGAAACCTATTAAAAAGGAAAAAATTCAATTCATAATTAATTTTCAAAACTTAATTAATAAAAATCAACTTGATGTAATTCTAAAAAAACATGTTCTAACATAATACAAATGTAATTACTATTAACTTAATCTATAATCATATTCTTTGAATCATTTATAAAATTGAAAAAAATATATATCTTTTTACTAATTTAATAATTAGTATAATACTAAATTTAATAATTGCAACTTAATTATATAAATAAATAAAAATACATGAATAATTTTTTTTTGCACGTATTAGCCCCAATATTTAATGAAAGGGTGCTTTATTCTTGTAGTTCAAATTTAGATTTAAATAAGATAGGTTTAAAAACCCATAATCTACTATGAGTTAGAGCCTCCTACATAACATAAAACCTAAGTTGACATTATTTTTATTTTGCTAAAATTTTAAATATTTTATGTGTGAAAAATAATTAAATTCAATTATAGAAAAATATTGTCTTCATAATATAATTTCAACAAAGAAATATGTTTGCTTGGAACCATGCATTTGACGTCATTTCCAAAGCAATAAAAATATTTATAATATTCTTGTTGCTTGCAAATAGAAAAATAGTGGGTGGAATTGTCGGCATGAAACAACGAATCAAAAGTTAGTTTATCTCTTCTCTATCTCTTTCCCTTTGTATTCTCTATCTCTCCTTGTCTATTCCTCTCGCTTTTAATCTATATCCCCATCTATATCTCTCACTTTCTATATATATTTCTATCTCTCTTTATCTAACTCTTTATATTTCTCTCTATCTCTTTCCCTCTTTATCTCTTTCTACTCCCTCTCTCCCTCCCTGTCTATCTATCTAAATTTGTATTTCTCTATTATTTGAGTTAAACTATTAGATTTTTTATCTTAATTTAATTGTATTATATTAAAAATATTATTATTAATTATAATAATTTTAAATTTCTATTTAATTGTTTTTATTATAAAGTATAATATAATAATAATAATGTAATTTATATTTAATAAAAAGTATAATTATATTATACATAATTTTATTTGTATTATATAAAATATAAATTATATATATTACATTTAGATTTAATAATTTGTAATGTAAAATGTAATATATAATAATAAATATAACTATAATCTTATTTTAAAGATTTATTTTGGATAGCATATAATTCATTTGTGGTCAGGTAGATATAACATATTAAAAATAAAGTAGCCACATCAGAACTCTGTACATGTTTTGGAGTAGTTTTTTCATGGTCTAACCTAGTTATCAGTGTGTAGCTACAACTAGACATGGTGGTAAAGATATTTTATAGTTGCATTCCACTATCATCTAAAGTAAAAAAATGAAATAATATCCTAATGTCACCTCCGCAAATGAAAATTATGAAATTCTAATAAATGAGATGCCTTTTATCATCTTGCATCCCATTTCCAATAAATAGTTTAGAACATTGAATATCATAAATGAGCCAGCTAGTTTCAAATAGAATATGCCTTCAATATAAATAACTATCTTATTTTTACTATTAAACAATTATTTGAAATAGTATAAATAACCTACACATCACTTTACATAAGAAATATTTGATCTTACATTTATTCTAGAGGCCTCCGTTCTTCTTTAATATCAAAGCTCTATAATTCCTTACTTTTAAATCACAATACCACATGAAAGTGGGTAAAGAAATGACAAAATATTATTTATTGATTTTTGCAATCAACGTAGCATACGACCATTTTTCGAAAGCGATGAAAAAGTGATTTGTTTTTCATTCAAAAGATTTAATTTGCTAGCAAGCACCCTAAAGTTTCGCTTTCAATAAAGAAAAAGCATGAAATAGACGGAATCTACGTTTGCTGGGAAACATTTCTTATGGAGAAACAAGAAATTTTATGTAATTAAAATCTAATTTAATCAATAAAATATATTATGCAATTTTAAATGAATGAGGTAGTAATATTTTATATTTTCCAGCCACCTCATGAATAATTTTCGGACGTTCAGGGTGGAGCTCTTCCTTTATTCAATGTAAATTGGGTTAGTTGGCCTTAGTTTTTCGTTTTCAAGTGGTCTTAATATTTAAAGATAATTATATTATTTTTATCATTCATTTTCTATTATTTTAAATAATTTAAGAATCACTGAATAGTGAGGAATTTAGATTTGGTGTTTTAAAAGAAGTAAATAATATATATATGTCACTGCAGGTTCTTTTCAACTCTCTTTCAATCTTTGTAATTTATCATAGTATGTCTATTTTTGATGAATCATTAGTATTTTTAGTTTTTCAATTTAAAATTAGATGTTTTTATATTTATTTTGATAATTTATATTCACAAGTAGGAGGTATTTTCGATAGTGGTCAATGAGTTTGACTCGTAAAACTACACAATTGAATCCTGATAGTAATATAACTTATATTCATGTTTCAAGCTACTCAAGATCTTAATCTTTCAATCTAAAGGAGTTTTTATGTGAACCCTAGGACATGGCTCAAACTAGTAGAAACAAAATCCTTTTTGATGCTCATAATGAGAAAGACGACTAGTATGATCACGATGCTCATGTGAAAAACTAA
Source organism: Sequoia sempervirens (assembly GCA_007258455.2). NCBI lineage: Eukaryota > Viridiplantae > Streptophyta > Pinopsida > Cupressales > Cupressaceae > Sequoia > Sequoia sempervirens. The sequence continues at coordinate 341,329,207 of VDFB02000008.1, forward strand.
GAATTTAGAAAGGAGTTGGCTAGCTTTTATACTATATAGCACCCTATAAATTTAATCAATATGTTTCATGATGTCTTTCCTAACAATACATGTGTATTAGAGACTTTAAAATTTATTTATTCTTTTCTTACTTCATCTATAGTGGCTAGTACATCCTTTTTCAGCCCTACTTCTATCATAGATCCATCCTCTACTCTTTACCCTTCAATCATCACTACTCATCGCATAGTACCTTGGCTACTAGTCTCCCACCATTTACTATTTATCCCTTTTCCAAATTTCTCTTGCCACTCATGGTTTCCCATATAGATACACACCATTCTACAATGCTAAGAAATTACCCACATGATAAAAGGATTTCCTACATAACCCTATGGGAGACAAGCATAAATATAAGCTTACATAATAATCAAAATAAAAAGGTCAAAGAAATACAACATTACCTATGATATACCCTGGTAAAACCCTCAAGAGGGAAAAAAACCAATCTCCCCAAAGAAACCATACTCAAATCATTATATAGTAATAAAAAAACTATACACTCATATAGTCCCCATGAATACTTTTCAAAGATCAAGCTCCTCCAATGCACCCTCCATGTGTCCAAGCTTGTAACAACACATCTCATCCCATGGTTCAAATATGTCCACTTAATAAGAGAGCTCAATATAGATTGCATCCAATTCAACTATACAAAAAACCAATCCCAACCACTAAACATGTTCTTACTTTTATAGTATGAAGCTCACATAAAATAAAGTTATGCGATAAAGGTAAAACCATGTACTTGAAAAAAATCTCTCAAAAAACCATTGACACCAATAATTATTTTAGGCTACCATATTTTCCCAATATTAAATGTTTCAATATGTGAAAATTATATATAGAATATCTAACCAATATTATATACAACATTACAAGTGGATTGAAACAAAAAATTTACTACATATCCTAAAGATGTATCATAACTAAATATTTATTTTACATAAATTGTAAAAAAATTCATGTGTACAAGGTGTACAACACCCTTTTCCTAACATTCTCTCACTTGTATACATTGCATAAAGGGTCAATGAATAAAATACATCATCATAGACATCCATGAAACCAAATGAACTTCTAGCATGATCCCATACTCCATCAAGATATCTACAATAACATCCAAAGGAATCAACATCTCAAGTAAGAAATATTTTCATCCTCCAACATGCCACCTATACAAGACAAAAATAAGCCAAGGTCAATATGCACCAATCCAAAGAACACAAGAATCAAATCAGAGTGATAAAAAATCCTCATAGTTGCTACCAAATAGAATGAATTGACATAAATGGAAATAGAAAAAACAAAAAATATTAATACACCCAATCATCCATGTCTATAGATATATTCAATTGATTAGGTGAAAAATAGGATAGACCCAAATGCATGAGCTAGAGGATATACCACTAAATATTTTCACACTAAATCACTACAAAAAGATGTAATTATGAGAGCCAAAAGATGCAAATAATAATGAAAAATGATACCTAACTATTATAGCAACTATGTGGGAAGATTTTAGAGCATGAAAAGCTATGTACTTGGGCAAAAATTTGTTGTTTTTGAGCTATTGAGGTCTCTTCCGCCTTCAGTGGCGAATGGTTCCTTTTAGGGTTTTAGAAAACTAATTTTTTAGAAAACTAATTTCAAGATCATGTTATTTGATGTATGCACTCTCAAATTCCTTGTTATCAAACTTTGAAAGTCTATATGTAATTCTGTAGCTTTGATTCCTTGATTTTGCACTCTAAAAGAAGACTTTTGCAACTTTGCAACTTTCACAATTTTGCTCCAAAATTTCTTTCAGCTTGTAAATCTGTAATCACACACTCAAGGGTAGAAAAAAATATTGTTTGTTAGTGAATGGGGGCTTGCCTTAGTCAAACCCCTTGTAGGTAATTAAACCAAATTATGAACTGAAGGAATGAATCATGAAACATGAAGTATGCAAATGATATCACCTTGGATGATATCTTGTGAAATAAATCTGCAATCTAACATGTAGTGGCCATGAATAATGTAGATCTTGGATGTGAAATGATGTTTGTAAATAGATCCTCAATGCAAAATTAACTATCAAGTAGCTCAACCACATGCATGAATGCATTAAACCCTTCACATAATGATATGACTTGAATTGCTGCAATAAACTCTTGAAATCTACCTTGAAATTCCTTGAAAATGCTCTTGAAATGCTCTAATTCTTGTAAAATTGATGTAAGGAAATCTAAGGTGCAGAAACAACTCTCCTAACGTCAAAACCTCAGGGAAGAATGTAGAGGTGATTTTAAATTTTCAATTATAGTCCAATTAAGATACACTTGAAAGAAATAACAGAAACAAAGAAAAGAACATACACAGATGAACACTAGATTTACGTGGGAAAACCCTTACGCGAGAAAAAACCACCACACCAAGAAAAAACCCCTTTGTATTACAGTAAAAAAAATTACATACAGAGTACGGGCTTCACTCTCTAATGTCAATTTACAATAGCATAATCCTTGATCAACCTTGTACATGAAACATTCCAGTTACAATGCTCTCTGAATTGAATTCACACTGAGACTCATCAAAATGTTCATCCAACCATTCGTCGAACTGAACTTCATCTTCAATCTCCAAGTATATCCATGTCATCCCTACTCTATTAAACTTCCTCACAAAATGGCCACAATAGTCTAACTTCCAACGGTTCCCATTCTGCTCCCTGATTGGTCGAATACACACCACATAGGATAATCTTTCAATCGATCAAAACATTCAACCTATGTTCGCATGTCGGTGAGACACTAACCGTGTCTCCTTGTTGCCACAAGACCCAACTATCAATATCAGCCAGACTCATCACCTTCAGCAAGAGGTTACACCAAGTTCAAAAGCTGTCACCTAGACTTCCCCTTGTCACCAAGACATCATACCGATATCATCACATGTAGCGTTATTCACCAAGACAATCACTATTCGGTGAGAGATCATACCGATGTTCAAAGGTCACATAGACACTAGCATTCCTATCGATGAGCCTATCGCTATCGCCAGGAGATCATACTGAGGTTCAAAGGTCACATAGACACCAGCATTCCTATCAGTGAGCCTATCGCTATCACCAGGAGATCATACCGAGACAACCATGTTATTCTGAAATATCCTACCATTGACGAGACTTCAGCCATCGCTAAGAGTTCTTACCAAATGTTCACACCTCTCACCAATGACTTCAGTCGCTAGGAGTCCCACTGAAGATACCTGATAAAAAAAACATATAGAAATGTCGGCAAGACTTCTGTTATACGTTGAGACATCATACTCAAGCAAGCCTTTCAGCCAAGGGTCTCCCTGATAACTGTAATTGCCATGAGTCTCCCCGACATCTGCTAGGAATCAAACCATTGGCTAGACCAACCCACTTGGCAGAGGGTTACACCGAACACAAGTCATAGCGATAGCTTCAGTCAACATGATAGCATCAAGGTCTTGGTGACCTAAACATTTCAAAAGGTTCCACAGCTACTAGTCAACCAAACAATAAGGATGTCTCATCGACTTTTCTCTTTTAGAGGTTTCAGCCTATGAGATTGAGGCACAATATTCCAACACTTGAATTCTTGGAGAATTAGAATGAGTTGAGCCTCTTGTTAGGAGAAACAATGTGAATTAACCCCAAAATCCAAATAGCTAAGGCCGACACTAGACCTAGAAATAAACATTATTAAATTCCCACTAGAATGAAATTCAAAAAGGGGGGTCTTGGGTGGACCCAGTCACCACCTAGGGTGAATGGATCCTAGCTAAGTTTATGAAGACATAACCCTGGGGGATTGAAAGAAGGCTAAAAACCCATTCTAGATAAACTAAAAAAGTGGGTTTCTGTTAAGGAAGGACCCATTCACCACCTAGGGTGAATTGGTTTGGGCACCATTTTCCAAGACCTAACCTTGCCCAATGAAATATTTCTTAATTATATTATAAGTGTCAAGATGGATCTTTAGTAGGTGTCATAATTAAGGCATATAAAGGGGGTTAATTACTCCAATTACCCACAATTAATTAATGACCAGCTAGATAAATGTGAAATTCTTTTATAACACTTTACAATACTTAAACAAGGTAGAAATTATGTACATTTTATTAGAAAGGGGATCATTAGGCTTAATTAAGCAAATACATCCTAGCAAAAGTGTGGAAGTGTGTTACAACACTTTACAACACCCTTGCAAAGGGTCAATTAAGGCATGTTTTAGTCAAATAAAGGTCCTAGAATAGTGTGAATGTGTATGACACATTACAACACCACTCCAAGACATAATTAGTTTAGTTTTAATGTCAATTATCAATCCAAGTAAGGAAAAAGGCTACATTTTCCATTACTACATTTTTCCCCCACTTTAGTGAGATGATGAATCTATGTCAATCTCACACTAAAGTAGAAATTCCAGACACTTAAGTATGCAAGAATAACAAAGATACATGATCATACACTGTCAAAGGCCAAGAAAAATAAACAAAAACAAACAATCAAGCTCAATTGTTTCAATGCGATGTGAGATAGGGTTATTTGTCCATAACATATGTTGCTCACTCTAGGATAGTGGAACCTGAGTCTGTCCACTAGGTGAGTTGTCCCAAAGAATTGGTTTAGTGAGAAAGTCATGCCAATCTGTCGATTCTCATAGTATAATGAGAAATTAATGCCAGTGTGTTGGATTCTCATAGTATAATGAGAAATTCATGCCAGTGTGTCAGCTAAACCCATCATACTGACCATACCAAAGTTATCCTACTAATAAATTCAATAGGAAACCACAATGTAAATTCTTTTGAATATCATGTAAAATTTTTGTTAAAGGGGATTTGCTTTGTTTGTGTAATGGTATTCCTCTTAGGGAGAATTGTACCTAATGTCTCCAAGAGAGGACATGTCAAAAGTGTCAAATTTTCACCCATGGGATGCCCTATTCACTTCATGCCATGATAGTAGATTGTACAATCTTGGATGACATCAAACCCAATGACACCACCAATAATAGGACACATCACAAGAAAAAAAAAAATTCACACCATGAAATTTTGCCAAAATATGTCATCTATGTATGCCCCCACTCTAAAGTGGTTGCTAAACCATCACTGTGAGAAATTAATTTAAAGTAGCCAATGTTTTATCCTAAGACATGAGAGATTTCCTTAGAAAACCCTATGCCAAGTCATATGTTTTCAAAGTAAGTTGTGTCATGAAGTAGGAAGGAAGGGTTTCCCCCACAAACACAAAAGGGATCTATGGATTTGGGTTAGTATGCCTATGCTACAATGTTTTCATAGAGCATGGGATTGTCATCATTCCCCACATACTCATAGAATTGGAAGAATGACACAAAGAGAGCAAAAACAAAGAAAAACCTTTCGGTTCAACATGGAAGAAACATGAATGTCTTGAAACCTTGCATCATCCCAAAAAGGAAAACACAAGACAAATGAAAAATATAAAGGAAAAGCTTTTGGGACAACATGGAAGAGACATAAATGTTTTGATGCCTTGCATCATCACCAATAGGAAAAAACAAGAAAAATTAAAAGTGATTACGACATAGAGAAGAATGAAGATACATATAGAGGAATGTACAAGAGAGAGGATAGATCAAATGAAATGTCATGGGGGATCACATTATGCACATAAAATCATAGAAAGAAAAGTGAAAAAGAAAAATACTAGTAAGGCACAGGCGAGTCAACCTAAAGCAAGTCATTCACCTCCCAATCTTGGTCGGTATAAGTGGAAGACAAGAAACTAGCCAAAGGAACAACGATAGATTCATTACTGGTACAAGGCTATCAAATTCCTATCCCCACTTTGTGTAGGGAGAGAATGATCCGAGATAGGTGATGACAGTGAGCTCCTTGCATTAGAGAAAATGATTTGAAATAAGTGTAAAACATATAATAGTGAGAATGTTTTAAGATTCTACAACTATTACATGACAAGGAGCAAAAGGGTATGTTATTCAATTAGTGGATGCCAATCATTTCCATCAAAGTGAAAATTTCTCAATACTAATTAGAATGCAGGACACTCATTGGTACCATCTCCAAGAGTTTTGTGGTATTGACAATGTGAAACATTTGCATCTTTAGGATATAGCCTTATCTTTTCTTCATCAGTGGTAATGTCAAAATTTCTTTGTTTAGAAGCAGTTGTAGTTTTCTTTCACTTTTAGGTGGTGAACAAGGGAAATTTAGTTTCTTTAGCTTGTAAGTCCTCTTGCATTGGCTAGATTCACCAACTTCTCTAGATGGGATTAGGGAAGAAGGTCCTGAGATAATTTTGTCTTTGTTATCCTTATCCTTAGGAGGTAAGGGTTTCTCTTTAGGAAGGAGGACACCTATGCTAGGAGGAGGATCTAAGAAAATCCTACCATCACTACAAATCATTAGTGATGTAGAAGAAGTACCTTCTTTAGGGAAACAACTCAAAAGACAACTTGGTGTTCTAATACATTTCTCAATCATGCTCCTAGGTGCACTTCACTCGGCCTCTAGTATTGACCTTATTTGGGGCTTTGATCCAACTTGTTTGGAAAAATGCAGATGACATGGTAGACTTGTCTTAGGGATAAAAATATCATGAACATGATGTTGGAAACTCCTATGTGGTAATGACACAACCATTCAACAACTCATTGTCTGATAACTTCTTGTATTGCTACACCTAGTAGAGACAACTTCATTCCAGATTAAGAATCAACAAGAAAAAATGCTTTGTTTAACACTTAACCACTGATATGGGAACCATTACACCTTTCTTAGAAGTTCTTTCAAGGAGGTTTCAATGTCTACACACACCAAAAATGTTCACACTTGATTGGTCACTATTTGAGGGCTTCAATGTCTCATGCAATCTACTTGGGATAGTCATGACATTTTGTCATATAATTTCAATCTTGTTATCCAACACCTTTACCATCTCTATAGGAACTTCTAATACCCCTTCTCAACAAAGAATTTTCAAAAATAAAACTTTTAGTCTTGGATTTGTTTAACCTTCAATTGTTGCACCAACACTGTCATACACAGTCCTTATAGGACAATATCACATTTTGTCAAATAATTCCCAAGAAAACTCGAAAGCTCCTTGAACAAGTCTATAAGATCTTCATACACGCCTTCTACACCTTCTTCAATCACAAACACACCAATCTTACATTGATGGATTACAAACTATCCTTCACAACCTTGACAGTCTGATACATGCAAAATATTAGACCTATAGTCCACTAGAAGCACATGCAAACCTCAACTTGGGACCCTGCAAAATTAGAAGAAGATAAATTACTGAGTAACTACAAATCTGCACAAAACTAAAACTCCAACACTAATTATCAATGGGGTTATTTCATGTAGATGCATAAACACTCCTATGAAATAACACATCATACCTCACAAGCAAACTAATTGAAAGCATAAAAGAAGCATGATATATACCTATTACATAGTGGATTGGTGTCACTTGTGGAAAGTGACCCTTTCCCAATGCTTGACAAGCTCAAATGATGAAGATTGCTGAAGATGCTATGAAGTGAACAAAATTAGCTCTCGATTGAAGAGAGTAACTTTGCGTGAAGATTGTGGATGATAGAAATGAAGAATGACCCTTTTATTTATAGAATCTCAAGTTGGAAGAATGCTCAAAAGAGAGCAATGTGGGAAAAATATTTAGCCAATGGGCAAGTTCCATTTGTCAACATGTGAATGGTTGAGGAATGTGGAAGTTTTGATCAATGTGCTAATAAATGAGATTAGTTGGCTTTTTCAAATTCAAATTTTTCTTGTTGGAGGGAGAAAAGGGGACTTAAATGACAAGTGGGGGACATGTAAGAGGGGAGTTAATGCCATGTTGGAAGGGACAAGTCAACTTGTTTTTGAATTCAAACTTCAGGGAATATTCTCCAAAGATGCCTTGTTTCAAGGAAAATGAGGATTTAATAAATGAGTTAATTGATTTATTAGTGGAAGTGGAAAAATCTAGAGGATGTGATGGGAGATTAGATTAGATTAATTTAGTGAGGGATTAGGTGATTTGACCCATTTGACTTTAGATTTAGGAATTTAAACTAAATCAAAGGGAGATGAAAGATGTTTTAGATTTAATTAAATAAAAAATTGACTTATTTAATTAAAAGTATTATGTTAGGCTTAAATTAAACAAAGTTTATTTATTTAATTTAAATGGATGATCTTAGGAGATTGAATTTAATGAACTTGATTTACCTAATGAATGGATGGATGTGAATGATGCTAATTTTGTATGTCTACATTTTTCTCCTATTTGAAGCAATCCATTTGAATTTGGATGGTGTTTTCATACATTTCCAACCAATCCCAACTATTTTGAAATGGTTTCTTGATTTTTGACACCTTTCGAAAGTTGGATGACAACTTTTGAGCAACATGACAACTTTTTAGACTTTTTAATCAAAGACACTATTAACACTTCAAAATGAATCAGCATGATCCCACATGGTCATAAGTGACCTTATTAAACTCCAAAACACACAAAAAACCTAAAAATCAAAAATAAGAAAAGGTATGTTTATGAGGCTCATGATGCCCCTGCACCAATTAGGTATTCTTTAGGAACACTTATGTTGAGAGGGGGATCTTGATATCCTAACCCTTTGGTTTCTTTAGTTGGTATTTTCTCTAGGAATTGATGGATTTTATGTTCACTTGTTGTATCACATCCTTGTTTGTGTAAGATTGTGAATCCTTCTCCATGTGCCTTCAAGGTTCATTGATGTGTTGGTCACTTTGTTTACATAGGATGGTTGAATGTTTGCTTGTTTAGAGGTGTTAGGTTAACCTATGGTAGGGAAATTAAGTTCAACTTGTGATTCAATTTCAAGATTTAATAGTTCAAATATCTCAAGTTGTGTGTGTTCTTTCATTAAAGGATAAAAGGATGCATTGGACTCAAGGTTGTTTAGACAATGATTTATGAATTCATTAATGTTGGAATCATCTTCTCCAATGATGTCAACATCATGAGGAGGAAATGCATTAGGAGTTGTGTGAGCATTAGTAAATTCAATTTCATTAAGGCCATTGCCAAAAACATAAGTTGAAACATCAACCAAAGAGAACAAGGACTTCCACACATTGCCTAAACAATTCTCCATTTTCAAAATTTTAGATGTAGACATAGTAACTTATTGATTACACAATGTAATTAAATGAAAATGAATTTTTTTTATGTGATTTTGAATTTTTAACAATTCCCTAAAATGAAGCAAATTAAGCTTAATGTAATGAAATTGATGAATCAACAAATCAAAAAACTGAAACAAAAAGGTAACATCACTAAACACAACCTCAAAACTAAGATTTTAATGTATTGAAAATGCAGAGTAGTAGCTAACATGGACTCATTCACTAGTAAGGGAAAATGGGTCCTGGTTAGATGTTTCAAAGATTTTAGAGTGAATTTTGATGCTTTTTTAGTTGCCAGAAGGTTCATATTAGACCTTATCGAGGACTTATTCACTAATAAAGGTGAATTGGTCCTAGTTAGGTATTTTAAAACTATTTTTTAATTATTTTCAAGATCTCAATTATATCTTTTAGTTCTAGTTCTGAGACAGTAAATTGTAGTTTCAAATTTTCCAAAATTTCAATGCAAAAAAGTAATGAAAAGATGAAATGCAAGGCCTAATTTGAATGCAATTTTTTAGTTATTTTCAAATTCAATTGTATGATATCTAAATGAGATGAAAAATGACTGATTTGTTTTTGTAATATTCAAATTTGCACAGATGCAAAACAATGTAAATCTAAACCTTATATGATATGCAAGATTTCAATGCAAAATAAGTAACCCTAAATGAGATCTTAATTCAATGCAAGATATAACTTAAGATGCAATGAGAGACTATTAAAATTAGAAAAGTGCAATGTTCAATATGTTATGCTCAACATTAAAATGATTAGGTGAAAAATAGGATAGACCCAAATGCATGAGCAAGAGGGTATACCACTAAAAATTTTCACACTAAATCACTACAAAATGATGTAATTATGAGAGTCAAAAGATGCAAATAACAATAAGAAATGCTACCTAACTGTTATAGTAACTATGGGGGAAGTTTTTAGAGCATAAAAATCTATGTACTTGGTCAAAATGTTGTTGTTTTCAAGCTACCCGGAGGACTCATTCACCTTTAGTGGTGAATGGGTCCTTTTAGGGTTTCAAAAAACTGATTTCAAGATCTTGTTCCTTGCTTTCTACACTCTGAAATTCCCTACTATCAACTTCTGGAAGTCTATATGTAATTCTATAGCTTTGATTCCTTGATTTTTCACTTTGAATGACAACTTTTGCAACTTTGGAACTTTGACAATTTTGCTCCAAACTTGCTCCAACCTATAAATCTACAATCACACACTTAAGGGAAGAAAAACTTGTTGTTTGTCAGTGAATGGGGGTTTTCCTCATTCAAACCCCTTGTAGGTAATTAAACCAAATGATGAAATGAAGGAATGAAGCAAGAAACATGAAGTATGTAAATGATATCACCTTGGATGATGTCTTGTGAAACAAATCCACAATCTAACATGTAGTGGCCATAAATAATGTAGATCTTGGATGTGAAATTATTCTTGTAAATAGATCCTCAATGCAACATTAACTATATTAGCTCAACCACATGCATGAATGCATTTAACCCTTGACATGATGATATGACTTGAATTGCTGCAATAAACTCTTGAAATCTACCTTGAAATTCCTTGAAAATGCTCTTAAAATTCTCTAATTCTTCTAAACTTGAATGCTTAAAGAGACTTAGAATGATTTTTTAGCTCTTGTTAGGAGAAACAGTGTGAACTAACCCCTTATTTCTACTAAACTAGGACATTAACCCCAAAATTCAAACAACTAAGCCCAACACTAGATATATAAAGAAAAAATATTTAATTCCCACCAAAATGAATTCAAAAAGTGGGGTCTCATTAAGGGAAGATCCATTCGCCATCTAGGGTGAATGGGTCCTAGCTCAACTTACCAGGACCTAATCCCGAGGGATTGAAAGAAGGCTAAAAACCCACTCCAAATCAGCTAAAAAAGGGCCTCCTATTAATGGAGGACCCATTCACTACCTAGGGTGAATGGGTCCTGACACCATTTTACAAGACCTAACCTTGCCCAATGAAATATTTTATTAATTAGATTATAAGTGTTAGAATAGATCTTTGGGAGGTGTCATAATTAAGGCTTAAAAGGGGGGTTAATTACTTCAATTACCCACAATTAATTAATTACCACCTAGATAAATTTGAAAGTATTTTATAACACTTTTCAACAATTAAACATGGTACACATTATCTATATTTTTTTTAGAAAGGGGCCCATTAGGCTTAATTAAGCAAATGCATCCTAGAAAAGTGTGAAAATTGTGTGTTACAACACTTTACAACACCTTTGCAAAGGGTCAATTAAGGCATGTTTTAGTCAAATAAAGGTCCAAGAATAGTGTGAATGTGTACAACACATTACAATACCACTCCAAGACATCATTAGTTCATTTTTAATGTTAATATTTGAACCAAGCATGGAAAAAGGATAATTTTTCGACTACTACATCAATTTTGTATCCAATAACAATAGAACTTATGCCAACAACATATCTGACCCATAAACTATAATTACAAGATACATATAGAAAATATTTAAATAAAGAACATACACATTCAAGAAATCCCATTGCATGGGTAATATCAAATATGAAAATGGATCAAGGCATATAAAATCTACCAAAAAACACTCATACCAAGGAGTGGATAATTAAAACCATGTAGTAACAAAGAAAAATCATTATGATTTACACATGTAACAAAAAATATTCCATAATCTATCAAAAAAATCACTATAACTCTCTAAAGTATAGTATTCTAGACCATGCAAAGATGAACTTGGTAGAGAATTCCAAGATCAAAGAGAATGAAACAACTTCAACATGTGAATATAATATGCACAATAGTATGTCTATCAAATATAAGATAAAGATTATATCATACAATGATTAAGCCTTACATATATAGGCAAGGATGAGGAGGTAAGGAGGTAGGAGAAAAACTCTAACAACCCCTCCAAAGATGGATTTCTTGTGAGAACACTTGACAAGTATGTGAAAAAGTTCCAATAGGTGTCTCAACCATATGAAGTGAGACAAAACCAAAAAGAAACCTAATTAAACTTAAGCTAGGTTTGAATATGTGAATCCTAGAAAGGTGATATCTTAACTAGATGGATAAAGAATATTTACACTAACACCCCCTTAAATGCAACTTAAGGAGTAATGTACACACTAATTATGACTCCTTGATAGACTAGGCCATGTTAGGTATGCATGTACAAATATATCATAGAGTGGAGTAAAGGAGAAAACATAGTGGGAAATAAAACCCCTCTCAAAAAGAGATGCAATGAAATGAAACGTACACATGAAGAAGAAGTGATAGATGTAGAAATATTGATGACCCCCCAAGGAATACTTCTAGCAAAAAGTATAATAAATGTTCTCCCCATAGGAGAGAAAAGAGGGAAGGTCATGTGACACCCTTAAAAAATGTGAAGTCATTATCTCCATGTGAGGAAACGATTCCTCCCAAAATTGGTAGTAGAATAAAAAACATGTGGCCTCCCCTAAAATTATGCTTATAGTGTTGGTAGATTCTTGACACTAGATGTTGAAGATGATCCATGAATGTTGAAGAAAATTTCTCCCCTTGGGAAGAAATAACACCATAAATGTGTGTAAGATGACTTCCTATTCTAAATAGGAATGTGTAGGAAGTAAGGTGAATATCTTTGAATGGTGCACATGATCCAAAGACTAAAATAATGACTTCAAATGATGCTCAAATTTCTCCAAGAGAATGTTGATGTGTGACAGATACTAATATGATGGATTAGGTACCATAGAAGATGTTTACTCCCTACGGTATTCTTCTAATCACTCCAACTCTTGTGTTTTCATATAGATCATCAATTTTTGAGCATGTTGTACACTCTGATAATACTATTGTTCCTTATTACATTTGAATATATCATATGAATCATCTCCACCAAAGGTAAAATCTATTCTCTTCTTTGCCAAATATTTTGTTGTGTAATGACTTAATTTCCTATAGTTGTAGCATGTGGAATCACTTCTTTGGAAGTTGTTTGTTCCACATCCTCTTCCTCTATAGTTAGATTATCCATGTAGTCTTGTAGTGGGTTATTTTTAGTGCCTTTGCATTTTGGTTGTCTCTCCATGGTGGTTGTGTATAACCTACATCATATTGAGGTCTTTCTGCTAGTCCCTTGACATATGCTATGTTCATGTCTATGTCGACATCATAGTTGTGGTTCATAGGGAATCTACGATCAAGATGATCCTTGGTGCTACAAATTTGAAATTATTTTGTAGGAGAATCCTTATTGAGGTGACGATCCCATTCTTAACAAGTTCCACAGTATACTGAGTTTGTTTTAGTCAGAACTATATTTAATTCTATATGTAGTGTGGGATGTTGGAAGAATAAGGAGTTTTTCATTGATGAATTTGTTGGAAACATGAGCATGAGGGATAAGTAATTGCATTATATTATTTTCATTGATGTCAACATTGTATTCTGGTATGAAGACCATCATGTAGATCAATTTGTACAACTTGAACATGTTTGAATATGGTAATCTAGTGGGCATTTTCATTCATTAGATCATTAAAATCAGAAATTATGTATTGCATTCATATAAGCTTCGTTCATTTAGGTCAAATAAGTGAAAATTGTATAGTTTTGTTTCAAAATTGTAGATCAAATCATCATTTTTAATTAGTCAATCTTTGCATATTGTATCTAAAAATTGCATTCAAAAGTTGTCATTCATATTTCATAGATTTGAACACTTGCATTTTTCATTTCCATAATCATAATTCAAAAAAAAAATTGAAAAAATATCACTATCAAAACTATATGTGCACATAAAATTGGAAACCTTAAACAATAACAAGCATAATCAAAATTTGAATTTATAGTCACCCTATCTAGGAAACAAACACCTTGGGTGCTTATGTCTTGTAATTTGTGACTAAAATTAGAATCAAAGCTCTATTGCTATATACTCTGTTGGATTATGTTGTCTAAATTTTTTTCTGCATTTCAAAACTATCATTTACTTTCTACATTGTTGCGTGTTTGCATTGTTAAATGCTCATAATCCAAAAATAACAAAATCTAGAAAATAATTTACTATAAAACATGTTTGAATATAGATCTAAGAACCTTAAACAACATCTTAAAAAATCAAAATTTGAATTTTATGATACCCTACCTTGGACACAGATGCCCTGGGCCCCTCTTTCCCACCTTTTAGGGCTTATATATCTATGATAGAACCCTCTTAGGATCCTTTGTCCAAATGTCTTACTTGTTTTCCAATCACCCATTGCATAACAGTTTGAACCTTAGTACAAGCATTATATCATCATGATGGCTCAATGTTTTGATAAATTTTTAACCTCTTTGAAACAATTAGTGGATTTTTCAAGTTGTGTGTTTGGCAATAAACCTAATTCTGATATTGAAAATCATGATACCTCATCCCCTATTACAAGTCTTTTTTAAGTCCTGCACCAAGATGAAGAGAGCATGCATGAATTCATACAAATTTCCTTATGCAACCTTGATAATAATGTGGCATTTTATCCCTCAATCCAATGCCCTACTACCCCATACCAACAACATCCTGCCATACCACCACTTGAAATTTTCACTCTTTTACACCCTAAAGGTGATTCACAAAGCACACCTCAACCAATACACATGGAAGAACCTATCAATAACAATCACAAGGAAAGCACATCAACCAACCGTCCATCATATGAGCATAAAGTTACAAACACACCCATCGAATTCGAACATACATATGGGAAAGGCTTTTAAATTTTGAGGAAATAAGGATATGACATTAAGAATGAGCATGAAGTCCACTCTCTCTTCGAAAAAACACCATCTAAAGATACTAAAGGACTAGGTTTTTCCAAGATACTCCAGCTTTACAAAAATCCATTTCTCCACCAACTAAGAAATATAAACTTAAGAAATTACGTTTCCTAGGTCCTATATTAAAGATTAAAGAGGTTTTGGCTACACTTTTTAATAAGGGATTAATTATATTACTACTTGTGCCTAAAAAAAAGGAATAAACACAAGAATTAAAATACACCCTACTATGCATATCATAGATTTTTTTGACACCATAAAAATGAGTGTTATGTTGTAAATAAGAAATTGAAAGAATTTTGTCCTTATGGGGACCAAGTTGAACACACGATAAAGTAACATCCTGAAACATAGAAAAATAGGTTGGGGTCCAAACAACATAGGTTTTTATACTAAATTTGGGATGTTTAAGAAAACTTACTATAAATAGAAATGGAAATATAGGGTGAATAAACCTACCTATTCTTCTATTTCATCTAGGAAATGATATCCCTCAAGTGAAAAACTACTTTCAACTCTTCGGTGAGTGAATTCTTTGATGAATCTTGCAATTTCCTTTATGTGTGTATGTGGACTAAACACCACTTTTGGAAGATGAAAATAAAATATCAAATCAACTCAAAACTGAATTGTAAGACTAAATTTGGGTAGATTAAACATAAAGCTAATAGACACAATTTATTTCACACAAATCAGATGAGCAGAGGACACTTAAAACTTATCCCAAAAATAGTTGCAAAGTGTCTCGAGACAACTTTTTGATAGAATGAATGAATAGGGGTTTTGGGAAAAATGTTAAAAATACCAAATGCATTCATTCATGAAATGTAAAAATTAGATTTGATAGATAAAACATAGGTCTATTATAAACACTAAAGCTTTGGGAAAATCTAGGAATAGAAAATGTTGTCTACCTATCACAAAACATTGTTTCAAAAGTTGTCCTGGGACTCTTTCGACCATTGGCGAATGGGTCCTTGTTCACCTTTCCAACATTAATTTATAGGTCCTCTTCTCTTGTGTCTTCACTTCTAGATTCCTTGAGTTTCACATTTGGGTAGTGAGAAATAAATCTGGGATCTAACTTTTTGTGAGATGACAACAAAAGTGACAACAAATTAAACTTTGAAATTTCGTACTTTTGATATCTTCAACTTGCAAATCTGCAACACACAAAGAGGGGGAAACTTTTTTTTGTTTGGTGAATGGGGGTTTTCCTTGGTCAAATCCCATTTTGGTAATTAAACCTTGAAATGAATAAAATCATGAGAGAGGGAATAAAGAATGAAAAAATCTATGTTACCACTCAACAAACCCTTGAATAAGTTCTTAAATGAAGGTCTTCAACTTGCATGAAATGGATTCAATGGATGTGGATCTTGATTCTTGAATCTTTCTTTGAACACTTGAACTTGATCTTGAAACCTACATCACAATGTTAGCTCCAAAAACATGCATGATTGCAAAAGGCTTTGACATGATACTTGAGATATTGAATGCTACAATAAATGATGAATAAATCTGCCCTTGAATTCTCTTGACAATAATATTTTCTCTTGTGAAAGTTCTCTCAATTGTTCTCTTGAAATCTAATGTTAATTTGATAAAAAAAACCTTGTATTTGTAGACATTTATCCTTAATTTCCCTAAATTCAAACATTACAAGCTGAACTTTAAAAATTGAATTTAGGATAATAAAAATATCACCAAAAATATATTTAAAAATGGCTTTGAAGGCTTAGGGAGGACCCACTCACCCATGCACAAATGGGTCCTAGGCCCTAATTCCTGGAGCACATATTGTTCAATGTGAAGTATTATGTATTGGCATTAATTAATGTCGAGTTTCCCCTTTGGAAAATATAATTTAATGGGCTTGTAAATGAATTAATCTCAATTAATTAAAGGAGCCCTAAATAAGTGTGTAAATGTTAAAGGGGTACATTTAACAACAATAAATTAAGGCATAAGGGTATGTGCATGATCATGATGGGCCAAAAATTGGTGATAGATGGGTATGTGGCTGATGACTTTTTTTTAACCCAAATTTGATGAAACAAAAAGGGTTTTTAAAGGATATTACCAACTTTCCACCAATATAAATTATACTTTACTTTGAATTCAATAAATAATTATTATTCATTTTCTATTTGAATTATAACTAAAGTCTTGATTGATAAGCTAATTGATAAACATCTATAGCTTTCAAATGGTATCACATTTTTTGAATTTGAAGCATGCATCACTGTAAAGAATGATTTTGGTTTGCCCTCACAATGCTTTGCTCCTCCTAGGGTTTTTCACCTAAAAGGAGAAAGGAGATTGAATGGGGACCAAAATGCAAGGGTTTACACTCAAATTCTATGTAAATGAAATTTATTATGCCTAATTATGATGTCTTAATGCCCTTATCTGAAAATGAAATGATCTAATGATGCAAAACTTAAGAAAAGTAACTTTTTTGAAAACATAGTGTGATATGAAAAAAAGTAAAATAAATGCAATAAATGATAAAATAAAGATGTAGAACAGGAACTATGCACTTGGAAACTGATGAGGAGAAGACTGGAGATTGCAAAGGTCATTGAAATTCTAGAAATTCTAATTTTTGGAGCAACTGGGACACTTATGCCAAGCTGGGTGACTTATTCCCATACTAGGGAAACTGCCCAAAAAAGTTTTTTCTACCAAAAGGGTGTCTAAATTTGTAAAAAAAATTGAAAAATCAATGCAATGGTACTAATTTTCTACTATGGGTGACTTAAACCACTTTGGATTTTCTACAAATCTGAAAGTGGAAGTGGAAGCCCACAACTTGCACTCTACTTTTTGAAGGAAATATGTATCTGAATATTTGAAAAACCCTTAAATATGAAGATAAAAAGAACATGGAGGATGGATTCACTTTGAAAACAAGTCATTAGGTGTGATTTAATGGCTAGTTTCATCTCTTTAACCTATATTTCTCCATCATTCACCATAGGCATCCATGATCAATATTTCGCAAAGTGAGATCTTGAACAAGAAGTGAGCTTGAAGACCTACAAAAACTCTAGTTTTCTTCCCTAAAGCTTCAACTTTGCTACAAAATGTTATTGAATCTTCTTGTGTAAGACACTTTTGCTCTTGAATTTTGATTTTTGCTTTGTAAAAATGACTAGGAGATGTGAAAAATGACTTAAAAGGTGTATTTATATGCATCAACACCTAATTTTTTTGTTATTTAGACCTAATAGGTCGACATCCATTGAAAAATTAAATTGAATTGATGAAATTCCCACTCAAAAGTGGAAAATATCCCAAAAGGGACTAAGTCGCCACCTTGGGCGACTTAGTCCCATCAGGGATATTTTTGGTGGGTTTCACAAAATTTGAGTGGTTTTAATGATATTTGTTAGGATTTAAGTGGTTTCATGGGTGAATTAGGCCTCAAAGTCTAAAATCATGAGTATTAGGGGCCTATAAATGCAATTTTAAGGGGTGATTGATGGAAGGTGCCTAAAGTAGGACCTAGTTTTACCACCAAATTGTCTCCTTCTTCAAGAGTATACAATTTTTGGCAATAAATTAAGCCCTCACTTTAGAACCCATATGAATCTACATGCATATGCAAGCTAAAGTATTCTAAACACTGCACATTACTTTATAAAAAGATACTTATTCATAAGTCAAGAGAATGAAGCCCCCAATGTAGTTATTTGCACAACCACAACATTAGGAAATACATCCTACAATGAAAATTTGTTAGTCGTCAAAAATCCTTTATCCTAACTCTTAGAAAGAAAATTTGAGGGTATATGTATGCCCCCTCTTGATTTCACTTGCTTTATAGAGGTGGAATCAAGGTAGCAATTTGTTGATGGTGTTTTTATGCACTTTTCAACACAGGCAGTGGGTAGGTGCACTACCTCTCTTGAAAGACAATCTTCCATAGTCAGATTGTAGAACACTATCCCAAGGTCTCTAATGCCAGGTCTTGATAGTGCTTGGGATATCTCAGTTGTTTGATGTGATTTTCTGGAGTCACAAGGCCGTCTTACGGATGGGTTACAAAACATGGAAGTTAGATCTTGAAATGGAGTTCTTGGGATGGAAGAGTTGTTATGCATTGGCTGTAGGTTCAAACAACAATCTTGGACTCCATTCTGTCATTGGATTTGGCTTTACAATATGCAATGAACCTTAGAATAGGTCAATTATAAAAAAAGAAAAGAAGGCAAGGAAGAGGGAAAGTTCCTAAATCTGCAATTAACTGTGAATAGTGACAATGGAGTTCCTACAATGGACAACTTCTTAAAACAATGTCCCACTTAACCAGAGATCTCACAGTATCATGGAAATTGTGCTATCTTCTAAGGTCTGCAAATGCTTTGTCCTTCATTCACCATGTCCATGCATGAATCAAAGATAAAATGTTTTGGAGCAGCTTTGAATTCAAGCCCAGGCTAACTTTGCATAGCTATCTACAATCAGCAAACAACGAAAAGTATGGGCTGAGAAGTTATCAACACAACAGGAGTTTTCATGATCACAAGACAACATTCCTAAAATCTACTAAAGTAAGAAACAACTAAATAGGACAGCAATAAATTATAAGTCAAACATCTAACAAATGGAGATTGAATCAAACAACATGTGAGAAACTCAGAAAATGCACCAAGTCAATGTCTTTTCTTTATAAATTTCTGCAGCATGTCTTTACAACAACTCAACTCTCTTTGCAAATGAGAGGAGAGCCCTATTTATAGTTTTCCAAAGATCTAATGAAAGGCCAAGATCATATCTTATTATGTGGCCAAGATTCATTACAAAATAGGGTTTCACCTACCCCCAATATATCACAATTTTAAAATTACATCCTTGTCCTTTCCCTATTTTGTCCTCTTATGATGGCACTGTAGCACTTTTTTCCTTAAGCCAATTATTCTTTTCACTATAGCTACTCTTCAAGAAGTTCTTCATCCTTGACGAGGCTGTCCTCCTACCTTTTAGAGGCTGTGTATTCTATGAGCTTGAGGATGACTGCCTAGAGCTTGTCTATTTCGATGATTTCATATCGCAGCACCTGGTAGCTCCATTATTTTGTGTTATCCTCCAGCTTTTCCCAATCTTTATCATATTTTGAGCCTTGGTCCTTGAATATCTTTGATTGATTGAAGGCACGGGCAGCGAAACTCATGAACTCCACCGTGATTTCACTAGACATCTCGTCCTCCATCCTTTTATGGAAGTAGGGCTTTATCTTCTCCGGATCCATTTACACCGAGGGCACGTCGTACTCCATCATCAGCTTGAGATAATGAGTGCACTCTGCCCTAATTTCTTTGATCCATTCAATGTCTAGATCCACCTTGCTCACGATTTGTTCTAGCCTCTCTTTCCAGTTAGCAAATTCTCGCCGCCACACATCCATCAGCCAGTGATCGTCTTTCTTAAATGCATGCTCCTTCTCCCATGTGGCTTCTGGCAACTGAAGAATAGCCTCGATCCTCAGAAAGGTGGAGTCATAAGTCATAGGGAAGTCAGTGCAGATATTCCTTGTGCCCTCCAGAGATTGCAACAGGTCTAAGAACTTTTTGGCTGTTCGCACAGCCTGGCTTAATCCCATGTTTCCGACGTATAAGACTCATCAAAACTAGTCCTCTATGGTCTTCTCCAAGTTCTTTCTCCTTTCCATCCTATCGATATTTTCTTTGGATAGCAGTTGAGGTGTGGCCATGGATGTGGTAGGTAGGTCGTCTACTGAAGACCATTGTTGTATGTAATCTGTTAAGGCCGCCACCTGCGCCTTGAGTTCATCCTTCCAGATCTTTTCCTGCTTTATCAAATGCACCACCATAGCCACTGACTCCTCAAGGTGCCCGACCTTCTGCTCTATGGTGGCAGTCCCCAAGTCTATGGTGGAGATGTTGTAACTCACCTCAGCCTGGCCAATCATAGGCGTTGCTATTTGCGCAGCTCAAGACCAGGAAGCATCCATCGTTACCCTGGATCAGACTTTGAGCCTCTTCTCCTTCTTTGTCATGATTTGGGCGTGAGCCAAGATGGCTTCTAACCTCCCCCTTGGGTCCTTTAGCACAGGGGTTTTTCTTTCAAGCTGCTTCTCTAACCACTCGGGCACAACAGATTTTCCCTTGGGTGAAATGTGGTCACCTTCGCCCTTCTCGGTCAAGGAAAAGATTTCCGCTCCTTTTTCTTCTAGGGATTTTCCTTTCTCCTTGGCAGAATCTCCTTCCTCCTCATCAAAGTCCAAGAGGCCAGGAAGCATCCATCGTTACCCTTGGATCAGACTTTGAGCCTCTTCTCCTTCTTTGTCATGATTTGGGCGTGAGCCAAGATGGCTTCTAACCTCCCCCTTGGGTCCTTTAGCACAGGGGTTTTTCTTTCAAGCTGCTTCTCTAACCACTCGGGCACAACAGATTTTCCCTTGGGTGAAATGTGGTCACCTTCGCCCTTCTCGGTCAAGGAAAAGATTTCCGCTCCTTTTTCTTCTAGGGATTTTCCTTTCTCCTTGGCAGAATCTCCTTCCTCCTCATCAAAGTCCTAGATGAAAACGAGGCATTTGATAGGTAGCATGGTGGACAGTTGCTGCACAGGACCCTCCTTTCCTGCTGTCTCTTCTTCTTTCTTTTCCTCAGTATACTCAGCCTCGAGGGTCTTGACAACTTGGGTTCCACCCTCAGTTAAATCCTCCTGCTGCTATTTTTTTGATGGCTACCCTTCTTCATCATGGGGTGACTTTTTTGCTTCTGCCTCAGTGTCCTTTAGTTGTTGTGCCATCTCCTCCTCAAGGTCATCGTCAAAGGTTTGCACGATTACCTTAGCACCGAAGCTATCTTCCTCATTCCCACTCTCAGAAGAGCCCGTTCCCTCCTCATAAGCCACCTTGTCGATGGTTCAGTGTTCGTATTTCGGGTGCTCATGGTATTCATCAGCTTCCTCCTTAATAGGCTTTGAGGCTTCTCACTCTCATTCCTCCCATTCTTCAGAGATTAGCATGGTGGCTTCCATAGTCAGTGGCCCTATCGGTGGTTGTGAAGGCTGAGTAGTAGTGAGGACTTGCACAAGGGCTGCTTGGACAGTCAGATCCATTAGGATCTTGGAGAGCTCAGGGGGAAGATTTTGCATGTGTCTCGAGAGAGCCTCAGGCATGGTAGTAGTGGGAATAGGTGACGTTATTGTTGCCAGAGGGAGCGATGTGATTGGTGACATGGTAGCAGAGGAAGGGGGAATAGTCATGGTGGAAGAGGAGTCAATAATTATTATAGACTCAGCCAGAGGCAGAAGGGCAAGATGGCCAGACATGTCCACTACTGGCAGGGATGCAACGATCATAGCTAGGGAGGTAGGTGGTGCAACAGGAGGGGCAGGGAGATCCAAGAGAGGTTCCAATTGATCTGTACCCTTTGCTTCCTCCTCTTGGGTTGAGGGTTGTTCTGCAGTGCTCTGTGCCTGTTTGAGCCTTTTGGGAGGTGAGCCTCCTATTTCTTTCCTTTCATAGACCTTGGGGTCTAGAGACTGTTCATTTTTTGTCCCTTTTCTTTTCTTGGACCTGGTGACCGGAGGAGACTTGGAGGTCTCGCCAGTTGAAGTGGTGGCAGCAACATTCTCTATGGTACTTAGCTCACTTTTGAGCCCTTCATAAGTCAAAATTATTCCTTGTCACTTGAATTAAGCTACCTGCCCATCGATCCACTCCTTAGTATGGACCAAGATTGGTTGGGTTATGGTATCTAGGTCGTCGACCTCCTGTTCGTCCCATTCTATTGTTGGTATTGGTAGATTGGTAGCTGCAGGGTACCTGGGATGCATTATGGTGGCCTCGTCCTCCTTGACTTGGTCTGGTACGAGAAATGGCTGCACCCTTCTTACGAACTATACAGTCATTCGCATGTAGTGCCTCACACGTACCTCTTTATCATCCTGGCAGTCGGCCCAGAAATCCTCGATGTGGTGAACATGGGCATACCCTGACCCTAGTGTCTTTATGACATGACCATACGGGTCCATCCACATGCGACCAATGTGTAGGTAGAATGTGTAGGTAGAAGTGGTAATCCTTTAACTCTTTCTCGGAGTTACCAGCACACTGGAAAGTTTGTAATCGGTACATGCCCTGGCCAAGGGTCATGGGATAGGAGATCCTCACTATGTGTTTACTGTTGAAGATTGCCTATAGGTGTTGGAGTTTTCGAGAAAGCTCCAGAAGGATGATTCAGTCATTGGGGTATCGAGGCAACCTGTTTGGCCTTTCAGTGAAGCCCTAGGCACGAATGTATGTGAACTTCGGATATTGGATGAAGAGAAAGGCATACTGTTTCAAAAGTGCCCTAGCACTGTGGGAGACCCTCCTCTCAAAGTCTCCGGCAATCAGCCTGATAATATAGCTAATGAAGGCATCGTTTACTCTACAATATTCCTTTTTGAAGTTCCGGTATTGGAGCTGTGGGTACCTATCATATGCCTTGATTCTTCACCCCTGGTCTTGACTAGGTGCCACAAACAACCCGTTCTACTGTCTTCAATCCACCAAGGAATAGACGAGATAGGAAGTCATATAGAACTTGGAGCTCTTCTTTACACTGACAAACAGCTCATGGAAGCAGTCGCTTATGATTCCTCCCTAGTAAAATGAAGTCTTTGTGGTCATGTCCTCGTTTCCACGCAGAATCTACTCAATGAAGTATACCATCCATTCTTGGAAGAAGGCCACCGTAGGAAGACCCATAACTCAGCTTAGCATCATGACCAAGTCGTGGTAATCTTTGTGGAAATCACTGCGGAAGAGTTCTTGAGGAACCTTCGCAGTGCTGCCCCACCCTTCCTTGAGCCAATGTAGATTTATTGATTTCTTATAGCCTGCCAGATTATCATCCCACATCGCCTGTCATTCTTCTATGGTGGGGACCTCCATCTCTTGAAATGTTGGAATATGGAAGGTCTCTGTGATCCCTTCAGGCGACATGTTAGCGAGAATGTTGCCCTCTTTATCAATGATTGTCCTTGTGTTAGTTTCATACGCCTCCCAACAAGCCATGACCAACTCGGGGGCCACGAGGGATGGAGGGAATCTAGCAACCTTTGCTATTCCACTCTATCTTATCAATCTTGCATTCTTTGTCATTGGATTGACCTTGACCCTTTGTGTGAATTCGTCAATATCAACTTGGCCTATGTTGGTGTCAGTGATCTCCTTCCAATCCATGGTGACTTTTGAGTGCAGAGGCTCACCCTAGAATTGGTATTTCATCTGATCCTTGTCCTCTTTCCCTCGAGGGGTCCTTCTTGACTTCTTCCCTTTGTCCTTCTCAGTAGAGGCCCCTGAAGGTCCTGCGCTTGATTCCATATATTCTGCAAGCAAGGGCATAGTCAGCATAACGGATCACAAAAGCATTCATGTTAGCCAACTCCCCGAAAACAATATTTATTTTAAATAATCAATTAAGAATATCATGACCTTTTATCCCCATATGTTATTGATCTTCTGATTAAGGGCATTTGGACAATTCAGGCCCTGAGGGCCAGACTTTCTAGGTAGGAATGTTGTTTGGAAGGGAAAACACGGTGGAGGGCTCCCGAAGATTCTCTTCGGTCAAATTTTAGTATTTCAAGAGGTTTGTAATGAAGAGGACCGAAATTAAGCACATGGGTCGAAGTTGGATTCAAGATTTGGGCTCATTTGGATCAGTTTAGGAGAATTCAAAAGTCCTAGGTCAGAGAGCCATTTGGTGATGGCAGTTTGGAATGGCAAACAAAAAAAGGAAATCTGGATACGGAACTCCGGGGTCTGGGGTTTGGTGGGTCAAAGGGCGGCCAACAGTTTATAATTTTACTTCTGATGGTTCGGGCTGGTGGCACCGGGAAGGTGTTCATCTTTCGCCATTTGAGACAGCTATTTTTGGATGGAAGTCTAGAAGGGGCAGCCCAACAGTTAGGGCCCAGTTGGAATGAGAGCGATTCTGAGTTCAAATGACATCCCAGGGGCAAAGAGGAGGTCAGGGGCCAAAAGGTGAGATGCCATCAGAGGTTTGTCATGAAGGACGACAAAGCACTCATGGAACCCGAAAGAGGAAGTTCGAGGTCCCAGGCCCGAGAGACCCATAGGGTGCCCATTCAAGTTGAAATGCCCACAGTGGGGAAAAGGCCGAGCTCCGACTGACGGGAGGCTGGGGTTAGTTTGCAATTTTGATGCGGAGGCAATCCAACAAATTTTTGAATAAGGAAGTCCGACGGTCCGGGCCCGAAGGGGAAATCATCGTCGGAAGGAATGTTTATCGTTTGAGTTTGGATGGCCAAGATAGCCACCGGGGCCGAAGGAGACGATTTCCCTGTGGGAAGAACAACCACAGCGAGGTAAGGTTCTGGATCGGTCATGCGGGCACCCTAGAAGGTTTTCTAAGTTTTCAAAATATGGGTTTTATCCGCCACACTATGATTTATCATTCATTTGTGGTTTTGATGTTTGTTATTCGTTTTAACCCTTAGAAATCACAAAAATAATGCTCGAGAGGGGCGAACAGAAAAACTACCTAGAACACACAATGCAGGGAGATGTGGGATCCACCTACGATCGATGAAGTGATGTTGAGGGTGATGAACGTGAAGGTGTCGAAGATGGTGGGCTCCTCAATCAAGTTCTCCAATCGCTCTGCAACCTTGTCAAATGATAATGATGGGTTAGAGTGGGTCTTTTATACCCCTAATCACCATTAATGATCTCATTAAATGCAGGTATGACAACATAAAAGCTTGGTGAGTTTGAATATTGGCAATGGCGGCAAGAGACCCAGGGTCTGACGGCTGGGGAGGTGCAGGATGGCGGCCGCTATTTGATTTTGACTCGGTTGGAACGGCGGTGGTGGAGAGAGAGTCGGGGCCCAGAGGGCGGAGTTCCGTCAAAGATCCGCCATCGAGGATGGTAGAAACATCACAAAATTCTGAATGTTCGGGCCCAGAGCACTCGACGTCAATCAAGGTTCCCATAGACTTCGGATGGTAAATGTGGTGGTGAGACCCAAGAAGCGGGATGCCGCTAGAGGTTCACCGTGAGGGACGACGAAGCACAGTTAGAACCCCGGGAGCGAAACTCCGAGGTTCGGGGTTCCACTGGTTAAACAGTCGTTGAAATTTCACTAATTCTAACAAACGACAAATGTGGGTTCAGACCCCGGGGTCTAGGAGGATGCAAAGTGGATGCCATTGGGAACAGCAGGTTCAGCGGGGAAACCTGGCAAGTGAATCCTGAACGGCCGGGCCCGACAGGGTCAAATTGCCAGAAGGACTCCGTGAGGCACCATAACATGGAAAAATTAAAAGGGGAAGGCATGGTCAAGTTATGATGGGATTTTAAAGCAACATTGACCATCTGAGAAACCAAAAGGGGAGGCACGCAAAATGAGGCAGCAAAAAAATGACCCGACAAGGTGAAAGAAAAGAGGGTCCCCATTCCGAACGAGGCGTGTGTGCTAAGGGCACAACACAATCTAGCCACATTGAACCCAAAATATCATATTGAAGGAAATTTCCATGTACCATGTCACATAATGATAGATAGTTGATGATGTCGGGTGTGGAATCAGGATTCTAATGAATCAAACGGTGTCAAAAATGGAGTTCCCTAGCTCCCATTATGTGGTTTTGAATGAAAAGTATTTTATGGATGTGTAAGGTAAAAGAAACCCTAATATAATGCATAGTAAAAGAGATAAAGGAAAAAAATTTCACTTATTGTTTCATTTTACCTCCTTGTAGCTTGAGAGTGATGAGTGAAAGGAGAAGATGTCGAGCAGACAGGGATACACACCTACATGATTGGACGTTCTTCATGACCAGGTGGCACGCGGTGAGCGTCGGCATGAGGTGAGTGGATTCTGCAACCTTCGTTTTGTGATTTTGAAATTATTTAATAATTTTGAATGCATTTATGGGATAATTTAGGATCTTGTAAAAAAATTTTGCAAAGTGTCCCCTTTTTTTGCAAAGTGTCCCTTTTGTTCGCAAAGTGCTCATTTTGTTCGCAAAGTGTCCTGTTTCTTCAGAAAGTGTCTTGTGTCTTTGTGAAGTGTCCTATTTCTTTAAAAAATGTCCCAAAAGGGTTCTAAAGTGTCTAGGACCTTTAGAAAAGCATACTAGAGTAACTTTAGCACACTTGGTTGATGAAACTGTAAAAAAGGATAGATTTTAGATGAATTTTAGAGTATATTTGTGTAAACTTTATAGGTACCCACCCGAGGATGAAAATGGTTAAGAGGGAGAGAATTGATATTTCTGAGAGATCTAGCTCCAATTCTATCATTAGAGGAGACAAAACATCTTTAGACCATTGAGATCTATTGGTCATAGCTTATGCCTCTCATGAGATACAACAATGTCATGTTGATGGCTCTCTGTGAGTGATGGAATGCAGGTTCATGAACATTTCATTTTCCTTCAGGATAGATGATGATCACACTAGAGGATGTACATTCGATTCTCCATTTACCAATTCGAGGAGAGGGAGTATATTTTCGTAGTGACCGCAGCTTCCTGGACCAAAGAGCTGATTTACAGTATTGTGTAGATAGTCCAGTGTAGGATGCAAGGAAGGATTGATTTGTCCATGTTATTATATTCATAGGCACTAGTGGTTCAATGTATTATGATTTACATCGAAGCACTAGTTATCATCCCTGATGGTTGAGGTGCTCACCTAGATGGAGGACTATTCCACTTGATTCGAGCGATGGCAGAGTAGCAGACAATATATGCCTAGAGTAAGTGTATGTTGGCACATCTCTATCATGATTTGGGGCAATTTCTATTTCAAGAGGTGGACTGTATGGCGCACTACATACTTCTACAGGTGTGGTGACTTGAGCACATTACATGTACCTAAGCAGTTGGTTATCTATGTGTGACAACAGTAGGATACCCATGGGCTTTCGAGTATCCTCTACAATGACTATGGCAGTATGGTGACTTACATTTTTGGAGGGTATGATTTCACTGATTGGATGAGGACGAGGTCCTATGAAGACCTAATCAACTAACATTGTAGTGGTGAGATTATATCAAACAGTTGAGGAGGATGTAGATGGATATATTTTTGGTTGGCCGCTAGGACCATGTAGCATGACCATTCTACTATGATCAAGTCATGCGGAAATTTGGAAAAGTGTAGACACCACCTCAGAGATGACCCACCTTTAGGAGATCAGTGTCTCTAGGTGATATAGTACAACTCACTCTTAAGCATGTAGTTGAGAGTGATTATGACTTCTTTGATACAAATGATGTCAGAGCCATAGTAGAGCATGAGGAGTGGTGGGAAATGACTTGACCAACACCAATATTCCTGATGGATGAGACAGTGGGAGATGAAGAGCCACTACCAGATGACGGAGATGAGCAGGAGGATAGGGCCGAGTAGACACGCTACATAACTTTCGATATATTTATTGATGTGATTGATGATGAGTATGATGAGGAGGTAGATCCAGATTATGAGGATCAGAAGGGAGAGGGGGATGATGAGGAGGAGAAGCAATACGAGGAGCAACCACCCTTGAGTGAGGATGATGAGGCAGTAGTTGGGGACCATTATGAGGAGGGAGATTCCTCTCCCATCTATAGGATGAGGTCATGAGTAGCATTTGCAGCTAGCATCACCTCAATGCCCCTAGTATAGGATGATATTGAGGTGACACATCCAACCGGTGACATAGGCTATGATATTTGATGTTATGCATGTACTTTGAGTGATTATGTTGTTTTACATATATGTATATCATGATGATGGTTACTGATTGTGTACCTTATCTATCTTGTAGGAGTGATGAGAGACTAGCAAGAGTTCTATCATCAAGTTGCCACAGAGATAGTGCTTGCATCCATCGATGAGGAGGAGATGGATCCTGACTACATTCCCCCATCAATCATGGAGGATGAGCCAGAGTCACACAAATTTCTTTTGAGGCTATGAGCATCATATGAGAGTGTGAGGAGATGAATTTTTCAAGCTAAGAGTGTAGGAAAATCATCACAAACCTCAGGAAAGGTCGAGAGACTACATGCAGAGCTAGCACAGGTATGAGTGGAGAGAGATCAAATGGAAAAAGAGTGTCTTGTGGTTGTTGGTCGAGTACAAGGTCTAGAGTATGCGCTTAGACTTGGTATTTCATGGTCATGATCACACACGACCATCTCGAGACATCTAGGGCCCAGATCACGAGCACCATAGCTAAAGGGGTTTAGCTCTCACAAACATTTGTGATTTTGTATATGATATTGAGATGTATATAAAACTTTGATATATATAGACATGCACATTTTTTGCTATTATGATGTGTCTCTTTGTGCTTGAATGTTAAATGCAATGTGATTGATTAAATGACTTTATGGTAACAGTATTTAATTAATAGCTACATGACTTAACAAAACCTATGTGATCTAATTAAAACATATTGCAATTTTGTTTTAGATACAACATGATGATGGAGTATGTTATGCTAAATTAAATGTAACTTATCACAACACACTAGATGAATTTGAATAGCATGAAGCCTAAAGGGATTATAAATAACCACTTTAGTGTTTAACACAAACCTATGAAAGAGTTGTAAAAAATGAAGCAGTGTGAAAGCGTATAAGGGAAGATCCTATAATGATTTAACAACACTGCTTTATAATTCATACTATTCAAAAGGATTAAACATAATACTGATGCAAATGTGTGGCATTGATTGGTTCTTTAAGGGGTTTTCCATTGAGTTCCATTAAGACATATGCACCAGACCAATAGCTTTTGTCAACAACATAGGGTCCTAACCAATTAGGGCTGAATTTTCCTCATTCATTAGGGTTGGCATTTACATTACGTTGATTTGTAGATAGAAAAAAGTCCCCCTTGTCAAATTTTTGAGGGATGAAATTGAGATTGTAGTAATGTTGTTTCCTTTTTCAATAAGCTGGAAAATGCTCAAGAACATTAATGCATTGTTCATTAAGCATTTCAATTTGATGTTATCATTTGGTCTTATAAGTGTTATTTTCAATCAAACCTTGAAGAGCAATCCACAACATTTGGATTTCTAACTCCAAGGGCATGATTGTCTTAGTACCATAAACTAGGTTATAAGGTGTTGATCTGGTGGAGGAATGAACACTTGTGCAATAAGCCCAAAGTGCATAATGCAATTGTTTGTGCTAGTCCTTATGATTAGTGTTAACAGTTTTCTTTAAAATTTGTTCAAGGACTTTATTAGTTGACTCTACTTGACCATTTGATTGTGGGTAATAGGGTGTCAAAAAATAGTGTTGAATATGAAAAGTTTCCAAGAACTTCTTCACATCATTATTCTTAAATGGTGTGCCATTATCAGATATTAATGTGGAAGGAAGCCCAAAACGAGCAATTATGTGCTCAAGGATGAATCAACAGATCACCTCAGCAGTCATAGATCAAAGAGGAATAGCCTCTACCCATTTTGTGAAATAATCAGTGGCAGTGATGATATACATATGTCCAGTGAAAGACAATAGGGATATTTTTCCAATTATATTGAGACCCCATATAGAGAATAGATGAATATGGATTTAGGCATGAAACTCAGAAGCAGGAGCATGCAATAAATATTATATCTAGCTCTCGTGGTTTGTTGTTTTCCTTATGTTGCCTCCAATTATCTGCTCGATCTACATGCTTGTTGAAATTTATCACTCAATGCTTCAGGGAGTTTGCAATCTCCCTAATTATCTTCACCTTTCACGTGTCCATATCGAACATCGAAAAGGCTCACATGGCTCTGTTCATGGGAGATCTCTTTATGCATGCTATTTTTTATTGTATCGGTGCATGCCAATCATTTTTTAGACCGTCCTTGATATTTGAAGAAGGAAAAATCATTTAAGTGGCCAATTCATATATTTGGAAGTGTGATTTGTTGCTACTCAGAGGTGGGATTCACTACTGAAGATTGGAGGTAGCATTATTTATTGGGATGTCAAGGCCTCATTATCTGGCATGAACCCTCCATTATTCACCCCTACAAAATCATCATTTGTGTGCAAGTTGACCATCATTTAGAGGCTTTTTGTAGAGATCTCTATTAAGGTTCATGTTTGGTGCAGGCTCAACATGAAGATTTTCACCAAAATGGAGGCAAATGTAAACCTTTGTTTCTAAATGCATGCAAGTTTCTTTACCTATACTTTTTCATGCTCCTTGCTTTCTTCCTTATTGATTCTTTAAAAATTGTGTGTGCTTTGCAAGCACCACATGATAAAGATCTAGGAAATTTTGGAGCTTTGTAAAAATTGAACTTATATGAAGTTCCATATGGGGGTTTCTACTTAATGCATCTAGTATAGGTTTCTTTCATTTTACTTATGAATAAACAAACTTAGAATATTAAAAGTTGCTTCATCAACCATCGAGCTTTGTACTGTTCCTCCAATAGGTAGCCAAAAGTGGTCTTTTGTCCTAAGTTCCTGGCTACATGAGCTTCCAGAGTTGCATCCTCATGTGCTTCTAGAGTTTCCTTCTAGCAGGACAATATTGAGCATTGGATAAATAATGGCACCATCTCTAACAGAGGGCATCTTTGCAGTTCTTCAACAATTGCAACTTTCTTCTTTAGTTTGAATAAATTGATAGGATTCATCACTGTTGTTAGCCCACCATCTTCAGCCTTTGTAGCTTGTTCTCTATCAGTCTTCACAGGATCTTGGATCGACATCGTCGCTTTCTAACATGTGGACATGTGAGCAGTTTTCAGAGGCACACATCATCTGGATTTGGATTCCAAAATCACCCATTCTTTTGGTTTGGCTTCTCCAATCACCAACTTGGATCCTTTTCTTCCTAAGGGGATAATTTTTTTTTGCAAGCAGTGGATCATATTATGTCTTCATATGTTCATCATTGGCATGGGAGCTCTTTCATTATGGGGGTATTCATATCTTCATTTTCTTTTCCTTCATTAGTTTTTGCTTCTCCTTAGTTTTCATTCAGAGAGGATGTTGGAGTAAATTAATTAACATTTACTCCAACGCTTAATGGAAACTTAGGAAAATATCATCTAATGCCAGTGCTTAATTAATTACGCATTTCAATCAATCATGTGCTTTATTCTTTGTGTTGCATACAAGATAAAGTCACTTAACTGATTCATGCATTATGTTATCGCACTCCTCTCTTAGTCAAAACTCCACCATTCAGGGTCTCATGTTGAGTTTTCTTGAGTCTACATAAGGATATTCAATCCTTCATTGTATTCATTTAGTAATTGATTCAATAATCAATAATCATTATTGTCCCACATATTTTTCTATGTGATTTGTCATTTGTGTGTGAAAGGTTTCTCTTTAGAATATCATCTAGGGCTTGTGGGATCCCAATCATAGATTCTTTCAATTCTCTTAAGAAGTGGGAAAAAAATCTTTCTTCTTTAATATCAAAGCAGTATGATTTTTTTGAAGTCAAAATACCATCATATGAGTAGAGCAGGACTCTGGGTATAGCGATGTTACGGAAACCCACAGAAAATCCCATGGTGGAGGAAGCTTTGAGGAAAAAGGCCACTTCAAGTATACACAGAAATATAATATAGAAAGTGAGATGCTCTGCTATGCTCTGGATTTTGCTGCAAAGCGTATATTTGTAGGTTGTTTTGCACAAAAATACCCATCAGTTTTGTTTCAAAATATTTTTTGGACGTTCATGTAAACCTCTTCCGATAGACAATGGAAATTAGGTTAGTTGGCCTTAAAATTTTCGTGTTTTGCTAATTCAATTTGTCTTAATATTTAAAGATATTTAGTTATATTAATTTCATCATTCATTAATTTTTAAGCATTTTCTATTACTTTAAAGAATTAAAGAGTTACTAAATAGCAATGCATTTAGATTTGGTGTTTTGAAAGAAGTAAAGAATATGTACATGTCATTGTAGGTTCTTTTTTTACTATCTTTCAATCTTGGTAATCTATCAAAGTATGTTTACTTTTGATGAAAGGACAATCCTTCCATGTGGTATTTATTAATAACATCAACCCTTAAATTAGTAAAAGTAACAAACAAAATGAAGTTTATTCAAGAAGACAATAGAGAAAAGTTTTACTTTGTAGAAGGTTAAATCTAAAGCTCTATGATGTGTCTGCAATCGCATGTCTAATCTAGATAGCCAAACTTGATCCCTAACAAAGTAGTGGATGAACATAAAATCCAATAAATTCTTATGATAGAGAAGAAACAATTTTTTTAACATACATTAATCTGATTTGAAATTTTCATTATTAGCACACACACTTCAAAAAAAAGATGTAGTTTTTTTTGTAAAACTACAATATAATCTATCTATTGATAGAACATTAAGAATGAGGCTATTGTGACATCTAGTATTTTAATAGTAATTTTCCTTTTCTATTTTCTTCATTTAGATAAATATTTATTTTTCATAAGTCTTAAAAGTCCCAAATACTGTTAGAACTGAAGCCCAACGAACTCCATATGCTTTCCCTCCAATTGTTGACTCTTCACATTATCCGTGTGGTTTGGGATAAGACATTATATATGCTATTGTATCTATTGTAAAACTATTGATAATAATAATATTCCTCTACTCAGTGTGGATGTAGTCATAATTTGGTGAACCATGATAATTTTTGAGTCTTGTCTTTGTGTTTCTTATATGTTATTGCTATGTTTGTTGCACCATTGTTTCACTCTTCTTTTATTTACAATTGGTATCAGAGCTAGCGGTATAGTTGGTTGGGAAAATTAGTGTTGAATTTTCTGAGTTATGGAGGAAACGAAGATAGAGAAATTCTTGGGTCAAAATTTCAGTCTGTGGAAGGTGCAAATGGAATCATTGCTAATAAAGTAGGACCTCTCACTCATGCTTGAAGGGAAAGCAAAGAAGCCAAGTTTGATGCTAGATGAAGAGTGGGAGAAGTTGGATAAGAAGGAAAGAGCTACAATTTTCCTCTCGCTGTCCACTAACGTATTGTTTAATGTTTCAGTAGAGAACACTTCGAAAGAGTTGTGGGAAAAAAATTCCTCGATGTATGAGATGGCTTCAATTTCTAATAAGGTATGTATTATGAAGAATTTATATAACTTGAAAATGAAAGAAGGTGGAATTGTGTCCAACCATCTTAATGAGTTTAACACATTGGTTACCCAATTGGTTTTAGTGGGTATTAGCCTAGATGAAGAGACTAAGACAATCTTATTACTGTGTTTGTTACCTAATAGTTGGGAAGGAGTTGTAATGGTTGTGAGCACTTTAGTGGCAGCCAAAAATAAATTGAAGTTTGACGATGTAGTAGCTACACTTCTCAGCAAATATATGCGAAGAAAGAACCAAGAAACCTCTTTTAGTGAAGCCTTAACTGCTGTTAGTAGAGGAAGGCCTCAAAATAAAGGGAAGGATAATAATAGAAGAATATCAAAATCTTCTAAAAGGTAAAAATCCAGAGGCATAATTGGTGACTGTTGGTTTTGTGGTAAGGCTGGCCACACCAAAAGAAATTGTTATTCCTACAAGAAGGTACAAGAGAAGGTGAAAGAAAATGAGGCTAATACTTCCTATGACAAGGATGATAGTGTGTTGAATTTATCCACATGTGAAACTATTTCAGATGTGTTGGTTCTAGATTCTGGTGCCTCCTTTCATGCCACCTCTTGTACAGAGGCCTTCACAAACTATCATGAAGGACAGTTTGGAAAAGTTTATTTGGGGGATAAAAAATCATGTGAGATCATTGGAAAGGGTGAGGGTATGTGCAGGATCATCATGGAAAAAACAGGCCCTTAAGTGGCAAAAAAATCAAAAAAATTAGTGTTAGGCAACTTGATGTAAAAATTTGAATAAGTTATCTATATTATTTCAAAAATATGTAAGAATAGAATCTGTAGAAAATTGAATGTAGTTTCTAAACTACTAGGTTTATTTAAAAATAAATAAAATCTATTTGGTGAAAATTTGAAATTTCAATGCAGAGTACTTAAATTTCAAGGAAAAAATAAGAAGTAGGTGTATGCCACCCCTAACCATAATAAAATGATAATATTTTTTATAATATTTTATATATAAGTAGAGGACTCATGTCGATGTGATGCATATTTTGTAATTTTTCCAAGTAAATAATTAATTATGAATTTTTATTACAACTTTTAAAAATATAAAACGTATGTCGACCACCTTAACTTGGTCAAAACTTCATGAAATTTAATTTTCTTTTTTAATCCTATAGTATGTGAAGCATAGAATGTGACATGTTTTAGATTCAAAAATGTGATACCATTTGAAAGTTATAGATGTTTTTCAATTAGCCTATCAATCAGGATTTAGTGTAATTGTAATAGAAAATAAATAATAATTATTTATTAAATTCAAATTAAAAAATAATTTATATTGGTGGAAAGCTAAGAATCTCCTCTAAAAACCCTTTTCATTTCATCAATTTTGGGTAAAAAAAGTTGTCAGCCACATACCCTACAAATACCCATAATATTGCCACTTTTTGGCCCATCATGATCCAGCACATACCCGTGATGTTATGTTGCAATCAAAGAATGGATGCAAATGGCTTTTACAAGATTTTAGACATGTAGCAAAACTTAAAAGAAATCTTATTTCTGCTAGCCAACTTTTCACATAATGTTGTAATATGTTTTTCTCCTTAGATTCATGGAAAGTAACTAAGGGAGCCTTTGTGATTTCCAAAGGAAATAAGGTGGGCAGTCTATATGTGTTTGAGAATGGCTCTCAAGTGGGAGCTGCTATGGCAGCGGTGGACAATAAAACTGAGCTTTGGCATCAAAGGCTCAGACATATGAGCAGGAA
Organism: Sequoia sempervirens; assembly: GCA_007258455.2. Lineage (NCBI taxonomy): Eukaryota > Viridiplantae > Streptophyta > Pinopsida > Cupressales > Cupressaceae > Sequoia > Sequoia sempervirens. The sequence goes on from VDFB02000008.1 coordinate 341,365,113, forward strand.
AGGCCTTGAAGTGATGATCATAAGAGATCAATTACCGGGGTTGAAATTTATAGATTTAGAATTTTGCCAACATTGTCTTTATGGCAAGCAGAAGCGGGTTAGTTTTTTGAAGACAAGTCATGAAAGGAATACCTCACCTTTGGAGCTTGTTTACTCAGATGTCTTTGGATCGACTGAGGTCACCTCTCTTGGAGGTGCTAACTATTTTGTAACTTTACTTAATGATTGCACTAGGAGGGTCTGGATTTTTATGCTCAATAGGAAATCTGAAGTCTTTAGTAAATTCAAAAATTTTAAAGCTTTAGTTGAAAATCAGAGTGGAAATAATATAAAATGTTTGCAAATGGATAATGGTGGTGAATTTTTCTCACTAGAGTTTGATCATTTTTGTGTGGAAAATGGTATTCGAAGAATTAAAGTTGTTCCTTTTACACCTCAAGAAAATGGGGTTGTTAAGAGGTTAAATAGAAAGATTTTGGAAAAAGAATGATGTATGCTTTCCAATGCTAGATTGGGAAAAGAGTTTTCAATTGAGGCTTGCAATACAATAGTGTATTTGATTAACCAAAACCCTTCATCTCAGTTGGATTTTGGTATTCTGGAGGAGGAGTGGCTTGGAAAGTGAATCTCCTATTCACATCTTCGGGTATTCGGATGTGAAGCTTTTGTGCATGTCCCTAAGGAGAAGAGGACCAAGTTGGACCCCAAATCACATAAATGCATACTTGTTGGGTATGGTGAAGAATAATTTGGTTTTTGACTATGGGATCCAGTTGATAGGAAGATAATTCATAGTAAGGATGTTATTTTTAATGAATGCTCCTTTCCAACTTTGCAAACACAGGAAATAAACACTAAGGAGTGTGTGCCCTTATTAGCATTTGAAAATATCAACTCACATGGTTCACATAGAGTTAATTTTCATTTAGGTAGAATAGGTGGAATAGATCATTCACCCACCTCTAATTTATCCCCTACCCCTTCTATGTCCTCACCTCTAGTTTCAGAAAATTCTGATGAAGCAGCAAGTGGAGAATTCTTCACACGACTTATGTCTGATGTGAGGGAAGTGGGGTTTGTGGACTTCCCTTCCACCTTCCCTCTTTTCCTACCAACGAATGTCCACATTGTTAAGTGCTCACCGCTACCTATGGAGGGCAGAGCTTATGGCCCACACAACACCAACAAACATGACCATGATCCATACAAGCCCATGGATAATAGTGCAAAGCACCGAGTCTATGGTGGTGTTGATCCTACACAACCTTTTCAAAGGTTGTCAATGGTAATTTTCCTTCTTAGACTATAGGGAAACATTTTTTCTCCTACGTAGGCAATATATTATCTTGGTAAAAATGATACATAGGGTGTTAGAATTAACTCTAGTAATTGTGCTAAGCCTAGTGATAAGGAAGTTTTGAACAAGGTGCAAGGGATACACAAAAATAGTGTTATTCCTAAGTCTGGTACTAATAGTACACAGAAAACTGAGGGTGTTTTAGAATTAAGGAGGACTACGAGGCAGAGGAAGCCTCCTTCTAAATTCTCATATTATGAATTATTGTATTCAGAGGAAGCAGAGCCTAAACTTTTGATTTTTGATCAAACTAAACCACTTACAAAGATGCTTGCAAATCAATTGATTATGCACAATGGAAGAAGGTGGTGCAAGATTAAATGAATTCATTGCAAGCTAATAACACTTAGTATTTAGTGCAATTTTTTCCTAATCGAAGACCCTTAAAGAATCATTGGGTATACAATTTGAAAGAGGAAGATGGAGGGAAGAAACATTATCATGCCAGACTAGTTGTCAAGGGGTATGATAAACAAAAAGGGATATATTTTAATGAGATTTTCTCACCAATTGTGAGAATGACCACAATCTGGGCAGTTTTAGGTTTGGTAGCAGTTTGGGACCTTGAACTTGACCAGTTGGATGTCAAGACTTCTTTTCTACATGGTGATGTTGATGACGAGTTGTATATGGAGTAGCCAAAAGGGTTTACAAAGCAGGGACAAGAACATATTTATTGTAGGTTGAAGTGCAGTTTGTATGGGCTCAAGCAAGCCCCAAGGCAATGGTATCTTAAGTTTGATCATTTCATGATTGAGCAAAACTTCTTAAGGTGTGAATCAGATCCTTGTGTCTATTACAAGTAGCTTCCTAATGGTGAGTTCATTATTCTTTTACTCTATGTTGATGATATGTTGGTAGTCGGTACTAGTAGGAGGATTGTTTCTGAGTTGAAGGAACAATTAGCTAAGAAACTTGCTATGAAATACCTAGGCGCAACCAAGAAAATTCTTGGAATGACCATCACTAGGGATAGACAAAAGAAGGAGATCAAATTATCACAAAAGGCATATATTGACAAGGTTGTAGAAAAATTCAGTATGGCTAGTGTGAAGGTTGTTTCTACTCCTCTTGTTGGCCATTTTCATTTATTTTCTAATTTGTGTCCTAAAACACAAGAGGATAAGGATTTTATGTAGGGTATCCCTTATACATCTACAGTTGGTAGTATTATGTATGCCATGGTCTCCACTCATCCCAATATTGCTCATGCAGTGGGAGTTGTGAGTAGATTCATGAGAAATCCTGGTAAACCTCATTGGGAAGAAGTGAAATCGATATTAAGATAACTTAAAGGTACTTCAGATTATGCTTTATGTTTTGGTGGGAATAATGTATAGTTACAAGGTTTCACTGATTCTGATCTAGTTGGAGATTTAGATAAATGAAGATCTACTACTGGTTATGTTTTCATGTTTGTTAGAGCTACCATTATTTGGGTTTCCAGGTAGCAACATTTCGTTGCTCTTTCTTCCACTGAAGCTAAGTATATGGCTCTATCTGAAGGTGCCAGGGAGATGCTTTGGTTACAATAGTTGTTTAGTGATTTGAGATGTCAACAAAGTGATTATGTTCTTTTTTGTGATAGTCACAACACCATTTTTATGGCTCACAATCATTCATCTTAGTGCCTTTCTAAACATATTGGCATACATGTTCATTTCATTCGTCATGTGGTTGAAGAGGGAAAGTTACAGGTTGCAAAAATTGACACAAAAGTCAATTTGGTAGATATCTTGACCAAAGTAGTTCCCAAAGAGAAGTTTGAATTCGCGAGGAATTATCTTGGTCTGGTTAAGATATGATAGTAAGTTTAAAGCAGGGGAATTTTTGGTGAGTTGCAACATCTATTAGATTTCAAGTGGGAGATTGTTAAAATTGAAGCCCAATAGACTCCATATGTTTTCCCTCCAATTGTTGACTCTTCACATTATCTATGTGGTGTGGGATAAGACATTATATATGTTGTTGTATCTATTGTAAAACTGTTGATAATAATAATATTCCTCTTCTCTGTGTGGATGTAGCCATAATTTGGTAAACCATGATAATTTTTGTGTCTTGTCTTTGTTTGTATTTCTTATATTTTATTGCTTTGTTTGTTGCACCATTGTTTAACTCTTATTTTATTTACAAATATAATAAATACTTATTTTTATGGACATACATAATTTATCTTAATAATTGAATTTAGATTAAAAATTATTATATTATCATGAAACATAATATTTCTTCCATTTTATCATATATTTTCTATTTTATTGACAAATAGTAGTGTTTTTTTCTTTTGAGTACAATTAACATTATATTTAGGTGTGATTGATTTTTAGTGAAGATAAAAAAGAAAATATAAATGATAATAAAATATTTAAAATTAATATTGTTTGAAATAAATATTTAGATCTACAAAAAGTGTAACTTTGAATATACACAAAAATAATTTGTGTGGGTAGAAGTGGTAAGAACATTTATTTTTCACATAGTATTAATATTTTGTGAATTAACACTAAAGTGATTCTATATGTCGTATCTAGTGAATACATTCAAACAAGAGTAGTTGTGACAAAAATTATTTTAAGTATAATGAATATAGACATAATAAATTTGGTAGCCCAATTGGAATTTTAGTTGGAAGTTATTATATTCAAACAAGAATAGTTGTGACACAAATTATTTTATGTAAAATAAATATAGACATAATAAATTTGGTAGACCAATTGGAATTTTAGTTGGAAGTTATTATATTCTAAAAATATTGCATAAAATGTGACAGAAATTTACAAATTTTTCCTAACCAAAATTAGTGAACTACTTAGAAGTTTGTGCAAAATATCTATTTTATTATACTAGTTTTTAAGTCTAGGATGTATTCACAGTTGTAAATATATACTTGATATTCATATTCATCTCACTATCTTAATGGTTATCATTCTATTTATCCAAAAAAAATCTATGAAATATGTGCCAACAATTGCACAATTCTCTCGAACTTTGTCATCTTTCTCAAATGATGAAATTTTAAATTTTTTGCAAATAAGTTTGTAATTGTAATTTCATCCCCAAGATTGCAAACTAATCCTAGAATGGTATAGTAATCAAATCTAGGTGAAAATAACTAAATTGAGGTAGGTGCATAGATAGGTATGATAAGTGGGAAAATAAGGTGAAAGTATAAGAGCATGTTGATTTAAATGTATAAAAGGTTAAGAGAACAAGCCTATATTCACACAAAATCCTTATATTATCACTATGTATGTACATCAAATATCTGAGAATAAATACTAAACTAAATTGAAAATAACATAAATATACAAATTTCACTATTATAATTTCATTCACATTCAAAAATATAATAATTATCTTATTTATACTAATAAAAGTTACGTCAAATAGTCACATGGATATAGGAGTATATCCTTTTATACTTTTTTACATGTGAAAAATTACAATTTCATTTACATTCAAAAATATAATAATTATCTTATTTTTACTAGTCAAAAATTACTTTGAGTTGTTTAAAGTAACCGACACATTATTTTACCCCTCTAGGAAAATTCACCACAAACAATTTGGCAGTTAATTGTTGGTGGTGAATTTTTCGTTGAGGTGAATTTGTCATGGTGGTGAATTTTCTCGCGGTGAATTGTTGGCAATGAATTTTCCTAATGCCTTATTTTACACAAGAAATATTCAATATACATTTATTCCCTTTCCAAGTGGGAGATCACTCTTTCTTCTTTAATATCAAAGTACCGTGATTCCTTTTAAATCCAAATTTCCATCATATAAAAATGATAATATACAATTATATCATTTTTCATTTTTTTACAAGTGAAAAATTACAATTTCATTCATATTAAAAAATATAATAATTATCTTACTTTACTAATATAAAATTAATTGAAAAGGTTTAAAATAATCCACATTATTTACATAAGAAATATTCTATTTACGTTTATTCCCTTATAAAATGAGAAACCACTCTTTGTTTTTTAATATCAAAACACCATAATTAATTTTAAATCAAAATACCATCACATGAAAATGACAATACACTTATATGTTTTTACACGTAAAATAATTACAATTTTATTCACATTCAAAAATATAATAATTATCTTATTTTTACTAATAAAAAATATTCAAAATAGTATAAATATCTTATCAAATGCGATTATTAGAAAATGGAAAACCGCCTTTTCTTTTTAAATATTAAAGTTTTATGACTCCTTACTTTTAAATCAAAATAGCATCATGTGAAAGTGACAATAGAAAAATATACCATTTTAAATCTTTTTACATGTGAAAACGCATTTATTCCCTTACATGTGACAAAACATAATTTCTTATTTTACGATCAACGTTGCATACTATCATTTTTCCAAAGCGATGAAAAAATGATTTGTTTTGTTGACACCCAAAAGTTCTCTTTCAATAAATAAAAGCATGAAACAAACGGACTGTACGATTGGTCGGAAACATTTCTAATCGAGAAACGGGAAATTCTAATTTAATCAACAAAATATATTTTTACAATTAAGAGTAGATTTAATTTTTTGTTTTCAGTTTTTTTAAAAGAAATGAAATTATATTAAAATTCTCTATGGACTCCCAAGCAGTAGTAACTGCAATGAGAAATAAGATGGAAGAAAAACATACGATCTGTACGTAACTGTCGAAGAAAAACATACTCTTAAATGCAGTCTTAGAATTTCAAGATTTCGTTCTAGCAACTCTAAACTTAAAATTCATCATGTAAAAAGCTCAGAAATAAAACATTCTAACCTTGAGGAGATAATTTTGAAAGCAGTTCATCTCGATCAACACTTTGAGGCGGTGGAAGCAGAGGACATCTACAGGAAGGGCAGGTATCGTGATAGTTATCAATCCATTTATCCAAACAATTCCTATGAAATATGTGCCAGCAATTGCACAGCTCTCGGATTTCGTCATCTTCTTCGAAAGAGCTCAAGCAGACTGCACACATATAATCCTCCTCGCTCTCAATCACCTTCTCTGCAACATTTCGGAGTCTACTGACAGGCAACCTATACTTTATCATCTCCCCTGATGTGGGTGAAGTTTCTGGTAATTCTTGCCACAAATAGCTCTCGTCTTGTGGCGGCCTGCTCAGTCCAAGAGCAGAAAAAAACCAACATAGTGCGTTCTGTATGTAGGCCATGGCTGATGCTGAGTAGAGCAGCACTCTGGGTATAGCGATGTTACGGAAACCCACAGAAAATCCCATGGCGGAGGAAGCTTTGAGGAAAAAGGCCACTTCAAGTATACACAGAAATCTAAGATAGAACATGAGATGCTCTGCTATGCTCTGGCTTTTGCCGCAGAGCGTGTATTTGTAGGCTGTTTTGCACAAAAATACCCACCAGTCTTGTTTCAAAATGTAGTCAATGCCAAATACGCAATTTTAAATGAAAGAAGTCGTAATATTTTATATTTTCCAACTACCTCATAAAAATTTGGTTGGTTGGCCTCAATTTTTTCGTTTTCAAGTGGTCAAACACCTGTTTTGTTTTTTAATTGTATTAATTTCATCATTCATCAATTTTTAAGTATTTTCTGTTACTTTAAAGGATTAAAGAATCACTCAATAGTGATATATTTAGATTTGGTGTTTGCAAAGAAGTAAATAATATGTATATGTCATTGTAAGTTTCATTTCTACTATCTTTCAATCTTTATAATCTACCAGAATATGTTTACTTTTGATTAAAGGACAAGGTTCCCTTCCACCATATTTCTTAATAACATCAATCCTTAAATTAGTAAAAGCAACAAATCAAATAAACATTATTCAAGGAGACAATAGAGAAAAGTTTTAGTTTGTGGAAAGTCAATCTAAGGCTTTATGATGAGTCTGCAATCACATGTCTAACCTAGATAGCCAAACTTGACCCCTAACAAAGTAGAGGATGAACATGAACTCCAATAAATTCTTATGATATAGAAGAAACATTTTTTTAACATACATTAATCTAATTCAAATATTTAATTATCAGAACACACACTTCAACCATAGCTAAGTAGCCCCCTCTTTGGTATTTATATTTGATGTTTTAAAACAAGTAAATAATGTGTGTGTGTGTGTGTCATTGTAGGCTCCATGTCTACTATCTTCAAAATCTTTGTAATCTAGCAGAGTATGTCTTAGGGAGACGATAAATGTTTTACTTTATGTAAGATCAAATATAAAGCTCTATGATGAGGCTATGATCAAATGTCTAACCTAGATAGCCAAAAATGATCCCTAACAAGTAGTGGATGAACAAAAAATTCAAGAAATTCTTATGATAGAGAAGAATTTTTTTTAGCATACATTAATCTAATTAAAAAAAAATCATCATTAGCACACAGACTTTGGTCATAGCTAAGTACCCCCTCATTAGTACTTAATTTTCTAATTTAATTGTTACAAATTATTTATTGTCTATTTCAACTATCATTAATAAATCTAGGTTGATTTGGGCTTATGCGTATGCATTTGATAATATTTTCTTTGGTAAGCCTAATGAAATTCTATTTTTTGAAACATTTCTTTTGTTAATCCATACCATATTACATGGCCTAATTTTATTCTAGGGTTTCTTATTCCTATTAAGATTTTTCAAATCTCCACTTTTTTTATATTTTCATGTGCTTTTGGATAAAAAATATATATATTGACATTTGATTAATTTCTCTAAAATTTTCCAATGCCTTTTTCTATTAGAGTTGCCTTTTTCTATTAGAGTTTATGAGCTTATTATGATCTCACTTATCATACTCTATCCACCCTTAGCTATTGCATTAGGGTTTTACTTTAACATTTGATATACCATTAATATTTGAACTTATATTCATGCTCCAAGCTACTCAAGATCTTAATCTTTCAATCTAAAGGAGTGTATATGTGAACCCTAACATGGCCCAAACTAGTAGAAACAAAGTCCTTTTTTATGCTCATAATGAGAAAGTCAAGTAGTATGATCACAAACCTTATGTGCACAACCAATAATTTAAAAAAGGAGCTAGCTAGCTTTTAGAATGTATAGCATCCTATAAAGGAAATCAATATGCTTCATGATGTCTTTTCTAGCAAGACATGTGTATTAGAGACTTTAAAACTTATTTATGCTTTACCTACTTCATGTAGAGTGACTAGTAAATCTAATTTCATCCCTACTTCTTGTTTGGATTAGGTTGTCTCAACCATAGATTCATAGAATTTATCTATTTTTATTTGATGTATTTATTCAAATTATAATGTTTATTACCCTACCTAAATTGTCACTTTGTTGGACCTGTTGGTGATTCTTTTTAAATTAAAATTTCCATCATATGAAAGTGATAGTACAATAATATATACCATTTTAGATCTTTTTACATGTGAAAAAATATAATTATCTTATTTTTACTAATAAACAATTACTTGAAATAGTTTAAAACAATAAAGACATTATTTACATAAGAAATATTCAATTTACATTTATTCTCTATGGAATCAAAAATCATTTTGTTTCCTTTAATATCAAAGCACCATGATTCCTTTTAAATCAAGATACCATCACATGAAAGTGACAGTGCACATATCTTTTTACATGTGAAAAATTACGATTTCATTCACATTCAAAAATATGACTATAAATTGCACATTGGTGTGCAATGGGTATGTCGAAGAGGTGTGGTTCAAGTCAATTTGGAAAAAAATTGGTCTATTTTTTGTATAATTTTTTGTAGTACATGAGGTCAATTACTAGGCCATTTATCAAATGATGTTGTTTGTGCAACAAAGGTCTCAATCTAGAAGTGGTAGCTTCAAATTAACTATGCATTCACTTAGAAGGATCCAAACACAACTAAAAAAATACCTTTGAATGAGGAAGATAATCAAGCACCATTACCAAAAAGTGCATGTTATGTTTGAAATATGGAGTGAAAGAGAGAGAGGGAGAGATAGGGATAGATAGAGGAAGATAGATGATAGAGAGAGGGAGACATGTTTAGAAATAGAGGGGGGAGAGTGGAAAATAGAGGTAAAGATTATGATAGAGAAAGAGAGGAATATGGTGACAAATAAATAGAGAGATAGAAGTAGAGGGGTAGATAAAGACATAGAAAGGTAGGGAGATAGAGAGGGATAGATAGAAATAATTTTCCAAAAGAATTTTTAGTGGTAAGCTATATGTTGTATTGTACATTTTAGGTTGATACAAATATAATTTTGTGATGGTAGAAATTGGCCCTTCTTTTGTAATGAGATGAAATGTTCATATTTCTTAGTATGTTAAATTCTAGAACATTGGTGTCTTGATACATATGTACTAGAAGAATTATTAGATCTATAAAGAATAGAAATTACTTATATCAAAGAAATGGGCATTAAAGTAGGTCTAACTTGTTCTTTTGAAGAGAAGATGCTTCTTTACAACAAATTTTACATTTTATTTTTCTTTGGTGTGTCATTAGTAAAATCTATGTAACATAAAGAGAGGAATATAGAAAGAGAGATAGACCATGAAAAAGAGAGAGAATAGATATAGAGGGAAATATAGAAAAGTTGGAGAGAGGAGGCAAGAGAAAAAGAGTGAAAGAGGGGACAAAGAGATACATTTATAGAGAGAGATATGAGATGGGAGAAAAATAAGAGATATAAAGGGAAACAAAGGCTAGTTTTTGATCAACTATTATGTGCCAAAAATCCAAAGATGGCACATGTCCATGGGAATCCACCTCTCTACCCATCTCTCTATGCCACTCTATTTGACTCTACATCTCTATCTCTTTGCATGTCTCTATTATTTCTCTCTATACCTCTCATGCTCTATTTTCCCTAAAATTTGAAGCTTAAATCTCAGTAAAAAGTTAAAATAGAATAACCCTAAAATTTGAAGCTTAAATCTCAGTAAAAAGTTACAATAGAATAAACTAAATGTAATCAAAATATATAATAAATAAATATGTAAAATAGAAGAATTAAGATATCAATAAAATATGTACCTAAGAAATATAATTTATATATTACAAAAAATATTAACATCAATTGAAAGATAACATCAATATTAATAAATAAAAAATTATTATAAATTTAACAATAAATATAGTTAAATTCTTAAATAAATTAAGTTTCTAAAATAAAAACCCTACTAAACTATATTAAAAAATTTAAGATTTTTTATTTCTATATTTTTTATTGTGTTTGAGTTTTCTCATCAACATTTCAGATCACACTCAGTGATCCATCATCAGGATGATAGAGAGAAAAAGAGATCCTGATGATGGATCACTGAGTGTTGATGAAAAAACTCAAACAAAATAAAAAATCCACAAATTAAAAATCTTAAGCATTATGGATTATGGAAATCTCATAGTATATTAAAATTGTTAAAGCTAAAATTTTAACTTGTATAATAAAATTTTGAAAGCTTAAAAGTTTTAAAATAAAATGAATCCTATTAAAAAGGAAAAAAGTCAATTCATAATTAATTTTCACAACTTAATTAGTAAAGCATAACTTGATGTAATTCTTAAAAAACATGATCTAACATAATACAAATGTAATTACTATTAACATACTCTATAATCATATTCTTTGAATCATTTATAAAACTGAAAAAAAAAAAATCTGTTTACTAATTTAATATTTAGTATAATACTAAATTTAATAATTGAAACTTAATTATATAAATAAATAAAATACATTAATAATTATTTTGTCACACATATTAGCCCCAATATTCAATGAAAAGGTGCTTTATTCCCCGTAATTCAATTTTATATTTAAATAAGGCAGGTTTAAAAATCCATAATCTACAATGAGTTAGAGCCTCCCACATAACATAAAACCTAACTTGACATTATTTTTATTTTGCTAAAAATTTATATATTTGATGTGTCAAAAATAATTAAATTCAATTGTAGAAAAATACCATCTTCAAAAAATAATTTCAACAAAGAAATATGTTGCTTGAAACCATGCATTTGATGTCATCTCCAAAGCAATAAAAATATTTATAATACTCTTGTTGCTTGCAAATGGAAAAATAGTGGGTCAAATTGTTGACATGAAACAACTAATCAAAAGTTAGTTTATCTCTTTTGTATCTCTTTCCCTTTGTATCTCTTGTATTTCTCTCTCCCCTGCTCTTTCTCTCTTTGTCTATTCCTCTCTCTTTTAATCTCTATCTCCATCTATATCTCACTTTCTATATATATTTCTATCTCTCTTTATCTAACTCTAACTCTATCTCTTTCTCTCTATCTCCCTCCCTCTTTATCTATTTGTACCCCCCTCTTTGGGCCCCCTCTATCTATCTAAATTTATCTTTCTCTATAATTTGAGTTTTTCTCTCTTTATAAATATGCCTCTCTCTATATAGAATTCTCTCTCCTCTATTTCTCTTTCTTTTTCCTCATCTCTCTCTTGCTCTCTCTCCGAAGGTGAGTTAAACTATTAGATTTTTTTATCTTAATTTAATTGTATTATATTAAAAATATTAATTATTAATTATAAGAATTTTATATTTAATAATTTTAATTATAAAATATAATATTATATATAATAATAAATATAAATATATTTTATATATTTAATCTGTATTATATAAAGTAATATAATATATTAAATATATATTGTATTATATTTATATGAATTTAATTTATATTATGTGAAAATATATTAATTATTAATTATAATAATTTTATATTTGTATTTAATAGTTTTTATTATAGAATATAATATAATAATAATAATGTGATTTATATTTAATAAAAAGTATAATTATATTATATAAAAAATATATATATATATATTTAAAAATTTACATTTAATAATTTGTAATGTAAAATGTAATATATAATAATAAATATAACTATAATCTTATTTTAAAGATTAATTTTGGATAGCATATAATTCATGTGTGGTTAGGTAGATATAATATATTACAAATAAAGCAGCCACATGAAGAACTCTTTACATGTTTTTGAGTAATTTTTTCATTGTCTAACTCGATTATCGGTGTGAAGCTATAGCTACACAAGAATTAATTATTTGAATATGTTTTCTAGATTTGATTGTGTTGTTAATTTTTACCATCAACATTTTGAATCACACTACGTGATCCATCATTAGGATGAAAGAGAGCTGAAGAAGAAAATGAACTATTATAGACCAAGCTTGGTTAAAAAGAGAGCAGGAGGGGAGAAAAGGGGGAGGCACATGGTTTAAAGATTAAGGATGACTAGGAGAAAGAAAATTAGAACACAGGAAAAATGAAAAGAGAGAAAAAGAGGAAAAGAGGACTCAAGGAGCCACATGAAACCAAAGCAAATAGAAAATCAAAAGAGATCACTAAAAGGCCAAAGAATAAAGAATAATGAATAAAGAGAAATTAATCACAAGACATAATCTTAATAATCTTGTTAATTTTTAATTAAACAAAAGTTTAAAATGGACCTAATCTAATAAAAAGAGAATTTTAAATAAAATAATAATCTTAACATTATTATTAATGAGAAATAATATAATCTACTCAATTTCTAATAATATTATTAATAAGATTAATCTTAAGAACTTATAAAAAGAATTATAAAATATAATATATTGACCTTAATACAAAAGGAATTAGAGAAAAAGTGATGAAGAAACATAATTAATATTATAACACTAAACTAATGATATAAAGAATTAATAATAAGACAAAGCTAATTAAAGAGAAAAATAATTAGAGAAAAAACATATTATGCTATTAATTCATACAATACTTAATAAGAAAATTAGCATAGAAAGAGATAAGCTTAAGGAGATAAAAATATAAAAATTCAAAGTAACGCAAAAACTAAGACTTAATCATTAACAAATTAGATTATTAACATTAATGTTAATTCTTAAGAAGGAACATTAAGGAATCCTTCTTGTTAACATTAATGTTAATAATCATGATTAATGGAGATAAGAGAAGATGTTATAACATTAATAAATGAAGTTAATAATGTTGATAAAGACAAGGAAAAGTAAAAAGATTACTATTAAAGATATTAAAGGTAAGAAAGTTAATAAAATTTTTTTTTTTACAATTCTTTAAAGAATATATTCTAAAACGTTATAAGATGCATAATTAATGCTATAAGATTAAGAATATATTTTCTAAATACTTAAATCATATAAACCAAAATATATTCTAAAAGAGGAATAAGAACAAACAAAAGAAAAAATAAAGAAAGGAGAGCTTGGATTAATAAAGTAAGCGGCCAAAACCATGAGACAAGAAGAGAAAGGCAACAACGAAGGAAAGGAGATTGAGAGGGAAAGGGCTAAAAAAGAACAAGAAAAACCAATAGAAAAAGACCCAAGGCCTAGGGAAAGAAAGGGTAACCAATGAAGAACAACACAAGATGAGTGAGGGGAAGCACAAGGAAAAGAGGAATCAAGAGGGTTGGGGCCAACGTTTTCTAACATTAGATAACAGAGGATGCCACAATTGACTCAGAGACCAACCTTCATCATGGTTGAGGTTGGTGCGATGATTGCTGATTTATGTGACTTTCTTGAGTTTCCTCTTGAAAAAATTATCTTCTTTGCATAAGACTTGGAAGTTTTCTAAGAAAATGTGGTGTTTGGTTGAGGTAGAGTGCTCAACGAGAGTGGATCTGAGGACTCACTCATGTTTGATATTCACACTATGCTCTTTCATTCTCGTGTTGAAAGAATGACCCGTTTCTCCTATATATGGAGTAACACATGAGCAAACAATCTTGTAAACTCTCAAGTCAGTAAGGGCATCATTTGAGTCCTTGAGGGAAGGGATAATATTTCTCGCAGATGAGTGGGCCTTGAAAGCACAATGAAGGCCTTTTTTGATAAGGATCTTGGATATTTTGTGGGAGATGCCTTTGATATAAGGAAGGGTAGCACAAGGAGGGAAGTTTGGTTTGGGGGAAAGAACTTAATTAGACATGGCAGTAAAGATATCTTATAGTTGTATTCAACTATCATGACACGGTAAAGTAAAAAATGACATAATTTCCTAACATCACTTCCACAAATGAAAACTGTAAAATTCTAATAGATGGGATGCCTTTTATGGTCTTGCATCCCATTTCCAACAATTTGGAACATCAGATGTTAGAAGTGACCCAGTTCACTTGAAATAGAATACGCCTTCGACGTAAATAACTATCTTATTTTACTATTAAACAATTATTTAAACTGGTATAAATAACCTTTAGATCACTTTACATAATAAGTAATAAATATTTGATCCTCTCTATCAAGTCTGATTTACATTTATTCTAGAAACATCCTTTCTTCTTTAATATCAAAGTTGTAGTACCCCTCCAGTTGCTATTATGTGTTTCAGTTTGCTTATGTTTGTTTGCTAGGTGTATAGTTGTTTTGGACACTACTCTACCTTTTGTATTCATTACAACACAAATGTTATGTTAACTATTGTATTCTATGGATGATACATTATATTGTGATCATCTAGTAATGTTCATGTGATGACATTAAGATTGACATGTGAGTGATATGGTATATGCTGCTTTAGAGTTTTTATGAGGTTATTTTGATGTATTTGATGTTTATGATATATTGATGCTCGTTAGTCCTGGTGAAGGAGACGGTGTAGCATTACTCACTCAAGAGTACCCTGCTATGCTGTGACTCTTCTTCGCGGTGTGTTTACTGATATATGTTAATACGTTTAACAGTAATGTTTTATGCAGATACAGGTACCGGGTATCGGCTCCACCTGCTTGTCAGGTCTGAGCATACCCTAATCCAATGAAATTATGTTGATTCAAAGATAGTGTTAGGTCCTCGTTTAGCCATCGTTCTTCATTGAACGAGTATCCATTTGTTGCCCATTGTCGTTTGTTGTTTTTTCTTGTCATGTTGTTTTTGTTTTTGTTATTTTATTTGGAAGTTAATTATTGTTTAATATAGTTAAATGGCTTATTTGTTATATATTTGATTGAATGTAAATTTGTTTAAATATTAGATTAAATGTTTATGAGTAAGGTTTGATTTATTAAAATAAATTAAATAAGTTATTTATTTAAATGTAATTGTTGAATTAATTGTGCAAATAGGATTTATGTGAAAAGCAGACAATTTAAAAGAGTTTATTTTCAATAAGTTAAAATATCTAAAAACGTGAGTTGAAGGATAATATCTTAGATATTTAATGATTATAAATGATTGAGCAATTTTTGAATGCATGACTACAATCATTAAGTTTTGTAACTTGAGGTAATTAATTGCATTAAAAAGCTTTTGGGGGTTGCAATTTCATAAACGACATTTCTTCTGAATTTTTTTCACGGCAGTAGTTTTGAAAAGAGATTGCACAACAATTTTGATTGTAGAAATAATTTGGGGAAAAGAATTGTTCAGATTTCTTTATCAAGTTTTGCTGATTTGTTCGGGATTAACATAAGCTACAGATTTGATTCAACTCAGTTTTCCAATTGTAAATTAGGTTTTCTTCTTAGTATTTGTAATCTATTGCTTTGTATTTCTGAAGCTTTGTTTAGAAAAAAAAAAAAAAAATGTGCTTGAAAATGGTTATTCTCTCCTGTGGAAGTGAATTATTCTGAAAAACCTGTGCAATTTAAAATGAAACAAATTAGGAAGAGTTTTCAAAGATAGAGAAAGAAGCAAAGCTGAAACAATAAAACAAATATTTAGGAAGATATACGTATATTCTGCAATTTATAATATGATTGTATTTTGCATGAACTTCTCCATTCTTGAAATTGTAAGAAGAATTTTCTTAAATTGTATGTCATGTCTTTCAAATGGTATTCAATTTTCAGGTTATGGATTTTCTTAAAATGAAAACGCATCTTAGTATCGAATGGAATTTTCATTAGACATGTACTAGCAGATGTTAATAGGGCATCAAATTGGGTTTTACTAGGCATACTAAGTTGCATATTGAAGTTTTTTTTTCTGGAATCAAGAAACCCAAGGCCACTGGCCTGTATTCTTGTTGAGATTATAATCTTCTACCTGAGAGATCTGCGCACTACAGAGATATTTGTTTATAAAACCCTATTGATGATGGATGTTGTTTATCATCTCCTGTAGCTGTATCTTTTGTTTCATGTTAACTTCTCTCTGGCCGCTTTAAGCCTCTAGGATTCATTCATAGCTTGTCATATCTGTATTACTTGAAAGTAGAATGTTATAGAAGTTTATAGAATCCTCCGATTCCTTTTGCAATCTCTTCATGTTGCTACGCTTGAACTTGAAGGGTGCAGACATTTTAATGTGCTCCCTGAATTCCTTACGTAGCCGGTCTTGGTGGCAGCGCGTGAACATGGCGGGGTTTATAGATTTAAATAACATTCCTGTATCTATTTGAAACCGTTCACAGTTGTAGCACTTGGAGATATATTATTGTAGAGGTTTAAATAATCTCCTTGATTCGATGTCTGATGATGCCATCTTTCTCCTCTTATCATTTACCTCCAACATGAAAATAGTTGCTTGTTTTGAATTCCCTTCATTTGGTTGGCTTGATACGCACTCTATGGGGGCTATATAAAATAGCAGATTTCTCATTTCTTGCCATTCAAGATCTGCATATAGCCAATAAAATCTCATCTTGTTCTTGTTTATCTTTTAGCATCATCATTACTCTCTACTTAATGCATTGGAAGTTTCCCCTAACAGTGCGTAGGGTTGACATGGAATGTATATCAATATTTATTTCAAAACTGAAGTTTCTCCTGAGTTACCTGTGAATTCCTTTTTGTGTTGTTTCCTAACTTTTTCTTGCTGCAAGTTATCTGTGGGATTTAATCATTTGAACCATGTGGTTAATGTGTATTGAGTCCTTGGATCTGAAGGAAATCTCCTGTCAAGTACTGTCGCTGTGACAGGTAGCTGATGGAATTAAGGAGGTTACTAAGACCATAACAATATTTTAGTTTCAAAAGCTGCCGCAGCGATAGAAACAAGGAGGCTAATTTAAATCTTTAAACTTCCTATTATTGTGTTCAAATCTATTGTGAAGACTATTAGGTTTCACTTGGGTCTCCAATGCAGTATTCTTATTTCATGCAAAATTAGTCTAGTGTGAGACACGCCATGTTAATGGCAACTATCATTAGTTTAGACTGTGAGTTACACTCGGCTATCCATACACCGTATCATGCCAATGACCTTTGAAATCAGTTGAACTATTAGTTTATAATATCGTACAATCCTTTCAGTATATGTATGCAAAGATTATATCTTGGTGCGAATATCTTGCATGTCTACCATCTGCCTATTCTTTGCTTAAGTTATTCTCAATTGATTCCTGCTAGTATGGCAAAGATAACTGTAGATAATAGGAATATATGGATGAAGAGAGATCCTTTATGATTAGTTCAGGATCTTGCATGGCATGCTAAGTTTATGTTCTTTTTTGTGTGTTATCTTTAGTTAACCGTGTCTAATTGCATGATGACTTAAGTAATTGTTCTTTGAAAGATTGTTTAAATGTTATGAGGTCCTTTAATTTTGGAATTGTAACTTCTCTCCTTTAAAAAGAAAAGTTGAAATGAACAAATAGTTTTGTTTATTATTATAAGGAATTTGATTAAGTTTTAATTTATTAAAAGTTGTTCAAGTATATAATAGAATTAAATGATTTATAATAGTTCTTTTATTAATATTGTCAATTCAAATAAATAATGAAAGACAAATATCTATTTACATTTATAGATATATGTTGTGTTTAAATTTATAGTAATTTCTTGATCAAGATATGAAAGTATATTTATATTTATTTTAACAAGTTTGATTTTAAATAAGGTTAGCATTGTGAAAAGATATATGCATGGTTTTGCGTAGAAAGTGGGATTAAGTTATGATTGGAAAATAATTATAATTAAAGTTATGAGTCTCTATTATTATAATTATTTGATTTGTAAAAGCTAAGATTACAATTGATGTGAAAATTAATGTCTTCGAGATATGTTGTTTAAATATCTTTGGAGTGAATGATGAATTTGCTTGACAATATTTAAATGTGAAGGACCATTATGTATTTTGGTGAACATGTTTTCCTAAGACTTGCATGTTTTTTTGTTTGTTGGTTTAATAGAGTATTGCAATTCTGGTATAGGATTTGTTATGGTCAAATCATGCTCATAGGTTATGTCACCTATGTGGTAGTTTGGAATTAAGCCAAGCGTGGTGTATATGTTACCTTTGAGGTATTATAAGATTATATGGTCTATGTCATGTGGATGATGTGATCATCCAAGATTTTTATTTTCGTGTTTAATGGCTTTCCTTTGTATCTAGTTTTGAGTTAAGTGTACCTTTTCTTCCAGAGGCTAGGGTGTTGTTTTTAAAAGAAAAGAGTTTTTTGATATTTCTTTATTGATGTTTTAAATACCTTGATCTAGTTTGGGACTTTGTCATGCAAGAGTTATTTATCACCTTAAAGGTGTTTGATGTTCAATGATTGAGCCATGAATAAGATATGCTCTATTATGGTGTTTTTTTCTTTTACGCATGTTGGGAGTCCTTGGTATTTTGAAGTTGTGTCATGTTTATAAGAAGAGTGGCTTGTGATAGGGGCCGAAACCCTAAGTGGCTTGTAATTCAATGAAAACCTTAATAAATAAACCTGGGATTCATTAAATAAATGAGATAAACGGAATGCCTCACCTAGTACCTTAATGCTTGTATAGATTAAGGATAGGTTGAGAAGGCCTACAATGGATTGGTCATTTACCTTATCTGCCTGAAAGGTAATTCAACTCCACATGAGTATGTCTAGGGGTTGGGAATCGATAGAGATTGCCAGGGTAACTCTGGAGGAGGGCCAGTAGTCTAGGAAGAATTACTAGGGTAACCTAGATCAACTATGTGATGACACTCTATCCTGAAGCATGTTTGTGGTCTCTTATATAGAGCCACCTTTGTTACTGTTGCCTCTAGGAGTTTATTTATGATCATGTAATTAAGATACTGTCTTGTCGTTATGTGTTGTTAGCCATGTAATGTAACGTCTAATCTTTGGAGTTTGTTTGACTGTTTTGTGGACCTGTCATTATCTCCTAGCACAGAGGGAGTGGGCCTTTGGGTACCATGCGGTTGGGAGGAAACCATGCTATTATACACCATTGGGTCCTCTTATAGATATTTCTATACTTGGATAACATTGTTCCTAGAGTAGGTTCCTGTCACTTTCTTGTTCGTGACGATGGACGTTGAACGCGTTCGAAGATGTGGATATTAGTTTTGAGGAGATCATTAGCTTCTTTGTATGTTTACCTCATGTGTATGTGAGTAATCATTGTATCGACATTATGATGTATCGAGATTTATTAAGATCTCTCTTGATGTAATCTGGATATGTGTATATCTTGACTATATAAAGTTTATGAAATTGGTTCATTCACAAATTTGAAATATACTTATGTTTTATGTCTTTAATATTGATGTGATGTTCTTATTTGTATGGTTTAAGTAACATCGCCTTGGAATTTTTAAGACAATTGTGTAATCGAATGACTTTTAAAAAAAAATATTCAATTAATTTGTACTTTATGCTTTGTTTTATTGGATTCCCTGGTGGGGCGTTACACAAGCTCTATGATTCCTTATTTTTAAATCACAATACCACATGAAAGTGAGTAAAGAAATGACAAAACATAATTTATTAATTTTTGCAATCAACGTAGCATACGACCATTTTTTGAAAGTGATGAAAAAGTTATTTACTTTTCATTTAAAAGATTTAATTGGCTACCAAGCACCCTAAAGTTTCACTTTCAATAAAGAAAAAGCATGAAACAGACGGAATCTACATTTGCTGGGAAACATTTCTTATGGAGAAACAATAAATTTTATGTAATTAAAATCTAATTTAATTAATAAAATATATTATGCAATTTTAAATGAATGATGTAGTACTATTTTATATTTCCAGCTACCTCATGAATAATTTTTGGACGTTCAGGGTGGAGCTCTTTCTTTATTCAATGTAAATTGGGTTATTTGGCCTTATTTTTTCATTTTCAAGTGGTCTTAATATTTAAAGATACTTAATTATATTATTTTTATCATTCATTTTCTATTATTTTAAATAATTAAAGAATCACTGAATAATGATGAATTTAGATTTCGTGTTTTAAAAGAAGTAAACAATATGTATATGTCATTGGAGGTTCTTTTCTACTATCTTTCAATCTTTGTAATCTATCATAGTATGTCTATTTTTGATGAAAGAAAAACCCTTCCACGATATGTATCCTTTCACATTTGATGTACAATTAATATTTTTTAGTTTTTCAATTTAAAATTAGATGTTTTTATATTTATTTTGATAACTTATATTCACAAGTAGGAGGTATTTTCCATAGCGGTCAATGACAACATGGGTCAATGAGTTTGACTTGTAAAACTAGACAGTTGAATGCTAATAGTAATATAACTTATGTTCATGTTTCAAGCTACTCAAGATCTTAATCTTTCAATCTAAAGGAGTGTTTATGTGAACCCTAGGGCATGGCCCAAACTAGTAGAAACAAAATCGTTTTTGATGCTCATAATGAGAAAGACTAGTATGGTAATGATGCTCATGTGAACAACTAAGAATTTAGAAAAGAGTTGGCTAGCTTTTATACTATATAGCATCCTATAAATTTAATCGATATGTTTCATGATGTCTTTTATAACAATACATGTGTATTAGAGACTTTAAAATTTATTTATGATTTTCTTACTTCATCTATAGTGACTGGTACATCTTTTTTCAGCCCTACTTCTATCATAGATCCATCCTCTACTCTTTACCCGTCAATCATCACTACTCATCCCACAGTACCTTGGCTACTAGTCTCCCACCATTTACTATTTATCCCTTTTCAAATTTATCTTGCCACGTGGTTTCCCATCTAGATACACACCATTCTACAATGTTAAGAAATTACCCAGATGATAAAATGATTTGCTACATAACCCTATGGGAGAAAAGCATAAATATAAGCTTACATAATAATCAGAATACAAAGATCAAAGACATACAACAAGATTACCTATGATATACCCCCGTAAAACCCTTAAGAGGGAAAAAAACCAATCTTCCCAAAGCAACCACACTCAAATCATTATTTAGTAATAAAAAAACTATACACTCATATAGTCCCTATGAATACTTTTCAAAGATCAAGCTCCTCCAATGCACCCTCCATGTGTCCAAGCTTGTAACAACACATCTCATCCCACGCTTCAAATATATCCACTGAATAAGATTGCTCAATAAAGATGGCATCCAATTCAATTATACAAACAACCAATCCCAACCACTAAACATGTGCTTACTTTTATAGTATCAAGCTCACATAAAACAAAGTTAGGTGATAAAGGTAATACCACGTACTTGAAAAAAATCTCTCAAACAACCATTGCCACCAATAATTATTTTAAGCTACTATATTTTCCCAATATTAAATGTTTCAATATGTGAAAATTATATATAGAATATCTAACCAATATTATATACAACATTACAACTGGATTGAAACAAACATTTAGTACATATCCTAAAGATGTATCATAACTAAATATTTATTTTACATAAATTGTAAAAAAGGTCTTGTGTACAAGGTGTACAACACCCTTTTCCTAACATTATCTCACTTGTCTACATTGCATAAAGGGTCAATGAATAAAATACATCATCATAGACATCCATGAAACCAAATGAACTTCTAGCATGATCCCATACTCCATCAAGATATCTACAATAACATCCAAATGAATCAACATCTCAAGCAAGAAATATTTTGGTCCTCCACCATGCCACCTATACAGGACAAAAATAAGCCAAGGTAAATATGCACCAATGCAAAGAACACAAGAATCAAATCCAAGTGATAAAAAATCCTCAAAGTTGCTACCGAAAAGAACGACTTGACATAAATGGAAATAGAAACAACAAAAAATATTAATACACCCAATCATCCATGTCTATAGATATATTTAATTGATTAGGTGAAGAATATGATAGACCCAAATGCATGAGCAAGAGGATATACCACTAAATATTTTCACACTAAATCACCACAAAAAGATGTAATTATGAGATCCAAAAGATGCAAATAATAATAAAAAATGCTACCTAACTATTATAGCAACTATGGGGGAAGATTTTAGAGCATAAAAAGCTATGTACTTGGTCAAAAAGTTGTTGTTTTTGAGCTATTGAGGCCTCTTCCGCCTTCAGTGGCGAATGATTCCTTATAGGGTTTCAGAAAATTGATTTCAAGATCATGTTCCTTGATGTATATACTCTCAAATTCCTTGTTATCAAATTTTGAAAGCCTATATGTAATTTTGTATCTTTGATTCCTTGATTTTGCACTCTGAATGAAGACTTTTGCAACTTTGCAACTTTGGCAATTTTGCTCCAAAATTTCTTCCAACTTGTAAATATGCAATCACACACTCAAGGGAAGAAAAAAATATTGTTTGTTAGTGAATGGGGGTTTTCCTTAGTCAAACCCCTTGTAGGTAATTAAACAAAATTATGAAATGAAGGAATGAAGCATGAAACATAAAGTATGCAAATGATATCACCTTGGATGATGTCTTATGAAATAAATCTACAATCTAACATGTAGTGGCCATAAATAATGTAGATATTGGATGTGAAATTATTCTTGTAAAATAGATCCTGAATGAAAAATTAACTATCTTAGCTTAACCACATGCATGAATGAATTAAACCCTTGACATGATGATATGACTTGAATTGCTGCAATAAACTCTTGAAATCTGCCTTGAAATGCCTTGAAAATGCTCTTGAAATTCTCTAATTCTTGTAAAATTGAATGCTTGGAGATTTAGAATGAGTTAAGCCTCTTGTTAGGAGAAACAATGTGAATTAACCCCAAAATTCAAATAGCTAAGGCCAACACCAGACCTAGAAAGAAACATTATTAAATTCCCACCAAAATAAAATTAAAAAAGGGGGGTCTTGGGAGGACCCATCTGCCACCTAGGGCGAATGGGTCCTAGCTCAGTTTACTAAGACCTAACCCTGAGGGATTGAAAGAAGACTAAACACCCATTCTAGATCAAATAAAAAAGGGGGTTCTTGTTAAGGGAGGACCCATTCACCACCTCTAGGCACCATTTTCCAAGACCTAACCTTTCCAAATGAAATATTTCTTTAATTAGATTATAAATGTCAAGATAGATCTTTGGGAGGTGTCATAATTAAGGCTTAGAAAGGGGGTTAATTACTCTAATTACCCCCAATTAATTAATGACCAGCTAGATAAATGTGAAATTATTTTATAACACTTTACAATACTTAAACAAGGTACAAATTATGTACATTTTATTAGAAAGGGGATCATTAGGCTTAATTAAGCAAATACATCCTTGAAAAGTGTGAAAGTGTATTACAACACTTTACAACACCCTTGAAAAGGGTCAATTAAGGAATATTTTAGTCAAATAAAGGTCCTAGAATAGTGTGAATGTGTACAACACATTACAACACCACTCCAAGACATCATTGGTTCAGTTTTAATGTCAATTATCAATCCAAGTAAGGAAAAAGGCTACTTTTTCCATTACTACATTTTTCCCCCACTTTAGTGAGAGGATGAATCTATGTCAAACTCACACTAAAGTACACATTCAAGACACTTAAGTATGAAAGAATAACAAAGATACATGATCATACACTATCAAAGGCCAAGAAAAATAAACAAAAAACAAACAATCAAGCACAACCGTTTCAATGCAATGTGATAAAAGGCTATTTGTCTATAACATATGTTGCTCACTATGGGGTAGTGGAACCTCAATCTGTCCACTAGGTGAGTTGTCCCAAAGAATTGGTTTAGTGAGAAAGTCATCTCAATGTGTCGATTCTCACCGTATAATAAGAAATTCATGCCAATGTGTTGGATTGCCATGGTATAATGAGAAAGTCATGCCAGTGTGTCAACTAAACTCGTCATACTAACCATACCAAAGTTATCCTACTAATAACTTCAATAAGAAACCACAATGTAAATTATTTTGAATATCATGTAAAAAATTTGTTAAAAGGGATTTTGCTTTGTTTGTGTAATGGTCTTCCTCTTAGGGTGCATCGTACATAATGTCTCCAAGATAGGACAAGTCAAAAGTGTCAAATGGTCACCTATGGGATGCCTCATTCACATCATCCCATGATAGTAGATCGTACAATCTTGGACAACATCAAACCCAATGACACCACCAATAATAGGACACATCACAAGAAAAAATAAAAATCACACCATGAAATTTTTCCAGAATATGTCATCTATGTATGCCCCCACTTTAAAGTGGTTGCTAAACCATCACTGTGAGTAATTACTTTAAAGTAGCCAATGTTTTATCCTAACACATGAGAGATTTCCTTAGAAAACCCTATGCCAAGTCATATGTTTTCGAAGTAAGTTGTGTCATGAAATAGGAAGGAAGGGTTGCCCCCACAAACACATAAGGGATCTATGGATTTACGTAAGTATGTCTATGCTACAATGTTTTCATAGAGCATGGGACTATCATCATTCCCCAAATACTTATAGAAATGGAAGAATGACACAAAGAGAGCGAAAAAAAAAGAAAAACCTTTCGGGTCAACATGGAAGAAACATGAATGTATCGACACCTTGCATCATCCCCAAAAGGAAAACACAAGACAAAGGAAAAATATAAAGGAAAAGCTTTTGGGTCAACATGGAAGAGACATAAATGTCTCGATGCCTTGCGTCATGACCAAAACAGATTTTATGTAATTAAAATTTAATTTAATCAATAAAATAAATTATGCAATTTTAAATAAATGAGGTATTAATATTTTATATTTTCTAGCTACCTGATGAATAATCTTTGGATGTTCAGGGTGGAGCTCTTCCTTTATTCAATGTAAATTGGGTTAGTTGGCCTTATATTTTTTGTTTTCAAGTGGTCTTAATATTTAAAGATACTTAATTATATTATTTTTATCATTCATTTTCTATTATTTTAAGTAATTAAAGAATCACTAAATAGTGATGAATTTAGATTTGGTGTTTTAAAAGAAGTAAATAATATGTATATGTCATTGTAGGTTCTTTTCTACTATCTTTCAATCTTTGTAATCTATCATAGTATTTCGATTTTGGATGAAAGGACAACCCTTCCACAATATGTATCCTTTCACATTTGTTATATCATTAATATTTTTAGTTTCTCAATTTAAATTAGATGTTTTTATATTTATTTTGATAATTTATATTCACAAGTAGGAGGTATTTTCCACAACGGTCAATGAGAACATGGGTCAATGAGTTTGACTCGTAAAACTACACGGTTGAATCCTGATAGCAATATAACTTATATTCATGTTTCAAGCTACTCAAGATCTTAATCTTTCAATCTAAAGGAGTGTTTATGTGAACCTTAGGGCATGATCCAAACTAGTAGAAACAAAATCCTTTTTTGATGCTCATAATGAGAAAGACGAGTAGTATGATCACGATGCTCATGTGAACAACTAAGAATTTTAAAAAGAGTTGGCTAGTTTTTTATACTATATAGAATCTTATAAATTTAATTGATATGTTTCATGATGTATTTTCTAACAATACATGTGTATTAGAGACTTCAAAATTTATTTACATGCTTTTCCTACTTCATCTATAGTGACTCGTACATCTAATTTCAGCCCTAATTCTACCACAAATTCCTCCTCTACTCTTTACCGTTCAATCATCACTACTCATCCCACAATACCTTGGCAACTAGTTGCCCACCATTTACTATTTATCCCTTTTCAGATTTCTCTTTCCACTCATGGTTTTCCGTCTAGATACACACCATTCTAGAATGTTAAGAAATTACCTAGATGACAAAATAATTTCCTACATAACCCTATGGGAGAAAAGCATAAATATAAGCTTACATAATAATAAAAATACAAAGATCAAAGATGTATACCACAAGATTTCCTATGATATACCCAGTAAAACGAGGGAAAGAAACCAATCCTCCTCAAGCAACCACACTCAAATTATTATTTAGTAAGAAAAAAAGTATACACTCACAAAGTCCACATGAATACTTTTTAAAGATCAAGCTCCTTCAATGCACCCTCCATGTGTCCAAGCTTGTAACAACACATCTCATACCATGCTTCAAATATGTTCACTCAATAAGAGAGATCAATAAAGATGACATCCAATTCAACTATACAAACAACCAATCCAAACCACCAAACATGTGCTTACTTTTATAGAATCAAGCTCATACAAAACAACTAGGCATTAAAGGTAAAACCATGTACTTGAAACAATCTCTCAAAAAACCATTGACAACAACTGTTATTTTAGGATACTACATTTTCCCAATATTAGATATTTTTATATGAAAAAATTACATATAGAATATATAATCAATATTATAAACAACATTAAAAGTGGGTTGAAATAAATATGTAGTACATATCCTAAAGATGTATCATAACTAAATATTTATTTTACAAAAATTGTAAAAAAAATATTTTCTAAGGTGTACAACACCCTTTTCCTAATCTTCTCTCACTTGTATACATTGCATAAGGGTGAATGAATAAAATACATCATCATAGATATCCATGAAACCGCATGAACTTCTAGCATGATCCCATACTCCAAGATATCTGCAATAACATCCAAAGAAATCACCATCTCAAGCAAGAAATACTTTGATCCTCCAACATGCCACCAATACAAGACAAAAATAAGCCAAGGTGAATATGCACCAATCCAAAGAACAAAAGAATCAAATCCAAGTGATAAAAAATTCCTCAAAGCTACTACCAAATAGAAAGATCTAAAATAAATGAAAATAGAAACCACAAAAAATACTAATGTACACCCACTCATCCATGTCTATAGACAAAAGAACCAACAATGACAAAGACTTTGAACAAGCACGGTGGAGATAGAATGCATAAACTCAACCTAAATTATTAGACAGTTAGAGGTCAACTTATAAAGGAGAAATATCTAAGCATGAGGTGTTGATGTGTATCAACACCTCTGCAGTCTATAAACTAGTTGGGAAGCTCATGAGGAAAATATCCAAGAGTCCTAATGAGTCATACAAACTACATAATTAATGTGCCTAAATAGGCTTAGGTCACCCTATGTGTATACAAGTATTAAAGTGTGCACTGACACCCCCCCTTAAGCATAACTTAGGTGGGCATGGATAAAATGGGTCTCAACTACTAGCTTGGTGAGGTACCCATGTAAAATGCAATCTCTCTAAAAAAAAGAGTAAGATAGAAAACCTGGTGGGAAAAAAACTATCCTCCAAAAAGAGAGAAAAAGTGGAGAAGACTAGAAATCCCCCCCAAGGATGATGATGATGCTAATATAGACTGCATGCTAGGAAGATCTCATAGATGAATGAAATTTCTCTCAATGAAGGGTTTGGTGAAGATGTCAACAATCTGCTTTGAAGACTAGAAAAATACTAAGTCGATGATCTAACCATGAATCAACTCTTGAATCTAATGCATAAGAATCTCTATGTGTTTGGTTCGTTGATGCTGAACCAAATTCTTGCATATCTAAATAGTACTTTGGTTGTCACAATCGATGACTATGGGTTGCCTAAAAGGAGTACCAAACTAAAAAAGAATTCTTTGAAGCCATATAGCCTCAATAGTTGAATTACCATCCCCCCTAAACTCTACCTCTGTGGATGATATAGAAATAGCATTCTACTTCTTGCTAGACCAACTTATAGGACCCAAACCAAGTGAAAAGTTGTAACCTGAAGTAGACTTATGATGCCCAGTGTCACTAACCCAATCTGAATTTGTATAACCAACCAAGTCAAGTGATGAACTAACTATATAGTGAATCCCAAACCCAAGAGTACCATGAAGATAGTGAAGGATCCTCTTAGCTACTTTCCAATGCAACTCATGAGGTTTCTGCATGGATCTAGAAACCATTCCTTCTACAAAGGCAATGTCTAGCCAAGTATGAGTATAGGAAGTCTTAAGCTTGACTCTAGAAAGAAAGGGAGTCATAAATGGTATGCAAGTAGTCATATGAAACCATGCAAGTAGATCAAGAGTATACTTGGGTTGTGCAAGAGTAATCCTTGAAGCTGATTGTGAAATATCGATTCCAAGGAAGTAGTGCAATAAAACCAAGTTTGCATTGTTAAATATATCCTAAAGTGATGTCTTCACTCCCAGTAATCAAAAGATCATCAACATAAAGAATCAGTATTAAAAGTGAATCATCCTACCACAATAGATATACATTAGGATCAAAATGACATCTAGTAAAACTTTAAGATAGGAGGTAGGAGTCCATCTTGGCATGGGTGATCCGACAAAGCTGATTTACAATTCCTAGGAGATTTTGATTTTTGATGAAATCACATATTTTTAGAAAATATAATGATTTAAGCCTTAAAAAGTTCCATTTAAAACATTCCAATTGAAGGGGGTTTGATCAAACTACCTTAGATTGAAAACCCCCTTGGATAGAACCCTACTAATTTTAAACCATACCTATAACGAAATCCCCTTTACACCTATCAAAATGTTGATAAAAAACCACTTTTGATTTACCTTTTTTGGGATCAAATAAATTCATTTCAAAATTATTTGTTATAATTATATGTAAATATTCCTTATTATAAGCTTCCCAAAAAGTATAATTTTAAATAAATTTTATTTTATTAGTATATTTATTTTTTATTTCTTGTGAATGTAGGTTTTTCACTAAAAATCAAGTTCTCTATTATGCACATGTGAAAAAATAGAAGATTATCAATTTTTTTTTTGAAAAATATGAGTGCACCAGATATTGAAGTCCTTAATCCAACAAAAAAAATTGAATTTTGATACATACAAAAAAAGTTGTGTTATACAGTCGACCTATGTTTGAATTGTAATTAGTTTGACTTCGAAACTTGATTAAGGAAGAAAGATTCAATAAAACACTATGAAACCAATTGGAAGCACCAGGGTATGTGTAGGATCATGATGGGCCAAAAAGTGGCGATATGATGGGTATGTGGCTAATGATTTTTTTTTTTCCCAAAATTGATGAAACAAAAAGGATTTTTAAAGAGATTCTCAGCTTTCCACTAATATAAATTATGCTTTACTTTGAATTTAATAAATTATTATTATTCATTTTCTATTGAATTACAACTAAAGTCCTTATTGATAGGCTGATTGAAAAACATCTATAACTTTCAAATGGTATCAAATTTTTGAATCTAAAACATGTGTCACATTATATGCTTCACATACTATAGGATTAAGAAAAAAATTTGAATTTCATGAAGTTTTGACCAAGTTAAGGTGGTCAAACATACAAATTTTTATATTTTTTAAAATTTATAATAAAAATTTCATAATTAATTATTTTCTTGGAAAAATTACAAAAAATATGCATCACATCGAGACATGATTCCTCTACTTATATCTAATATCTTATAAAAAATATTATCATTTTATTGTGGTTAGGGTGGTCAAACAGACACCTACTTCTTTATTTTTCCTTGAAATTTAAGTACCATGCATTGAAATTTCAAATTTTCACCAAATAGATCTTTTTAAATAAACCTAGTAGTTTAGAAACTACATTCAATTTTCTATAGATTCTATTCTTACATATTTTTGAAATAATATAGATAACTTATTCAAATTTTACATCAAGTTGCCTAACTCTATTTTTTTTATTTTTGCCACTTAAGGGCCTATTTTTTCCATGATGATCCTACACATACCCACTATATATCATATTCACAAATCTAAATTCAAAAATTATAATTTTATCCTTCATGGAAAAAAATTTATGTGTTATACGGTGAGCGTCACTCTTTAAAAATGGTGTTTACTGAAAAACTAGTTTTTGAAGGAGATGGAAAAAAAAGTGCAATATGATTCAAAAAAAATTGAAAAAAATATATTTAGAATCTATAGACAAAATGTCAAAAATCACTAGTTTGCATCATCTTCAAATTCCTGACGGTTTAGCCACCTTAGGTGCCCGAAAGTGAAGATTTTGTTAGAAAAAAATAGTTTAGTGTCTAGTTTGGCCAAAAATTGTAAACCAATATTCTGGGATTACTCGCATACCAAGCTCTAGGAGCTTGTTTTAGGCCATAGAGAGATTTCCTAATTCTACAAACTAAGGATGAATCTTGAACAAACCCTGATGGTTGTTCAATGTAGATTTCCTCCTGAAGGTTTGCATGAAGAAATGCACTCTTCACATCCATCTAATGTACATCCCATCCATGTGATGTGGCTATAGAAAGTGTGAGTATAATTGAAGTCATCTTAGCAACTAGTGCAAAGGTTTCTATGTATTCAATGCATGCAACTTGTGAAAAATCTTTGGCTACCAGTCGTGCTTTATACTTATCAACTAACACATCTGCTATAAATTTAGTTTGATATATCCACCTACATTGAACTATCTTCCTTCCCTTAGGAAGTGAATTCAAATCCCAATTGTGATTTCCAATCAAGGAATCATATTCCTCATCCATAGCAATATCCCACTCTAGTATGCCTAATGCCTCTCTAAATGATTGTGGATCTGAAACTGAAGCAAAGAAGGCATGTACCCCTGTATCTATCCTATGTATAGTGTAAGATGTGGGTGAGTCTAGTGCAGATATATCAACTTCTAATGCAATACCTAAACTAGATGAAGATGAACCCTCATCACTGTGAGAACTGGAAGAAGAAGATACTACACTAGGAAATTGTTGAGAATGATTTGAATCATCAGTACTATAATCAAGATTTGAAGAGTCCACAATATGTTGAGAAGTGTCAAGTATAGTTTGAAGAGATTTTTCTTGAAACTTAACTCTTCTCTCGATAAACAACTCATGTACATGGTAGGGTGGAGTAGGCAATAGCCTTCTACACCATCTAGATATCCCACAAAGATGTAAGGTTTGGATTGTGGATCCATAGCCTTGTGTTGTTCTTTTGGAATGCATGCCATCGCATGAGAGCCAAAAACTCTAAAATGATCAACTGTTAGTTTCCATCCTTTCCAAGCTTCAAAGGGAGTGATACCCTTTGAGGCTTTATGTGGAACTCTATTTTTTATGTAACATGCACAATTGATTGCTTCTTCCCAATATGATGGTGTGAGGCTCTTAGAGTGAATCATACAATTAACCATCTCTTTTAAAGATCTATTTTTTTCATTTTGTAATACCATTTTGTTGTGGGGTATAAGGAACTATGCACTACAAATCTATCCCCTTTGATGTACAAAACTGGTCAAAACTATTGTTGACATATTCTTTCTCATTATCTGTTTGAAGAACCTTGATGACTTTCCCTTCTTTTTTTTTTTTTGACAAGAGCTTTGAAATCTTGAAAAGACTCAAACACTTTTGATTTTTTCCTAAGAAAGTAGACCCATGTAAAATGTGAGAAATCATTAATGAAGGTGAGAACATATCTAGCCTTTGTAAAAGATGGATGGGGAAAAGCACCTGAAACATCACTATGAACAAGTTCTAAAACTTCTGTTTCCCTCCATGATTTACTTTTGTCAAATTTTCCTTATGGATGCTTGCCAAGTGTACAACCCTCACAAATCCCTTTAGAAAATTTAACCTTAGGTAATCCTTTAACCATATTCTTTTGACATAGTTGTTCAAGATAGTGGTAGTTAAGATGGCTAAACCACTCATGGCACAATTTTCTAATTTCATCTGAATGAGTTATTAGTGCTTTTGGAGAAACCTCAATGAAAAAATTGGAGAAGGTATATAATCTGGATTGGTGATTTTCCTCTCCTATTGCTACCAAAATTTTTCTTTGTAATTCTATTATCTCAACTGAATCTAGAGAGAAGTGCAGTCTCATGCCATTCCATAAATGAGTTATTTGATATACTAAAAGGTGATTAGTTGAGAGTGAAGGTACACTTAGAAAATTTTCAAATGTTCCTCCTTCAACTTCAATAGACCATCTCCCTTTTATCAACACTAGAGTATCATCACCTAAGGTGGTTGTGGAAATACTTGATGGTTCTAAGGATGAAAAACAACCTATGAAGAACCCATATGGTGTGAAGCACTAGAGTCTAGAATCCATGATGGAGATAAATATGCTTTAGCAACTAAGCCTTTACCTTTTGATTTCTCTTTGTGCTTAGTATTATCTTGATTTGATGAAGATTCCTTGATAGATTTAGGTATCCCTATATTATTCTTTTTGAGAATTTGTTGTAGGATTGTACTGTAGAAAAAAAGAAACTTGCTTGATTTGGGGAATAATTGATGATAAAGTGGACTTAATAAGGCCTTGATTTGGTGTTGTGAGGTGTTTTTCACATCTACACTAGATCTTGGACCCTTTGAAATGCATTTAACAATGTCTTGTAAAGGTGTTGTATAGTGTTGTAAAAGATTTTCACACCTCTCTAGACTTAATGAACCCATTCCCCCTTAATTCAACATTATAAAATGTTTTTAATTACATCTTCACATCAATCTAGAAGGTTGGTAAAATAAAATTAATGATAATCTAGTGTTGTAATGTGTTTTACACATTCACATTGGTTCTTGTGCCTTTATAGGTTGTATGTACCTCATTTTAGTGTTGTAAAGTGTATTTAATCACACTTTCACATTGGATTATGTGTCCCAAGCCCTAATTAAACTTTACATCATCATTAATAGGCCCCTATTACCCCATATTGTGCATCCTGAGGCAATATTTGATGAAATAACTGACATAGACATCATATAAACCTTATTTTGTTATCTCCCAAGGAACGAGATATCAAATGGGCCCCTCTAGGACTAATTTTCCATCTATGGTGAATGAGTCCCTACTAGGTGGGATTGATTCACCCAAGGTGGCAAATGAGTCCCCTTTGGGTCAATTTTGACATTTGAGTGAGAAATTTTTGAATTTAAGTTTTTTTCTTCATGTCAACCTTGGGGATCCAATTTATGGTCTAATAGGGTGAATTTCCAATAAAATAAACTCTCTAAAAACTAAATCATAGCCATTATTCATTATTCATCCATCATTCTTCCATCTCAAGTCAAGTAAGTCAGGGTTTTATAATTTCAAGTCATTAAGATAGCAATTTTCAAGCATTCAAAGGAAGATTCTTAATGTTTTGTTGCAGAAATTCAAGAAAAAAAATCATGGAAAGGTATTGAATCCATTTTTGCATGCTTCATTACATTCTTTCTCTATTTTGGTTTAATTACCTAAAAGGGGTTTGACCAAGGCAAACCCCCATGCCCTAACATTCAACATTCATCTTTCTCTTCTTGTGTGTTTGTAGATTTAGGCATCTTGGGAGATTGGAAGTCATTTAATATCAAGTTACAAAGTTTTCCAACTCATCTCTTCATTGGACAAGTCCAAATAACCACAAAAAGTCACCTTCAAGCCCAAATTTGACAATTTCAGAACCAAACAACTAGAGAAGTAGAAAATGCAGACCGAAGGCTCCTATTTCCACCTTTAAATCTTCAAAAATTGATAAGTGGACTCATTAACCATGAGTGGTGAATGAGTCCCACATCTAGGCCTATTTTTGGTTTTCCCCATTTTTGGACACACATTTGTCTGAAATGGGTTTTGAAACAATTTTATAGAATTGGGACTAATTTGCCCAGAATGGTGAATGAGTCACACCAGTCCTAAAATATAAGATCAAAAACATTCCAGAAGTCATTTCTAGCCTTCATCAATATCCCAAGTGCATACTTTCAGTTTTATCCATTTCTATTACAATTTGCATTCATTTCTAGGTGTTTTTGCATAACACAATGTGTTTTCAAACAAGTTGCATTTCAATAGTTTTACATTATTAATCAATCAATTTTATCAATTGGATACATCTAGATAATTACATTTATTCATAATTTCATTATACATATCTTAGTTTGAGTGAACCACCTAGATTTTTGTGGTGTGGGATCTATCTCTTTCCTTTAGGTGAAAGACCCTAATTGAGCAAAAGAGAGATATCATTTCACTCCCTAAAATTTATGGTTCATTTTGGTGAACCTTATTTTTGAATACTTCTCTTTTCTAATTTGGATTCCTTCATCATAGATCTAGCCTTGCATTAAATTTGCATTAGGTTTTTGAATTAGTTAATTGGCATGCTAGGTTTCAAATTTTGCATTCATAAAAAGTGCATTTAGGTTGTTTTTTTGGTATCTAAATTCATTTAAATTTTCTAAAATTCTACATTTTTAACTTAGGTATGCATCATAGCACTCAGAAAACATCAAAATCACTCAATTTTTTTTTGAAAATTTTGAAAAAAGTCCATACTGGGACTCATTCGCCACCTTGGGCGAATTAGTTTCTTTTCACCCTTGAAACTGCCCTTTACAAAATTGAAAAACCCTATTTTTTAGCTTCTAGTTGTTCCTTTACCTACCTATATCAGTTAGCTGAGTTTCTATAGCATGCATTTCACTGGACCTAACTTAAAATAACTCATTTCATGCATTGCTCTATTTTACATTTTCATTTTCCACATGTCATTTTTCCAATTGGTGCATAATGTAATTAGAAAATTACCTTGTTTCCTATATGAAACTTTCTTTTCATTTTAATTCATTGCATTTCCATTTCTTTTCTTTTTCATCATAGCATGTTTTCTTTCAAATGATGTGGCTTTGATTTGGTTAAAAATGGATTGCATAAATACAACATTCCCTCGTATGAGTTCAATTTTGATTACCACAATAAAGAATTTAAGAAACATGATTAAACCATTGGAACAATCCTTAATATTACATTCCCCATTGGTGAGAATGGTAGTGTAGACAATCATAATAATCATACTTTTTCTTATGTCGATACCTCTCCTATTAGTGACGAAGGTATCTTGGTGAAGGAAGATACAAACATTGAGGGTCTTGATTGTCCATCTTCTCGTTCCCCTTTGGAAGATGTTAGACAACAAGAACATGAAATCATAGAAACATTCCTAAAAAATCACCTTACCTAGTCTTCATAGTCATGACCATCCAACTTGTATATCTCCTAATATACCTCCTCAATGCAAAGAGGATAGGTTGATGCTAGAAGATATACCTATTAAGATTCATGAGAATCATGACCCTCCCTTCCCTAATGATCCTACCATTTGGGATAATCAATTTGAAAATCATAGTGGTCCTTCTCTTGATGCCTCCCCCACCTGTGATGAAGCTACTTTACAAACTTCAAAATTGGATGAACATATTACAAGCTCTCCCACTAGAGTAGATAACATGGCACAAGAGAATGACACCTTAAATACAATGGACACTCAACTAACACCTTCTCCTAATCATCCCCCTCTTGATAATCCCATCATTGATCATTCCCCTATTGGTGATGAAGTCCTTTTAGGAGAAGCAAGCCTTACTTGTCAATAACATGTGGCTTGTTGTTCTCCTAAACACTCTCCTTCTAGGGAGAATATCATGGTGATAGAAAATGACAACAATAATAATGTGTCTTCCTTCACTAAACAAGTGGTTCTTGATTTCCCTTTATTAGAGATACATCAAACCAAGACCATTGAGGTTATGAATGCACAAGTTACCATTAGACCCCCCTTGATCAATAGACCTCATACATACCCTATGGGACATCCTAACAACCCTCTAATTATCTACCCACCTTCACAAAAACAACAAACTCAAAATAAACCTGAACTTGTCCTTTACCCTCATAAGAATAATGTTTCACAAAAGTTGAATCATAATACCATTGCTCATATGTATAACACTTGAAACAATCTGCAACCACCACAACCAACCATGTCACCATTAACATTACCTAATCCTATCCCCTCTAACTCTTTCTTTCCAAGTCGTAAGGAGTATGATCTTGTCGAGCAACTTAAGAATATTTCTACTAAGATATCATTGTGGGACCTTATTCATGCCTCCCCTCACTATCACAACATGATCCAAACAACCTTAGAACAAGTTCTTGTCCCTTCTAATGTGCCACCAATTGATATATCAACCATGATTCAAGGACTACACATTGACATTGTTTTCCACCAAAGTGAACTCCCCTCTTTGGATGTGCAAAACTAAATGAAGCTTTCATGATCATAGCACAATACAAACAAAAAGGAATAAAGAGAAATCTTGTAGATACTATTTTTTCCCTCAATGTGTATAGTGTGACCCTTCTGGATAGGCTTGATATTGATCAATCAACCATTCAACCTGATTCTCTATCTATTAAGGGATTTGACAATGTTGAAAAGAAACTGCTAGAGGTAATCATTATACCTCTTACCATTGGAGTGGCCACCTTGAATACACCAATCCATGGTATGCCTTATGAAATTTCATGTAATATTATCTTAGGCAGATAGTGGATTCATGTAATGAAAGGTGAGCCTTCCACTCTTCATTGCAAAATGAAATACATCTACAACAACATAGTCCACACACTTGACATTGATCTTGAACCTAATAGTGTCTTAAAACTTGAGGAAAACAAAGCAATATCCTTAAACACATCAACATCAACTACAAAAGTGGAACCCATTCAACAAAACAACAAAGAACAACATCTTGAAAAGGTCACACAACTATTAGAAGACGACCAAGGTTCTTTGGATTTTGAACATGAATTCATGGGTAAGTACAAGATCATACACAAAGATTGAAATAGGGAAAATGAAAAAGTCAATGAACCTTCACAAGAATCCACCTCAACCACTTTAGAAAAACAAACATCAGGTTACAAAACAACCTTTGATGAACTTAATCATGAACAACCACCAACTTCAAAAGCAATGAAAAAAATTTATTGACGTGGTTATGAGCCTATGAAACAAATTGGCTATAGTCGACAAGGTTGTGGTGCTCGAGAAAAAGGTATATGCAACCCTATAGAGCCTAACAAACAACAAATGACTCATGGTCTTGGTGATTGTTCCTTGATCGAGATAAACAAGCCTTCACTCAACACCAACAATCTCCCACAACATACTCCTAAATCAACCTTAACAGTCATCCACCCTGAACTCATTGACACTAGTGGTCTTGAAAACCATCCTTTACAAAGCATGAAACAAACAAATACACCTTTCCTTAATGTCAATGTCATCTCACAAAATTTTCATGATTTCAATCTATTAGATTTTATACCCTCCCATAATGGAGAGAACAAAATCTTGCAATCTAAAGAGTCTTGCATAGATATGAAAAATAATACTAAGCAAGGGGTATCTTTGTCACAAACCACAAGACCACCTTCTCCCCTTGATCAAGAGGGTTTCTTGTCGAGACTCCTCCAAGATCACTTGATATCTCTTCCTCCAAGAACTCATAAGAAATGCTATTACAAGACTTCATTTTGTGCATATCATAGAGTTCATGGCCACTCCACAAATGAATATAAAGCTTTGAGTAGTAAAATATAACATCTTAAGAAGTTTGGTATACTTCCCTCTATGGGGGAACCTAATTCCTCTAATTGATACTGATTTTAACTCTACCATTCATCTCATAAATCATTTTGGCTCACCCTTGTTCTACACTAAGTGGGGGTAAGGGATTAGATAGCGTTGTCATATACGACTTGTCATTGCCTCTTTTGGCTACTTGTTAACCTTTCATGGACATATAAGAGAAAGCTTGGGACATGGACGATGTGCCTTAAGTTGTCTCACATGTGGCATACTACCCTCTTTCATGATGTAGCTTATTAGAAACATATGGCTTGGAATATGGCTTTCCAAGTAAGCTCTCATGTTCTCCTTCTTCTACTTTAAAGCAATTTCTCACGGTACTAGTGTTAACAACCACTTTAAAGTGGGGGCATACATCACAACTCACATTTCATTGTGTGATTTTATTTTTCTTGTAATTCCCTCTCTTGGACACATTTGGCACAATGTTGCCTTGGATGAGACATTGCACTTGTCCTCTCTTGGAAACAAGATGACACCATATGCACTTTTCCTCTCTTGGAAGCATTAGGAACGATGTTCCCTAAGATGAGACATTGCACAAACTAAGAAAAATACTTTTTAACATTCCTTACACCATTTACAATGTTTATGAGTGCCAAGCATACAAATTCTTGCTTACTTCATAGAGCTCAAAAATTATTTTCCCTTGTCACGCCTTATTAAAGTTATCAAGAGGTACAACTTTGGTATGGTTCAGTGGGAAGCCCATTCCGAGGCATGAATTTCCCCATAGCCACTTGTGTGTGGGTGAGCACATATTGGCCGTATGTGTCTCACCTTCTAGTATTTCTCACCTGATGGATAGCCAAGAGTTCCATCACCTCAGAGTGAGTAGCCTAGATCTGATCCACAACTAGCTGGTCAAATGATCTAAGCTTGATCCACCTTATTTTCATTTCTCTTCATTCTAGTTCTTTCCATTGCATGTCTTTCACCTTGTATATGTCCTTTTACGCTTATGTTGGTTTGACTTCTAGGATCTTGGATCCTAGGGCCTTGACCACCTTCTCGATATTTGTTATCCTTTTTCATCTACATTGGTATGACTGGACATCTCTTGAATGTTTACTTTAGTGTGATTTTGAACCAAGTGCATCCTCTCATTAAAGTGGGGGATAAATGTACCATAGAAAAAAGGCAACTTGCTTGATTTGGGTAATAATTGATGATAAAGTGGACTTATTAAGGCCTTGATTTGGTGTTGTGAGGTGTTTTTCACATCCACACTAGATCTTGGACCCTTTCAAATGCATTTAACAATGTCTTGTAAAGGTGTTGTAAAGTGTTGTAAAAGAATTTCATGCCTCTCTAGGCTTAATGAACCCGTTCCCCCTAAATTCAACATTATAAAATGTGTTTAATTACATCTTCACATCAATCTAGAAGGCTTGTAAAATAAACTTGATGATATTCTATTGTTTTAATGTGTTTTACACATTCACATTGGTTCTTGTGCCTTTCTAGGCTATTTGGACCTCATTTTAGTATTGTAAAGTGTATTTAATCACACTTTCACATTGGATTCTGTGTCCCAGGCTATAATTAACCTTTACATCATCATTAATAGGCCCATATTTCCCCATATTATGCATCCTAAGGTAATATTTGATGAAATAACAGACATAGACATCATATAAACCTTATTTTCTTGGCGAATGGCCCCCTCTAGGACTAATTTTCCATCTGTAGTGAATGAGTCCCTACCAAGTGGGACTTATTCACCCAAGGTGGTGAATGAGTCCCCTTTGGGTCAATTTTGACTTTTGAGCAGGAAATTTTGGAATTTAAGGTTTTTTCTTCTTCATGTCAGCCTTGGGGATCCAATTTATAGGCTAATATGGTGAATTTAATATAAAATCAATTCTCTAATCCCTAAATCATAACCATCATTCATTATTCATCCATCATTCTTCCATCTCAAGTCAAGCAAGTTAGGGTTTCATCATTTCAAGTCAAATATTAATATAGCAATTTTCAAGCATTCAAGGGCAGATTCTTCATGTTTTGTTGTATAAATTCAAGATCAAACATCATGGAAAGTTATTGAATCCATTGTTGCATGCTTCATTACATTATTTCTCTATTTTGGTTTAATTACCTAAAAGGGTGTTGACCAAGGCAAACCCCCATGCCCTAACATTCAACATTCCTCTTTCTCTTCTTGCGTATTTGTAGATTTAGGCATCTTGGGAGCTTGAAAATCATTGAAGATCAAGTTTCAAAGTCATCCCAGTCATATCTTCATTGGAAAAATCAAAATACCCACAAAAATTCACCGTTAGGCCCAAATTTTATAGTTTCAGACCCAGACACCTGGAGAAGCAGAAAGTGTAGACTGAAGGCTCTTGTTTCCACCTTTGAATCTTTAGAAATTCAAAAGTGGACTAATTCACCATGAGTGGTGAATGTGACCCACTTCTAGGCCTATTTTTGGTTTTCTACATTTTTGGACACCCATTTGTCCATAATGGGTTCTAAAATAGTTTTACATAACTAGGACTGATTCACCTAGAATGGGAAATGAGTTCTACCAAGCCTACAAATCAGGATCAGTAGCATTGAAAAAATCATTTCTAGCCTTCATCAATATCCTAGGTACACACTTTCAGTTTCATCCATTTCTATTACAATTTGCATTCATTTCTAGGTGTGTTTTCATTACACAATGTGTTTTCAAACAAGTTTCATTTCAATAGTTTTACACTCTTATTCAATCAATTTTATCAATTGGATACATCTATATCATTGCATTTTGTCATATTTTCATCATACATATCTTATTTTGAGTGAACCACCTAGATTTTGTGGTGTGGGATCTATCTCTTTCCTTTAGGTGAAAGACCCTAATTGAGAAAAAAAGACATAGCATTCCTAACCATTAAAATCTATGGTTCAAGAACTTCGATTTTTTTTCTTCATGCAGTGATGTTCATCATCTCCAAGATTTTTACAAAAGACACATGTAACTCTCTTTTTAC
This sequence comes from Sequoia sempervirens, assembly GCA_007258455.2. NCBI lineage: Eukaryota > Viridiplantae > Streptophyta > Pinopsida > Cupressales > Cupressaceae > Sequoia > Sequoia sempervirens. The sequence goes on from VDFB02000008.1 coordinate 341,405,943, forward strand.
CTTGAGAGTCCTTTTTGAAGTTTTCAATTTTGTTTTCTTTCTTAACTTCCTTTTCCTTTTTAGTGTTCTTCTTCTCCCCTTTTGAAGTTTGATTTGTTTCATTCCTTACAAGTGGGGCTTGAGGTTTAGTATAATTCAAAGTACCCATTTGAATTAACTTTTCTTTCTCCCTTGTGAGGTCATCAATGAAGGAAATGAAGTTATCAAGTGTGGTAATTGACCATGACGCTCCAAGAGCCCTTTTAGTAGAGTAGAAAGTTGATGCAAACACAAAATATTATGGACCTAGGGTGGAAAGTATAGAAAGGAAATTAATTGATCCTCTTTCTTGTCAGTTCCACAATCTTGTAAGTGCAACTTCGGGGATTTAAACTTAGTAAAATTGTCTTGTAAATTTGAATAATTCCTAGGACTAAGACCTAAGAGTTGATTTTCCAATGCATGGCTTCTAAGTTCATCTATTTTCCCAAAAAAAAATTCAAGACCTTCCCAAACTTGGTTGGGTGTTCTCAAGTTCTCAACATGGAACAACAAATCAGGAGAAAAATTTAGGCATAGAAAGCCAAATGCTTGATCACACTTATTGAAAAAATAATTTTTCTTTAGTTGCATTAGGTTCTTTCTATGTTCCCATAGTAGCCCTATATAATCCTTTGTTCTTAAGTACAAGAATTAATTTCATCTACCAATCATGATAATTGAAAGGTGTTAAGGGCACTATAATAACATTAGATTCCATACTGGTTTGACTAAGATAGTTGTTTGTAGAAATGCAGAAAAAAAGAAGTTTGAAATGTGTGCAAAAGTGAAAAAACACAACACAAACACTTCTCGAGGAAGTGTGAAAATGAACCACACAACACCCCCTTGATTATTCCCCCCCCCCAATTTGACACTTTATAGGAGTGCTTGTAATTGACCCAAAAAGACACAAACATGCACTTTATAGGATGAGTGTGATTTTGTGCTCCATGAATTCATGGCAAAAAAAGAGATACCCTTTTGCAAAAAAATCATAACTCAAATCTGAGTTACGGTGCAAAATTTATTACACCAAAGATTTCTCCCTTTACAAAATTGATCCTCCTTGCAAATAAATTTTCTATATTTTTAGAAAAAATTTAATGCACCAAAAATTAAGTATGAGGAAAAAAAATTAAAATAGGGGCTTTTTGCCATGTGAACAAGGGATTAAGTTTGGAGAAGAGTACATCCTCCCAGTCACTGTTGTGAAAAATAGAAACTGCTTGCCACAAATTTGCTCTATTGTTGAGTACACACTATTAAAATATAATATAGGTGAAATAAAGATAAAAAATTCAATGCCAATAGCTACGACACAAAAGTAGGCCAAAAGGCTTCACCCAAAATCATAAATCTACTAACACACAGTAAATAATGTAGAAAACCTACTTCACAAGGGATAAGGGAGATGCTTTTGAAAGAATTGGTGCTTCAAATTTCAATGGGTGTGATTCATCTGGATGAGGAACTCATGACGCTTTGCTCTTGGAGGTTCTATTCATCCTTTCATAGAATATTCTCACCTCTGGATAGCAAAAATCATGCATAGCAAGCACCCTCAAATAGTTCACATCCTAAAAAATCCTCTATTGCTCCTTCAACATAGTGTAACCTTACAACGATATCAAATATGGTGATTTGTAGCTCATCTTTGGGTCCTACGATGTGCTCAAGCAAGTGGGGGAGCTTATTGATAAGATTCTCAACAAAAATGATAGTATAGTCACTAGTACCTTCAAGGAGTTTGTTACTTTCCAGATTACCAACACCTTCAATAAGAAAAGTCTCATCCAGTAGAAACTCATGACCTAGACAATCCATAATGAGATGATACCAAAATACAATAGTTACTGTAACCTTTCAAGCAGTGATGATGTTGTAAGAATACTCGGCCTACAAATAATTAGTCATGAATAGGGGAAATGAATTGGTAAAAAAAAAACTATCTATTTCACCTTTACAGCCTACTAAAATCCTAAGTGGCTCTGATACCATGAAAGAACTAGCAATGACAGAGACTCTGAACAAGCATGGTGGAGATAGAAAGCATAAAGTCAACCTGAAGTATTAGACAGTTAGGGGTCAACTTATAAAGGATAAATATCTAAGCATGAGGTGTTGATGTGTATAAACACCTCTCCAGTCTATAAACTAGTCGGGCAACTCATGAGGAAAATATATCCAAGAGTCCTAATGAGTCATACAAACTACACAATGAATGCCTAAGTAGGCTTAGGTCACCCTATGTGTATGCAAGCATTAAAGTATGCACTGACAACGGATATATTCAATATTGTATCCAACAACAATAGAACTTATGCCAATAATGTATCCAACCCATAAACTACAATTACAAGCTACATATATAAAATATGTAAATGATGTCAATAAAGAACATACACATTCAAGAACTCCCACTGCATGGGTAATACCAAATATAAAAATGGATCAAGGCATACAAATTCTACCAAAAAACACTCATACCAAGGAGTCGATAATAATTGAGACCATGTAGTAACAAAGAACAATTATTGTTATTTACACATGTAACATAAATTATTGCATGTACTTTATCACAATGACTCACTATAACTCTCCCAAGTATAATATTCCAGACCATGCGAAGATGAACATGGTTGAGAATTACAAGATCAAAGAGAATGAAACAACTACCACAAGTGAATATAATATGCAAAATAGTATGTCTATCAAATATAAGATGAAGATTATATAATACAATTATGAAGCCTTACATATATAGGTAAGGATGAGGAGGTTAGAAGCTAGGAAAAAAATTCTAACATCCCCTCAAAAGAGGGAATACTTGTAAGATCACTTGAAAATTATGTGAAAAAGTTCCAATAGGTGTATCAACTCATTAGGACACATATCTCAACAATATAAAGTGAGAAAAAAGAAAAAGAAACTAAGTAAACTTAAGCTAGGTGTGAATAGGTGAATCCTAGAAGGGCGATATCTTATCTAGATGGATAAATAATAGTTACACTAAGACCCCCCCTTAAATGCAACTTAAGGAGTAATATATGCACTGATTATGAGTCCCAAAGAGATTAGGCCATGCTAGGTATGCATGTACAAATATCTCATAAAGTGGAGTAAAGGAGAAAAATTAGTGGGAAATAAAACCACTCTCAAAAAGAGATGCAATGGAATGAAATGTACACATGAAGAAGAAGTGATAGATGTTTAACTCATGATGATCCCCTAAGGAATACTTATATCACAAAGTACAATATATTGTCTTCCCATAGGAGAGAAAAGAGGGAATGTTGAATGTGATCCACCCTTAGAAAATGTGAAGTCATGATCTCCTTGTGATGAAATGCTTCCTCAGGCAAAATTGATAGTAGAAGAGAAACCATGTAGCCTCCCCTAAAATGATGCTTGTAGTGTTCATAGATTCTTGACACTAGATGCTGAAGATGATCCATGAATTTTGAACAAAATTTCTCCCCTTAGGAAGAAATAACACCATAAATTTGTGCAAGATGACTTCCCATTTTGAATAGGAATGTGTAGAAAGTAAGGTGAATTTCCTTGAATGGTGCACATTATCCAAAGACTAAAATGATGACTTTGAATGATGCTCAAATTTCTCCAAGCGAACACTGATGTGTGGCAGATACTGATATGATGGATCGGGTACCATTAAAGATTTTCACGCCTTGTGATATTATTCTAATCACTCTAACTCTTTTTTTTTTTATAGATCATCACTTTTTTAGCATGTTGTACTCTGATAATACTATTGTACCTTATCACATTTGAATATATCATATGAATCATCTCCACAAAAATGAAAAAATGTTCTCTTCTCTACCAAACATTTTTTTTGTAATGACTTAATTTCCTATAGTTATAACATGTGGCATCACTTCTCTAGTGGTTTTTTTATCCATATCCTTTTCCTCCTCTATAGTTAGATTGCCTATTATCTCCCATGTAGTCTTACAGTGGGTTATTTTGAATCTCCTATGCATTTTTATTTTCTCTCCATGGTGGTTGTGTATAACCTACATCATATAGAGGCCTTTCTACTAGTCCCTTGACATATGCCATTTTCATGTCTATGTCTACATCATAGTTGTGGTTCATTGGGAATCTAGGATCAAGATGATCCTTGGTGTTCTAAATTTGAAATTATTTTGTAGGACAATCCTTTGTGAGGTGACTATCCCATTCTTAACAAGTTCCACAATATACTATGTTTGATTTAGTTGAAACTATATATCTAATTTTATACATAGTGTGGGATATAGGAAGAATGAGGAGTTTTTCATTGATGCATTTATTGGAAACATGAGCATGAGGGATAAATGCATTGCATTATAGTGTTTTCATCGATGTCAACATTGTATTCCGGTATGAAGACCATCATGCAAATTATTTTGTACATCTTGAACATGTTTGAAGATGGTAATCTAGTGGTAATTTGCATTCATTAGATCATTAAAATATGAAGTTGTGTGTTGCATTCATTTATGCATCTTAAATTTATGTCAAAAAAGTGAAAAATTGCCTAGTTTTGTTTCAAAATTGTATCAAATCATCATTTTTAATTAGTAAATCTTTTCATCTTGTATCTAAAAATTGCATTCAAAAGTTTTCATTCATATTTCATAGATTTGCACACTTACATTTTTCATTTCCATAGTCATAAATCAACAAATTTGGAAAAATATTCATTGTCAAAACTACCTATACACATAATTGGAAACCTTAAATAGTAACAAGCATAATCAAAATTTGAATTTTTAGTCACCTTGTCTAGGAAATAGATGCCCTAGGTGCCTATGTCTTGATATTTTTGATTGAAATTTGAATCAAAGCTCTATTTATGCATTTTTTTTAGATTGTGTTGTCTAAATTCTATTTCTACATTTTAAAGCTATCATTTACTTTCTACATTGTTCCATGTTTGCATTGTTATGTTCATAATCCCAAAATCAACAAAATCTAGAAAATAGTTTACTATCAAGGTATGTGGAGGATCATGATGGGCCAAAAAGTGCCAATATGATGGGTATGTGGCTGATGACTTTTTTTTAACCCAAAATTGATGAAATAAAAAGGGTTTTTAAAGGAGATTGTAAGCTTTCCACCATTATAAATTATGTTTTACTTTGAATTTAATAAGTAATTATTATTTATTTTCTATTCAAATTATGACTAAAGTCCTGATTGATAGATTGAATGAAAAAAATCTATAGATTTCAAACAGTATCACATTTTTTGAATCCAAAACATGTGTCACATTCTATGGTTCACATACTATAGGATTAAAAAAAGAAAAATTGAATTTCATGAAGTTTTGACCAAGTTAAGGTGGTCAGACATAGGAGTTTTTTATATTTTTTTAAAGTTGTAATAAAAAATTCATAATTAATTATTTACTTAGAAAAAAATTACAAAAAAATATGCATCACATCGGGACATGAGTCCTATACTTATAGCTAAAATATTATCATTTTATTGTGGTTAGGGTGGTCAGACAGACACCTACTTCTTATTTTTCCCTGAAATTCAAGTACTATTGCATTGAAAATTTAAAATTTCACCAAATAGATTTCTCTTTTTTTTTTAAATACCTAGTAATTTAGAAACTAAATTCAATTTTCTATAGATTTTATTCTTACATATTTTTGAAATAGTATAGATAACTTATTCAAATTTTTACGTCAAGTTGACTAACTCTGATTTTTCTGATTTTTTTGCCACTTAAGGGCCTATTTTTTCCATGATGATCCTGCATATACCCATCAAACTTGTTTGAATACAAATCTAAGAACCTTAAACAAGACCTTAAACAATCAAAGTTTGAAGTTTTTGAAACCCTACCTAGGACATAGATGCCCTGGGCACCTTTTTCTTACCTTTTGGGGCTTAGATTTTTGTGATATAACCCTCTTAGGAGCCTCTATCCAAATCTATTATCTGTTTTCCAGTCACCTATTGCATAATAGTTTGAACCTTAGTACAAGCATTATATCATCATGATGGCTCAATTTTTTGACAAATTTTTGACCTCTTTGAAATCCTTGGTGAATTTTTCAAGTTGTGTGTTTGGAAATAATCCTTATTCTAATACTAACATTCATGATACCTAATTCCCTAAATTACAAGTGTTTTTGAAGTACTACACAAAGAATAAGAGAGCATGCATGAATTCTTACAAATTTCCTTATGCAACCTTGAGAATAATGTGGCATTTTATCTCTCAATGCAATTCCCTACTACCCCACACAAACAACATCCTACCATACTACCACTTTAAAATTTCACTCTTTTACACCTCAAAAGTGAGTCACAAGGAATACCTCAACTAATACACATGGAAGAACCTATCAATAACAATCACAAGGAAAGAACAACAATCAACCCTCCATCATATGAGCATAAAGTTACAAACATACCCATCAACTTGGAACATACCTATGGGCAAGGCTTTCAAATTTTGAGTGAACAAGGATATGACATTAAGAATGAACATGAAGTCAACTCCCTTTTGGAGCAAACACCATATGAAGATACTAAAGTATTAGGTTACCAAGATCCTCCATCTTTACAACAAGCCATTGCTCCACCAGCTAAGAAATATAAAATTTAGAAATTACATTTCCTAGGTCCTATATCAAAGACTACAGAGGATTTGGCTACACTTTTTGATAAGGGCTTAATTATATTACCACTTGTGTCTAAATGAACAAAAATAATAATAATGAAAATACACCCTGTATTGTGTGAGAATTGTGAGTATGAGTAATTGGAAATAAAGCCACACAAATCCAATTAAACATATTACATTAGGGAATTGAATCATAGAGTTAATAGAATTCAAAACAAAATAAATCACTAAAATCATTCCATTGTATCCTATCTTCATGGATTCACTAAATAATATTAGCTCTTAGATTTTTGTATGCACTATGACTATTAGAATGGCAACCTGAGGAACAAAATGTTGTAAAATGCAAGAAATATATTCCTACATGATGATAAACTATATGATATGTTGTAAATGATAATGGTGTTAGGATTATGATATTGTTGTGCTCAAAATGATTTTAAGATGATGCTATGATGAAATGCAAGACTAATTAAGATGTTGTATGATAATGCAATAAAGACAATGCAACAGTTAGGATTCTAGAAATGAAATTGCCATGATAGTTAACACTACTTTAAACTAAATGCAAAATTCTAAACTAAAATGATATGCTAATCTCACAAATGCTGATATGATTTCTGTAGAGTAAGTTTTCTCAAGATGGGATACAAAATTCTAGAGAATGAGGGTGCATTTATAAGATTTCCAAGGCCTAAAATGATGTGTCAACAACCAATGGTCAAATTTTTGGCTGGAGAGATGAATGGTGCAGAAGGAAGAAATTAGAGGGAATCATGGACGATGTTCCCTTTAAAAGAGAACTTTGCCAAGTGTTTAGAAGAATAAATGAAATGGAGGAGCGAAGTGTCCAAGGTTGTTTCAAAATTGGTTGAGGATAATTCCAATTTAAATATTAAGCATAATTAAATTTATGAGACACTTGATGATGTGGAAAGAAGAAAATTTGGAGACATGTGACTAAATTTGAATTTTGGAATTATTCAAATTTAATGAGAAAATATTAATTAAATAAAACAAACTATTGACATTTGTTTATTTAATTAAAATTTGAGGAATGCAATTTAAGATGGAAGAATTAGAAGATGTGAACTATATAAATAAATTTATAATTTATTTATAAGTAGATGAAATAAGAGGTTCATTAATTAAATAACTTGTATTTAATTAATTAAGTATCCTGATCGATTTTAGGTGTATACATTTTGTGCCTCTTTGAAGTGATGTGTTTACACATTGCTTCAAAGAAAAATTTGATATGCTCCAAATGCTTATTTTTGAGTGATAAAGGATATATGCTCCCTCAGGAGATAAATCGATGAATTTTGGATTTTTTAGGATTTTTTGAATTTTTGAATTTTTTTATGATTTTCTGATGATTTGATGATGATTTCAAACTTTTATGATGAAAAAATGATTAATCTCCTAAAAAATGATGTTGAGCCTAACAGATGACGAATTGATTAATTAAGGCCCTTTTGAAAAATAAAATAAATCAACCCCATTAAAAATCCCACTTAATCACTCATTAAAAGATTAAAACAATGCGATTTATCCTCATTTGTGCATTTGAAATTTTAAAATTTGGAGTGATTGAGCAACCTTGTGCAAATTTAGCAAGATGGTGATTTCAATCCAAACCCATCGATTTGAGTGCATGACACATCACAACCCCCAGACCGCTTATAGACCTCCAATACATACCCCGAAAAACTAGTGATTTGAATTTCATTTTCCCACTTTTTTTTTCACATTTCAAACTCTACTTTTTGTAGTTTAGCGCATTGAAACCTTGATAGAGCATATCAATAGACTATTTTAGTGCATACGGTATATTAGCGGATAGGGTTAATTTTTTAGTGCATTGATGCTAGGTTTTAGCACATAGAAGGAATTAGCACATGCATGACTTTTTGTAGTGCATTGATAGATTCCTTTAGTGCAATGATAATTTTTGTGTATCAATGATGAGATTTCGCGCATCCGATGAATGATGTAGCACAAGTAGTCGTTTAGCACATTAATACTAATATTTAACACATTGATGAATTTTAACAACACATATGGTAATTTAGCACTTTGAGACAATATTCTAGCACATCCAGGTTAGATTGATGAAAATTAGATTAGAATCCTTGATTTTGATGATTATTGATCATGTCAACCTTTGATTTGATGATGTTTGATGATGTTGATAGATTAGATGATGATTGATCTAATGATAGGATGATGATGATTGACCTCATGATAGGTGAGGATCAATGATAGATTGATGATTGACCTCATGACAAGTGAGGATCAATGATAGGATAAGGATAATTGACCTCATGATAGGTAAGGATCAATGATAAATTCTCACGAGATGTACTCAAAGTGTCATTAGAGTTGATTAGATTGATAGGCTAGTTGATGTTGATTGATTGATTTGCTAATTTGTGATATGTTATGATGATAGGAGCCTTCATTAGTCCTACAAATTTGGGAGTGCTTCCCAAGGACTTGGGATTTGATTCCACATTTAGATCAGGCCAATTTAAATGTGATCGGATGATGTAAATTGACCTCTTTGTTAGACATGCCCCAACATAGGATTAACAAGGACTTTTGCTAGTGTTGGTAGAGAGGTGATGCAATGATCATAACACCTTTCATTTTCCTATTGGTGAGATGATAGTGACACCAGAGGACATATGTCGGATCTTGAGGATTTTAGTCATCAAAGAGCTAGTTATGTATGATTCCACAGAGTAGGGAGGCATCGATCCACTTTGGAGAGTGTTTGAGGATGAGTAGATTTATGGCTATGAGATTCCATGGTGAGATATGGTCGATGTGTATGCAACATTGCTATGTGTTCTTGCTAGATTTATTGGAGGTTTTCTATGTCCTAACCCTAGGTCAAAGGGACTTTTAGTCAAATGGGGTCAAATTTTGGAGAGTATGATCACATAGGGTACCAGATATGCTTGGAGATCCCGCATGCTTGCTCACTTGTACCATGATCTTCACTAGGTTGTGTATTTGAGAGGAGCTAGTTTTTTAGTTGGGGTCACATTGTTACGAATATGGGAATGGGAGCATATACCTATCACTTGTCTAGTGGCAGAGAGATAGTGGCCAACTGAGAGACCATATGTGCATGGATCTACAGGCCTAGAGTTTTCCAACATAAGTTGGGTATACTAGAGTACTAGAGGAGGTATTAGATGATCTAGAGACAATGACATGGAAGCCATACTTAGACTATGAGCAGTTGTCAGAGGATGATACTAAGATGCTATATGCATGCTCATCTAGATACCTCATTGGGAAGACTTATTTCATGATTGAGAGATTCCTTCTCAAGAGAATGTTGTGATAGTATCGAAGGGTACAAGGCATGCCCCAGGGGATGGCTCTTTATGCATGATGATGACATGATATACAAGAGTGGGGGATTTTCTTATCATATGATGTAGCGGTTGAGGAGTATCAAAGTTTACATGCCATTATTTGGGATTATCATCCAAAGGTCATAGAGGCTCCCATATTTGAGAATTATGCAAAATACTTATTCACACATCCTTTCCCACAGATATTAAGTCTAGATGAGTTGATACTATTGTTAGATGATGAGCCATCACCACATGTATGTAGGTAGAGGAGAGACAAATGAGACGAGGAGGAGGAGGGAGAGAGCAGTGATGACGGATATGGGGATGAAGATGGAGGAGGCAACGAAGATGGTGATGGGGGTGATGGAGATGGAGGTGATGGTGGAGGAGAAGATGAGGGTGGTGCAGGGCCAATGCTAGATGTTCAAGATTTTAGAGTTCCTTAGAAGAGGTGATCACTGGTAATTGTAGCACATGTGTAGACTAGGTTACCCTCTTAGCAGTAGAGGGCTCAGATAGGTGCTCTATAGGCTCAGTTTCATGGAATATAGGGCCAGTTAGCACAAATACAGGGACAACTTCAAGCACAGGCATAGATTTCCACTTTTACAGCTGAGAGAGATACCTTGAGGCAATTGGTTGAGTAGGTAGAGGGCATAGCAGAGAGACTGTAGAGGGTATCTAGGGCATAGGTACAACTGATTATTTAAGAGCGGTATGATGCTTCGCTAGGGAGGCCGAGTACTATAGGCTGAGATACCATGAGGCAGTTCCTCTAGAGCATTGGGAGAGTTATACATAGTCTACCAGTGCTTGTACCCATTCGAGGACTACCATCACGGGTGTTATAGGGCCGCCTCATAGGGATCCAGGTGTAGGGCCATCAGGTGTAGTAGGAGGTACAGGGCCAACATTGTCTTGGGGGAACACCACATAGCTCCGTGATGATGTTTGATGTATTTTGAGACATTTTTATAATTTGATTAATTGATTAATCATTGCCATTTTGATGATGTACCTCTTTCCACTTTTCTAGACATCATTGTATACTTGACATTATTAATCTGATATTATATGATATGCAACGATGATTAGTGATCTATATGACGTCGATATGTTTTATGGTGGATGCCTATGATGAAGGCATTTAATTTCTATCTTATGATGCTTATGTGATGTTTATATGATGCTTATATGATTATGACATGATTATGTATGGATGCATGATGACATGATTTATGTTTCTATATGTTCTTATGCATGATGTTCTATGTTATGAGATGGATGCAAATGAAATGTGATGTCCCTTTATTTTTGTATTTATTGAATGCAAGTATATGATCTGATTGCTATATGAAATGGATTTGATGATGCAAGTGAGATGTGATGCAATTTATTTTTGTATTTTCTAATGCAAATATTATGATGTAATGTGTGGATAGATAAATGATGTAATAATGTTTTCTAATATATGGATGTTATGGAAAATGATTATGCAACTATATGAGAATGATATGTTTTTTTAATGTCAAGTATATTCAATATTTTAATGATAGAGATAACATCATTTTGAAAATTGTGCCAGCCTTAGAAAACCCATAAATACAGATGCAAAACTAACATGGATGCAATCTAACTTAACCATGAAAATATAATATGTAATGGTTGTCATCGTAGCAGTCGATTTTTCATGCTTTTTATCATCGTGGAGCCTTTAAAATGTTGAAAGTGAGTGGGTATGTGCAGGATCATCATGAAAAAAATAGGCCCTTAAGTGGCAAAAAATTCAAAAAAATCAGAGTTAGGTAACTTGACATAAAAATTTGAATAAGTTATCTATATTATTTCAAAAATATGGAAGAATAGAATCTGTAGCAAATTGAATGTAGTTTCTAAACTACTAGGTTTGTTTAAAAAAAATCTATTTGGTGAAAATTTTAAATTTCAATGCGTGTTACTTAAATTTTAGGGAAAAAATAAGAAGTAGGTGTCTGTCTGACCACCCTAACCACATTAAAATGATAATATTTTTTTATTAGATTTTAGATATAAGTAGAGGACTCATGCCTCGATGTGATGCATATTTTTTTGTAATTTTTTTCCAAGTAAATAATTAATTATGAATTTTTTATTACAAATTTTAAAAAAATATAAAAGCTCATATGTCTGACCACCTTAACTTGGTCAAAACTTTATAAAATTCATTTTTTCTTTTTTTAATCCTATAGTATGCGAAGCATAGAATGTGACACATGTTTTGGATTCAAAAAATGTGATACCATTTGAAAGCTATAGATGTTTTTCAATCAGCCTATCAATCAGGACTTTAGTCATAATTTGAATAGAAAATGAATTAAATTACTTATTAAATTCAAAGTAAAGCATAATTTATATCGGTGGAAAGCTGAGAATCTCCTTTAAAAACCCTTTTAGATTCATCAATTTTGGGTAAAAAAATAGTCATCAGCCACATACCCATCATATTGCCACTTTTTGGCCCATCATGATCGTGCACATACCTGAGTACAAACATTGATAGTATAATTAGACCGTGATGACTTGCATACTACTTCCATTATTTTTGATATTGCAATTTAACACAAGCATCTAGGTATAATTAAACCAAGATTTCTTAAGCATTCCTCACATAAATAGACAAGAAGTAATCATTTTCCCATGCAAATTCAAAATGTCATCAATGGTACCTTGTAGAGCATGTCTCACAACAATTTACATAGTAGTAATGATTAACTCACAGACAATGGGAAAATAAAATATCATTCAACTTCCTTTCTCTTCTAGTTTAGGACATCATCAAGGTACTCCAGAGATATGATAAAAAAAATCAAAGTACAAAAGTTGAACATTCATGCTAACGTGATAAAACCATGATTTAAAGGAACATCATCCATTTAGATTTGTTTCAATTCGATTGATTTAAGCTATTTGATATTGATGTGTGTTTGTGATATTTTTATGATTAATGTTCAATGGTGATTTGTACTACGATCATTGTGTTTTCTACATTGTCTAACTATTGCTTGTATGTTGGTTTAAGCTCAAATTTTATTTTCCCCTAGTGAGTTCAACATTTTGTCCCCAATCTAGGGTGAGAAATGTTCGTGATGCCAGGATATGTACATGAGGTTCTCCGATGAGAAGCAGAATGATGGAAAAATTGAATGGTTGGAACATGTTCAAATATATGGAAAAGCTAATCTATCACAAATAGCACCTGTTCCTAGGTTTTCACTACTTGTTTTTATTGCACTTTTTTAGATTATATATACATATGATTTTTTGATTTTTCACTCTTTTTTTGTATTTTTCAATTTTTTATATTTTTTTGTTTTTGTTTTTGTTTTTTTCTTTTTTCTTTTCTTTTTTGGTTATCACCAACATGCTTGCTTGCTAGGTTTTCATTAGGGTGACCAATTTTTAAGGACATTTTCTATTTTTTTGTATTTTTTCAGGACTTTTAACATGCACTGGATAAGCTAGGTGTAGAGGTTCTTGAGATGTAGGCTATTGATGGGTTCTTCAAAAAAATCACCTTCAGGTGTAGATAGCTAATATGATCCAGATCTGAAGACTAATACAACAACAAAGGGACCTAGCCAATTCAGTTCAAATTTCCCCTTCTCTCTATCTTGTTGATTACATGGATTTTCTTTTAGGATCAAGTCACCAACCTGAAATGTTCTTTGTTTTACTCTGTGGTTATAACTTTGTGACATCCTCTACTAATAGGCTTTTAGGTGATCCATAGCTTGCTAACGAAGTTCATCCAACTATTCCAACTCTTGTAGCCTAAACACCCAATAATCTTCATCTGAAATGATCCCCTTTAGTGACACAAAGAGTGATGGAAGCTCAACCTCAATAGGTAAAATGGCTTCTAATCCATATACTAAAGAATAGGGTGTAGCTCCTATTGGGGTATGAATACTAGTTTGGTAGGCCGATAGAGTAGGGTTCAGTTGAATGTGCCAATCACGTCCAACATTGTTGATAATTTTCTTTAAGATTTTCAAAATGGTTTTGTTTGATGCCTCTGCCTGGCAATTTCCTTGAGGGTAGTATGGTGTAGAAAATTGATGCTAGATATGAAACCTCTCACATATTTCTTGGATGCCATGATTCTTGAGAGGCCTACCATTGTTAGTGACAATGGACTAAGGAATGCCGTACTAAAAGATGATGTAATTTAGGATGAAGGATGCTATTTGTTTTCCTATGATTTTGGTTAGGGAAACAACTTCAATCCACTTTGTAAAATACTCTGTGGATGTGATGATGAATTTGTATCTACTTCAATCCACTGACAGAAAGGCCATGTTGATGCAAACGGTTGCAGTTCTTGTGTTGGTGCATGTATCAAGTTTCCATGGATTTAACATTTTTGGCACTTCTTGAAAAATTGAAAAGACTCCTTTTCCATATTCAAACATTAATACCCCAATCCTAGGAGCTTTTAAGTGAGAGTTAGTCCACTTAAATGAGTTCCATAGATACCTTCATGAACCTCGCATAAAGAGGTTTCAACTTCATTACGTTCAAGAAATTGAAGGAGAGTACCATCAAGACCTCATCGGTAAAGTGCATCAGTTATCAAGGTATGTAAAGCTCCTTCTCGAATAAAGTTTCATTTCTGGTTTCAAGATAGAGTTGGTGGTAGGGTGTTGTCTTTTAGATAGGTGTAGATCTTCCCATATATAGAATCTTTGGCCTCGACTAGATGGTAAATGACTTGGGATTTGGGGTGATCATAGGTAGGGTCAAACAATTGTTCCACCATGAACTCATAACGGGCTCATTTTTCAAGTATCTAAAGGAGAGAAGCAACGGTTGCCATAGCATCAAAAAAATTGTTATCCCCTCTTGGAATTTGATCAAATTTTATCTCCACAAAGTACTTCTTGAAATCCTTGACCATTATTTTATATGACATCAATTTGTCATCTTTTGTCTGGTAATCGTCATTCATCTAATTTATGATCATTTGAGAATCTCCATAGACATGTAAGTCTATGATTTTCCTCTCCACGACTATCTTAATACCAATGATCAATGCTTCATACTCAACTATGTTGTTAGTACAAGGAAACATTAACCTGTAGGACTTTGGAGTGGTGTATCCTTGTGGCATGACAAATAAGATTCTTGCACCTGATCCATGTTGCATGTAAAATCCATCAAAGTATAACAACCATTGTTGTGTTGACACTGTAAGGACATCTACATCTAGAAACTCAATGTTTATGGGATGATCATCTTGTAATGGTGTTGTAGCTAGTTGATCCGCTATATATTGTCCCTTGATTTCTTTCCTATCCACATACTAGATATCAAACTCGCTCAATATCATTACCCATTTGGCTAGTCTTCCTATTAGGGAAGCTTTGCTGAGTAAATACTTCAATGGATCAATTTTTTCTATGAGTTTGATGGTGTGGGTTAACATGTAGTATCTTAGTCGTTGAGTAGCAAATATTACCACCAAACAATATTTTTCAATAAATGTGTAGTTGATTTCATAGTCGTTCAAGGTTCTAATGATGTAATAAATAGACCCTTCTTTGCCTGCAAAGTCTTCCTATGCCAGTAGAGCACCCAAAGATATTTTTGTTGTTGCTATGTATAGCAATAATGGTTTCCCTTCAGTTGGAGGTACTAGTATGGGTGGTGACATTAGATACTACCACTGGTAGATTTTGACCCATTTTTCGATGACCGTCTATTGGAATTTTGATGGTTGTTCGTCGCTATTATTGCATCAGAATTTCGACAACATTTGAAATGTCAAAATTTCGTCCCGACATCTGTCGAAATTCTGATGGATGGTTGTTGAAAAATGGGTCAAAATATACCAGTGTACTTCAGTTGATTAAAAGTTGCTTCACATTTTTCATCCCATTTGAAAGAAACATTATTGTGTAGTAAGTGATCGAAAGGATGAGTTTTATCTTCCCGTTGTGCAATCAACCTCCTAATAGATTGGAATTGTCCCTGTAAAGATCTGAGTTGGCTAATATTTTTGGGAGGAGGAATCTCCATGATGGATTTGAATTTTTTAGGATCCACCTCAATGCCTTTAGCTGATACAATATACCCTAAAAGTTTAGATGATGTCACGCCAAATACACATTTCTTTGGATTTAATCTCACATTGAATTTCTTTAACTTGGTGAAAATTTTGTCTAGGATTTCTAGATGTCCTTCTCTAGTGAATGATTTTTTCCAACAAGTCGTCTACGTAATCCTCCATAAAGGTATGTATCATATCATGAAAGATAGTGGTCATCGCATGTTGATAAGTAGCCCCAACATTCTTCAACCCAAAAGGCATGAATTTCCAACAAAAATTACCCCATGGGCATGTGAAAGTAGTTTTCTCTTAATCTTTTGGTGCTATTTTTATCTAGTTGTAACCTAAAAATTTGTCCGTGAGTGATAGCATTGCATGACCTGTTGTTAAATCTATGATGATGTCAATGTTAGGAAAAGGAAAATCATCTTTTGGAAAAGTGTTATTAAGATCTCTGAAATCTGTACATATCCTGATGTTGTGGTCAAGTTTTGAAACTGGTACAATGTTGGAGATCCATTAGCATAATCAATAGGTCGAATAAATCTTGCATCTAGTAGTTTCTTCAATTCAGCTTTAACCAAAAGGGAAATGTGCAGATGCATTTTTCTCAATTTTTGTTTCACTGGCTTAACTCTAGGTGGTAGTGATAGATGGTGCATGATAAGATCTAGATCTATGCCTGACATGTCAGTGTAGGACCAAGCAAAGTTGACTTGTCTCTCTTCAAAGAATCTAGTGAAGATTGGTTTTTCTTCCTCTTTCAAGGAGGCTGCTAAATGTAGGGTCTTCACTATTTCAGTTGTACCAATGTTGATGGATTGTGTGGGTTCAATTAGCATTGAAGATCTTTGTAGACAATGATTTCGGCAAACCAAGTGCTCTCTTGCACTTCTAGGGTTTTTCGCCTAAAAGGAGAGAGGTGTGGGCCAAAATGTTAATGTCTACACTTAAGATTAATGCAAAAGGGATGAAATGTATTTAAATGTGATGTCTAAATGCAATAAGTTGAAAGAAAGATGACTTATTGATGTTAAATCTAAGAAATGTGAAGTGTTGGAAAACACAGTTTTGTATGCAAACATGTTATAAATGACCTAGAAATGCAAACAAAACTAGATAGAAAGCTATGAAATACAATGTGTGCACCTAGAAACTAATGAAGAGTAGAATAGAGATTGAAGAGACCACTGAAATTTTGAAAAATATGACTTTTGAGCCAACTAGGACACTTACTCCAAGTTGGGTGACTTAGTCCTAGATCGGGGAAACTACTCTGGATCCTGTTTCAACCAAATGGATATCCAAATTTACAAAAAATTTTGAAAAAAAATCTCAGTGGGACTAAGTCGCAAATAGTGGTGACTTAGTCCACTTTTGAATTTCTAAAAATTCAGAAGTGGAAATGGATGCCCTGGGTCTGCTATCTGGTTTCTCACAGGTGTTTGCTTCTGAAACTATGATTTTTGGGCCTAAAAGTGACTTTTTATTGACACTTTTATTTGTTCAACAAGGAGATGTCTTCGATGAATCTTCAACCTAATCTTTAATGATATTGAAACCCTTAAAGTTCTTAAATCTTCAAGAACACAAGAGAAGAAGGAGAAATGTTTAATGTTAGGGCATGGGGGTTTTCCTTGGTCAAACCCCTTTTTAGGTAATTAAACTAAAATGAGGAAATGAGAAAATAAAGCATGAAATAATGCAGTTAGTGTGTTTCCATGGTGATAGATCTTGAATTTTGTAGCAATAGTTGAAGAATTTCCCCTTAAATGTCTTCAAAAACTATCTTGATGTCTTGCAATGTTAAAACCCTATCTTTCTTTACTTGAGAACATGATGAGTGATGAATGATAAAGAGTTATGACTTAAGATGAGTTAGGAGATGGAAAAATGAGGGGAAAAACCCTTATTTATACATAATTATGCCTTAATTCCCGAAAATACCTCATCACATACCAACCTTAGGTCTTAAAGAATAAAAACCCTAAAAGAAGTTTGAATTAATTTTGATTTTTTTGCCACATGGGATTAAGTCACCCAAGGTGGTGACTTAGTTCACCTAGGAAATTTTGAGTTGATGTTGGAGATTAAGATGTATTAAATGTTGTTTATCAAGTTCTTCTTCAAGAAGACACCTAATTAAGGCCTGTGAGTGCATAAAGGGGCCATTTAAAACATAAGAAAGGTGTAAATATTGATGAGAAGCCTAGGAAAGTGTGAAAGTTTGTTACAAGACTTTACAACACTTTGAAATAGGTCTTGGTAAGGTTATTTAGGTGAATTATAACATTATGGTCTTAGGAAAGTTTGAAGATGTGTTACAATACCTTACAACACCTTTACAAGACATCATTAAATGCAATTTATTGAGTTTGTAAGGGTCCAAGACTTAGTGTGGATGTGTAAAACACCTCACAACACCAAATCAAGGCCTTATAAAGTCCAAATTGTCATTAATTATTCGCATATCAAGAAAAGTATACACTTTTTTGAAACAAAATCTCTCAATATAGTGTTCGGGAAGGGTGTCAGATCTTCCATCTTTTGGTGCCTCACAGAGGTTTTCACTATTAGATGCAGTCTTTATTTTTACTTTTTGTTGATCTAATACTACCATTAAATGGTTTTCACCATTAGATCTATTTCTTATATTCATTTTACAGTTCAAAGATTTGGCACTCCCCTTGTTTGAAGCTTCATTACGAGATTCACTGGTGGAACATGTTTCAAGATCATTAGAACAAAGGAAGTTCACAATAGCATTATCGTTTGGAAAAATGGGAATGTCAAACAACTCAATTTGGTCCTAGTCAATTAGTTCGGGGTGTACCAATGACAAGGAATAATTAGATTGGCTAAGGTCAAAATGGGTAAGTGTCATGATGGAAATATCGTCAAAGTGTTCAATGGAAATGTCAAGGTCTATGATGTTACTCTCTTTTGAAGGGTCTATCTCGCTCGAAGTTTGATAATATTTTGACTCTTCTATGTATCCTAGCCTTGTTTTGTCCTTGGAATTCAGTGTGATGGAATGAATTGTTTCTATGAAACCCTCTTTTCTTTTTTTGACATGACCCTTTCCATCATATCCCATCTTCTCTAAGGTTGTAAAGCCTTTACCATATGGTTATGTTAAAACATTGGAAGTTGATGCTTGTGATGTTTTTTAATCTTTTTACAACTAGTTTAAAACATATTTATCTTCAAATTCATCCACTAAAGTTCCTACTTTTACAAACTTTCCATCAAAGAGTGTGGTTGGTTGTGAGGATTGTTGTTTTGATGTGGATGGTTTTCCATAGGATCTTGGTGAAGGTAACAACTATGATAAACATAAGGATTGCTCAAATGAATATTCCTCCATGCCTTTGTCTTTCAATTGAATCTTTTCATCTTGTTTTGATAAGGAATTTAGTTGTATTTCATGATTTGATTGAGTAGAATCACCAACTCCTTTGTCTTTTGACTAAACCTTTTCCTCATGCTGGTTTATGACAAAGAATTTGATTGACTTTCACTGCTTAATGAAGTAGAATCAGTGATACCCTTGTCCTTTGACTGACCCTTTTTCTCAACCCATTTTGACAAGGAATTTAGTTGTATTTCATTGTTGGATGAACTAGGAGTGATAGCTTCCCTGTTATGTGGCACAAAAGTATCTTGGATTGTTTTGAGTGTGTTGCAATATTGTGGATTGTTGGAATCAACTGATGAAATCGTGATCTCTTGCCCTTTCAAAGGAAATTTAAAACATTGGTGATACATTGATGACACTCCTTGCATCTCATGAATCCAAGGACGTCCCAAGAGTATATTGTATGTCAACTCCTTATCTAACACTTGGAAGGTGATATCTTTTACAACCGGTCCCACTTGAATTGGTAGCACAATTAGTCCTTGGGAATATCTCTCTTCATTATCATAGGATTTCATAGTAATTTTCCTTCTAGCATCAATTGCATTTTCAAAATATCCAAGTGCACTGATAAGTTTTAAAGTACAAATATTTAGGCTAGCTCTACCATCTATTAGAACACATTTGACCCGGTGTTTGTGAATTAAAATCTCAATGTGAAGGGAACCATTGTCTAGGTGGTTGTGTGATACACCATCATTTTCCAAAAATGATAGGCAATGAGGCATGATCAAGTGTCATATCATAGATTGCAATTGGAAAAATTCTAGATTATTTGGTACTATGGTGGCTACAAGAGCTTGTTCTAGAATTTCTTTGTGAGCTAGTGAAATTTTGAGGAGTTCTCTTATGGATATTTGAGTTGGTATTTTCTGCAATTGATCAACTATGTTGTATTGAGTTGCAGGGGCAACAAGTGTCTTAGATGTAGCTCCTTTCAATATTACTTTAGCTTGCCCCCTTGTGGTTGCATTGACTAGTTGATAATATTGTTTGTCTATGATTTTAATGACATTAATCTGATTATCATTTGTAGAAACATGTGTCATCAAATTGATTGGTACGATGTCATTGATTTGGTGGGATTTGGTGTTGTTGTCATGAAGATGAGTTTTAGCTATAATAATTATTTGTTCATGTTTAATTGTGATGTCACTAATTAAATTATCAGCTGCAATAATATCTTTTTGGCCCTTGATTTTGATATCCTTGGTTTGATGTTCTTTGATGGGTATGATGTCATTGATTTTATGTTATTTGGTGTTATGTCATGGTGATGATTTTCAGCTATAACAATGTTTCTTTGGCCCTTGATTTTGATGTCCCTAGTTTGATCTTCAACTACTTCAATATGGAGAATGGTAGAATCATAAACATAATTCACATTTCTCCCTTTGGTGTTTGATGAAGAGGACTCCCCCTTTTCATAATTTGGTAAAGGATTCTTGAATGCTCCATGATCAACATTTGTTTGGGGTACTTCCACAAATATTTATTTTCTATCAATCAAATCTTGTACCAAATGTTTTAGTTGCATGCAATCATTTTTTTTGTGTCCTTTGTTTTTGTGAAAGTCACAAAAGCGTGCATAATTCCACCACGAAGGTTTAACTCTTGGTTGCCAATCTCTAACCTCTGGTAATGTTATAACTTTGGTTGCAATAAGTTCTTTGATTTGATGATGTTCGATATGGTGGTGGTTTAGAATTTGCATTGCTTGGAATGTTGTTTTGATTGGTCTTAGTGGCAATTGTTGTCAAGTTAAATATTAGTTTTGTATTTTGTGTTTTAGCTAAAGCATCATTGTTACCAACATTCTTGTTTCTTTGCCAAAACTTTGGTTTACCATTGCTGTTATAATTATTAGAGGAGTTTGTTGAGTTGTTTTCATTGTAAATTTTCAAGACTCCTCTCTTGACCAAAGCTTCTTTAATTTTGATTCGATTTTCAATCAATTTCTAAAAGGTAGGTGGACATTGTAATTCCAATCTATAGCTCATCTCATCATTTATATTTTCAATAAAGATTTTCATCTTTTCCTTTTTAGGGATAGGATGAGAATATCTTGTGAACAACCTTCTCCATCTTTGTAAAAATATGAGGAATGATTCACCCTTTTTTTGTTTTGTATTGCAAAGGTCTTTCATTGTTATCTCATGTTAGATGTTGTAGGAGTATTGGGTGATGAATTTATTAACCAACTCTTCAAAGGTTTTAATTGGTGATGCAAGTTTGGAGAACCATTCCATTCATTGTCCACCTAGGCTATGTGGGAACAATCTCATCAAGTACATTTCTTCATGTGCAAATTCAAGAGTCATGGTTTGAAATTCCCTTACATGATCTATAGGGTCTATTTTACCATTGTATTTATGATGCTTTGGGAATTCACAATGTTTGGGAAAAGGAATCATGTTGATAGTTTGATCAAAAGGATATGGGATGATGTCTTGTACCAAGTATCTTTTTGTGGTTCCTCTCTACATGTCTTGAATCTGCTATTGGAGATTTTTCATTTGATGAGTTAATGCAACCACTTGACCTATGTTTGATGGATCAGTTTTAGTATTTTTAGGAGTCCATGGTTTCAATTTATTAACATAAAAGTCATGTGGAAGTTTGATATCTTGCTTAGCCAGCATTAGGAAGTATTTTTCTTCATCTCTTTCAAAAATGTTTTCTAGGAACTTGTGGAAATTTGGATCTTGTTGAGCATGTTGGATGTCTTCCTCAATTATTTCATCACCTTCACATTGGTGGAGTTTATGAAAGGAATTTTCTTTAGCTTCAACCATGGTGTTTTGTTTTTCAAGTTATTTTCTTTGAGTTTCTGCTTTTGGGATCTTATTTGAATGTGCATACAAGTGTTATAATTTGACTAAACTTTTCATATTTGTTTGGAGGAGTGCCAAGGATAATAACTAAGTCAAATAGAATGAAAAATTATATAGATGAGACTAAGTTAAATCTAATTATACAAATTTGTTTCATGATGAAGGATGATAGATCCTATGAGGAAACTTAGCTTAATAATCAGAGGTATGATGGATGTTTACACACTTTAAGGTGTTAGATCTTGGTTTAGTTTAAAGAATTTTCACTTGTTAATGTTAGTTTCAACAAGTTTAAGACTCTATTGTATTTGAGGAATGATTATGTGCTGACAGGGATCCTTAATTTTGGTTCATACTAATGAACAAGCAATGAATTTAGCTCTCTAGTTTTGAATTTACTAGATGAACTAAAATAGGGCCTAGATACACTAAAAGATGGAATAGATGTGCTAATAGATAGACTAGATGTGCTAGACTATACCCAAGATGTGCTAGTAAATGGACTCAATGCACTAGAGGATGCACTGAATGCACTAAAAGATGGACTCAATGCACCAGAAGATAACTTAAATGCACTAGAAAGTGGACTATATGTGCTAGAAAAGGCTAGTGATGCACTAGACTACCCCTCCTAGATGTGATTTCAACTGGTTATTCTATAGGTGAATGCGCTAAAAGGATTTGCAAATGTGCTGAAAGATGGAATAGATGCACTAGAAAATGGATAAAATGCGATGGAAAAAGCTAGTGATGCGCTAGACTGTACCCTATATGCACCATAAAAAGGACTCAATGCACTAACCTATGTTGTGAATGCACCAAAAAATTCCCTATATGCGCTAGAAAATGTTGTGAATGCACTCAAACAGAGAATGCATCTTTTAATCTAGAAGTGTTCAATATTTTTACAAGTTTGTTTGGTTATTTTCCTTGAATTTGTGAATCTAATTGTTTCTAGGGTATGCTTTTTTGAACAGTGAATTTTGCTTGGTTTCCAGTTTGTGAATTATGTGAATTAAGTGTAAATTAAATGGATGATTTCTTGAATTATGACCTCAAACACAACAACAAGCTGTCAAATAGTTGTGTGAAGCCTAGGAACTAAACATTGAGTGTGTATTCAAGAATATGGTCTAATTCGTTCAATTTCCATAGGTATAGCACAAGAGAAGATAGTTCAAGCACTTTTCTAATGTGGAGGGTCACTTAAAATACCACAGTCCACATCTTAGAAACATGTCAGCTCACATAGTTGTGTCACCCTGTAGATGGCGCTCACGTTTTTTCCTTTCCTAAGTCTTAACCAAAGTCAAATCCTCCACTTTTGGCTAGTAATCCCTGATGGTTATATGGTGAGTGTCTTGGGGGAAAATTCTTCCCTCCCCTTGCACTATGATATTAGAAGTGTTCAAAGACTGACTTAGTTGGCTTCTACACTAAGGTTCATAATAAGGGTTTCCATTTGGTGCGTCAAATAGATAAACTCCCTCAGGAGACCTCCCAACCTTTAGAACAAAGGTTTTGGGGATGGTTATCTTGCACACTACCATTGAATTGCGGACTTTACCCGAATTCACTTTTGATTATAGTGAATAAAAAAAATTGGTTTAGTTGTTCCCACTTAGGTCATTCTTGTAGGGTGAGTACATTTTCCCACTATGGAAAGCCTTCTAAAGGTGTTCACAAAGCATAAAATAGTGATTCTAGCATTCTGGTCTCCTAGTTAAAGGGAGAGCATAGGCCTATCAATTCAACCACAGTAGACAAGGGGTTCTTTTACCTTCTAATTAAACTAGGTTCCTAATTTAATCAAAAGAAGAAAATAAAACAAATCCAAGCCTTGTAACAACATCAGTAGTTTGATATAATTGTCTTTGACCAACACATTAAGCACCTGCAAAACAAAAAATACTAATCAATTCTCATAATTTTGATTTTCTACCAAATAAACCAGATACGCTAAAATAGACATCAGATGCACTAAAAGATCACTCCTATGCGCTAAAATAACTACCAAATGCACTAGAGAAACTACTAAATGTGCAAAAATATAGATAGAATACGATAGGAAACCCCCTGTATGCACCAAAATAGGAATTGGATGCATTGAAAGGTGACCTAAATGTGTCGTAATAGGAACTGGATGCGCTAAAAGATGTTTTGTATGCATTGAAACAAATAAGAGATGCATTACCTAAGAGTTCACGTCCAGATCTACAAAAATACTTCCCAAAAACATTAATAAAAAGCAGATAGGCCCCACAGTGGGTGCCAAAATGTATTGTGTGAGAATTGTGAGTATGAGTAAGTGGAAATAAAGCCACACAAAACCAATGAAACATATTACATTAGGGAATTGAATCACAAAGTTAATCGAATTCAAAACATAATCAATCACTAAAACCATTCCATTGTCTCCTATCTTCAGGTATTCATTAAATCATATTGTCTCTCAAATTTGTGTCTGCACTATGACTATTAGAATGACAACTTGAGGAACAAAATGTTGTAAAATGCAAGAAATATATTCCAACATGATGATAAACTATATGATATGCTATAAATTAAAATGATGTTAAGATTATGATACTATTATGTTCAAAATAATTCTAAGATGATGATATGATGAAATAAAAGACTAATGAAGATGTTGTATGAAAATACAATAAAGCCAATGCAACAATTAGGATTCTAGAAATGAAATTGCCATGATAACACTGCTTTAAATTAAAATGATATGCTAAGCTCACAAATACTAACATGATTTTTGTAGAGTAAGTTTTCTCAAGATGGGATGCCAAATGTTGGAGAATGAGGGTGTATTTATAAGATTTCCAAGACATAAAATGATCTGGCAGTAACCAACAGTCAAAATTTTAGTTGGAGAGATGAATGGTGGAGAAGGAAGAAGTTAGAGAGAATCATGGAGGATGTTCCCTTTAAAAGAGAACTTTGCCAAGTGTTTAGAAGAATAAATGAAATGGAGGAGCCAATTGTCCAAGGTTGTTTCAAAATTGGTTGAGGATAATTCCAATTTAAATATTAAGCATAATTAAATTTATGAGACACTTTATGATGTGGCAAGAAGAAAAGTTGGAGACTTGTGACTAAATTTGAATTTTGGAATTATTCAAATTTAATGAGAACATATTAATTAAATAAAACAAACTATTTACATTTGTTTATTTAATTAAAATTTGAGGAATGCGATTTAAGATTGAAGAATTAAAAGATGTGAACTATATAATAAATTTATAATTTATAATTTATAAGTAGATGAAATAAGAGGTTCATTAATTAAATAACTTGTATTTAATTAATTAAGTATCCTGGCTGATTTTAGGTGTATACACACCCTATTGTGTATATCATAGATTGTTCGAACACAATAGAAGTGATTATTATGCTTTAAATACGAAATTGAAATAATTTAGTTCTTATGGGAACCAAGTTGAACACATGATAAAGTAACATCCATATACTTTTATCGTTTCCATGTGGTGTTTGTAGTATCACAAAGTGCTCACTACCAATGATGATGATATAAACTAGGCTTTATGTAATCATACTTCATTTCACAAAGAGTAGCATATTATAACCATATAGGCTCATCCTTTTACCTACACTTGGGGGAAAAGGTGTTAGGTAGCCTTGTATAGGTGTATTCCTTCTAATAAGGGATCCATATTTATCTCCTTAAACCATTAGCATAGCAAGTACGCTAATATTTTAACGCGGGGGGGGGGGGGATATAGTCTCCCACTCATTATTTGTATAGGAAATCATCCCTTCTTTGTGATGATAGCATACATCTCCTAGGAAGATTGACCTTGGCAACCAAAGTGTGGCCTTCTTAATCCCTGTGACATGTGTCCTTTGTGGTGATTAGAATTTATTCTTACTTATTTTTGGATGGGCCTATCCTCCTATGCACTAAGGCTTAATTGTAGCCCTTTGTAGATTTAGCCTTTCTATGATTCAAAATAAAAACACTACTCTTAGGAAAAGTAATGTAAAGATATAATATATTGAACCACCTTTTCCTTTTATAAATTTTGTTAAAGGGAGCACTAGCTCAGGTACAAATTTTGGGGGGAATAGGCAATTAAAATAAAGGAGATATTTTCTAGACCCCTAATAATTCTAGGCTTGCCACATAGAAGGACCCTCTTATCATCTACCCTAAAAAGAGGAAAAGGTATTTCAAGATTGGTAGAAAAATTTCCTGATCATCCTTTGATAAAAATTATATTGAAAGTGAGTGCTTGAAAAATATGGATGCCATCCTTATCAAAAGGAAATCTTCTTCTTCAATTGTCAAGAAAATAAATAAAGAAGGAAGTTAAGTCTATCAATGAAGATGGGGGCCACATCAATATTTAAGATGTTGAAGGTGAACTTCATCCTAATCTAAAATTAGAGAAGAATAACTTATTTTCTTCTTGGGATCATAGATCAACCAGGTTAACCAAAGTTCATGTTGTGGCTACTTCTTTTCCTACTTAACCTGATAAAAAAATCTTCCGTTTTGGATAAGGGTGAGGAAGACCATGAGGATGAGGAGTTCTTCCCCCATCCTAAGAATATTGAGGTGGAGCTCAATGATGATGTTGAGAAGGAGGATTTGTATGAAGAAGATAAGGATGAAGAAAAGAAGGACATTGAACCTAAAGATGAAGAATATGATCATAAAGAAGGAAATGAAGATGGAAACCCAAAGGAGGGTGAGAGAATTGGGTAAACCCACAATATTGTGTCCCACTTTTTGGCCAAATTAGGACATTGAAATTAGAAATTTTTACCAAATTTTCACTTTGTGAAACCTATAAAAACTAAATCATTAATAATTTGGACATGATGTGAACTAGTGATTTGTGAGTATTTGTGTGTCTGTGTGTGTATATATTTTCTTTTTAGTTAAATTTTAATAACATGTTTTTATAATAAATAACATTTTCAAAAAATGGTGTTTATGTTGAATAACATTTTTCTTTTATAGAAAGGATAAAATTATAATTTTTAAAACATAGATTTGTGACATCAATATCTAGTGCATGGATATTTTTTATAATATTTTGTTGCATATTCTTTTAATTAATTTTTAAATTCAAAGTAGTTATAATTTGGACATAGGTGTATATGGTAACACAATTTGTTTCTTATGTATTGATTTTTTTTTGTTGAAACAAGAACATCAATACCTAGTGTACAAATAGTTTTTAGAATTTTTTCTTTGTTTTTCTATTTTTCCATACCTGTGCAACAAATACTTTGGTGTTTAGTGAAAACTTTTTTTTCTATTTTTTCTATTTTTTACCTTAAGTTGTAAAGGGTTTTGGGTCCCTTCAAAACCTATTCTTCCCATATAATCAAAACAAATACCTTGATGTTTAGTGAAAAAGCTACAATCATAAGAAATAAAATATAAATTTTATAATAAAAATAAAAATATTCAAAATTATACTTTTTAGAAAACTTATAGGTGTGAAAGAGACTTGATTGTAGGTATGATTTAAGACTAGAGGGTTTTTATCTAAGGGGATTTGATGTAATGAGGTCTTATCTAACCCTTTTCAATTTAAACCCTTTAGATGGAACTGCTCAAGACTTAAATCATTTTTTTTCTAAAAAAAGTGTCATATCGGGAAAAAATTAGGATGTCCCAAGTTTGGAACTCATTAACAAATTATGGGATGGCCTAGTTGACAAAAATGATAGTGATTTCAAGACTTTCCCACTATTGAAAGGTTTAAACTAGTAGCTATGTAGATGAAAGTTAAGGAAATAGAGACTAAGATGAAAGCCAATAATGAAAAAAAAGAAAGAACAAAATTGACCATTTGAAATCTCACTTCTTTCATTCAGGGAAAAATGTTGAAATTTGTTATGGGGACTATCTCATGAAATTCAAAAATCAACAAGTAAAGAAAGAAATAAGGAAAATATAAAGACCATTATTTGGCTATAGGAAACAAGAAAACGGAGAATACGGCTTAGGTCAAAGAAGATTGGGAGGTTTCATTTGACACTTTGTTGGAGATTCAGGGCCTGATCAAATAGTTTTTAGGCCCTTGATGTCGTTTCCTATGGTTCTTGCTGGTGTAGTTTCTTTTATTTTGGTTTTCTAGTTTTTAGTTGTTTTTTTTTTTTGGAAATATTATGTGTCATGTTGCTCTTATGGTGGTATGTGAGCATTTTATAAGGTTTATGTTTATGTGGTTGTAGTTTTTATCTCTAAGTTCAAACCCCCTTTTACTACTGATTTAATCAAAAACTAAAAAAAAATTGGCATACATATATTTTATCTTAGCTATTTACTTGATATTAAAATGATTATATTATCAAGAAACATAATATTTATTCTGTTTTATTATATTTATTCTATTTTTTAATAAATAACAATGTTTTTTTCTGGGGAAAATAATCAACACTATGTTTGGGTGTGATCTATTTTTAGTGAAGATAAGAAATACAATATAAATAATACTAAAATATTTAAAATTTAATTTTTTTTAAACTAGGCATTTAGATCTACAAATTATAATTTTTGAATTTAAAAAAAATATATTTATGTCACTACAAGTGGTAGGAACATTTATTTCAAATAATTTTAATTATTTATAAATTTCCACTAAGTGATTCTATATATATATCTAGGGAATACATCCAACTAGAAAAGTTGTGACACATCTATTTTAGGTAAGAAGGAATATGCCATAACAAATATTTTACCCAAATTGACATGTAGTTGGAAAATATTAAATTCTAGTGTGCTAAAGATATGACATAAAATGTAACCCAACTTAAAAAAAATTCCTTGGCTAACATCAATGAACTATTTAGAAGTTTATGTAAGACATATACATTATTATAGGACACGTTTACAATTCTATGATGAATTCATATAAATATATCTATCCTTGTGCTTCATAGTCCTGTCTTAGTGCTTCATAGTCACTGCATGTGTATATCAAAACAACATCTCAAAATGAATTTAAAACTAAATTGAAAATGACATAGATATATACAAATTTTAGTATTACAATTTTCTTCACATTGAAAAATATAATAATTATTGTATTTTTACTAATAATAAATTACTTCAAGTAATTTAAAATAACTTACACATTATTTTATATAAAAAATATCCCTTCCTCTCTGCCAAATCCAATTTCCATTTATTGCCTTACAAGTGAGAAACCACTCTTTATTCTTTAATATCAAAACATGGTGATTCCTTTTAAATCAAGATACCATCACATGAAAGTGAGATATACCATTTTATATCTTTTCACATGTGAAAATGTATTTATTCTCTTAAAAAATGATCAAACATAATTTTTTATTTTACAATCAAAGGATCATAATACCATTATTAAAAATCAATGAAAAACAATTTGTTTTTCATTTAAAATATTTAATTGGCTAGCATGTCACTTTGAGATTTTTGTTAACAACAAAACTTTTTTTTAATAAAGATTTAATTATATTGTTATCAAAAAATTCACTTTTAATAAAGTACATTTTAATAAAGTACACATCAATGTTTTAATGCACACATGAAACAATCGAGTCTAAAATTGGTAGGAAGAAAGATGTAAGTATATTGTTGATACCAAAATGAAAAGGTTTAATTATAGACATCAATGTTTCAATGAACACATGACACAAGGGAGTCTAAGATTGGTAAGAATGAAAGGTTTAATTGTATTGTTGGTACCAAAACCTTTTGCTTTCAATAATGAAAGGTTTAGTTGTACGCATCAATGTTTCAATGCACACATGACAACTATGTTTAGGGATGCCAAGAAATTGAGGGAAGTGAAAAATAAGATTAGAAGATGTAATAAAGAAACCTTTGGTAATATCTTTGGTATCAAGTCTGAATTACAGCTAGATTTGAAGAATATACAAGGCAAAATCTAGCTAGAGGGATACATTGCTGATAATAGGATGAAAGAAAATGAGTTTCTTGTGAAGATGCATGATATAATAGCCAAAGAGGAGGAATTTTGGAGATAGAGATATAGGGTTCTGTGGCTTTTAGTTGGAGATAAAAATACTAGATATTTTCACATGTCTACGATGAATCATAGGGCTGCAAATAGAATTACTCACATTGATCACAATGGTATCCATTTTGAGAAGGATGATGACATAAGGAGACAAGTTGTCCTTTTATTCAATAATATTCTTTCAGCGAGTGATGGGGTAAATCATGGAATGCAAGATTATCTTTTAGAGGCCATCCCTAAACTTGTTAAGGAAGAAGCTAACAAGATGCTTACTGCTATTTTGTCTGGGGAAGAAATTAAGAGAGTTGTCTTCTCTTGACAGGTTTCCTATGCTCTTCTTTCAATGGTTCTGGGAGATTGTTCAAGAGGAGGTGGTAATGATGTTAAAGAGTTCTTTGGATCAAGAAGCCTCCTAAAGGAACTAAATGCTACTTTTTTGGTCCTCATCCCTAAGCACCCAGAAGCTATGGGATTTGAAGATTTCATCCCTATAACCCTTTGCATTTCCTTCTATAAAATAATATCAAAGGTTATGACTACAAGAATTTTGACAATTCTGCCTTCCCTGATGTCTCCTTAGCAAAATGGCTTCATTCCTAGAAGATAGATCCTCAACTCAATCATTATAGTCCATGAAAATGTTCATTCTCTCATGGAATCTAGGCGGAATGTTTTCTTCTCAAATTAGACATTTCGAAAGCCTATGATAGTGTTGAATGGGAGTTCCTACTCAAAATAATGGAGGCGTTTGGCTTTAGCAATAGAGTCCTGCAGCTACTTGGTCAACTCATCTCTTCAGCCTCCATAGCTATCTTGGTGAATGGGTCTCCTTCACATTTCTTTAAGAATTCTAGGGGTTTGAGGCAGGGAGACCCCATTTCCTTGATTTTATTTACTATTATCGCAGAATGCCTTGGGAGGAACTTGAAAATAATGGTTGATCAGGGATCCTTAGTGGGATTGAGGTCTTCTTCTAGTAATTTGGTCTGCTCCCGGGTATGTGCAAGATCATGATGGGCCAAAAAGTGGCAATATGTAAGTGATATGATGTCCCATGTGGCTGACCACTATTTTTCTACCCAAAATTGATGAAATGAAAAGGGTTTTTAAAGGAAATTCTCAACTTTTCAACAATATAAATTATGCTTTACTTTGAATTTAACAAATAATTATTATTTATTTTCTATTTGAATTACGACTAAAGTCTCGATTGATAGGTTGATTGAAAAACATCTATAGATTTCAAATAGTATCATATTTCTTGAATCCAAAACATGTGTCAAATTTTATATTTCACAAACTATAGGATTAAAAAAAAAAATGAATTTCATGAAGTTTTGACCAACTTAAGGTGGTCAGACATACAAGTTTTTATATTTTTTAAAAGTTGTAACAAAAAATTCATAGTTAACTATTTACTTCAAAAAAAATTACAAAAAAATATGCATCACATTAAGACATGAGTCCTCTACTTATATCTAAAATATTATAAAACAATATTATCATTTTATTTTGGTTAGGGTGGTCAGACAGACACCTACTTCTCATTTTTTCCCTGAAATTTAAGTATTACTGCATTGAAATTTCAAATTTTCACCAAATAGATTTTTTAAAAAAATAAACATAGTAGTTTAGAAACTACATTCAATTTTCTAGAGATTCTATTCTTACATATTTTTGAAATAATAAAGATAACTTATTCAAATTTTTACATCAAGTTGTCTAACTCTGATTTTTCTGAATTTTTTGCCACTTAAGGGCCTATTTTTTGCATGATGATCCTACACATACCCTCCCACCAACAGTTTGTAGATGATACCATTTTGATGGGAAAATATATAGTGGCAGAAGCTAGGAATTTGAAAATTTTCTTGGATGATTATGAGAGGGATTTTAGTCAGATGGTTAATAGACAAAAAAGCTCTTTATTCTTCTTCAACACTACAAAGCCTAGTTAGAACAAAATTGCCATAATTCTTGGATGCAGAGTGGAATCTCTACCATCTATCTACCTTGGATTGCCCTTGGGTATGAAGCCTCCTGAGTCCTTTTGGAACTCTTTGGTAGATAGGTTTAGTTAAAATCTTACTGGATGGAAAGGAGCTCTCCTCAATCAAGCTGGAAAAATTTAGCTTCTCAAAGCTACTCTTGAGAACCTCCCAATCTATGCATTAAGTCTTTTTAAAATCCCTTCCAAATATGCAAATGCAATTGAGAAAATCCAAAAATGCTTCCTATGGTCAGGTGTAGAAGAAAGAAAAAGAATGCCTCTTATTAGCTGGGATTATGTTTGTAAGCCAAAAAACTTGGGAGGTCTAGGTCTAAGAAAGATCAGAATGATGAATAGGGCTCTCCTTGCTAAGAAAATCTAGAGAGATTTCTTGTCTAATGGGGAATGGAACAATATTTTAAAGAGAAGATATATGGAAAATATTGGATCTCTCAAGACTTTACTTGCGTCTCCAAATCTGCCCTATAGTTTGGTTCTTTGGAATGATATGATTAAAGGGAGAAACATTATTGATTTGGGAGTTGGTTGGAGCATAAGAAATGACAAACAAGCTAGGTTTTGGGAAGATAGATGGTTAATGAAGAAGCCCTTAATTTCTTATGAAAGCTTCAATTGATGGGTTGATACTTGCAAGGAATTTTTTGGGATTCATGTTGTGGACTACTGGAGAAATGGGGGATGGGTAAATTTGGACCAGATCAGCTTGGAACTTACACTGATCCAATCCTCTCTAATGGCTATTAGAATGGGATCGAGTTAGCAGGATGATCTTTTAGTTTGGATGGCTATCCCTTCAGGCAGTTACTCGGTCTCCTTAGCTGTCTCTTTGTTGTCTCTTTCTCTTTCCCCTCATCCCCTTTGGGATAAAGCTTAGTTTAAACACCTGACTCCTAGGGTTAACATATTCTTCTGGATTCTTCTCCAGAATAAAGTTCTCACGGTAGATAATCTTTGTAAGCAAGGCTTCTAGATATCAAATCAATGTTACTTGTGTAAGGAAGAAGTGGAAATTGTGAACCATTTGTTCCTCCACTGTCCATATGTGAACAATATTTGGGGAATATTTCTCTCTCTATGGAACCTCTCATGGGTCTTTGCTAGCTCTATTGAAGATCATTTTATTCATTGGAATGCTCCTTCTTTAAATCCTACTACCCACAAATTATGGTCTTTTACTTTCCCTTATGTTGCTTGGGGAGTGTGGAAGGAGAAAAATAATAGAATCTTTAGGGACAAGGAAGCTCCAGAGAACATTGTGTTCGAGAAAAAATTTAGACTTATCATGGAAAACATGAATAATACCCCTTATCATGAGAATAAGATGGAGGTTGTGGTCTATTCTAACTATGACATTAAGATGGAAAAAGATTGGAATATCAAAAATGATGTTTCTAAGGCTCCTAGACTAGAAAAAAAGAACTGTGAAGATGTTTATTGGAGTAAACCCCTTAGGGATTAGATAAAATCTAATTTTGATGGTGCATCCAAGGGAAATCTGGGGCAGGTAGGGAGTGGGGGAATGATAAGAGACTATAATGGAAAGTTTGTTTCAGAAATGGCTATCCCCTTGGGAGTACAGTCTAATCATTTAGCAGAAGCCATTGCTATTTTCTAGGTTATTGACCTTGCGAATAAATTAGACTTTAAAAATATATGGATTGAGGGTGGGTATGTGCAGGATCATGATGGGCCAAAAAGTGGTGATATGATCGGTATGTGTAGGGTGTGGCTGGTGACTTTTTTTTTTACCCAGAATGAATGAAATGAAAAGGGTTTTTAAAGGAGATTCTCAACTTTCCACCAATATAAATTATGCTTTAATTTGAATTTAATAAATAATTATTATTCATTTTCTATTTGAATTACGACTAAAGCCGATTGATAGGCTAATTGAAAAACATCTATAGCTTTCAAATGGTATTACAATTTTTAATCCAAAAATGTGTCACATTCTATGCTTTGCATACTATAGGATTAAAAAGAAATGAATTTCATGAAGTTTTGACCAAGTTAAGGTGGTAGACATACAAGTTTTAATATTTTTTAAAAGTTGTAATAAAAAATCATAATTAATTATTTACTTATAAAAAATACAAAAAATATGCATCACATCCAGACATGAGTCCTCTAATTGTATGTAAAATATTATAAAAAAATATTGTCATTTTATTGTGGTTAGGTGGTCAAACAAACACCTACTTTTTTCCCTAAAATTTAAGTACTATACATTGAAATTTCAAATTTTCACCAAATAATTTTTTATTTTTAAAATAAACCTAGTAGTTTAGAAACTACATTTAATTTTCTACAGATTCTATTCTTACATATTTTTGAAATAATATAGATAACTTATTCAAATTTTTACGTCAAGTTGCCTAACTCTTTTTTTTTTGAATTTTTTGCCACTTAAGGGCCTGTTTTTTCCATGATGATCCTACACATACTTGGGTGACTCCGAAAAAATTATTGAATATCTCCTTGGTAAGTCGCCCTCCTCATGGACCATCAAATGTTGGATAGAAGAATCCATTTCTATTTTATCGAACTTTGATAAGGTTAGAATTTCCCATGTCTTTAGGGAAGCAAATAGGGTGGCTGACTATTTTGCTAATGAGGGGGTCAAATAGAATGGGCAACTGACGTGGTAGGATTTTAACGACTTGGGAGCTGACATAAGAGCCTTAATTGATTATTATATCACTCATGGGAAAGTTGTCACATTAAATGATGATTAAGGAGAATAAATCCAGGTACAACGACATCAATCATGACGACGGTGGCGTTGTAATTACTTCTACTGCCTATTAGGGTTGACACATTTTGTAGGTGCTTTGGTTCTATTGTTGGCTCTCTAGTTCGGTCATTTACTTTGCATGCAACAAGGGCAAGGTTACTACAAAAATGGGGGGAAGTAGAAAGAGGGTTGAGTCATTAAGCTATGAGAAACACAAGAATAATTCAAGGGTTTGGAGGCACATTAAGAAGGGCGGGCTGGAGCCATTCATTGTTAAGCTCCATGGTCCTGACCCAAAAATTACTAAGTATTTTGCTAAACACTAGAAGAAAGGTGAAATTATTCTCTCAGGCAAGAAAGTTAAGGTTGATGAGAACCTTATTGGGGTAATCACTGGACTTCTAAGTAAGGGGGTGAAGTTCTTTCATGATAGAAATTTCTCGGATGAAGTTGTTATCAGGTTTCCCAAAACAGATGAGGAAAGGAAGGAGTTGGTCAAAATTTCTAATAGTTATTATGATGTTGCGACTATCAAGAAGGTTTGGAAAGATGTGCTTAGAATTCTTATAGAATACATTACACTGGATGATAGATTTACCAGAGTCTATGGCTACCATTTTTCCCTCCTCAATCACTTTTGACACAAGGTAAGGATCTCATTTCCTCACTACCTATTTTTCTCCTTGAATAATAGTATTGAAGAACGTAGAAAAAGCCCTAGGAAGAATCTGTTCCTACACATTGGTCTTATTCGGCTTATTGAAGAGTATTATAAAAATATGTCTACCTTGTCTAACCCCTAAACGACTTTAGCCTCAGAGGGATATGATACTGAGATAAGTTTGTCAGAGGAAAAAGATGATGAGGACTCGCAGTGCGAAGAGGAAGATTCGCCCTCCCCAAAAAATATTAAGAAGAAAATGCCTCAGAGAAAACCCTCGAACAAGAAATATTCCTTTGTGAAAACCCCCATTGGCACTTCTCAGGAGGCGAAAATCAAGAAGAAGGATCCCCCTACCAAAAAATTGGTTTTTTTTATTTTGAGGATTCTCAAGAGGATAATTTAGATATCCCTAAATTCTATGAGGATTCTTATACCTATTACCATGTTATTGACAGAGAGAGCAAACCTAGATTCCATAGAGATCTCAATCCTAAAGACCACTACTTCAAGCCAGACTGGGATTATCTTGATGACATACTGGCAATTGCTAGAAATTGAGCTGTTGACTACTACAAGATTATGAAGTGGATTTTTAATGAGATAAAGGACCTGAGCTTGAAAAATAGAGCTACCACTAGCAAGCTAGATGAGATGAAATCTAAAGGGGTTACCCAAAATACCGTTGGGGTTTTGTGGACTGTGGAAGAGAAGAGGTCAATGGCCAAATGCCTTCAGAGAAATGTTGAGCTTATAGACAAGATGAAGAAGGATAACGAGAATAAGGTTAAGCATCTAGAAGGGGAAATTGGAAAAATCAAGGAAACTATGAAAACCATAATAGAGCATAGCCATAGAGTTGTGAAACAAAATGCTACCATATTGAGCACTATGGTGGAGAAGCTAGAAAATATCCATCAGGGGTTGTTGTTTGTGGATTTTGAAGCTGACAAGGATAAAAGTAAGAAAGAGGATTTCCCCTCGAAGAGGACTAGAGAAAACCTAAAGAGAAAAGTGGAGTCTTCGCCTCAGGAGATCATGGATCTAAAAAATGTGACCCAAGAGATGTGCAACCTTGAGGCTGAGGTTACTGAAAATTTAAAGTCCTTAGCTTAGCTTTGGTTATGTTTGGTGCTAGCTTCTTGCTGGCTTTTTTCTGATCCTTGGTTGGTAGTTGTTGTCCTTTTTTTCTTTTTTGTGTGTTGCAGCTTTCCTTTTTTATGTACTCTAATGGCTTATCTTTTTCAATCTTGTAAATGCTATGGTTTCGCGTCCCTGTAAAACTTGTTTCTTCCTTTATAAAAAATAATCACAAGGAAAGAACATCAATCAACACTCCATCATATGAGCATAAAGTTACAAACACACCCGTCAACTTGGAACATACCTATGGGAAAGGCTTTCAAATTTTGAGGGAACAAGGATACGACATTAAGAATGAACATGAAGTCAAATCTCTTTTGGAACAAACACCATATGAATATACTAAAGTATTAGGTTGTACCAAGATCGTCCACCTTTACAACAAGCCATTGCTCCACCAACTAAGAAATATAAACTTTAGAAATTACATTTCCTAGGTCCTGTATCAAAGACTAAAGAGGATTTGGCTACACTTTTTTATAAGGGCTTAATTATATTACCACTTGTTCTTGAACGAAAAACTAATAAACAAAAGAATGAAAATACACTCTACTGTGTATATTATAGATTTTTTGGACACAATACAAATGATTGTTATGCTTTAAATAAGAAATTGAAATAATTCAATCCTTATGGGGACCAAGTTGAAGACATGATAAAGTAACATTCATATAATTTTATCATTTCCATGTGGTAGTTGTAGTATCACAAAATGCTCACTACCATTATGATGATATAAAGTAGGATTTATGTAATCATACTTCATTTCACAAGGAGTATCATATCACAACCATATAGGCTCATCTTTTTCCATACACTTCGGGGAAAGGTGTTAGGTAGCCTTGTATAGGTGTATTCCTTCTAATAAGGGAACCCTCTTTATCTCCTTCAAAAATTAGCATAGCAAGTACACTAATATTTTAAGGAGGGCATATAGTTTCATGCTCATTATTTGTATAGGAAATCATCCCTTCTTAGCGATGATAGCATACATCTCCTAGGAAGAGTGACCTCAGCAATAAAAGTGTGGCCTTCTTAGTCCCTATGACGTGTGTCCTTTGTGGTGATTAGAATTTCTTCTCTTACCTTTTTTGGATGGGCCTATCCTCCTATGCACCAAGGCTTAATTATGGCTCTTTATAAATTTATCCTTTCTATGATTCCAAATAAAACCACTACTCTTAGGAAAAGTAATGTAAAGATATAATACATTTAACCACCTTTTCCTTCTGTAAATGTTGTTAAAGGGAGCACTAGCTCAAGTACAAATTCTGGGGGAAAAGGCCATTAAAATAAAGGAGATGTTTTCTAGGCCTCTAATAATTTTAGGCTTGCCACACCGAAGGACCCTCTTATCATCTACCCTAAAAAGAGGAAAAAGTATCTCAAGATGGGTAGAAAAAATTCCACATCATCCCTTCATAAAAAATATATTAAAAGTGAGTGCTTGAAAAATATGGATGCCATCCTTATCAAAAGGAAATCTCCTTCTCTGATTGTCAAGAAAATAAATAAAGAAGGAAGTTAGCTCTATCAATGAAGATGGGGGCCCCATCAATATTTAAGATGTTGAAGGTGAAATTCATCCTAATATAAAACTAGAAA
Organism: Sequoia sempervirens; assembly: GCA_007258455.2. NCBI lineage: Eukaryota > Viridiplantae > Streptophyta > Pinopsida > Cupressales > Cupressaceae > Sequoia > Sequoia sempervirens. Next base: position 341,444,496 of record VDFB02000008.1, read on the forward strand.
AGAATAACTTATTGTCTTCTTGGGATCATAGATCAACCGGGTTAACCAAAGTTTGTTTTGTGGCTACTTCTTTTCCTACTTAAGGAAATTAAATCTTCCTTTTTGGATAAGGGTGAGGATGAATGTGAGGATGAGGATTTCATCCCCCATCCTAAGAATACTAAGGTGGAGCTTAGTGATGATGCGGAGAAGGAGGAGTTGCACAAAGAAGATAAGGATGAAGAAAAGGACATTGAACCTGGAGATGAAGAATATGATCATAAAGAAGGAAATGAAAATGATGAAGATAGAAACCCAAGGAGGTTGAATATTTAACCTTTGTTCCTCTAAACAAATATAAAGATGTGGTCAACATGGTTGATAGAGTTGGGTAAACCCACAATATTGTGTCCCACTTTTTGGCCAAAGTAGGACATTGAAATTATAATTTTTTACCAAATTTTCACTTTGTGAAAGCTACAAGAACCAAATCATTGATAATTTGGAGATAATGTGAACTAGTGATTTGTGATGATTTGTGTGTGTGTTTGTACATATATATATATAATTTTACGTAACTTTTCATAACGTGATTTTATAATAAATAACATTTTCAAAAAATGGTGTTTATGTTGAATAGCATTCTTTTTTATAGAAAGGATAAAATTATAATTTTTAAAACATAGATTTGTAACATCAATATCTAGTGCATGGATATTTTTTATAATATTTTGTTGCATATTCTTTTAATTAATTTTTAAATCCAAAGTAGTTATAATTTGGACATAGGTGTATATTATAACATAACTTGTTTCTTATGTATTAATTTATTTATTTTTGTTGAAACAAGAAAATCAATACCTAGTGTACAAATACTTTTAAGAATTTTTTCTTTATTTTTCTATTTTTTCATGCCTGTGCAACAAATACCTTGATGTTTAGTGAAAAAATTGTTTTTCTATTTTTTCTATTTTATACCTAAAGTTGCAAAGGGTTTTGGTTCCCTTCAAAACCTTCTTTTCCCATATAATCAAAACAAATACCTTGATGTTTAGTGAAAAACCTACATTCATAAGAAATAAAATATAACTTTAATAATAAAATTAAAAATATTCAAAATATACTTTTTGGAAAACTTTTAGGTGTGAAAGAGACTCCATTGTGGGTATGATTAAAGACTAGAGGGTTTCTATCCAAGGAGATTTGATCTAACCCTTTTTAATTTAAACCCTTTAGATGGAATTGCTCAAGGCTTAAATCACTAATTTTTCTAAAAAATGTGTGATATCAGGAAAAAATTAGGATGTCCCAAGTTTTGGACTTATTAAAAAATTATGAGATGACCTAGTTGACAAAAATGATAGCGAGTTCAACACTTTCCCACTCTTGAAAGGTCTCAACTAGTAACTATGTAGATGAAAGTTAAGGAAATAGAGACTAAGATGAAAGCCAATAATGAAAAAATCAAAAGAATGGAATTCACCATTTGAAATCTTACTTCTTTCATTTAGGGAAAAATGTTGAAAGTTGTTATGGGGACTATCTAATGAAATTCAAAAAACAACAAGTAAAGAAAGAAATGAGGAAAATATAAATACCCTTAGTTGGCTATAGGAAACAAGAAAAAAGGGAATACGGTTTAGGTCAAAGAAGATTGGGAGGATTCATTTGACACTTTGTTGGAGAGTTAGGGCCTGATCAAATAGTTTTTGGGTCCTTGATCTTGTTTCCTATGGCTATTGGTGGTGTTGTTTCTTTTGTTTTGGTTTTCTAGTTTTTAGTTGTTTTGTTTCTAGAAATATTATTTGTTGTGTTGCTCATATGGTGGTATGTGAGCATTTTATAAGGCTTATGTTTATGTGGTTATTGTTTTGATCTCTAAGTTCAGAGCCCCTTTTACTACTAATTTAATCAAAACTAAAAAAAAATGGCATACATATATTTTATCTTAGCTATTTACTTGAGATAAAAACGATTGTATTATCATGAAACATAATATTTATTTATTTTTATTATATTTTTTCTATTTTTTAATAAATAATTATTTTTTTCTTGGGAAAATAATCAACAGTATGTTTGGGTGTGATCTATTTTTAGTGAAGATAAGAAATACAATATAAATAATACTAAAATATTTAAAATTTAAGATTTTTTAAACTAGGCATTTAGATCTAGAAATTATAATTTTTGAGTTTAAAAAAAATTATTTATGTGAGTACAAGTGGTAGGAACATTTATTTCAAATATTTTTAATTATTTATAAATTTCCACTAAGTGATTCTACATATATATCTAGGGAATACATCCAACTAGAAAAGTTGTGACACAAATATATTTTAGGTATGAATGAATATGCCATAACAAATTTTTTATCCAAATTGACTTGTAGTTGGAAAATATTAAATTCTAGTGTGCTAAAGATATGACATAAAATGTAACCCAACTTAAAAAAAATCCTTGGCTAACATTAATGAACTACTTAGAAGTTTATGCTAGAAATATACTTTATTATAGGACACGTTTACACTTCTATGATGAATTCATAGTCATATATCTATCCTTGTACTTCATAGTCACTATATATGTATATCAAAACAACACATCAAAATAAATATAAAACTAAATTGAAAATGACATAGATATATACAAATTTTAGTATTACAATTTTATTCACATTCAAAAATATAATAATTATCTTATTTTTACTAATAAAAAATTACTTCAAATAATTTAAAATAACCTACACATTATTCAATATAAAAAATATCCCATCCTCTCTATCAAATCTGATTTACATTTATTGCCTTACAAGTGAGAAACCACTCTTTCTTCTTTAATATCAAAACATGGTGATTCCTTTTAAATCAATATACCATCACATGAAAGTGAGATATACCATTTTATATCTTTTCACATGTGAAAATGTATTTATTCTCTTACAAAATGATAAACACAATTTTTGTTTTTACAATCAATGGATCATACTATCATTATTAAAAATCAGTGAAAAACAATTTTTTTTTTCATTTAAAATAATTAATTGGCTGGTATGTCACTTTAAGATTTTGTTAACAACAAAACTTTTGTTTTTAATAAAGAAAGATTTAATGATATTGTTACCAAAACATTCACTTTCAAGTACACATCAATGTTTTAATGCACACATGAAACAATCGAGTCAAAGATAGGTAGGAAGAAAGATTTAATTATATTGTTGATACCAAATTTTTCACTTTTAATTATTGAAAAGGTTTAATTATAGACATCAATGTTTCAATGCACACATGACACAAGCGAGTCTAAGATTGGTAAGAACGAAAGATTTAATTGTATTGCTGGTAACAAAACTTTTTGCTTTCAATAATGAAAGGTTGAGTTGAACACATCAATGTTTCGATGCACACATGAAACGACGAGCCTAAGATTGATTGAAACCTACGATCTGTGGGTAATTGTCTTATACACTATCTGAATGAGAATCAGTTATATGACTGAAACGATCTACCAAGACTCTTCAGTAAAGTTTTAGAATTTCTAACATTTCGTTTTGGTCATTCTAAAACTAAAATTTATTATCTAAAAAACAGAGAAATAAAACAGTCTAACCTTGAGGAAATAATTTTCAAAATAGTTCATCTCCATCAACACTTCCCGGTGGTGGAAACAGAGGAGATCTGCAGGAAGGGCAGGTATCGTGATGGTTATCAATCCATTTATCCAAACAATTTCTATGAAATATGTGCGAGCAATTGCACAGCTCTCGGATTTCGTCATCTTCTTCGAAAGAGCTCAAGCAGACCGCGCACACATAATCCTTCTCGCTCTCAATCACCTTCTCTGCAACATTTCGGAATGTAATGACAGGCAACCCATACTTTATCATCTCCCCTGATGGGGAGGAAACTTCTGGTAATTCTTGCCACAAATAGCTCTCGTCTTTTGGCGGCTCGCTCAGCCCAAGACCAGAAAGAAACCAACATAGGGCGATCTGTATATAGGCCATGGCTGATGCTGAGTAGAGCAGCACTCTGGGTATAGCGATGTTACAGAAACCCACAGGCGATCCCATGAGGGAGGAAGCTTTGAGGAAATACGCAACTTCAAGTATACACAGAAATCTAAGGTAGAACGTGAGATGATCTTCTATGTTCTGGCTTTTGCCGCAAAGCGTATATTTGTAGGCTGTCTTGCACAAAAATACCCACCAGTCTTGTTTCAAAATGTAGTCAATGCCAAATCAAACTACTATCACATCTACTATCACATGAAAGTGATGGTAATGGTGCATAAATATACCATTTTATATCTTTTTCACGTGTGAAAAAAGCATTTATTCCCTTACAAATGACAAAATGTAGTTAATGCCAAATACTCAATTTTAAATCTGAAGTGGGAAACCTCTTTTTTCTTTGATATTAAAACACCGTAAACAAACTACTATCACATGACAGTGATGGTACATACCATTTTATATCTCTTCACATCTGGCATAGGTACTACCATTTTTCGAAATCGATGTAAAAGCTTTTTGTTTTTCATTTAAAATATTTAAGTGATTAGCATGCCAGTTTGAGGTTTTGTTGACACCCAAAAAATCGCTTTCAATCAAGGAATGCATGAAACAACGGAATCTAAGACTGGTAAGATTCTTTTTGAATCAGGAAATTTTATGTGGTAATATCTCATTTAATCAGTGTAGGCTCCTTGTCTATTAACTTTCAATCTTTGGAGCGTATGAGAGTAGGTCTACTTTGTGCCGAAAGAACAACTCTTCTAAGGTATTTCTACATAATACTAATCTTCAAATTAGTAGAAGCAACAAAGCAAATGAAGATTATTCAGGGAGACAATAGAGCAAAGTTTTACTTTATGAATGGTCAAATCTAAACCTCTATGATGAGTTTCTGACCGCATGTCTAACCTAAATAGTTAAACTTGATCCCCAACAAAGTAGAGGATGAACATAAAAATTTCATGATAGAGAAGAAATATCTTTTTAGCATACATTAATCTAATTCAAAATTTTCATTATTAGTACACACACTTCAGTCATAGCCAAGTATCCCCCTCTTTGGTATTTAATTTCCTAATTTAATTGTTACAAATTAATTATTCTTTATCTCAACTATCATTAGCTAATTTAGGTTGATTTGTGCTCATGGTTATGTGTTCAAAAAGATTAGTTTGGGTCATCCTAATGAGTGTCTATTTCATCTACATATTTTGTGAACCCATCTAATCTTACATGACCTAGCTCGATTTTAGGGTTTCTTACTTTTATTAGGATATTTTAAATCTCTACTTTTATGATATTTTCATGTGCTTTCAAATCTAAACATATATTCCCATTTGATTAATTACTTCTTTTTTTTTCATTTTTCTATTTAGTTTTATGAGCTTTATTATGATCCAATTTTCTAACACACTATCCATATTTAGCTATTAAACCATGTTTTTTCTTTCAGATTTGATATATCATTAACATTTCTAATTTTTCAATAAAAAACTGTATGTTTTGATATTTATTTTGTTAACTTATATTATTGTCTTGATCTACTAAATATATTAATCTTTCAATGTGAATGAATGTTTTCGTAAACCTCAACATGACCCAAACCAATGAAAATAAAATATTTTTTAATGCTCACAATGATAAAAATGAGGAGTATGATCATGATGCTCATGTGAACAACCAAGCATTTAAAAATGAGTTAACTAAATTTTATAATGTAGAGCATCATAAAAGTTTAATCAATTTTTTATGATGTGCTTTCTAACAAGGCATATGGATTGGAGACTTTAATTTTTTTTTTAATTCTTATTCTACTTCATCTATAGTGATTGGTACATCTACTCTCACCCTTGCTTCTACCATAGATCTCTCATCTACCGTTTAAAATTCAACCATTAGTAATCCACTCATAGTACCTTGGCTACTAGTCTCCCACCATTTACTACTTATCCCTTTTAAAAATTATCTCTCCCATTCATGACTTTCCATCTAGATATGCACCTTCATTCTAGAATTTTAAGAAATCACCAAGTTGATAAAAAATCCTATATAACCCTATGACATAAAATCATACATACAAGATTACATAATAGTCATAATATAAAGATAAAATACATATCACAAGATTACATATGATATACCTTGAGAAAACTTTCAAGAGGAAAAAACCAAGCCTCTCAAAGCATCCACACTTAATGTATTATTTAGAAATGAAAACATTATTATACACTCATAAAGACCCCATGAATACTTTTAAAAGAACAATCTCTCCCAATGCATCCTCCATGTCCAAGCATGTAACCACACATCCCATCCCATGCTTCAAATATGTGCACTCAACGAGATAGCTCAATATAGTACTATATATGGCATCCAATTCATCTATACAAAAAACCAACCTCAACCACTAAACATGTGGTTACTTTATAGTATCAAGCTCACGTAAAACAACAAAGTGGTGAAGGTAAAATTATGTACATATAAACCACCAATCAAAAAGACCATTGAGCCCAACATTTAATTTATGGTAGCATATTTTTCAATATTAAATAATTTTCCTATGTAAATTACACATAAAATAACTAAGTAATACTATATAGAACATTAAAAGTGGACCCAAATAAATATTTGATGTGGCTAAACACATCTCCAAAAGATGTATCACAAACAAGTATTTATTTTATATAAATTGTAAATTATTCTTTTATGTGTAAGGTGTACAACATGATTTTTCTAACATTCTCTCACTTGTTGTATACATTATATAATAGTCAATTAATAAAATATATCATTACATCCATCCATAAAACCACATGAGCACTGATCATGCTCTCAAGATCCATCAAGATATATGAAATAACATTTAATGTGAATACTATCTCAAGAAAGAAATCCTCTCATACTCCCAAAATGTCACCAATGGAAGACAAGAAAAGAGCCAAGGTGAAGATGTACAAATACAAAGAACACAAAAATAAAATACAAGCAATAACAAAGCCTCAAAAATTACAAAATTTCCAACCTTTACTAGTCTTGCAGAATTAACTGTGGAATTTCCAACCCTTACCAATAATGCAAATTGAACTGCAAAATTTCCAACCCTTACTAGTTCTACAAAACTTCTTTGCTCAATGAGTCTTTATCTTGTTCTCCTTGGATTCCTACAACTATCAATGTCACTCAAATCCTTGCAAGATGTGAATGGTCTCAGTTACCATGCAAAGCTACTAATGTTGAACTTCTCATTTGAACTAGACATTTTTTTATGACCATCAATCCACTACATTTTGATAGCCCTCATTTTCTCCCAAGGTCACCTTAGTAAAAAATTCTCCTTTCATCCAAATCTATCCCAATGCCTATCAAAACCCCACCTGACCCTCAAATGTCTACAATGTCTTGACGTAAATGAATTATCTAGATCTAAAGCCCCCCCACAAATTTTGGCAATAGTTTGATGGTCATGGGTTTTTTGTGAAAATATGAAAGATATAACCTTCTATTCCAAGTGGATGTATCCACATACCCCTCAATTTTTTGTAGTTGACTCCTAATTACAAATTGAATGCAAATAATGAAAAATAGGTGGATCTATTAACTAAACACATATCACAATGGAAAATAAATTTCTACCATGTGTCCCATCATGCTTGGATGTGGGAAGGTGACTTCTTCTCCATCTATGTAATTAATATGAATTTTCATCTCATTTGAGAGGCATTATTTTTTGAGGAGGAAATTTTGGAAAGGCTTTAGGGAAGATATTTCATCATGTTAAAAGGGTTTGGTTTATAAGAATATAGTAGAAGCTAAAAATAAAAGTGTGTTGGGTAGCTAGTGTCTATAAAGTTATAAGGCTTAAGAACCAAGACCAATGAAGGTAATATAATAGAATTTATTCCTACACATGCATAAAGTGAATTGTTTTATAATACATGTGTTTGTTTATGAACTATGTTTGTTATATTTGCATGAATGGGAAGTCTTGTATGACCTCCTAGTGATGATCTACATCAGTAACTCTCATAAGTATAACACACCAAACCTTGTGAACATGAACCTCTATTAAGTAGTAATAGAAGTAGGTAACTTACCACCCTCCAATGGCTTCCTTGAAGGACTGAATTCATGCACAACACCTCAAGGTCTTGATCTTTCTTGCTTGAATGCTTGAATTCCTTGGAGACCTACAAAAGTGTTAGCTTTCACAAAAAAATGCTAAGAAGAACACACATAAACTCACATAAAATTTGGAATGATGTTAGGATCTTGAATTAATGCAATAATGCTCTAAAATGCTACTCCTGACTTGCTCTTGAATGCTCTTCATAATATTAATTGCTCCTGAAATGTGGGAGAAAGGTGGTTCCTTAATGAATAAGGGGGTATTTCCTCTATTTATCCCACTCCCCAATGCATTTCATTATGAAAGAGATCACAAGGAGTAGAGATTAACTTTAAACATCAAAAGTGAGTCAATTAGACCTAGATCTTAATCCTTAAAACAATAGGATGGATTTGAAACCAAAGTGAAATGATATGAAATGCTTAAAATAATTGCACAATAAGACCTAGAACATGAAATACAAATTCTTGAAAGTATAAAAACTAAAACCACAATTTACAGGAAGATTTGATAAGGGTAAGGATACATGTACCAGTCACCAAAAGTAGGTTTTGAGATTTGTTGACGAACAGGTCAAACCTAGGGTGAATGGGTCGTAGTTAGGGCTTCTAAAAATGATTTTTTCAATCCTCTAAGGAAAGATCTTAGCTTCTATTTTATACAATTTCCATTATCATAAATTTGGAAATAAATTTTGTAATTGAGTTTCCATGACTTGACAACAATGATGACAACTTATGCAATAATGCAAAATTTCTATTCAAGATCTTCAATCCTTCTTCAACCTGTAATCTTTACATACAAAGAGGGAAATACATTTTTATTTGAATGGGGGTTTTCCTTAGTCAAACCCCATGTTTGGTAACTAAACCTTGTGTGTCATAGAAAATTGGACCTTCTTGAGAAAAGAGACTATTTCACGAATAATTAGATCCACTTTTGAGTCCCTTCACATCATTTCCCTTCAAAACAACATTTATAGGCCCCTTAGACCCATTAATTTTGATCTACAGGCCCGTTTCACCTGAGAAATAACATAAAACCCAATAAAAAATATTTAATTACATCATACCCCAACAACCCACCTTCAAACAACAATAGTGGGACCCATTCGCCACCTTGGGTGAATGAGTCCACTCTGGTGGGATCCATTCGCCACCTTCGGAGAATGAGTCCCCTTTGGTGGGACCAATTTGCCAAGGGTGGTGAATGAGTCCCCTTGAAGGGAAAATTCAAAATTACGCAGGAATTTAATCAATTTAACTTGTATTTCTACTAAATATCGGCCTCTTAGGTCTAATTAATGGGAAAATAAGGTATTGTTTCTTATAAATACCCATTTTAAGTCATTTCACACATATTTTATCATCTTTTTATCATCTCTCAAGAGCAATTTTTAGAGTTAAGTATTCCATAACAAGTTTCATTAGCAAAAGTTGAAGTTTTAGGGTAGCAAATTAGGGTTTTTGCAGGTCTTGAAGCTCACTTCTATTATCAAGATCCAAAATTGTAAAGGGTGGATGATGGATTCCTATGGTGAATCATGAAGAAATCTAGTGTGAAGAGGTGCAGCTAGCCACCAAATCATGCCTAAGGACTTGATTTCCTATTGATTCCATCTATTTTCACTCTATCTTTAGATTAAGGTTTGCATATTGTTTGTTTATCATTTTCATGTAATTTCATCCCTATTTTGCATGTGTTGTAAGGTTTCAAGGGTTGAGATATTGCATCATATAGATCATTCTTGCATGTCTTATTCTAGAGAAATAGAATAGGATCATTGTTATATTTCAGCTCTTCCTAGTCTTTAACACATTTAAGGCTCAGGTTTACTTAGATTTTTCTCTATTGAAGGTTTAATTACCCAACTAGGGATTTGACCAAGGAAAACCCCCCATTAGAGAAACATTTTTAAGTTGTTTTGTTGGAATTTTATGAGATCCAAGATCGGGTATCCGTCAAAAATTGTTGTTCGGGTGTCAAGGTGCATAATAAAATTTTGAAGTTGTAGAAATTCCAAGGTGGATTAATTCACCATGCTTGGCGAATGAGTCCCTCTGAAGGTGCAAAAATTGAGTTAGATTCAGATCTAGTTTCCCAACTATCACAAAATAGATTCTATGCAGAAAAGTCTTGATCTGGGACTCATTCACCCAAGGTGGCGAATGAGTCCCAATCGGCCTAAATTCAAGTTTCATCAATTTTCCAAAAAAAAATTCCATTCATCTACAGTTTTCCAAGTGCACACATTCTAAGAAACAACATTTTTTTTAGGTTAATTTTCATTTTTGTTCATTCTTTCATGCTTTTTGCATATCACGTGTTTTCAAAGATAGTGTAAATCTTAGTTTTGCATTCGTTTTCATTAATTTAGATCAGTCAATTGCATTTATTTAACTTCATTTATGTTAGATAACATCACACATTGCATAATTTGAATGAAACCCTTAGCATTTTTGGCCTAAGCTCTCTCCTTTTAGGTGAAAAACCCTAGAAGAGCAAGAGTTGTCCATAGGATCCAAAAATCTACAGCTCATTTTGGTGAACTTGACTCTTGAACATAACACCATTTTGATTTAAATTTTTAATTACATCATAGGTCTTCATTATTTCATAATCTTTCATTGTTTTACATCTTTAAATTTCTTAAATATTGCATTAGTGAAAGCATTCTTTAGTTTCCATCATTTCATTTCATTCAATTATTCCAACTCTCTGCATCTACATTCTGTATTTGCATTATACAGATTGAAATTTTACAAAAAACACAAAAAATCAAAAAAATCTTAAAAAAATTATCTACTGGGACTCATTTTCTGCCTAGGGTGAATCAGTCCCTCTACAGTTTTGCATCAACATTTCCAAATTTCAATTTCCTGCATTGCATCTTTCTATTTTCTATCATTATCATTCTGTTACAATTTAGTTATTTCTATTTTCTTAGGATAAAGTTCATTTATTTTCATGGCATTCATGGCTAGTTTTAGATCTTTGAAATTTTCCTTTTTCGTTTTCATTCTGAGTTCTTTTAGATCAGATTCATCGATACATAATGACACCAAAACTAAAACAACAAACAATCCCTTCAAACACATGATTCAATTTAGGAACAACATATCATCTAAGCCTCTTAGTAGTGATGATGTTGATAAGTTAGATGAGGTCCTTTAGGACTTCCTCTCACTCACTTCATCCTCTAATGCTTCAAATGAAAAACCTAAAACCATTAATGATAAAGTCCCCCTCACACCTTTTTATTGTGATGACTTTGATTTGTTAGATGAAGCCCTCCAAGACTTCATCTCGCATAAGCCATCCACTAAGGTTTGTGGTGACCAACTCACAATAACAAAATTTAACACCTCTAGTGCTTTTCTTGAGCATCCTAAACTAGTTGATGATTGTTTACGTCTCAAACCTTTTAGTAGTGATGATTTACATTTGCTAGATGAGTCTCTTCAAGACTTCATCTCATCCAACCCATTTTCTTTGGTTTTTTGTGAGACCTCTAACATAAAAGACGTTAATGAAATTCAACCTAAACTTATCCTTCACCCACCCTCACATCCACTTCACCCCTCAAACCGACCCAAGTACAACCTTTACCCACCTAACACAAATATATCACAACAATCTAGTAGCAATACTATTGCTCATACATATAACACCCAAAACAACCCACAACCGCCACAACCACCTCCACCTTCCTTACCTTTACCTAATCTACCTAGTGCTCCTCGCTATAACCCACACACAAAAGATTATGATCTTGTTGAACAATTAAAGAATACTCCTGACACAATTTCCCTTTGGGATTTGCTTCAAACCTCACCAAACTATAACAACATTCTTCAAACCACTCTAAAAAAAATCACAATTCCTCCTAGTACCACTCCAAATGATGTGGCATCTCTCATCCAAAAAAAAAATCTTGATATAATTACTTTTCACCAACATGAGCTCCCTCCTTTGGAGTTATGTAAAGAACATGATGCCTTTATGATAATTGCTCGATTCAATCACATAGGTATCAAAAAAACTCTCATAGATAATTGTTTTTCCCTTAATGTGTGTAGTGTGAGTCTCCTTGATCGATTAAAAGTTGATAGGTCACAAATAATACCTGATTCTATCTCTATTCGAGGATTTGATAATACAACAAAGCAACCGCTTGGGATAATTACTTTACCTATTATGGTTGGGGTGGCTACTTTGCAAAATCCTATCCATGTCATGCCTAATGATCTTTCATATAATCTTCTTTTAGGCTGACCATGGATTCATGAGATGAATGCAGTGCCTTCAACCCTTCATCGTCTTATGAAATATGTCTATAACAATCACATTTATCAAATTGAAATAGATCCCAAGCTTGAAAGTTTCTTGCACCTTGAAAAAGGTGTTACAAGTCCTTTGAAAACATTAATTCCAACCTCCAACATAGACCCTCATGAAATTGAACATAACGATATGGAGACGGTATCTAAATTATTTGGTGACGATTGGGGATCCTTATAATTCACACCCTCGTTTATGGGTGAATATATCCTCACGCAAAAGAAAGATGAGAAACAAGAACAACCAACAATTATGTCCGTTCAAAATTCTAAACAATCATCTCAAGCATCTATCTCCTACAATATGGATGACAATGCAACATACACAACCAATTTTGATGAGATAGATTACCAATCTTTGCCTACCCCACGTGAAATTGAAAGAATTTATGAAAAAGGCTATAAATTTGTAAAACAATTAGGCTATAATGGGAAAGGGTGTGGAAAACATGAACAAGGTATTCGTGTCCCTATTGAACCTAATACGCAAGAAAAAAAAAAAGATTGGGATATGATTTTTCTAAAATGAACAAAGCTACTCAATGACCATCTTTAGACATTAACATTATAACATGTCACCCGCAGCACAAACTCACAATCAAACATCCTGATTTGCTTGATATAACCTTACCGCCTTCATGGACATATTTTGATAGTGATGAGGCTTTGAAACAAATGTTTGGTGTTTATGATACCCCATCCTCACTTACTTACATGAAACACATTACCCATGATTTGAACGTTACTGGGCAAGAATCCAGTGATATCACTGAATAATTTTCTCAATCTAAAAGTCCTAAATCCAATGCACTCCCTTTAGGAGATACAATTGATATGCTAATGGACATTAATGATAAAGATAAAGTTATTAAAATTGGGAAGTGCCTTGATGATGAGGAACAAGAAGATACGACCACTTTACTTCATGATTTTCCTAAAAAATTTGCTTGGAAATATTTTGATATACTAGGAATTGACCCAAAAATTGTGATGCATAACATTGTCCTTGCTGCAAATGGTAAACCCATCTGTCAAAAGATCCACAAAATGCACCCTAACATAGCCTTCCATGTTAAAGAGGAACTTGAGAAACTTCTTGGTGCAGGATTTACAAAACCTATTGATTATTCTCCTTGGATCTCAAACATTATCGTAGTTACAAAACCCGATAATCATATTAGGATATGCACAAATATTCGAGACTTGAATAAAGCCTCTTTAAAAGATGATTTTCCGCTTCCTAATATAGTGATGATCGTGGATTCAAATTTCAAACATGCTTTGTTGTCATTCATGGATGGATTTTCTAGTTATAATCAAATCCTTATTAATCCTCAAGATCAATACAAAACTACCTTTGTAGCTATTTAGGGAACAATTTTTTGGGTTGTGATGCTCTTCGGTTTAAAGAATGTTGGCGCAACTTATCAACGTATGATGACATTAATATTTCACAATTATATTCACAAAATTTTAGAAGATTATGTTGATGATATCCTCGCTAAATCATTAACACGACAAGACAATGTGAACATCCTTCATAAAATCTTTGAACACATAAAACACTACAACATGAGATTAAATCCAGAAAAGTGTGTCTTTGGTGTAGATACTAGCAAACTTTTGGGGTTTTTTCGTATCTCATAGAGGCATTGAGGTGGACACAAAGAAAATCGATGCAATCATTAACATGCCACCTCTTAGGAATATTTCTTAGTTGCACATGTTACAAGGCCGAATTCAAGCTATCCATCATTTCATTGCATCTTTAGCAGATCACACATTACCTTTCATGCATCTCCTTAAAAAGGGTGTTCCTTCTGATTGGGATGAGGATTGTAAATAGGATTTTGAGAGTCTAAAGGAATATTTAGCTACTCCACCTATTTTACAACCTATTGTGCCACATAGACCATTTATCTTGTACATTGCCGCATCTACCCATGCTCTTTCAGCATTGTTGGCTCAACATGACGATCATGGTAAAGAACACCCTATTTATTACATTAGCACACCTTAATTGATTATGATACACAATATTCACCAATTGAAAAACAATGTTTGGCTAGATTGTATTCGCTACTAGTAAGTTGCGACATTATTTACTAAATGCTGAAGTACAAGTTGTCACAAAATTTGATCCTCTTAGATATCTTTTCAACAAAACTGATCTTTCAGGACACTTAGCTAATTGGGTAATGTTGTTAACTGAGTTTGACCTTAAATTTGTTTCCCAAAAAGCAATCAAAGGCCAAGCCTTCACTGATTACTTAACTGATGCTCCTTCACCTTCTGCTTTACCTACTCCTGATTCCTTTCCTGATGATCATGTATTACTCGCTGACATTAAACCATGGGAGTTATTTTTTGATGGATCTAAGTGCAGAACAGGTTCCGATGCTGGTGTGATACTAGTTCCACCTAATGGAAAACATGTTCCCTTATCCTATTGATTAAATTTCCTATGCACAAATAATACAACTGAGTATGAGGCATTGATCGCAGGTCTGCAAGTTGCTTTATCCCTACATGCTAAGCATATTAAGATCTTTGGTGATTCACAATTGGTCATTAAACAAATCAATGGAACATATCAAACTAAAAATGACAAATTATTAAAATACAAGGATCCTATAATGAGACAATTAGAAAATTTTGACTTGTTCACTATTGATAACATCCCGCACAAAGATAACCAACATGCAGATGCAATGGAGAGTGCAACTTCTCTCATATCCCCACTCAATCCTTCCACTGATTTCACCTTTATTATCCATCCCGTCACCAAACCTTCGATTGATACTATGATAGAAGGAATTTTGGTGATAACTCATGATAATTCATGTGAATGGTATGATACAATATACAACTACTTTAAAGACGGTACCATTCTTGAACCTACCACAATGAATACTTGAAAATACTCACATAAACTCACAACTAAATATGTAATCCTTGCCAACGCATTGTATAGAAGATCTTTCAATGGTCTCCTATTACGCTGTCTTCAAAATTTTGAAATCCCTATAGCGCTAGAACATGCTCATGCTAGTGCTTGTGGGGGTCATTTTGGAGGATGTTCATTAGTGAAAAAAATTATTTGTATGGGATATTATTGGAGACATATGGAGAAGGATTGCTTTACCTATGTTAAACGATGTCACAAATGTCAAGAGCATAGAAATTTGATTCATGCTCATGTTGCTGAGCTTTGTGCCAATGTGCCCATTTTTCCATTTTCAGTATGGGGGTTGGATCTTATTGGAAAAATTTCACTGCCTTCTTCTGTTGGACATACATTTATTATAACCACAACAAACTATTTCACAAAATGGGTGGAAGCTATTACCCTTCATTCCACAACCGTTGAAGAAATTTGTCGTTTCATCTTGGAGACATAATTGCTCACTTTGGGCTTCCTTCCACAATCATTTCAGACAATGGAACACCATTTAAGAATAGCGAAGTTCAAAAATTTCTTGAAACATTTAATATTCAGCATTGTTTCTCTACACCGTATTATCCACAATCCAATGGACAAGCTAAGAATACTAATAAGCTTCTCAAAAAAATCCTTAAGAAAACTATCAGCAACAATCATAAAGACTGGCATACGCAACTATCTTACGTTCTTTGGGATTATAGAACTAATTTTTGATCATGCACAGGAAATACACCTTATAGCCTTGTTTATAGTACTGATGCAACTATGCCCTTGGAGTTAGAAATTCCTACTTTGCAAGTTGCTCTCTGAGATATTTTTGACGCTGATACTTATAAAGAAAAATGATTACATCAACTTGATATGCTTGATGAACAACACATTAATGCTCTCAAACATCTCCAAGCTCAAATTAACCAATTACAATGCAAACACAACATTCATGTTATCCATCGATCGTTTCTAAGGGCGATTTTGTTCTTATTGAAAATCAACAAACTACTAGTGTTGACAATGAAGACAAAGATAAGTTCAACCCTAATTGGTTGGGACCTTAAGTATTTGATACAAATTATGGGTCTGGTTCTTATCTCTTTGAAACATAGATTTTTGGCACCTACTTACTTTCTATCACTCCTAGGGTTTTTCACCTAGAAGGAGAAAGCTGGCCAAAAATGTTTATGTTTTCATTAGAGGAAATGGAAAGAGGAATATGAAGTGTGTGTGTGGATGTGTTTAAATGCTGAAAATTTAATAAAAATGTAGATTAAGGAATGTGTTCTAACCTAATGCAAAAGTGCTGGAAAACACCATGTGTATTCAAACTATTTGACTAGGAATGTAAACAAACTATAACAGAAAATAACCCAATGGAAGATATGAGCTTGGAAGCTGGAAGAGACTGGAATGAGGCTTTGAATACTTTTAGAAGACACCAGAAATGCTCACTAGGACTGATTCACCATGCTTGGTGAATGAGTCCTATTTTTGCCAAAAAGTGTCAAAACTAGTTTTGGTGAATTCGGTATCCAAATCAACAAAAATCACTGTTCAACCCTAGAAATGGGACTAATTTTCCATCAATGGTGAATGAGTCCTCTTTTGGAAAATAGAGAAATATGGACAAGATTTCGTGGCTAAGGATCTACAATTCTATTTATGAATATTCCCCAGATTTGAATATGCAAAGCTCAATTTGTAGACTCTCTCCAAGCTTGAAATAGGGCTTGAGACACCTTGAATGACTTTGATGGGATGTGCACACCTTTTCTCACCTTCTCATTTGATAAATCTACATACACAAACACATGCAAAGGGGAAAACGTGTTGAGGGTTAGGATATAGGTGTTTGCCTTGGTCAAACCCCTTTTAGGTAATCAAAGCAAAGTGATGAAATAAAGTAAAGAAACATGCAACAATGGAGATGATTACCTTGTCATGATGATTTGATCTTGAAATTCTATAGCAATGGAGGAAAATTCAGCCCTTGAATGTCCTTACAAGCCTTCTTGATGAATTGCAATGTAAAAACCCTAAGTTACTTGACTTGAAATGAAATATTGATGGATGAATGATGAAGAATGGGAGTGAATTAAGTTAATGGACAAATAGATGTAAAAATGATTTTAGAGAGGTTCTTTTATAGGAAATTCACCTATTTTACCCGTTAATACCTCATCACAAGTTGACATAAAGCAAAATCAAACTCAAATTTCACTTTCTTTCCCTCTCAAAGGTCAAAATGGGGCCAAATGGGACTCATTTGCAACACATGGTGAATGGGTCCCACCTAGATGGGACTGATTCACCATGCATGTCAAATGGGTCCCAGAGGGGCTATTTTGACAACTCAGATGCCAAGGAATAAGGAAATAAGGTCTAGAATGCAACCTTGTCAGGAATTTGATCAATTTAAGCCTCGGGGTGCACAATATGTATTATTAGGGGCCTATTAGTGATGATGTAAATATGAAATAGGGATTGGGACACAAAAATCAATTTGAATGTGTGATTAAATACACTTTACAACACTAAAATGAGGTCCACATAGCCTAGGAATGCACAAGAACCAATGTGAATGTGCAAGACACATTACAACACTATTTTGTCATTAAATTTAATTCAAGAACCTTCTAGATTGATGTAATAATGTTATTACACAAATTTTATAATGTTGATTTAGGGAGAAATAGGTTAATTAAGTCTAGAAAAGCATGGAAGTCCTTTACAAGACTTTACAACACCTCTACAAGACATCATTAAAAGCATGCTATTCAATTTGAAAGGGTCCAAGACCTAGTGTGGATGCATAAAATGCCTCACAACACTATATTAAGGCCTTATTAATTCCATTTTATCATGAATTAATCCCATGTCAAGCAAAGGCGCATTTTTCTATGACACATTTAGCCCACACTTTACTAAGAGGATGAATTTGCTTCAAACTCTCACTAAAGTAGACATTCAAGAGAGATCCTGATACACAAATGCAAATGAAAAAGAATGACAAAGATCAAAGGAGGTGGCCATGCCCCTAGGATCGAAGATACTAAGTCAAGCCCCCAAGATACAAAATCATGCAATGACAAAATAGAGAAAGTTGAAAAGGGTGCATCAAGCTTTGATCATCTATCCAACTAGTTGTGGATGAGATCTAGGTTGATTGTTTGAAAAAGAGGATGTGTACTCACTTTGGGGCCAAAGAACTAGTTTTCCACGGGGTGAGAAGGCCCAAAAAGGTAAGATACATATGCTAGTTGGTATGCACTCACAAACACAAAGGTGGCTATGAGGAAAAGTCAAGCCGCTAGTTGGGCTTCACACTCAACCCTATTAAAGTTACACCAACTGATAAATTTAACAAGGCACCACAAGAAAAATTCCATGAACAAAAAGAAAGGTACCACAGTCATGCAAGTTGCGTTATGGAAGGTGGAAAATATGCAAAAATGTAAAATGTAAAATGTAAAAGATTTTTAAAGGAGTTTTGTTTAGATTATGCAAGGTCAATCACTTAGGGAACATTGTGTCTAATGTCTCCAAGAGAGGACCAATCAAAGAATATTATATTCACAACTTAGGGGATGCAGTACGTCACATCAAGCCACCAAGAGGAATATAATATGCTTAGAAAGATCACACTTATGAAGTACATCACACCCAATGTCATCCACAAAGTGACAAATGCATTACATAAATGACAAAGTTGCACTAGGAACGAAGAATGCAAATGAATTGATGGTAATGTATGCCCCCCACTTTAAAGGAATTTCTACACATAGTTCTGTGAGTAATTGTTTTAAAGTAGAGAAGAAAAGAAAATGCAAAAAGAAAATAAGGCATGAGAGCCAACCAGGAAAGCTCTATGCCAAGTCATATGTTTCAAAGTTAGGCTGCGTCATGTCAAAGAAAATGAAAATCAAAGGAGGGGAGTATGTCACATGCGAGTCAATCTTAAGACATGTTGTTCACATCTCAATCTTGCTCTTATATGTTCATGAAAAGTTAACGAGTAGTCAAAAGAGATAACAACAAGTGACATACAAGGGATAAGGCTATCTAATTCTTTTCCCCCCACTTAGTGCGGGACAAGGGTGAACCTAAAGTGGATGACAGTATGCTACCCCTTGCAAGGGATGCAAAACATGTAATAGTGAGAATGCTATGATTCGACAACTATTACATGGCAAGGAGTAGCAACTAATATTATTTATGTATTGATTAAGGATGTAACAAGGTTAAAGGTTTCTTGGAAAAATGGTTGGTGATAGTATGGATGTTGAGCAAAGGATTGTTGGATGGGTTGATTTCTATTAAAGGACAATCACGAAGACTATGATTTGTGTTAGTGTAAAATTACTATTTACACTATACTTAAGCTCACTTAGGTCAATATGAGGTTAGACAACTTCTTGTCTAACTAAATGTGCAACCATTAAGACCTCTAGAGGTTACCAAGTTATTTGGTAAAACTTATGAGCTACCTCTTTGAGGTTGGAAGCATTTCCATCTCACCGAAAAGGTCACTCAACACTTGGCACACAAGGTTGATGACTTGGTCATGGAGGTAGGTCACTCAACACTTGGCACACAAGGTTGATGACTTAGTCATGGAGGTTGTTGGTTTGCACACTCCAAGTGTTCAACCTATAGGACACTTGTCTACTCCTTTGTGCCACCTTATGGAACACTTGTCAATACACCTCATAGGTGGATTGCCTCATCCTTGCCTATATAAGCAAGGTATTGTTCACATTACAATTGGGTCAACTAATATAATTTCATGCTTGTTCATTTGTGCTTGTCATTTCATCTCCAAGATCTCCTAATTCTAATATGGTATCACACCTTTAGGTGGAGATAGTTTCAGGCCTATAGGTGAACCAATTAGTTGTATTTAGCTTGTTTCATTCATTTGTGTGTATTGCTTATATGCAGAAAAGTTTGAAACAGATTTGTGAAAATTGACCCCACCCCTGACCTGGACAATTGTATTGTCTTTTGCAATGGTTTTATTGCAGAATTGGGTTGTTTAAAGGGTTATATCCTCTCTAGTTTCTGGCTTTCTAAAAGAATTGCAAGAATTGTGGCCTATCAACTTGTATGCAGGAACATATCTGCAACATTTCTAAGGCACACATCAGCTTCTTCCACTGGCGATTTGGTGAGTCGAGGCATTTTTTTTGTCTCTATTGGCTACCCACGAGGATTGACAGAGGCCCATGCAATTTCATGGCCCATTGACCTCTGAGAGAGGCTCACGCAAAATGCACAGACCCCCACTTCATTTGTAGGCCGATTCACCTCGGTTGAGGGTCAGCGATCAGCAAGAGCCTATCAGAAGAGAACTCACGTGGATCTTCTTGCCCTAGGCACCCGCCTCTGATATCAAAATCTACCACGCAAAAACTCCACGTAGGTTGAGAATTCATGAGGAGATTAGCAGATTCAAGGTATTGTTCACATTACAATTGGGTCAACTAATACAATTTCATGTTTTTTCATTTGTGCTTGTCATTTCATCTCCAAGATCTCCTAATTCAGAGGATCAAGGAGATGAGAAACAAGCACAAGTGGACAAAGCATAAAACATCTTAGGTATCACAATCTTCTACCCCATTTGTATGGACTTATCCCTGAACCTGCTAATCAATTTTAGAAAGATAAATGGGTCAATAAAAATGATCATATTGTTGGATTAATCAGCTTACATATACCACATGACACTTTGATTGTCATTATGGATATTGTGAGTCCAGATGCTTTATGGATCAAACTTTGGGAGATGTATGGAGACTCAAATGTTTCTCCATTCCCACATGATCTTGCAATGATCACAAATGATATCCCACATCATGAAGAATTTCATGTTGACATAGTGGAAGTGTTCATTCCACCTCCTCTTGTTGCTTCATTAGATTTCTGAGTCGTTTCTTCGAGAACTTCAAGCACTTATTTGCAACAAGATATTAGTCTTCCTAGCATTGTTGATTGGGACACAATCCTACTTGACATTTCTTGTCTATTTGTAGAGTCTCGTATTGCTGACTTGGAAGCACACATAGAGGACATCATTCTTCTATTTGATGACAGTTTCAATGAAGCTGCATCACCATTGGTCTCTTTAGATATTCATGCTCTACATCTTTCTTCACATGGTTCTGGATTTTCATCATCTTCATCTATTAGGCATGTACCTGATTTGATTATGAAATCCTTCGGCATCGACATGGGAACACATGAGCACACTTCAAAGACATCATGGGCACCTTCATCATCATTCTTGGATGAGCTTCAACTCTATTCAAGATCATACATACATCTTCTCACATGGGAAGATATCCTGCATCTTTAGTTGGTTTCATTTCTTCCCAAAGGAAGGAACATTGTGACACGTTCTTGGATCTACATCTGCATTCTCTGTCAACTATCCAACTTTAATGTAGCAGGACATGTATTATGGGGGGGTCTTATAGACCTTCTATCATTTTCTCTCTTATGGAGGAAATCATATATTGTACTTAGTGAAAGAAGTAGTACTTCTTCATGTGTATAATTTTCATGCATCTTTTCTCTCTTTTGGGGGGTAGTTTTTTCCCATAGGGTTTTCTACTTTTCTCCATTTCATGAGAGATTACATTGTAAATGAGTACCTTATCAAGGCCTTGTTGTCGGGACTCATATTTTTAGTGTTTAGCTTACTCCCTAAGTATCACTTAAGGGGGGGTGTTAGTGTAAAATTACTATTTACACTATACTTAAGCTCACTTAGGTCAATATGAGGTTAGACAACTTCTTGTCTAACTAAATGTGCAACCATTAAGACCTCTAGAGGTTACCAAGTTATTTGGTAAACCTTATGAGCTACCTCTTTGAGGTTGGAAGCATTTCCATCTCACCAAAAAGGTCACTCAACACTTGGCACACAAGGTTGATGACTTGGTCATGGAGGTAGGTCACTCAACACTTGGCACACAAGGTTGATGACTTAGTCATGGAGGTTGTTGGTTTGCACACTCCAAGTGTTCAACCTATAGGATACTTGTCTACTCCTTTGTGCCACCTTATGGAACACTTGTCAATACACCTCATTGGTGGATTGCCTCATCCTTGCCTATATAAGCAAGGTATTGTTCACATTACAATTGGGTCAACTAATACAATTTCATGCTTGTTCATTTGTGCTTGTCATTTCATCTCCAAGATCTCCTAATTCTAATAATTTGGAAGAATGAGGTTAGGTATAGTGTGAGCTTTCATAGGGTGATGATTAAGGGTTGAATTTTTTGGAGTATCAAAAGAGAGAATAGGAGGATTTATTTGGTTGTCAGTTGTGACTAAGATATCATTCTTATGTGCCATAATATCAATCCTAGAAGGAGAGCTAATATGTTCATCACATTTCATAATTGGATTTGGAAAGATAGCTTCATCACTCATAATAGAGGCATCAGGAGAAGGATAACTAGGAGTTTCATGGTTACCCATAAGTTTTTCACGAGTTTCACTACCAATATCTTCTAACACTAAATTATCTTCTTCATGTGTAGAGAAGATAGTAGGAGAAGAAAAGGGTGGATTGTCATGATTATCTACATCAGCATGTCCTATAATGTCTTCATGGGTGGGGGAAGTAGGATTTTCATATCTCTCAATCATATCCTCCACACAAATGTGTTTGTCATGATCGTTCAGGATTATATCCGTATTCACTAAAGGATTGTCACAAGGAGGGGAAGGATTGGGAGATGAAAGGGGAGCTGGTAAGGTAGTGGAAATGTGTGTCATAATGTTGCTGCAAGGGGGAGGAGAAGGAAGACGGGCAAGGATTTCATGATCTTCAATGATTGTGTCTTCTTTCATCAAGATATCTTCATCACCAATGGGAGAGATATCAGGAGAAGAACAATTATGATTATCATGATTATCGATGTATGCATCCTTTTGGGGCAATGATTTAGTGGATGATTTAAAAGAGATGGAGTCATCTAAGGCTTCATCTAACATTTTCAAATCATCACTACTAAAGGGCTTGGATGTTATGTGTGTTGTAATTGTTTCTTTTGATGTTTGTTTTTTTGTGTTTTCTTTTGCTAATATTTGCTCAATGTAATCTAATCTAAAAGGACTATGAACTAATGTTGAAAATGAAACTTACAAAATTCTAAGTGACATGAATGTAAATGATGCTTATTTCTTATAAAATGCAATATAAATACATAGGATGAAATGTAATTTTTCAAATTGCAAACAAAGTAATTGACTGATGGCACTATGCAATAATCTAAAAATAAAATGTTGTAAATGCAAAATTTGAATTTGAACAATGCATGGAATGAGCTAATTTATGCTAAATATCATGAAATGCATGCTACAAAAACTCAACCAGCTAATATAGGTAGGTTAAGGCACCAAACAGAAGCTTAAAAACAAATTTATAAATTCTAGAAAATGTTGTTTCAGGGTTCAGAAGGGACTGATTCGCACAAGGTGGTGAATGATTCCCAGTATGGAATTTTTCTAATTTTTCAAAAATTTGTAACTTATTTTGACGTTTTTTGAGTGGTATGATGTAGTTCTAAATGAAAAATGTAGAATTTCAAAAAATTTCAAGGATGAAAGATGGAAAAATGTAACCTATTATGCACTTTTACTCATGCAAAAATGAAACTCGAGAATGCAAGCTAACTAATGCAGGAAACTCTAGGATGATTAATGGAATCCAAAATCAGAAAAGAGGGGATTCATTTATAGCAGGTTCACCAAAATGAAACATAGAATTTTGGCACCTACTTAATTTCTATCACTCCTAGGGTTTTTCACCTAGGAGGAGAAAGGTGGGACAAAAATGCTTATGTTTTTATTAGAGGAAATGAAAAGAGGGCTATGAAGTGTGTGTGTGGATGTGTTTAAATGCTGAAAACTTAATATGAAAATTCAGATTAAGGAATGTGTTCTAACCTAATGCAAAAGTGCTGGAAAACACATTGTGTATTCAAACTATTTGACTAGGAATGCAAACAAACTGTAACAAGAAATAACCCAATGGAAGATATGAACCTAGAAGCTCGAAGAGGTTGAAATGAGGCTCTAAATACTTGTAAAATACACCAAAAATTATCACTCAGACTGATTCACCATGCATGGCGAATGAGTCATGTTTTTGCCAGAAAGTGCTAGAACCAGTTTCAGGGAATTGTGTATCCAAATCAACAGAAATCATTGTTCAAGCCTAGAAATGGGACTGATTCACCATCAATGGTGAATGAGTCCTCTTCTAGAAAAGAAAGAAATTTGGACAGGATTTTATGGCTTAGGATCTGCAAGTCTATTTCTAAAGATTCCCCAGATCTGAATCTGCAAAGCTCAATTTGTAGACTCTCTCCAAGCTTGAATTAGGGCTTGAGACACCTTGAGTGACTTTGATGAGATGTACTCAGATTTAAGTTACTTGAGTGAATTAAGTTAATGGATGAATAGATGTAAAAACAAGTTTAGAGAGGCGCTTTTATAGGGAATTCACCTATTTTACCTGTTAATACCTCATCACAGGCCAACATGAAGCAAAATCAAACTCAAATTTCACTTTATTTCCCACTCAAAGGTCAAAATGGGGAAAAATGAGACTCATTTTCCACACATGGCAAATAGGTCCCACCTGGATGGCACTGATTCACCATGCATGGTGAATGGGTCCCACAGGGGCTATTTTGATAGCTCAGATGCCAAAGAATAAGGAAATAAGGTCTAAAATGCAACCTTGTCGGGCATTTGATCAATTTAAGCCTTGGGGTGCATAATATCAATTATTAGGGGCCTATTAGTGATGATGTAAATGTGAAATAGGGCTTGTGACACAAAAATCAATGTGAAAGTGTGATTAAATACACTTTACAACACTAAAATGAGGTCCACATACCCTAGGAATGCACAAGAACTAATGTGAATGTGCAAGACACATTACAACACTAGATTATTATTAAATTTAATTCAAGAGCCTTCTAGATTGATGTAATAATGTTATTAAATTTTTTTATAATGTTGAATTAGGTAGAAATAGGTTAATTAAGTCTAGATAAGTGTGAAAGTCCTTTACAAGACTTTATAACACCTCTACAAGACGTCATTAAAAGCATGCTATTCAATTTGCAAGGGTCCAAGACCTAGTGTGGACACATAAACTGCCTCACAACACTAGATTGAGGCCTTATTAAGTCCATTTTATCATGAATTAATCCCATGTCATGGAAAGGGTCCCTTTTTCTATGACACACTCTTAACATAACTTGATGGAATGCCCCTTAGGGAACCCATTAATTCCATGCATTTGTGTCGGTATTATCTCTAATCCCCTTTGAATAGTATGAGTATATAGCAGTGTTGTTTAAAGTTATTTAATGCCATAACTTTAACATTGCTCTGTTCTTGAGAAATAAATTTGTGTTTTTCTTGACCACTAAGGTAATTATTTAAGTTCATTTTATA
The DNA here is from genome assembly GCA_007258455.2 of Sequoia sempervirens. Lineage (NCBI taxonomy): Eukaryota > Viridiplantae > Streptophyta > Pinopsida > Cupressales > Cupressaceae > Sequoia > Sequoia sempervirens. The sequence continues at coordinate 341,470,379 of VDFB02000008.1, forward strand.
ATTTCTTTAGGCTTCATACTATTCATCTTCCTATTTTGTTAAGTTAAATTCTTAATAGTGTATTTAATTTAGCATATTATTTTTCCATTATCAATGTTGTATCTATGCTAAAACTGAAATATGTTTTATGCTAAATCACATCATTCCTATTAAATCATCAAGTCATTAATTAAATACTTTTACAATAAGTTATTTAATTAATCACATAGCATTTAACATTCACATAGAAGAGATACATTGTCATAAAATCAAATTGTGCATGTCTATATATATACATATATCAAAGTTTTATGTACATCTCATAATCACATACAATGTCATAGTGGTCTATGAGAGCTAGAACCCTCAGGATCTAATGCTCATGATCAATTCCCTAATCATCAAGAGACGGTCGTATGTGATAGTGACCATGAACTTCTGAGTCTCAGTGCATACTCCAGACCATGTACTGGACCAGCGACTATAAGTCTCTCATCTACCATCTGATCCCTCTCCACTTGTGTTTGTGCTAGCTCTACCTACTATCTCTCTACCTCCATTGAGGTCTGTGCTTATTGTAGTGCACTCTCAGCTTGACGGAGTCGTCTCCTCACACTCTCGTATGCTACTCATAATCTCGTGAAAGGTCTGAGTGTAACTAGCTCCTCCTCCATGATCGGTGGGGGCACGTAGTCGGGATCCATCTCCTCCTCCTCGATGGATTTAGACACTATCTTTGTAGCAGCCTGATGATAGAACTCTCACCAGTGTCTCGTCACTCCTGCAAGATAGGAAATTTACACAATAAATAACACATTCATCATGATATATATATATACAAATAAATCATAAATCACTAAAACACATACGTAAAATTAAATGTCATCACCTATGTGTCTAGATGCATGAGGAATGTCAACCTCCTCATCTCTGGGGGCATGGAGGATTTGCTAGCCTCTCTCTGACTATGAGTGTTGATGTTTGCTATAGCTACTACCCATGATCTAGTCCTGTAAGTATGTGACGACTCTCCATGCTTGTACTCCTCATCAATAACATCTCTAGAAATATCTACTGGCATGTACCGTACCTCCTCTACTCTCTCCTCTGGCTCATCACCCTCATCTACTGCTAACTCTACATCACTTAGAGGGAAATTCATGGGGAACAAAAGAGCTAGTTGTGCATATTCCCACCACTCCTCATGGTCGTCTGTGCTACCAACATCACCAACATCAGAGACTGGTGGCTAGTTATGAGATGAATAATCAGAATCACTCTCCCACACATGATCTATAATCAGCTAAATAGTGTCACCTAGCCTCTGAGAACTATGCACTGATTGTCTAATGAAGGGGCACACCCTCGATGGTGTCTACACCCATCCAAAATTTTGCATGACTCACCCATAATAGAATGGTTGTACAATGTAGTCATGCCTCCCCACTAGATACCTATCCATTTGCATCCTTCGTAAGTATCTAGTGGGGTTTGGCCACTGTTGAGTGAGTAGATAGGGCCTCCATAGGATCTTGTCTTCCTCTAGTTGGTCGAATCTCACCCTCCAAAAGTATAAATCCCCATACTTCCATCCATCACAAAGGATAGCCGAATGCTCATGGATATCCTGCTGCTATAGTACAAGGGTATCCGACAGGCTTGGTACATGTGATATGCTCAAGGTACCACACATGTAGAAGTGTACAATGGACCATACTATCAATCTCTCAAAATAAAAACTAGCCAAGATCATAATACAAATGTGTTAGAATGCAATGACCCCAAGCATAAATTGTCATCTTCTCGTACATCCTCCATATTAGGTGTACCAGTCCCCCATCCAAGTGTGCCACTTGTCCATCTTGATTGAGAACCAGTGCCACTGTGTGTATCATAATCCGTCTTTAGAACCATAAGAGCTCCTGAATATAGTAGGATAGGAAGATTGATCTGTGCTCTAACCCTCTCATCATGTACATGTCCATCTAAACAATACTACATATCTCTCTTCTTCTCCCAGAATGACCAATCCCCCCGAAAATACACTCACGCTCCCCGAATGGGAACTCAAAGAATGCAATATACATCCTCGAGTGTGATAATCATTTCCCCGATGGGAAGATGAAAGGTACAAGTATCCACATCCCAACACCCGCACAAAGCCATCAACATGGTGTCATGGTATCTCATGGGTGGCATAAGATATTCCCAATACATACCCACTAACTGTAAATTCTCTACCTCTTCTGCTGATAGTGTTGGCGCATGATATCTCAAAAATTTCAACTTTCTTCCCCCTAGCCACTACCACGATCTAGTAGGGACCCATCAAAATGATCACAAAATGCTCTAAATTTCATCTAATATCTTCAATTTTCATAATTTTCATCATACAAGTGTCCTAAAGTTGATCTAGTGTGCTTCTCTAATTGCCCTAGACACTTTAGAACCCTTTTAGGACATTTTGTAAAGAAAAAAGGACACTTCACAAAGAAACATGACACTTTGCGAAGAAACAGGTTACTTTGTGAACAAAAGGGACACTTTGCGAACAAATGAGACACTGTGCGAAAAAAGGGCACTTTGTGAACTTTTTTCCAAGAACCCTAAATTAACCTATCCATGCATAAAAATCATTAAATCATCATAAAATCAAAAGGAGAAAGTTACAGAATTGAATCACCTCATGATACAGCTCGCCACGTGCCACCTGCTTATGAAGATCATCCAACTGTGAAGGTGTGTAATCCCGTCTACTTGGAATATTCTTCTCTCACTTTTCACTCTGAAGCTACACGAAAGTAAAATGTATAGTAAGTGACAAATTACTTTCTCCTCCTTTAATCACTTTTCACCTCTTTTTAATTTTACACATTACCATAGGGTTATTATTTTTTAAAGCATTCATAAAGCATATCTCCTTAAAATCATCATAACATGCACTAGGGTAATCCATTTTTGACACTGTTTGATGTGTTAGAATCATGATTCCACACCCTACATCATCATTTGTCTATCATTCTATGGCATGGTACTTGGAAATTCCCTATGATATGATAATTCTTGTTCGATGTGTCTAGATTGCTAGCTTGATTCCACCTTCGTAAAGAAGGTGGAATAAAGGGGGGCATGTACATCTACCCTTAAATTGGATTCCTAAGAGTTAGATAAAATTATTTTGGGAAATTAACGAATGTGTGTTGTAGGATGTTGTTCATAATGTTGTGGTTGTGCAGATAACTACACTGGGGGCTTCGTTCTCCCATCTTTTTGAATATGTATCATTTTATGTAATTAGGTGCATCATTTAGAGTCCTTTAGCATACATATGCACATAGAGTCATATGGGTGCTAAAGTGGGGGCTAAATTTGTCATAGAAAATTAGACATTCTTGAGAAAAGAGATAATTTCAGGCATAATTCGATCCACTTTTGAGTCCCTTCACATCATTTCCCTTCAAAACAACATTTATAGGCCCCTTAGACCCATTAATTTTGATGTAGAGGCTTGTTTCACCTAAGAAATAACATAAAACGTAACAAACAACATTTAATTACATCATACCCTAATAACCCACCTTCAAACAGCAATAGTGGGACCCATTCGCCACCTTGGGTGAATGAGTCCCCTCTAATGGGACCCATTCGCCAAGGATGGAAAATGAGTCCCCTTTGAGGGAAAATTCAAAATTAAGCTGGAATTTAATCAATTTAACTTTTGTTTCCGTTGAATGTTAACCTCTTAGGTCTAATTAATGGGAAAATAAGGTGTTGTTGCTTATAAATACTCATTTTAAGTCATTTCAGACATCTTTTATTATCTTTTTATCATCTCTCAAGAGCAACTTTTAGAGTTAAGTCTTCCCCAACAAGTTTCATTAGAAAAAGTTGAGGTTTAGGGCCACAAACTAGGGTTTTTGTAGGTCTTGAAGCTCACTTCTATTATCAACATCCAACATTGCAAAGGGTTGATGATGGATACCTATGGTGAATCATGAAGAAATCTAGGGTGAAGAGGTGCAACTAGGTGGACTTGATTTCCTATTGATTCTATCTTCAGATTAAGGTTTGCATCTTGTTTTTTTATCATTTACATGTCATTTCATCCATATTTTGCATGTTTTGTAAGGTTTCTAGGGTTGATATCTTGCATCATATAGATCATTCTTGCATGTCTTATTCTAGAGCAATAGAATAGGATCATTGTTATATTTCAGCTCCTCCTAGTCTTTAACACATTTAAGGCTAGGGTTTACTTAGATTTTTGTCTATCCAAGGTTTAATTACCCAACTAGGGGTTTGACCAAGGCAAACCCCCCACTAGACAAAAAAATTTAATTTTTTTTGTAAGAATTTTCTAAGATCTAAGATTAGGTATTCGTTAGAAATTGTTGTCCAAGTGTCAAGGTGCAGAACAACATTTTGAAGTTGTAGAAATTACAAGGTGGACTGATTCACCATGCTTGGCGAATGAGTCCCTCCTGATGTGCAAAAACTGAGTCATATTTAGATCCAGGTTCCTGACTGTTAGAAAATAGATTATGTGCAGAAAAGTGCTAATCTAGGACTGATTCGCCCAAGGTGGCGAATGAGTCCCAGTCAGCCTAAATTCAAGTTTCATCAGTTTTCCAGATTCTTTTCCAGTCATCTACAATTTTCCAGGTGCACACATTCTACAAAACAACTTTTTGTTTAGGTTAATTTACATTTTTGTTCATTCTTTCATTCATTTTGCATATCACAGCGTGTTTTCATACATAGTGTAAATCTTAGTTTTGCATTAGTTTTCATTCATTTAGATTAGTCAATTGCATTTAGCTAGCTTCATATAGGTTAAATAACATCACACATTGCATAATTTGAATGAACCCCTTAGCATTTTTGGACTAAGCTCTCTCCTTTTGGGTGAAAAATCCTAGAAGAGGAAGAGTTGTCCATAGGACCGAAAAATCTACTATTCACCTTGATAGAAAGATAATGACAATGAAGAAGGAAATGATGAATGATCAATTGCTTGCTACAACTCACCAATTCTTCAATGGCTTCCCTTGGAGGACTGAAAACACATTATTCCAAGGAACTTGATCTTGCTTTACTTGATGGATTTGGACACTTGAAAATGCTTGGATGCTTTAGGATCAACAATGCACATTAGCTTTCACAAGATAATATAAACACACAAGCTTGAACATGATGTTAGGATCTTGAATACTATGACAAATAATTGATAAATTTTATCTTGAATGCTCTTGACAATAATATTTTCTTAATAGGATCTCTTGATTATGCAACTTAATAAGAGATATATTTGAATTGGTAAAAAATACTATGTCTTTGTAGGTGTTCATCCAATTTTCAAAAAAATAGATTCCAATATATGATAGTTACATATTGAATTTGGATCATTAAAAAAATGCCAAAAACATATTTAAAAATGGGTCAGGTAGGACTTGAAGGGGACCTACTCGCCTTTGGGCGAATGGGTCCTAGCCTAAAAATTCAAGACACTCATTCTCTAATGTGATTAAAATATTAATTAAATGTTGGTTTTCTTTTCAAAAAATAGTAATAATAAGGATTTATAATGCATAATTTGGAAAATTACAATCTTAATTAAGTCCAATAAATTAAGGAACCCAAAAAAATGTGAAATTATAAAGGGTATAAAATTTCCTACACTACAACACTTAAAGTTCACCTCTTGCTAGTTGATATTCAAATGATGCAAAAACTAGATATTGATAGGCATTTATTCAATTTCCCAAAATTTAAATCCTGATGGTTGACTTAAGACACTTGAAATTCAAATATTAAATTTCCAAAATCAACATATTTCAATTTGGAGGGAAAGTAGGAGGATACTCATACCCAAGGTGTAAGTGTGCTTGCCCCATTTTTTGGGATTTTAGGTGTTGGGGGCGAGGTCTTAGATAGATGCAATTGATTCTTGCTTGCAATTCCTTGTAAATTGTCAAAACGAGGCCATAGAATGCATAATTTAGGAATTTAAATACTCAATTAGGTCCAATAATTTAAGGGGGCACCAAACATAAGGTGAAATTGTCATGGGTGATAATTTATGATGGTACATTTAGCCCCCACTTTAGTGAGAATCTGAACTTATGCTAAGACTCACACTAAAGTAGATTTTTTTTCAAGAGAGGTCTGATTGGCCAAATTTTGAAGACATAGGATGACTCAGGATCTAGATAGAAATTTTTTACATTTAAAATGAATGTAAAATGCAAGTTTACACCTAAAATGCAATGCAACTTCATGCCTAATTTAGAAACCCTAAATGTAGTGAATTGATTCAAATCCTAAATCTAGGGGTTGAATGCACTCCAAATAAAAAATTAGAATGTTCAAATAGTCATGTTCACCATAATGAAACATAGAAAAATAGGGTAGGGTTCAAAACACATAGGGTTTTATACTAAATTTGGAATGTTTCACCAAACTTATTATAAATAGAAAGGGAAAAAGGGGTGTAATGTACCTACCTATTTCTATTTCATTTAGGAAATGAGATCCTCCAAGATAGAATTAAATTTCATCCCTTAGGTGAGTCAATTTTATGGAAGATTTTCAAATTTCCTTTATGTGTGTGTGGACGGGGGGTAAAGTTCAAACAACACTTTTGGGAGATGAAAATAAAATAGAAAATGACCTCAAATCTATAACCTAAGACCTGATTCACGTAGATGAAGCATATCTCTAATAGAAATAGTCAACTTTGTGCAAATTGGATGAGTGGAGGAAACTTATAACTTACCTCAAAATTGGTTGCATAGTGTCCTATACTCATGCATGACATGTAAAGGTTGGATCTGATAGATGAAACATAGGAATAATAGAAACACTAAACCTCTACCATATCTAAGAAGGGGAAATGTTGTTTCTGGAAGTTGTCTTGGGACTCATTTTCCTATAGGAAAATGAGTCTTGGTAGGGATTTCAAAAATTGTCTTTTGGGTCCTATGCACCTATTTCTACACTTCCAAATTCTTCGAGTTTCATAGTTGGATAGTCAAAAATAAATTTGGGATCTAAGATTCTGTATCTTCACAAAAAAGGTGACAACAAATGCAACTTTGCAATTTTGCACTTTTGAGATCAACTTTTCTTCAACCTATGAACCTGCAAATCTACAACAAACAAAGAGAGGAGGAAAAATGTTTGTTTTTGGGTGAACAGGGGTTTTCCTTTGTTAAACCCCCTTTTGGTAATTAAACCTTCAAATGAAATGAAATAGAATGAATGGAATGATGAATGAACAAATCAATCAACATTGGAAAGACTAAAATATTTCATAAGATGGCTTCAATGGATGTGGATCTTGATGCTTGAATCTTGCTTTGAAACTTTGACTTGAATGCTTGGATTAGATCTTGAAATCTACATCACAATGTTAGCTCCAAAAACATGCACAAATGAACATAAATTTGAAATATTAAATTCTACAATAAATCCTTGATAATTCTACTCTTGAATGCTCTTGAGAATAATATTTTCTCTTGTTAATATTTCCTTGTTGCTAGATGTTTTGAATTGATAAAATAACCTTGTATTTATAGACATTTATCCTTAATTTCCCAAAAATTCAACATTAAAAAATGACCTTTGAAATTTAAATTTGAGGTGATAAAAATACTACCCAAACATCATTTTAAAATGGGTTCCAAAGCCTAGCAAGGACCCATTCACCCATGGGCGAATCGGTCCTAGTTCCCTATTCCTGGAACACACTTTGCTCGAGGTGTTTAATTACATATTGGCATTAATTGTTGTCAAGCTTCCCCTTCAAAATATGTAATTTATTATGCTTGTAAATGTGAAATAGGGCTTATTAAGGAATACTTCAGTCCAATTTAATTAAAAGGGCCCAAAAGTGTGAAAATGTAAAGAGATATGGGTAAGTACAAAAGGATGGGGGGCCAAAAAGTGGTGAATTCAATTTTTCATCTCAAAATAGTGAAAATGAGAGTGTGTTATAGTAAAATGTGCTCGTGTTATGGGTTGGTAGTGATTTGGCCTAGGATCGGTCATTACCAAGCCAAAATGTTAGTTTGCTATAATGTGAGCGCATTATGGTTTAAATTTCAAAAATTGCACATTATTTTGAATTCAAAAAAACATTGTCAAAATGTGAGCACATTATAATGCTCTCACATTTTGCGAATACATTAACAAAATGCAAGTGCATTATAACACACTCGCATTTTGGTCTACATTGAATTTTTTTTCTTCTCTTTTTTGTCTCTCTTTCTTCTTGTTATCTTGCAGGGAAAATATATACATGAAATAAACAATTATATATGGAAATTTACCTTCTTGTACTTTAAGTTAAATTCATGTATATAGTTTCAAGATGTTTGAGAGTGGTTTTGGATCTCTAGGAGTTATAATTCAAATTCTAGTTTTTGGAAGCTTACAATTTTTTAGATAGCAAAATTTCAGTAATCAACATTCTAAATTTTAGTAATCACCAAGTTGTGTCTTTTTCTCTCTCTCTATCTCACTCACTGGTTATCCCTTATACTCTAGACCTCTCTCTCACACTCTCTCCTTTCGTTTATACTTCTATCTATCTCACATGTCTCTTTTCCTCCATCCCTCCCTTCTTTCCTCCTTCCCTCGTATTGGAACTTCTAAATTTTGATGATTTTTGCCTATCTATCTTACCCCCTGAGTCTTCATTTGAAGTTTACCTTTGGAACATTTCCCTCATCTTCATGATGCTTTATCCACTTTTTGCCCATATTTCCCTATGGAATTCATCCATGTCTGCATTTTCACCTTTTGGTCCATATCGACATGAATTTGTTCGGGTCTCCCCGACCCATTCTATTTTTATGCTAACATTCATTTGTTGTAGGTGTTTCGGTAAAACCTTTTCTTTGTTACAGTGACCAACTTTCTCCTGTGGGTGGCTATCGGCATGACATTCATGCTATTTCGGCAACCGAGGATGAGCATATTGGCATGAGTTTGGTCGTTGGGCTGAAGTCTTAGCGATTTCTAATTGTCTTGGTGACCGGCAAGTGGGGGATGCATATCGGGGCGAGTCATAGCTATCGTTGTAAGGTCTTGGCGAGTGACCTTTGATCTCACTGACCTTACACATGGATTTTCTTTGAATAAACTTTTGGTTAGACTATGGTGGCTTCGGCGAAGAGTCGTGGTGAAGTAAAGGTGTCTCACCGATGGTACATATGGGTTTATTCAAGTGGATTTCGATGTAAGTTTTGTTTTCTCTTGGTGATCAAAAGTTATCTTGGTGTGACTTTCGGTAAAGTAGTGAGCATTCTATAAGAGGTCTCCCCGATATTATTAAGTCACAGTGACACATAGATGAGCAAAGGGGTTTTGGTATAACCCGATGAATTTTGTGGGACTTCTCCCCGATGTTGTTTTGTCTTGGTGACCTAAGGATTAAAGGATGCAATATCGGTGAGATGGGGTTTTCGATAGGAGGTCCCGGCGAGTGACCTTTGGTCTCGCCGATGGAAAACATTGAAGGACTTTCTCGACATGATGATTGATTTGTTTCAGCGACTCAAAATGAACGATGACTTTCAGTATAACAAGGTAATATGCAAGAGGTCTTCCCAAGAGTGATATATTACGGTGACAAGTTTGATCATGGGGGCTCTCGGCAAAGCAAAGGTTTGTGTACATGACGTCTCCCCGATATCACAGAGCTACAATGAAACACGAAAGGAAAAATGTGGATGCTTCTTCTCTTCATTGTAACAAGCAATATTTCATAGCAACACGCGGATGGTAAAAGTGCTCTCGAGGAAACATAAAGTGATCTACAAGATATCTCCCCAACGGATCTGGTCACGGCGAAACAGAAAGAACACGGGATGGTTAAGCGATTGAATTTCCTTCAACATAGTTAGTGATATGTCTCCCCGACTGTCTCACTGATGAATGATAGAAATACAAATCTTGTGGCCGACATGTAAATTGCTAAAATAACCGTTGTTGGCCGACTTGTTTGGAGCCCGAATTCTATGGAGGGCTGACATGATATTTTGTTATGATTTATTTTCTCATGCTGGGGTATAAATAGGAATTTTATAATTGTAAATGGAGGATCATGAACTATTAGATTTTTGATATACAGTAGGTAGAGGATGGATACAGTAGAGTAAACATTCTCATATCAGAGACTATGATGCATGTTTTCAAAATGGAGGTATTTATGAAGGTCAATTGATGTTGCTACATTTTTATGGTATCAATTATCTGTTGAATTTAATGAGAGCATTGCTAAGTTGTCTCCAAGGTGGATCCTTTCTGACTGTTTAAATTGATATAACAAGTTTATACTCAATTCATCAATACACATTTGTTGTATTTGTGTGATTAATTGACTGGTTATTTCAAGCAAAGATTAAATCCTTTTAATTGATCACAGTGGTCTGAGAGATTCATTTGGATTGTTCAAGTAGAGCTTAGTAATCATATTATTTCATGTTTACATAATTTGTTAACATAATATATGCTAGATAATTTGAGTTGTCTTCAGAGAAGTGTTGCTCATCTTGATCTCATTTGACTCTACATACCCAACAAGCAATTGGTCTTTGCATTTTATCATTTGATTTTTTTTGCTTCTTTATATCTATTGATTAAGCATTTAGGGATTTAGATTTAGAATATTGTTCACTTCCATCTGCCATTGTGGAAAAATTATTGCATGAAGGATAATCATAAGACTAGTCTTCTCAATCCAAAAAGGTATACACGTCTGGGTCTAGCAGCACCTGAAGAGTAGAAGGTTGAATTATTTCAACCTTTTATGTTACACTGAAACGTATCAAGAGATTGGAAGCCTCTTGTGGCTTTTGGCTTGCATTTTTTGAGAGCTAACAAATTGGTGACTTCCCTAGGGAATACATTCAGAACCAAGGCCTTAATCATAGAGTCAGGAACTTTGTACAGACTCCACTGGGAATAAGAAACATTAAGTATTTTCTCATTTTTTAGACAAAAGTGAGTGGTGACTTTGACAGAAATTTTGCAGTTGTTCATCATGAATGGAAGAAGATCTCAGTACAGGGGAGGTCATACTAGAGCTCCTGCTGGCAACAGTAAGTGGACACACAAAGATGACAGAGCTGATAAAGGAAAGAGGATCAATGAGGACATGTGCATAACAGACAAAGGAAAAGCACCAAGAGCACATTGTGAAACATATAATTGCTATGATACATGGAGAGATGATTCAAGTGCAGAGCCTTGTACCCTAGAATATTAAAGAAATCCTTTCCCTTCTCTTGATCCTCACAAATAGGTTGAGTTTGAAGCTAGAAAGAGGCAGGAATATGATGTAGAAATGTAGGGTGATCAGAATGAGCCTATTGATCATGCATCTCCTCAAGAAGATTATGAATCTTTGAGTTTTGAAGAGATCAAGGTGCTGTTTGAATCCCAAGAAAAGGAAAGAAAAGAACAGGAAAATGCCTAGATGATACAAGCAATAAAAGAATCCAAATTGTAGAAAGCACAAGTTATTGATCATATAGCTGATTTCCCCCCAAAGTATGTACCACCTCATAAGCAGGGTAGTCATGGTGCAAGGCCATCTAATCAATCGAATGCTCAGAACCATTGGACTGGGAATCACTATAAGCAACCAAATCATCCACCTCATATTCCCACACAGCATACAACTATGAATCCACCTCCTGGTTAGTATTTTATCCCACAGTATAATGCACAGTACAATAATCCCATGCATTAGCATCAGTGTCCACCTATTCCTCCCCCTCATCAGCATACAACCATGATCAGATAGTTTGATTTAGCAAGTTTTTAGTTATAGCCTTACCCTATGGATGGTAGTTGGAGGGGTATGGTGCCCAAATTTACAGGGAATAATGCAATCACTGCTGAAGAGAATTTAAATAATTTCAATGTTTTCATCCAAGACATAGATGTGCCATATGAAGATTTACACATGAAGTTGTTTATGATGTCACTTATTGAATATGCTAGGGATTGGTTTAACAGCTTGCCTACATTTTCAATCAATTCTCTTCAAGTATTCCAAGATTGATTCTTAGAACAATATGGGAATCTAAATGCATTAGATGCAGCTCTTCATGAACTGATGTGAATTCAAAAAAATCAGAATGATTCAATTTATGATTTCAACCAAAGATTCAATAAGTTGCAGACTAAGGTACCTCCTGGATCAAGGCTGCTAGATTCTGTAGCTTTGAGTGTTTATTTGAATGCATTTGATCCTAAAATAGGGTATGAATTGAGAAATAGATTTCCAAGAGATCTGGCTAAAGCTCAGAAGATAGCATTGACAATTGAAAACAACAGGAAGGTTGCTGGTATAATCAATAAAAGAGATAACCTGAGGCCTCCTCAGCAAAGTAATAATTATCAGTGCAGATAGGAAAATACATACAAAAATGAGAACAGAAATGAAAGGCTAAGGTTGCATGATATGCCTTATAATATAGACTGGAAGGATGGAAAACCTATAACAACTAGGCCTAGAAACAAAGAGACTCCTGATCCATTGAGCAAGAAGGGAACTTACATGGTGAGTAATAATTACTTTTGTGAAGTTTGTGATAAACCACATTCTCTAGATTATTGTGTTGTAGCTCAAAGGTTGCAAGAGGAGGGAATGTTGATAGAAAATAATGGAGAGGATCACAAAGTTTACTTGACTTCAAATACTTCTTACCATGCTGAGGAAGGATACTCATCTTTTGAGGATGAAGGTTATGAATATGATGTTTCAAATCAGAAATATAATGTCCATATGGCTGAATAGCTGGTTTTTTATTCTGAGGAAGATTACACAGAGCCACATTCTATTGAGGCGCCTGCTCCATGCAGTATGAGGAGACTCACCAAAGAAGAGATTGAGAGACTGACTGTTGCTGCAGTTGAGGAAGCAAGGAGTAAATATTGGTTGAGAAATAGAATAGTAAATGAGAAGGAAGGCGTTTCTGGGGGAATCTTTATGAAAGATCAGAAGATGACACAAGGAACTATGAAGAAATCAGAAAATACGCAGCATGATAAAGGTGAACAGAAGCTTGTCCAAAAATAGGAAGTTAAAGAGGAAGTGCAGGAATTACATAAAGAGACACAAGTTCCTAGCCAACCTAATAAAAAAGAAAAGGAAGAAAACAAAGGAGATGTGCCATAATTGAAAAAGACTGTTAAGGCGGAGAGCTCTTCTTTTAACTTAACTCGGGCGTTATCCCAGGTAAAAATGTATGTCCCACTACTTGAAATGATGAAAATAAAAGAATATAGGGACACTGCTATTCAATTGATAACAAATGGAAATGAAAAACATGTGAATTCTGAGAATAGGATAGCAATTAAAGCAGTCAATAGGCAGGAGAAAGTAAATATCCCAGAAGTCTGCTTGAGTAATGTATTAACAACTCCCCCTCAAGTGGATCCTTTTTTCACTACATTACTCATAAATAACAAACTACTGAGAAATTGCATGATAGACTCTAGTGCTGCTATAAATATCATGCCAGTAGGAGTTATGTAGTAGCTTGGCATGTGGGTTGAAACATGTGAAGGAAAGTGTTATGCAATGGATAACAGACCTGTTCCTGTGGAAGGTATTATGAGAGGAGTTGAAGTCATGTTGGCTACTTATCCATAGGTGGCTTATAATATAGATATTATAGTGATTGATACTCCTCCACAGTTTGGTATGCTCTTGTCAAGATAATGGACATTAGCAGTTGGGGGAAACGTCCAATTTGATTTATCTTATGCTACTATTCCAGTGAATGGTCAGGAGGTCAAATTGTATAGAGAGCCAAGAATGAACCAGCTTGTTGACTGTGTATTTCAAGATAAGATCAATTGTTTTTGTGATGTTGATCTTGGAAGTTTTAATATTGAATCAGCCCAGCTAGAATTAACCAATAGTGATCCAATTGAAAAACATGTGGCACAAAGTTGCAATGAAGTGTGGAAGATGTATTTTGATGGAGCATGCAACCAGGAAGGTAATGGCGTTCGGATTGTTTTTGTTTCACTTGAAGGTATTACATTTAAATATTCATTCTTGTTAGCATTTGAATGTACAAACAATGTGGCATAGTATGAAGACTTGTTGACAGGTCTGAACATAGCTGTGAAACACAAGATTAAATTGCTGGCTATTTTGGGCGATTTTGAGTTGGTTGTTTCACAAATTAAATCCAAGTATTGAACAAAGAAAAAAAGATTAAAGCAATATAGAAATGCTACATGGGACACAATTGAATTATTTGATTCCTTCTCAATTGAGTGGATTGATAGGTCAAAGAATATAATGGCTGATTTTTTAGCAAATGTGGCGCTCAAAAGGGATGATATCACATTGGCTGGGGTTTCACAGATTGAGTTCAAGATAAGACTTGTTGTTCCTGATAATATTTATAGTTGGCAGGTCTTCAATGATGATACTGACCTTTTGAAATTCCTCAATTGTATAGATCAATATGAATCCTAGGAAATTGACTTCAATGCTTTTGTTGAGGAAGTGGATGGGAAGCAAACAGTGTTTGGAAAGGAGATCTTGCAGCTCAAAACGAATAAGCTTCTTGAGGGCTTAATGGAATTGGAGCTATTGTATGATGGAAATGATCATTCTCTCATAAAGCAAACACTAGTTAGAAGAGAAGATATTGAAGAAGTTAATTTGGGGACTGAGATACCACCAAGAAAGGTGTACATAGGAAAGAAAATCAGCCCTACAATTAGAAGAATGTTGATAGAGTTGCTGAGAAAGTAAAAGAATGTGTTTGCTTGGTCTTATGAAGATCTAAAATCATATAGGGAAGATTTGTTTCAGCATGAAATACCATTGAAGCCAGATTCTAAGCCATTTAGGTAGAAGAAAAGACCCATAAATCCAACACTGGAGCCTAAGATGCAAGAAGAATTGACAAAGCTCAGAGATGGATGAATTATCAAACCAATCAGGCACTCAACCTAGGTTTCAAATTTGGTTCCTATGAGAAAGAAGAATTGTGATATCAAATTGTGTGTGGACTTCAGAAATATGAACATGGCATCTCTCAAAGATAATTATCCTCTACCCAATATGGAGGCTATTTTGCATAAGGTGACAGGGTGTGAACTAATGTCTATGATGGATGGATTTTTAGGGTATAACTAGGTTAAAGTCAAGGAATCTAAGCAATACAAGACAACATTCACATCTCCTTGGGGAACATATGTATATATAAGAATGCCATTTGGTCTCACTAATGCTGGAGCAACTTTCCAAAGAGCCATGGATGTGGCATTTGCAAACTTGATCAATGTTATCATGGGTGTATACTAGGATGACCTGGCTGCTTATTCAAGGAAGGTTGAAGATCATGTGCAACATCTAGAGAAGGTATTTATTAAATCCCTTGAATATGGTATTAGTTTAAATCCAAAGAAGTGTCATTTTGCAGTCACAGAGGGTAAGCTGTTAGGACATATTGTTTCAAAGGAGGGAGTTAGAATAGATCCCGAGAGGGTTGAAGCTATTGATAAAATTCTTGTTCCAAAAATTGTCAAGGCTATACTATCGTTCTTTGGACAAATTAATTTTGTTAGAAGATTTGTCTCTAATTTTGCTAAGATCATTAAGCCCATATCGAAAATGTTGAAGAAAGGACAAAAAATGGATTGGACTGCAGAGGCTTTAGATGCTTTTATATCTATCAAAAGGGCCATCAAGGAGGCTCTTGTACTTAAGTCTTCATATTTTGCAAAGCTTTTTCACATTTTTTCATTTGCTTCAATGCATAGTATTGCTGTTGTTATGTTACAAAAGAATAATGATGGTCATGAATAGCTTGTGTCTTTCTTTAGTAAATCATTACAGGGGTCTAAATTTAAGTATGACATAATGGAAAAATAGGCTTTTGCATTGGTAAAATCCATAAAAGCATTCAGACCATATCTTGTTGGAGCGAAGGTGATTGCTTATGTCCCTCATGTTGCTATTAAGGATATTCTAACACAGTATGAAGTTACAGAGAAAATATGTAGATGGATCAACAAGATTCAAGAGTTTGGCATGGAGATACAGATCACTAAGCTGGTAAGAGGTCAAGGCTTGGCTAGGCTAATGGCAGAATCAAATATTGAAGCAAGTCAAGTCTATAATGTAGAAGATGGGATTGCAATTGCAAGCATTGAGCATACCCCTTGGTATACTAATATCATGCATTATCTTAAATACATGAGGTTTCCAGATGGATTGAGTGACAGCCAAAAGAGAACTTTAAAGTTGTAGGCATCAAAGTATGTTTTCATGGATGGAGATCTATTTTGGAAGAATATGGATGGTATACTGTTATTATTTCTAGATGAGTCACAGGCTAAGCATGTCTTGAGAGAAATGCAGGGATTTTGTGGAGGACATTATTCAGCAAAGACAACTACACACAAAATTCTCATGGCAGGTTATTACTGGCCAAAGGTTTTTAATGATTCTTTTACACATGTGAGAAAGTGTGAGGCTTGCCAGAGGTTCTTTGGAAAATTGAAATATCAGGGTGCTTTTCCACTTCGACCCTTGTAGGCTGATGCCCCTTTTCATCAATGGGGAGTTGATTTCATTGGAGAGATATAGGAAAGATCAAGAGGAGGATACAAAGTGGATACTGGTTTCCACTGATTATTTTACCAAGTGGGTAGAGGCAATCCCAACTAAGCAGGCTACAAGTAAGGTAGTGACTAATTTCTTGATGGACAACATTATCACCATATTTGGTGCACCAGTGAGGTTGATCATAGATAATGGGATGTGTTTCAGGTCAGATGAATTCAAAAGCTTATGTGATAAGTATGGTATTACTATTTCTTATGCAACCCCTTATCATCCATAAGCTAATGGACAAGCAGGGTCCATCAATAAGAGTCTCTTGAAGATTATAAAGAGGATGTTGGGACAGAACAAGAAGGCTTGGGATTCAAAATTGAAACTGGTTGTATGGGCTGATAGGATTACTGTTAAGAAGGAAATTGGAAAATCCCCGTTTGAATTGGTGTATGGAGCACAGACCAGGATGCCTTTGCAGAATTTGTTACTAGTCTACAAGTTTGTTCTTCAGGAAGATTTGGATGTTCCTGAACCTATGGAGGAAATAATGGAGCAATTGGCTGAACTTGATGAAGTAAGGAGAGAGGCCCAAAGTCAAAACATGAAGCTATAGACATAGATGAAGTACCTATTTGACAAGAAGGGAAAGAATAGAAAATTTGAAGAGAATGACTTGGTGTTAATGTGGAATGCAAGGTGTCAGGAGAAAGGCAAGCATGGTAAGTTTGAAGCCTTGTGGCTGGGACCTTTTTTTGTTGTTGGAAAGAAGGGTGAAGACTCATATTATCTACAGAACATGGCTGGTGAAGATCAGGAATTGCCTATTCATGGGAAATTCTTGAAACTTTTCTTCTCTTGAGCAACATAGAGGATTAAGGGTTGCTAGTGCATGGATAACTCTTGCTCATCCTCTTTAAAATTATTTTCCATGCACAATAGTTTAGGATTTTTTCCATCTCCATTTCACTTTCATTTTGTAGTCATCCCCATTTTGCATTCATTTCCATTGCCATTCTTTCCATTTCCTTTGCTGCTCTCTAGTTCATCTTTTTTTGTCTGGTCTGCTCACCCAAAGATTTGGATCCTTGCAATGATCTTACTATCATTCATCCCTAGATGGAGCCACTATTGGAACTTATAAATTTTGATGATTTTTTCCTATCTATCTTACCCCCTGAGTGTTCATGTGAAGTTTACCTTCGGCACATTTCCCTCATTTTCATGATGATTTACCCACTTTTTGCCCATATTTCCCCATGGAATTCATCCATGTCTGCATTTCCACCTTTTGGTCCATATCGGCATGAATTTGTTTGGGTCTCCCTGACCCATTCTATTTTTATGCTAACATTCATTTGTTGCAGGTGTTTCAGCAAGACCTTTTCTTTGTTATAGCGACCGACTTTTTCCTGTGAGTGGCTATCGGCATGACATTCATGCTGTTTTGGTGACCGAGGATGAGCATATCGGCATGAGTTTGGCCGTCAGGCTGAGGTCTTAGCGATTTCTAATTGTCTTGGTGACCGGCAAGTGGGGGATGCATGTCGAGGGGAGTCATAGCTATCGTTGTAAGGTCTTGGGGAGTGACCTTCGGTCTTGCTGACCTTACACATGGATTTTCTTCGAATAAACTTTCGGTGAGACTATGGTGGCTTCGGCGAAGAGTCGTGGTGAAGTAAAGGTGTCTCACCGATGGTACATATGGGTTTATTCAAGTGGCTTTCAGTGTAAGTTTTGTTTTCTCTTGGCGATCAAAAGTTATCTCGGTGTGACTTTTGGTAAAGTAGTGAGCATTCTATAAGAGGTCTCCCCGATATTATTAAGTCACAGCGACACATAGATGAGAAAAGGGGTTTCGATATAACCTGATGAATTATGTGGGACTTCTCCCCGATGTTGTTTTGTCTTGGCAACCTAAGGATTAAAGGATATGATATCGATGAGATGAGGTTTTCGATAGGAGGTCCTGGCGAGTGACCTTCGGTCTCGCCGATGGAAAAAAGTGAAGGACTTTGTCGGCATGATGACTAATTTGTTTCGGCGACTCAGAATGAATGATGACTTTTAGTATAACAAGGTAAGCTGCAAGAGGTCTTCCCGAGAGCGATATCTTACGGCGACAAGTTTGATCACGGGGGCTCTCGCAAAAGCAAAGGTTTGTCTACATGACGTCTCCCCGATATCATAGAGCTACAACGAAACACAAAAGGAAACATGCAGATGCTTCTTGTGTTCGGTGTAACGAGCAATATCTCACAGCAACACGCGAATGGTAAAAGTTCTCTCAGGGAAACATAAAGTGATCTACAAGATATCTCCCCAATGGATGTGGTCACGGCGAAACAGAAGGAACATGGGATGGTTAAGTAATTGAATTTCCTTTGGCATAGTTAGTGATATGTCTCGCCGACTATCTCACTGATGAACGACAAAAATACAAATCTTGTGGCCAACATGTAAATTGCTAAAATAACCGTTGTTGGCCAAGTTGTTTGGAGCCCGAATTTTGTGGAGGGTCGACATGATATTTCATTATGATTTATTTTCTCATGCTGGGGTATAAATAGACATTTTATAATTGTAAATGGAGGATCATGAACTATTATATTTTTAATATACAGTAGGTAGAGGATGGATATAGTAGAGTAAACATTCTCAGATCAGAGACTATGATGCATGTTTTCAAAATGGAGGTATTTATGAAGGTCAATTGATGTTGCTGCATTTTTCTAGTATCAATTATCTGTTGAATTTAATGAGAGCATTGCTAAGCTATCTCCAAGGTTGATCCTTTCTGACTATTTAAATTCATATAACAAGTTTATACTCAATGCATCAGTACACATTTGTTGTATTTGTGTGATTAATTGACTGGTTCTTTCAAGCAAAGATTAAATCCTTTTAATTGATCATAGTGGTCTGAGAGATTCATTTGGATTGTTCAAGTGGAGCTTAGTAATCATATTCTTGCATGTTTACATAAGTTGTGAACATAATATATGCTAGATAATTTGAGTTTTCTTTAGAAAAGTGTTGCTCATCTTGATCTCATTTGACTCCGCATAACCAACAAGGCACTGGTTTCTGCATTTTATCATTTGATTTATTTTTTCTTCTTTATAACTATTGATTAAGCATTTAGGGATTTAGATTTAGAATATTGTTCACTTCCATCTGCCATTGTGGACAAATTATTGCATGAAGTATAATCATAAGACTAGTTTGCTCAATCGAAAAAGGTATACCCGCCTGGGTCTAGTAGCACCTGAAGAGTAGAAGGTTGAATTCTTTCAACCTTGTCTATTACCCTGAAACGTATCAAGAGATTGGCAGCCTCTTGTGGCTTTTGGCCTGCATTTTTTGAGAGCTAACACCTCCTTCCCTCTCTAATTTTCTCTATCTCCCCCTCTCTCTTCCTTCCTTCCACCCACCTTCCCTCTCTACTTCACTCTATCTAACCTATCCCTCCATCCTTCTCTCTCTCAATCTATCCACCTTCCTCCTTCTATCTCTCTCTCTCTTCCTTCATCCCACCCACCTTACCTCTCTACTTCTCTTTATCTAACCTATAACTCTCTACCTATCTCTCACCCTCCCTCCTCTCTCTCTCAATCTCTCCACATTCCTTCTTCCCCCATCTCTCTATCATTCTCTCTATCACACTTCTCTCTCTCTATGTACCTCACTCCTTCCCTCTCGACTTCTCTCTATCTCTGTCCATCCCTCCTCTCTCTATCTCCCTCCCGACCTCTTCCTATATCTCTCTACTTATACTTCCCTCCTCCCCCATATTTATCTCTCCTTCCCTATATACTTCTCTCTATCTCTACCTCTCCCTCCCTCATTCCCCCCTCTCTCTCCCTCCATCTCTTCCTCTCTCTCAATCTCCTAACCATTCTCCTTCCCTTTGAATTTCTCTCTCACACACTTTCTACCTCCCCCAACTTTATCTCACTCTCTCCTTCCATCTCTACTCTCTATCTCACCATTCTCTCTCTCTCTCTCTCCCTCTACCTCTCTCTATCCCTCTACTTCTCATTCTCTATCTCTCATTCCCTATATACCTCTCTATTTCTATCTCTCTCTCCATCTCTCCCTCCATCCTCCCCCCCCTCTCTCTCTCCTTTCCACCCACCATCCCTCTCTACATCACTCTCTCTCCCTCCCTCCTCTCTCTCAATCTCCTGACCCTCCTTCCCTCTTCTCTCCCTCTCTCATTCTTCCTATCTCACTTCCCTCTCTCCTCTCTCTCTATATCACTTCTCTCTCTATCACCTCTCTCTCCCTCCCACCTCTCCCTCTCTTTATCTATCTATATAATTATCCCTCCCTCCTCCCCCTTCTCTACCTCTCCTTCCCTAATTATATTTGTATCTATCTCTTTATCTCAATCTCTACATTTCCCTCCCTTCTTCCCTCTCTCTCCCACTTTCTCCTAGTCTCGCACTCTCTCCCAATTTCCTAACCTTCCTCCTCTCTCTCTCCATCTTTATCTCACTCTCTCCTTTCCTCTCTAATCTTTAGATCTCACCATTTTTTCTCTCTACTTATCCCTCTCTATCTCTCCTTCCCTATATATACTTTTCTCTATCTCCCTCTCTCCCTCCCTCCTTCCCTCTCTCTCTCCATCCCTCTCAATCTTCCCACCTTCCTCCTCTCTCTCTCCCATATTTCTTTCTCACTCCCTTTGTCCCTCTCTACTCTCTATCGAGAACCATTCTCTCTCTCTCTCTCCTTCCCTCCCTCCCTCCCTCCCTCATTCTCACTAATATTCTCTATCTTTCCATTTCTATCTCTTCCTTCCTCCCACCCACCTTCCCTCTCTACTTCTCTCTATCTATCCCATCTCTTTCTAACTCTCCCTCCCTCCCTCCTCTCTCTCAATATCTCCACCTTCCTCCTTTGCTCTCTACTTCTCTTTCTATTACCTCTCTCTCTCTCATTCCCTCTCCCCTTCTCCCCCCCCCTCTCTCTCTCTCTCTCTCTCTCTCTCTCTCTCTCTCTCTCTCTCTCTCTCTCTCTCTCTCTCTCTCTCTCTCTCTCTCTCTCTCTCTCCCTTTCAACCTCTCTCTCAATCTCCCAAACCCTACAAAAAATATCATAAATCATAATCCCTATACCCTAAACCCTACACCCTTAACCCTCATCCATGTACCCTATACCCTCAGCCTTATATCCTAAACCCTGAGCATTATCCCTCAACCATAAACTTAAACCCTAAACCATACATTCAACCTTGTACGCTAAACCCTCTATCCTTAACCCAATATCCTCAACCCTATACACTTAACCATATACCCTCAACCTTAAACACTATCACTCAACCCTCACGCCTATACCTTAAACCCTAAACCCTACACTCTCAACCCTCATCCCTATACCCTATACCCTCAATATTCTAACCTAAACCCTAAACATTATCCCTCAACTCTATACCTTCAACCATATATTTAAGCCATAAAATCTACACTCTCAACCATTAACCCTATACCTTATACCCTCAACCCTATATCCTATAACCTATACCCAATATCCTAAACCATAATCCCTATACCCTATGCACTTAACCTTATACCCTTGAAACCCTAAACACTATCCCCAAACCCTCAAATCTATACCTTAAACCCTAAACCGTAAACCCTCAACCCTCATCCCTATACCATGTACCTAAAGCTTATACCATCAACCCTAAACACTATCCCTCAACCCTCAACCTTATACCTGAAACCCTAAACCCTACACTCGCAACCCTCATCCTTATAACCTAAACCATAGAAATATTATCCCTCAACCCTATACTTAAACTGTAAACCCTACATTCAACCTTGTACCCTAGACCCTAAACCTTAAACCCTTAATCCTAAACCTAATATTCTTGTAAAGACTAAAATTTTCATTGATCAAAGATTAAAAAATATGAGTTAAATCAACCAATATTGAACAAATGAAATAAAATCCTTCCCATGAAATTGTTGAGAAATGTAAAGGAAATGACAACATTATCAAACTAACATTAAACTACAATTTCATGGGGAAGTATTTTATTTCATTTTATGAGAAGAAGGAAGTGCAAACCCTAAGTCTTAGGATCACATTCAGAGATTCCATAAATTCAAAATGGGACTAAGTCACCACCTAGGGAAACTTAGTCCTCTTAAAGGTATTTTTGCAAAAATTCTTTTAGATCTAGTTCCAACATTTGAAGATTATGTATTTGCCCCAAAAAATAGCAAGGGGACTAAGACAACAATAAGGGCATCTTAGTCCTACATAACACTTTTTGAAAAAAAAATTGCATTTCCAGAATCCTTGTCACATTTCTAGACTTCCCAGGTACACACATACTAACTTCCTGTTGCATAATTTCATCATTTGCATTCATCATTTAGCTTGCATCATTAGGTTTTTGTGAGTTGAATGTTAAGTGTCTTTTCCAAGCTTTTGCTTGGTGGTGAACTGCCTAAAGCTGAAAGAATCCCCTCCTAGGTATTCCTTGTTGAGAATTGACTCCCCTTTAAGGTTGATAGTCAATCCAATTAGGATTCCTAGGCCATTATTGAGTGACCAAGAGAGAATAGGAGTGGGCATTCCCCATATTCCCATTTTCTTTCTGGTTCATTTTTGGTGAACCCGACATTTTTGACATTCATTTTTCTGATTTGGAGTTCATTAAAGTCCTAGATCTAGGTTGCATTCATTCTTGCATTGCATATTGCATTAGTGAAAGTGCATATAGGTTGCATTTTTGCTTTTTTGCATCATCTTATCTCATTGAAAAACTAAAAAGTGCATTGTTCATCATCCTAATTACATTTAGAAATGTTGTTATTGCATTCAAAATTGAAAAAAAAAATTGCATTCAATTTCTTGTCACTAGCTACTTTCTCTTGTACTCATTTGCACATTTTTTTTCTAAACATCAATACCCTGAATAGGAAACTTGTGAGCACTGTGAACAATCCAAATTCTATTAATTTTCTGAGAAAAACCTCTAATAGGACTAAAACACCCTTCTTGGTGTCTTAGTTTGTCTCAAGGTTTCTGGATCATAATCTTGTCTCTATTGTTTGCTTTCTGTTTCACTTTCTAGAACCTCAAAATCTCACTAGTAGGACTAAAACGCTCTTACTAGCATCTTAGTCCCTATTGGCTTTGACTTTGCAGTTTTCAGGATTTGAAATTGCTTTTATATGCTTTTGTTTGCTATTATTGGATACCTATTTCAGTGGGTTGACTTTCTGTTACATGCATTTCACTAAATCTAGCTTAAAGTGCTTCATTTCATGCATTGTTCAATTTCAAATTTGCATTTACAACATTTTACTTTCAGATTATTGCACAGTGTAATTAGCAAATTACCTTGTTTCAAATCTAAAAATTGCATTTAAACATTTCACTTTAGATCATTATATTGCACTTTCTTTACTCTTCCATGATAACATGTTTTCTTTAAATAGATAAGGCTTTGATATGGTTAAAATTGGATTGCATAAGTACAACATCCCCTATTATGAGTTTAATTTAGAATACAACAATGAGGTCATTAAGAAACATGTTATTCATCCTTCTACTATCTTTCATAGTTATGAGAACATCTTAGAGAAAAAGTAACAAACAATTGACACAATCCTTAATATTACACTACCCATTGGTGAGGATGGTAGTGTAGACAATCATAAAAATCACACTTCTTCTTCTCCCAATACCTCTTCTATTAGTGATGAAGGTATCTTAGTGAGAGAAGATACAAGTGTTGAGAGTCTTGATTGTCCCTATCCTCCTCCCCCTTTGGAAGATATTAGAAAAAAATAAGATGAGATCATATAAACATTTCTAAACATCACCTTACCTAGTCTCCATTCATCCCTTTCTTGGGAGAATGTTTTAGCGAAAGAGGATGATATCATAGATAACCATGATAATCAAAATTTTCCTCATAATATCCCTACTTGATTTGAAGAGGATAGCTTAGTGTTAGAAGATGCACCTATTGAGAGTCTTGAGAATCTTGTTCCTCCCTTCCCTAGTGCTCCTACTATATGGTAATCATGGTTGTCCTTCTCTTGATGCCTCCCCTACTTGTGATGAAGCTACTTTACAAAATATAACCATCGAATGTGATGAGCATCTTACAAGATCTACTACTAGGGTAGATGGTACAACACAAGAAAATGAGACCTTAGAGAAAAAGGATAAAGTCATGAACAATCATAAAAATCAAATAGAGCCTTATCCTAATATCCCCACTATTGATGAACAAGAAAATTTGACCATTGATAACTCCCCTCAATGTGATGAATTCATCTTAGAAGAACCAATCCTTAAATGTCAAGAACACTTGGTTGTAGTTCTCCTAAAAACTCTCCTACGAGGGAAGATATAATAATGGACAAAAATGAGAACATTGACAATAGTAATTCCTTAGATAAAGATGATGCAGTGACATTAGACTCCCCTTCACTAAGAGATCATGAAAATAAGGATAAGTCTTCTGAGGTTATGCACATTAGATACCCCTTGGAGTACTCTCCCGAGCCTTAACTTATCATTTATCCACCCTCTCAAAAACCACAAGTTCAAAACAAACTCGTCCTTATCCTTGAACCACCTAAGAACAATGTTTCATAACAACCAAGTTACAATACTATTGCTCATACATACAACACTCAGAACAATATGCAACCAAGACAAACACCTTCAACATTTCTCCCATTTCCTAATCCCATCCTACCTAACCCTATCTTACCAGGTCCTCCTCGTAGAAAGGATTTTTTGATCTTGTCGAACAACTAAAGAATACTACTACTATGATATCATTATGGGACCTTATTCAAGCCTCCCCTCACTATCATAACATGATTCAAAATTCCTTACAAAAAGTTACTATCCCTTCTAATGCACATATGAATGACATAGAAGCCCTGATTCAAGGAATAAATGCTGACATTGTTTTCCACCAAAGTGAGCTCCCTCCCTTGGAAGTGCAAAAAAAAAATGACGGTTTCATGATCATAGCTCAATACAATAGCACAAGGATAAAGAAAAACCTTGTTGACAATGGCTCAGCCTTAAGTGTGTGTAGTTTAAGCCTTTTGGATAAGCTTGGTGTTGATAAATAAAAAATTCAACCTGATTCTTTATCTATTAAGGTATTTGATAATGTGGGAAAATGACCACTTGGGGTGATCACATTACCTATTAAAGTTGAGAAAGTTACCGTACAAACCCTGATCCATGTTATGCTTGATGATATTTTGTACAATCTCCTTTTAGGAAGACCATGGATTCATAAGATGCATGCGATGCCTTCAACCCTTCATCGTATCATGAAATATGTTTACAAGAAATTTTTTTATACAATCAAAGTTGATCCTGAACTAAATAGTTGCTTGAAGATTGACAAAAACAAGGAAAAACCTTTTAAAATATTAACACCAACTACGCAAGTGGAATTTGCACAAGAAGAAAAAATAGATAGATTCCCTAAACCCTTCAAAATGATATCACTAGATGACTTGGGATCATTGAGTTTCAAACCAACATTCATGGGAGAATACAAGATCATAAGCAAAGATTCAAACAAGGGAAAATAAAAAATGGTAATGTCAACACAAAATTTGGAAGACCCTTCGAAATCATTGACTCAACCACTTTAGAACAAAAGACAACAAGTTACACAACAAACTTTGATGACATAGACTATCAACAACCTCTGAATCCTAAAGAAATGAAAAAGCTTTATGGAAAAGGTTATGATCTTATGAAACAACTTGGATATGGTGGAAAATTATATGGTGCTAGAGAACAAGGTATTTGTGTCCTTATAGAGCCTCAAATGCAAGAAAATACTAGTGGTCTTGGTTATTTTCCTTTGATAGAAATCAAACCATCAAACAAACCTTCACTCAATATCAACACTCTCACAAAGGATTCCTCTAAACCAACTTTAATAGTAGTGCATCTTGAATTGATAGACACTAGTGGTCTTGATTATTAATCTTTGAAAGAAATGAAATAAACAAAGAAATATTTGCTTAATGTCAATGTCATCTCACGAACACTAATGATTTGAATTTGTTAGATTTTACACCATCCTATATAGGAGAGAACAAAATCTCACAATCTAAACAGTCTTGTATGACATCTTGTGCTAAGCAAGAGATATCTTTGTCACAAAACAAAGCAACATATCCTACTTTTTATCAAGAAAGTTTCTTGTTGAGACTCCTCCAAGATCATTTGATATCCCTCCCTCCAAGAACACAAAAGAAATTCTATTAAAAAACATTCATTTTGTGCAAATTATAGAGTTCATGGCCATTATACTAATGAATGTAAGGCCTTGAGTAATAAAATCCAACATCTTAAGGAGTTTGGTGCTCTTGCTTTTATGGGGGTACCTAAATCCTCTAATCGATACTGATTTTCACTCTAGCATTCATCTCATCAATTTCTAATCACCCTTATCTTGCACTAAGTGGGGAAAATAGGTTAGGTAGCCTTGTCCTCGTATGCCACCTATCGTTGCCTCTTTGGCTAGTTGACCACCTTTCATGTATATATAAGAGAAAGCTTGGGTTGTGGATGACATGCCTTAAGTTGGCTCTCATGCAACGTACTGAGCGACCCTTCCATCCTATTGCATGGTGTAGCTTATTGGAAACATATGACTTGGCATAGGGATTTTTGAGTAGGCTCTCATGTCTTCTTCTACTTTAAAGAAATTTCTCACAGTAATGGTGTTAGCAACTACTTTAAATTGGGGGAATACATTGACACTCATGTTTCATTGTGCAATTTTATTTCTTCCTATGATGCATTCCTGCTTGGTGGTTTCATTGGATTTGTTTTCTTCTGAGAGCATGATATTTCTTTGACTTGTCATAGCTTAAAAAAATTGAGCACAATATTACCTAAGATGAGACCTTGGACAAACTAAGTAAGATCCCTTCAAACATCCATCTTTCTTCTTGCATTATTAAATTCATGGAGGTATGGCTTTTATATGGTTCCCTAGGGCTCAGCTAGTGAACAACTAGCTTCACTAGCCCTTGTGAGTGTGCATTTATTTTCCTTTTGTCCTTATCATATGCAGAAATGAACTAGAAACATGCACAAATGAAAACATAATTGAATGAGACTGAACAAAGTGAACCTATAGATGAAAAGATGATGATGGAAGGTTCTAGAATCTATCAAAAATCATTGTTGATGACTAGTGGGAATCATTTTTCACTAATGGCAAATCAGTCCTCCTTTTGGTAAACCTTGTTGAAACTGGTTTCTGACTATCAGGAACTAAAGTCTAATGAAATCAACTTTTCCATCCTAGTAGTGGGACTCATTCTCCACTGATGGATAATTAGTCCTCCTTCAAAAATATATAAATTCAGGAGTCAACTTTGTGGCTCTAAATCTGTAGTTGTCTTCTTGGTGGGTTGAGAGAATCAAATCTATAGAAAATGGGTTGAATGTTGTCTTCAAGCTTGAATTAGAGTTTGGTTGACTTGAATAGCTTTGATGACTTGTTGACCACTTTTCAACACCTATTTCTTTAACAAAACTACTTACAACACCTACAAACAAACATGCAAAGAGGGGGAAAATGGTTAAGGGTTAGAGTACATAGGGATTTTCCTTGGCCAAATCCCACTTTGGTAATCAAACCCTTGATAAAGAAGTGAAATTAAATAAGAAAGGAATGATGAATAAACAACATTCAAATGTCCTAAACTCACCAAATCCTTGTTATTGAAGTCTGAAGATATGTCAATGGTTGCTCCAAGATGCTTGATTCAATGATGCTATGATTCTTGAGTGAATGAATGGGGGTCAATAATGGATGGAAAACACTTATTTATACACACTTATTCTCTAATTACCTAAAAATACATCACAGGCCGACATAAGGTCTTAATGAATAAAAATTCGAAGGAAATTTGAATTTTTTTTGAATTTTTTTCAAAGAGGGACTCATTCTCCACCCATGGCGAATGGGTCCCACTCAAGGCATGTAAGTGGGTTTTAGGAATTAAGTTTCTTTTAATGATGTTTGTTAGGTTTGTATTAAAAAATACACTTAATTAACGCCTATAAGTGCATAAAGGGGCAAAATAAAGCATAAGAAAGGTGTAAATAGTGATGAAAAGCCTAGAAAAGCATGAAAGGTTGTTACAAGACTTTACAATACTTTGAAATAGGACTTGTTAAGGGATAAAAATGGAATATTTGTATGAATTATAATAAGAAGAGTCTAGAAAAGTGTAGAAATGTGTTACAACATTTCACAACATCTTCACAAGACATCATATTTTGAATATTGAGGACCTAATGTGAATGAATAAGTTACATTGCAACATTAAATCTAAGTAGAATAGGTCAAGCATCACAGGAAAAAGACCTAAATGACCATGAAAATGTCAAAGATCCATTTTGTATGGTACATTTAGCCCCCACTTTAGTGAGAGGATGAACTTGCTTCAAACTCACACTAAAGTAGACATGTATATCGAGAGGGATCCAAATGCACTTATGCAAACAAGATGGAATAAAAATGATCAAGAGGGATGATCAAGCGCCCAGGATGAATATCCCATGGAAAAATAAACATTATAAAAAAGGAACACACATGTGAAAGAGAAAAAGAAAAAGGAGATAAAAAGGAAAATTTAGATCAAGCTTCGATCATTTTTTAGCTAGTTGTGAATCAGATCTAGGTTGTTTGTTTGAAAAATAAAATGCATACTCACTTTGGGGAGATGGAAGTCATGGCTGTCAGCTGGGTGAGAAGGCCCAAAAGGTGAGAAACATATGCTTGGTTGGCATGTCCTCACAAACACATAGGGGGCTATGGGGAAATTCATGCTACAGAATGCCCTTCCCACTCAACCATACTAAAGTTACACCTCTTGATAACTTTAATAAAGTGCGACAAATGGAAAATGTTAGTTCGTGCTTCATGAGTCAAAAAAAGCTTCATATGATTAGAACTTATGAACAAGCAAGATGGCACCATAGGAATGCAAGCTACATTATGCAAGGTGGCCATGTGAATGTAAAAATTTCAAATGCAAATGATGTTCAAAGGAGTCTTGTTAAGTTCATGCAAGGTCTATAACTTAGGGAACATTGTGTCTACTGTCTCCAAGAGAGGACCACTCAAAGAATATAATACTCATAACTTAGGAGATGTAGTGTGTTAGATCAGGCCACTAAGAGGAATGTAATATGCTAAGATCGATCACACTTATGAAGGACATCACACCCAACGTCATCCATAAAATAAACACATCATATGAAGTGACAAGGATGCACTAATAACCAAGAAAGAGTGCAAATGAATAATACCAATGTATGACCCCACTTTAAAGGATTTAATACACACCATTGTGTGATCAATTACTTTAAAGGAGCAAATGAAAAATGCAAAAAGAAAAAAAGACATGATATTCAACTTGGAAAGTCCATATGCCAAGTCATATGTTTCTTAGTAAGGCTGTGTAATGTGAAGGAAAAAGGAACAAAATAAAAAGGGGTTTCCCCTAGAAAGAAACACACCAAACACATAAGGGATCTATGGATTTGGGGTTAGTATGTTTATTTCTTTAATTTTTTTATGAAAGAGCTCAGAATTATCATCATTCCCCAAATGCATAGAACTGGAAGAATGACACAAAGAGAGTGAAAAAAAAAAAAGAAAGTCCATTTTTTGTCAATATGAAAGAGACATTGCGGTCTCAATTATTTACATCATCCCCAAAAGGAAAACACAAGTAAAGGACAAATTAAGAAGTAAAGGGGACCATTTGGGTCAACATGGAAGAGACATAGGACGTCTCAACGATTTGCGTCCCCAAAGGGAAAAAAAAAAGTGAAAAAGAATAGGACCTTTTGGTTCAACATGGAAGAGACATAGTGCATCTCAATGCTTTGCGTCATCCCCAAAGGGAAAACAAAAGGTGAAAAAGAAAAGAAAAAGTATGACATATAGAAGAATGGAGGTACAAATAAATGAAGTGCACAAAGAGAGGGAAAACATCAAACACACTTTACAGGGGAACACAATACGCACATACAATCACACCAAAGAAATGAAAAAGAAAAAGGAAAATGTAAAAGAAAAGGGTGAGTTAAGGAAAATGCAAGTCATCCACCTCCCGATCATGCTCAGTCTATTGTGAGGGAAGTTGATTGTCCAAAGGGAGAATTGCAAGTGCCAAACTAGGGGAAGTACCAAGTTCCTCACTTGGTGTAGGAGATTTATCATTTAAGCTCATGGAAGAGGAAAATAAAGAATTTAGATCATTATGCACCTCTTCATATATTTTATATATCTCATCATCATTATCAAGATTAATCACGATGGGAGTACGGATGGTAATTTCCAATGAAGGATGTATAAGGAGTTGTGGTTGTCATATCAGATCGTTTTGTTGTGATGGTTGTTATGTATTATCTTGTGGCAGGTTAGGAGGAGGAGGGTGATCAGGTATTGCTTTTGTCAAAGGTGGAAGTTTATTTTCTTTGTTTTATTCTGTTTGTAACTAACAGGCAAGGAGACGGTGACGACGCCTATGCTCTCTAGCACTGCAGTTTTGTTTGATTCTATTCTGAAGTTGTGTAGGTGTAAGAGTGGGTTGATCCACCATAGGCTCCTCTTCTTCCCAAGGAGGAGGATTGGAAGGAACCAAAGGATATGGTTCAATCACTTTCTCTTTGGCTTTATAAACTTGTTTAATGCAAGGAGGCATGACAAAGTTGGTTTCATTATCTTGTGTGCATTTAGACGATGAAGGTGAACTATTTATTGTTGGTTGCTCGTGAGGTTGCATTGTTTGTTTAGGTTAGGATTCAGGTTGAAGCATGGTCTCATCTAGGATAGGAGTAGCAGAAGTGGATGGGGACATGTGGCGAAGAGACAATTTAGCTATTTGTTTGGCTTTAAACTTTTGATAGGAAATGAAAATGAAGTCCTTTGAGGGGTGATGGGTTCGATAGGTTTAGGCCAAAAGGCTTGTAAGGAAAAATTACCTTTAGAAGACAATGGATTAAAGCCACTATGGTGTACAATAAATATCTCATTTTCAAGCAGAAACTTCAAACATTTGTGACCAATTGAAGGGATAACTTTCATCGAGCGAAGCCAAGGATGACCTAGCCATAGATGAAACTAATCTAATTGTGGAATGATAGAGAATGTTACATCCAATGTTTTAGGTCCTATCTATAATGGGAGTATGATCGATTTCATCATAGAACATGAAAAACTAGTATGTGTTTTAATCCATGCTATTGGTTTGTCATAATCATCTTGATAAAGATCATGTAATACTAAAATTTCTTTCATGATCACATTCTCACCATAGGTAGGATCTATTAATATCCCATTGGTGGGCTTATCATAGATGTGACTGGCTATGTAAAGAGGAACATCATGAAGGTCTTTAAATATACCATGAACGGAAAAAGTAATATCAAGAGATTTGTTAGTTGGGCCCTTACGAGGGATAACATCTATTGTACCCATAATTTCATCCATAGGATTAACATGGGTAACATTTGGAGTAAGGTCATGTTGTTCAGTATTTGTATCAATATTCATCACATCAGTGTTTGAAGGTTCACTAGTTTTGATAAATGAAACATTTTTTTTAGGCATGGGGTTGGTAAATATTTAAAAATTTTGATTGGGGGGTGAAATTGACTTATTTCCTTAATCATTAACACCCGCAATTGATAGATGACCAGAATCAATAAGGTCTTGCACTAGGTGTTTGAGACGCTTGCATTGTTCTATTTCATGTCTATTTTGGTGATGAAAATGACAATAAGCATTTGGTTTAAAGGTGGGGGGTAAAGGCTTGGTAGGATCAAGGGGTTTGAATATAGGAAAAGTGATCATTTGTTGTTGTATCAATTGATGCATCATGTTATGGAGGGTATCAAGTAAAGGGGTAAATTATCTCTTCGGGTCCCCATAGGTAAAGGGAACTATTGATTTAGTGATGCCTGCCTAATTATGATTGGGATGCGTTGGTTGTGGAGGAGGTGGATTGAACTATAAGAAGCCTTTGTTTAGTTTTCTAAAGTTTTGTGAGTTTTTTTGGTTTCTTTGTTTAGACTTCTTAGCTCAGCTAGAAGTGGATTTTGAATCATGACTAGTAACTGAGTTGTGGTAATCACAAAGGGTTGTGCATAAATGCATGAAAGAAGGAAATTTCATCATGGTCAACTTATATTGAATGTGAGTTTGCAAGTTTTTGATAAACATATTTTGGAGATGTGAATCAGGAACCTTGACATCTACTTGAGCATACAATGACTGATAACGTGAAATGAAATCAGTTAGGTTTTCATCCGCATTTTGTTTACACCTCATTAAATCAGCCATTGTCTTTAGGGGATTCATATGGAATTCGAAATGACATATAAAGGAATCAACAAGTTCATTAAATGATCAAATTGAATAAATGGGTAAGTTTGAAAACCACTCCAAGGCAGTGTCCTTTAAGGTCCTAGGAAATAGTTTATCTTATAGTTTTTTGTCAAGGAAAAAGTCACTACATAAGGTTGTATAGGCATTGATATGATTAGTAGGATCTCCTTTTCCTCCATACTTCTCAAACCTAGGCATATCAATTCCTTGTGGCATCAGTGTTCTTAATATTTCTAAAGATAATAGGCTACTATGGAAATAATATGTGGGTGGTGTGGTTTGATTTTGGTTAATGGTGGATATTTGTTATTGTGGAGGAAACATTGTGAAAGAGTTGTGTAATAAGAGGGTTAGTGTAAGTGGTATGAGGTGGAAGAGAGAATGGTGATGGAGTGTATGTAATGTTAGGAGAAGTTAATAGCACAATAAGAGGGGTGAAGGTGGTGAAGGATGGAACATTCGATGCCACAAAACAACTAGGAATGATAATTGGAATAGCGAAAGAAGGAGTCACATGAATAACCTATTGCATGGTTGTTGTAACTTGAGGAGTGCTATAGGTGGGTATGGATGCTATGGTTGAAGGAGGAGGAATGTGAGATCCTCCTTGGCTAACCACAGTGTTTGCTAGTTGGGAAGTGGAAGGAACATGTTTGTTGTATATCTCAGCAATTCTTTTCATAACTTTTAATCCATCGTCACTTTCAATCAAGCGATGGAGGTTTTCGATAGCAGGTATTGTAGTGGTGGAAATGTTTTCAAGACATAAATCCTATTGCAAATGTGAAAAATCCTCATGAATACTAATGACTTTATCTTGCAGAATTTGATTGGTTTGTATGTCAACATGCATTGTATGTGAAGAGAAAGGTGTGCTAGTGGTAGTATCCATGCCTAATGCACCATTTTCCATACCTAGAGTAGGAGTTCGAGACAACCCAAGGTCCACAATGAGTGTGTTATCGTTGGATGCCATGAGTCAGGAACTTCCTCTCACTAAAGTATTATCAATAGCACACCAAACACTCATACAAATACCACAAGAGGTGGGGTGAATGCAAATTCAATGCAATCTAGGAATAAGAAATGAAAATAACAAAAAATTCTATAAACTAAAACAAGAAGGAAATACTAGAAAACATAAATGCAAAAATTACTGTGAAAATGATAGAAATTACTGTGCAAAAAGTGCAACTGGACTAATTCACCCAGGGTGGGGAATGAGTCCAAGAATGATTCTTTTGTGATTTTTCAAAAAAATTAAAGTGATTTTTATGCCTTTTTGATGCAAAACTAAGATTCAAATGCATAATTTGAGTTTTTGTAATGTTTTGAAGAGTAAAAATGAAATCTATATGAGATATTCAGTAATGCATGCTTGTAAATACTATGTTGCAAAAAAAATGCAAAATATAATGCAAAAGCTAATCTTACGAGTCCTAGATTGTAAATGAAATGCAAATTAGAAAGATGATGTTCAATATGCAGGTTCACCAAAATGAACCATATATTTTTGTGGCTCTATGTGCTCTCTTGCTCTCTTAGGGTTTTTCATCTAAAAGGAGAGAGGTAGACCCAAAAAATATGGTGGTTCACTCAAAATAATGCAAGTAAAAGGAAAATATACCTAAATGAAATGATCTATAAGCAAAAACCGATAAAATTGATTGATTATTTATGCCAAACCTAAGAAATATGAAGTGTTTGAAAACATAATATGATATGCAGAAATGAACTAGAAACATGCACAAATGAAAAAAAAATTGAATGAGACTGAACATAGCACACCTGGAGATGAAATGCTAATGCAAGAAGGTTCTAGAATCTGATGAAAATCACTATTGATGACCAGTGGGACTCATTTTCCATTGATGGCAAAAATTTCCTGCTTCTAGTAAACTTTGTTGAAATTGGTTTTCGACTATTGGGAACTAAATTCTCATGAAATCACCTCTTCTATCTTGACAGTGAGACTCATTCAACACTGATGGTGAATTAGTCCTCCTCCAAAAATCTACAAATTTAGGAGTCAACTCTGTGGATCCAGATCTACACTTGTCTTCTTGTTGGGTTTACAGAATCAAATTTGCCAAAAATAGATTGAATGTTGTCTCCAAGCTTGAATTAGGGTTTGGTTGATTTGAATAGCTTTGATGAATTGTTGATCACTTTTCAACACCTATTTGTTTGAAAAATATACCTACATGCTCACCTATAAACACACATGCAAAGAGGGGGAAAATGGTTAAGGGTTAGAGTATAGGGATTTGCGTTGGTCAAATCCTACTTTGGTAATGAAATCCTTGATAGAGAAATGAAATAAGAAAGGAATGATGAATAAACAACATGCAAATGTCCTAAACTCACCAAAACCTTGTTGTTGAAGTTTGAAGATATGACGATGGCTGCTCCAAGATGCTTGATTCAATAATGCTATGATGCTTGAGTGAATGAATGAGATTGAATGCAAGGATGAATGCTTGAATGAATTAGTGAATGAATTTGGGTAAAAAGTGGATGGAAAAACACTTATTTATACACACTTGTGCCCTAATTACCCAAAAAATACACCATCACATTCCAACATAAGGTCTTAATGAATAAAAACCCGAAGGAAATTTGAATTTTGTGCCAAGAGGGACTCATTCACCACCCATGGCGAATGGGTCCCACTCAAGGCACGTAAGTGGGTGTTGGAAGTTAAGTTTCTTTTAATGATGTTTGTCAGGTTTGTATTCAAAAATACACTTAATTAAGGGCTATAAGTGCATAAAGGGTCCAAATAAAGCATAAGAAAGGTGTAATTAGTGATAAAAATCCTAGAAAATCATGAAATATTGTCACAATACTTTACAATAATTTAAAATAGGACTTCTTAAGGGAAAAAATGGAATATTTAGATGAATTATAATGGGAAGTGTTGGCAACACAAGGGCAGAAAACTGAGAGGGGGGTGAATTAGTTGTCACATAAATTATACATATTAAACTTATTCTTAGATCTGATAAATAAAAATGAAAGCATAAACCATCACCACATAAAAAACACACATAACACAAATATTTTTACGTTGAATCTCTATTAGGGGAAAAACCATGGTGGAGGTTAGTCCACAAGATTATACCCTATTAAAATTATTACAAATGGGGAATGCACATGCATTCAGGCACACTTCCTAGAGAACACTGCTCAAATACAAAAGGCTTACTACCCAAAAGAAGACTCACTATCTTACTGTCACATTTATATTTCATCTAAAAGATTTTGAACTGAGAAAATATCATCTTCTAATGCCTGATTACATTTCCAGTTAAGCACATAAACACTTTCATATATGACCACTCTTCTTCACACTTTAATTCTTCCTTCAAAAGATTAGAACATTATTCACACTTAGCACATACCATACATCACACACCTTGCCCTCAATTGGTATAAACAATCAATCATATATATATCTGCAACTCAACTACATGTTGGCACAAAAAAATACGAAATGTGTACAAACTGTCGGCCCAAAACAATAAAAAATTTATCAATGTGGAGCAAACAATGTTGGCCAAAACATAGTAAGGACCCAAAAAAACATCCTCAAATATGAAACACCTTCAAAAATTATGCCTCGAATATCTGCAACACGCTACAATCACCCCACCAGACATGATCATGAAAAACATGAACTCATAGAAGAAAATCACCAATTGTGAGCACAACGATCAATGTGGACCAATAACATAGGTAGAGAACAATCTAGAAACATCCACAAGCATCATGAATTACAATAGAAGCATCCACAACAAATCAAATTACTAGGATCACATCATCTTCTTTCAGGAACACCAACTAAAGCAACATAACAACTTTCAGAACATAAATACTCATAACTCAATCAAATCTTCATGCAAACCTCTAAAAATTCAAGTGGATAAACTAGATATACTTTTCAACACACCCTTTAATCTACAATCTCTTATCATCAATATACTGAGCTAGCCACCATATTGAACTTCACTGCATCACTGACAACCTGCAACTTATTTTATTGCAATTTTCTCAATATCCTCGACATATATAGTCTTAAAGACATTAATAGCAATAGTCTTGACATCAATGACAACCACATATCAACAATATCCAACAATATCCCCCTTTGGCATTGATGGCAACACGTGATGTGAAAAACACCATCAACGATACTTTCTCTTAACACTTTCTCCCCCTTAGATTTTGACTCTTTTCTCCTTAACTCTTTAACATTTTTTCACATGACTCTTCTCCCCCTTTGACATCAATGACAAAGGTACACATTATATTTCTCCACACAAGCTCTGAACCACATATCTGAACATCTGACTACTCCCCATGAGTAGCAGCGACCACAACATCAATCTGGATCAAAAGATATGACTATGAAATGCACTAACTAATGCAAGTCAATGCATCTTAATTCTGATTAGGAGAGGTAATCACCCCTAGATTCCCTCTGAGATACTCAAAAGTATCCTTAGGCAAGGGCTTGGTAAATATATCTATAATCTATTCCTTAGTAGGCACATACTCCAATCTGACTTCCTTTTCACTCACCTTCTCTCTCAAAAAGTGAAACTTGATAGATATATTCTTGGTTTTTGAATGTAGCACTGGATTCTTAGAAATGTTAATTGCACTTGAATTATCACATAATATAGCAATAGGTTCATAATACACAGCTATGATATCTTTCAACATCTACTTAATCCACAATACTTGAGTACAATTGTTAGCAACAACAATGTATTCTTCCTTTGCAGTAGATAAAGAAATGGCATTCTACTTCTTACTTAACCATGAAATCAACTGCTTTCCCAAGAAAAAATTCACCACCACTAGAACTCTTTCTGTCATTCATATCTCTTTCCCAATCAACATTAGTAAAAGCACTCAAAGTAAGTAAGGTCATCTTCTTTAGGATACCATAGTCCAAAATCAACAGTCCCCTTCAAGTATCTGAAAATCCTCTTCACAATTGTCACATGAGATTCCTTAGGATCACCAACAAATCTTGCAACAATGCATATGACATTCATGATATAAGGTCTATTTGAGTCAAATAGAGAAATCCACCAATCATGGATCTCTATCTAGTCTGATTTCCTTTGGGAGAATCATAATCTTGTGTCAACTTACATCTAGTCACCATCGGTGTACCAACTGGCTTTGAATCTTCCATACCAAACTTCTTTTGCAATTCTTTCACATACTTGGACTGGGATATAAAGATCCCTCTATCTAGCTAAGTAATTTGCAGTCCCAAAAATAATTTAATTTCTCCAATCATAGACATCTCAAACTCACTCTACATCTCATCAGCAAACTTCATGCACAAACTATCATATCCTCCAAAAATGATATCATCAACAAAGACTTCAAAAATCAAATCTTTATCATGATCAATCTTGAAATACAAATTACTATAAAAAATACCTTTATTAAATCCAAGCTTCAACAAATAATTGTCCAATATAGCATACCATGCTCTTGGGGCTTGTTTAAGTCCATACAATGATTTCTTCAACCAACAAACCATATCTCCCTGATCATTCAATTGAAATCCACCAGGTTGCTCAATATACACTTCTTCCAATTCACCATTTAGAAATGTTGACTTGACATCCATCTGATAAACCTCGAAGTTTTTGTAAGCAACATAAGCAAGAAATAGTATCATAGCTTCAATCCTAGCAAGAAGAGAAAAAATTTCTTCAAAGTCAATTCCTTCCATCTGAGAATATCCTTTACACACAAGTCTTGCTTTGTTTCAAACAACTTCACCTTTCTCATTCAGTTTGTTCTGAAAGACCCATTAAGTTCCAATTACATTTTTGTCCTTAGGTCTAGGAACAAGAATCCATGTATCATTCTTCTCAATTTGTAGTAGTTCTTCTTTCATTTCTTCCACCCAATGTTCATCTTTGCATGCTTCATTGACACTATTAGGCTCAGTCTTTGAGATCAAATAGTATTCTTCTACAATTCTTCTCCTAGTTTGAACACCTTTGTTCTTATCACCTATAATCTGATCTTCTGAATGATTTATTCTTATATACCTTGGATTCTTAGGGTATTCTTGAACTTCAGGATCTTGTGATATCACTTCTGCACTTTCACTAGTTTCTTCCTCTGGAATGATCTGAACTTGATTCGGAGTCTAAACTTTCTTTCCTTTATCTAAACTATCATTTTGATCATTTGAATCATATCCATAGGTTCTAGATGGTCTAACTATGTCTTCATCAACCTTGACATTATAACTTTCAATTACTTTCCTCAATCTCTTATTGTAGCATTGTTAGGCTTTACTTTTAGTAGAATAACCAAGAAAGATTCCTTCATCACTTCTAGCATCAAAATTTCCTATATCTTCATCTCTTTTGATATAGCATTTACTCCCAAAGATTTTGAGGTATCTAACTGTAGGCTTATCACCAATCCATAGCTCATAAGGAGTCTTATCGGTATCACCTTTGACATTTACCCTGTTGAGAGTGTAAAGACCGTAGTCACAACTTCTCTCTAGTAGATATGCAGAAAATTTCCTTCCAACATCATGGTCTTAGTAGCTTCTTGAATTGTCCTATTCTTCCTTTCCACAACTCCATTTTCCTGGGAGGTCTACAGGGCAGATAATTGTCTCTTTATCCCGTGATCTTCACAAAAAGAATTAAACTCATGGGAAGTGAATTCACCACCTCTATCTAATCTCAGACATTTAATCTTTAGA
Organism: Sequoia sempervirens; assembly: GCA_007258455.2. NCBI lineage: Eukaryota > Viridiplantae > Streptophyta > Pinopsida > Cupressales > Cupressaceae > Sequoia > Sequoia sempervirens. The sequence continues at coordinate 341,510,156 of VDFB02000008.1, forward strand.
TGTATCTCTATCTCAACCATAGCCTTAAAAATCTTGAATTTCTCTAGAGCTTCATATTTTTCCCTTAAGAAAGTAACCCACATCAATCTAGAATAATGATCAATAAATAACATGAAATACCTATGTCCTTATAAACTTCTAACTCTAGAAGGATCACACAAGTCAATATTCACAAGCTCCAACACTTCATTTGAACAAAGTTGTTTTCTTCAGAATGAAACTCTAGTTTGCTTCCCTAACTGACATTCCTTGCATATAACATTTGTAGGCTTTATCAACTTAGGAAGATATCTCACTGCATAAGTAGAAATTATCTTGATAATATTGTCAAAGTTTACATGACACAATATCCTATGCCACAACCAACTTTCATCAACTTGAGCAATCCGACAACTTTTACTAGTGGCACTTAGGTGAAAGATATTACCTTTTGTTTTTGTACCAGATGCAATAAAATTTCTAAAACTCCCCAATATTCTACACTTTCCATCCTTGAATTGAAGATTGTATCCCTTACTAACCATCTATTCAACTCTTAAGAGATTATGCTTCAAACCTTCCACATATAGAACATCATCAGTATTATGCTTACCATCAAGAGAAATGGATCCTCTTCCATGGATTACACCAACTCTGTCATCACCAAATCTTACAACACCACCATCATACTTTTCCAAGCTCACAAATTTACTTTTATCACCTGTCATGTGATGAGAGCATCCACTGTCAATTACCCATTCATCCTTTTCTTCAACTCTTCCAGCTAGAGCTTTCTCCACATTTATGCAACTAGAAAATTTAGTAGGTACTGGATCATTTTCCTTGATAGGAATAAATACCCATTCATCCTCACTTAAATTTCCTTTATTAGATTCATCATCTATCACACCTTCATCAACAACATAATAACACTTTCTTTGTAATCTAGGCTTGTTAGGTCTTGGCTTAGGAACTCTTTTCGGACACCTTGAGGCAAACTGACCTATCTTATTGCAAGAAAAACATTTAAGAGGAAATTTCCCTTTATACTTACCTTCTCCTATAGATACCCTCTTGAAAATATGTGTTTCAAGCTCATCTAGTTTTCTCTTTTCTTCTTCAATCTCTCTCATTTCCTACTCATACTTAGACATTTTTCTAGAAGAACTTTCTCTCGAATCATATCTCTACTTATCTTTTTTGGACATAGTAGCTTTGAATGCAGATTTTGTCTTAGGAAGAGATTCAACAAACTCACTTAACTCAAAAGCAGCAAGCTTACCAATCAACATGTCTCTGGTTACATTTGTCATAGTCCAGATGTCCTCAATAGCAACAACTTTTTGTTTGTATGCAGCAGGAAAGGATTTAAGCACTTTAGAAACAATCTCTAATTCTTCCAATGTTCCACCAACACATTTGATACTACACACAAGTTCATTCACTCTTTGCATAAAAGAATTGATGCTCTCATCTTCACCCATTCCCAACATTTCATATTTTCCTTTTAGGATTTGTAGCTTAGCAAACTTCACATGGGTATCACCTTCATACAAAGTTTCCAACTTTTTCTAGATCTCATAAGTAGTCTTCAACTCCATTACATTTGTCATCTCAGAATCAATCAAAGAACTCAACAATGCTTCTTTAGCCCTGATATTGTACTCATCTTCCTTAATCTCACCTGTAGTAGAAGGACTTTTCTATGGGATGATATACCTATTCATTTTAATTGTCTAGTAAGGTTCATCAATGCATCTCAAATGACACTTCATTTGAGTCTTCCACAAAGAATAATTGGTTCCATCTAATCTCAGACTATCCTTCTTATATGTCACCATCCCAGATCACCTCAAGTAGTCAAGCTTCTCCAGAGGTACTACTCTAATACCAATTGTTGCCAACACAAGGGAAGACAACTAAGAGGGGGGGTGAATCATTTGTCACAAAAATTATACGTACTAAACTTATTCTAAAATCTTATAAATAAACATGAAAGCATAAACCATCACCACATCAAAAACACACATAACACCAAGATTTTTATGTGGAAACCCCATTAGGGGAAAAAACACGGTGGAGGTTATTCCACAAGATTATACCCTGTTAAAAGTATTAAAAATGGGGAATTCACATGCATTCAAGCACACTACCTAGAGCACACTGCTCAAATACAAAATCCTTACTGCCCAAAAGAAGACTTACTTTCTTACAGTCACATTCAAATTACATCCAAAAGATTTTGAACTGAGAAAATAGCATATTCTAATGCCTTATTACATTTTTGGTTAAGCACATAAACACTTTCATTTGCTCACTCTTCTTCACACTTTACTTCGACTTTTGAAAGATTAGAACATTATTCACACTTAGCCCATAGTATACATCACACACCTTTCCCTCAATTGGTATAAACAATCAATCATATAAATCCGCAACTAAGGATAACATCAACTACATATATGCCCAACAAAATATGAAATGTGTGCAAAATGTCGGCTCAAAACAATAAACAATTTATCAATGCAGACCAAACAATATCAACCAGAACATAGTAAGGACCCAAAACAACATTCTCAAATACAAAAAAACTTCAAAAATAATACCTCAAAGATCCACAACACACTGCAATCACCTTGTTGGCCATGATCATGAAAAACATGAACTCGCAGAAGAAAATCACCAATCACGAGCACAACAATCAATGTGAAAAAACAACACAAATAGATAATGATCTAGAAACATCCACAAGGATCATGAACCACCACAAAAGCATCCACAGCAACTCAAATTACTAGGATCACATCATCCTCTCTCAAGAACACTAACCAAAGCAATAGAACAACTGTTAGAACATAGATACTCATAACTCAATCAAATCTTCATGCAAACCTCTGAAGCTTCACGTGGATAAACTAGATATACTTGTCAACAAACCCTTTAATCCATAATCTCTTATCATCAATATACTGAGCTAGCCACCATACTAAACTTCACTGCATCACTAATAACCTGCAACATATTTTATTACAATTTTTGCAATATCCTTGACATATATAGTCTTAAAGACATTAATAGCAATAGTTTTGACATCAATGACAACCACATATTAGTAATACCCAACAAGAAGAGTCTAGAAAAGTGTAGAAATGTTTTACAATACTTCACAACATCTTCACAAGACATCATAATTTGAATATTCAGGACCTAATGTGAATGCATAAGTTACATTGTAACATTAAATCTAAGCAAAATAGGTTGAGAATCATAGGAAAAAGACCTAAATGACCATGAAAATGTCAAATATCCATTTTTCTATGGTACAACTAGCTTTGTACATTTGAACCTCTTTTGATTGCATGTATTAGCTACTTTAGTGTGAGTATGAAGTAAGTTCACCCTCTCACTAATGTGGGGGCTAAAAAAAGTGTAGGAAAACACATACCCTTGCATTTTCACACTTTTTTGTGCCTACCTTGCTTTATTTATCCTTACTTATGTCTTAATTTGTCCTATTTTTCATTTGCAAACCTTATAAACTATATCTTTTTTTTGGCTAATCCCAACAAACATCAATAGATAAATGATAATCTAATGATTCTGGCTATGTGTCCCTAATTTTTGGGTTGAGACTAAGATTCCATCTAGGGCGTCTTTTTCCCCCAAAGGTCTTGGGACCCTAATTTCAAGTGTACCTTAAATGGGCCCCTGTTTAGAGTCTATGCCCCAAGTTTCAAGCCTTGGGACTAAGATGCCACCTAGGCTGTCTTTGTCCCCCTTGCGTTATTTTTGGGATTCAATTTCAAATGTTGGTGGGATTTAGCCTTCTTTAATTAATGAATTCATATGTTGGCTTGTTGTGGTGTAATTTTGGGGTATTAAGCATGGATAAGTATAAATACAAGGTTCCTTCACTCATTTCACATCAAGACTTTTTTGAGAGCATTCATCATAACATAATTGAGTTCACAAGAGAATTCAAGAGCAATTCATCAAGCATTTGGAGCCATTATCAAGATTCAAGCATCATGTCAAGGGTTTAGTGCATCCATTCATGTTGTTGAGCAAAGATTGTGGATGTAGCATTGAAGATATATTTACAACCATTCTTCATATCATATCCAAGGATTCATGATCTACATTCTTCATGGCCACTACATGGTAGATTGTAGATTTGCTTCATAATAAATCATCAAAGGTGATATCATTTACATATATTCTATGTTTCATACTTCATTTGATTCATTCCATCATTTGGTTTATTTACCAACAAGGGGTTTGAACAAGGAAGCCCCCATTTACTAATAATCAACAAGTTTTTCCTCTCTGGTGTGTTTGTGATTGTAGATTTAGGTTGAAGACTTGAAGATCATTTGAAGTGAAAAGTTGCAATGTTACATTTCAAAGTTGTAATCTTCATAGAAACTCACCTACAGGTCAAATACGGAAGTTTCAGAACCTGAGATCTGAGAAGAAGTGTAGACCCTAAGCCATAGGACCACATTCAGATATTCTAGAAATTGAAGATGGGACTAAGTCGCCACCTAGGGCATCTTAGTCCTCCTAAAGATATTTTGAAAAAAATATTTTAGATCTAGTTCTAACATCTAAAGATTCCACATCTGCCCCAAAAAATAGCAACGAGACTAAGACAATAGTAAGGGCATCTTAGTCCTCCATAACACTTTTTGATAGAAATTTTGCATTTTTCAGAATCCTTGTCAGATTTCTAGACTTCCCAAGTACACACATCCTAACTTCCTGTAGTGTAATTTCATCATTTGCATTCATCATTTAGCTTGCATCATTAGGTTTTTGTGAGTTGAATGTTAAGTGTCTTTTCTAAGCTTTTGCTTGGTGGTGAACCCCTTAAAGTTGAAAGAACCCCCTCATAGGTCTTCCTTGTTGAGAATTTACTCACCTTTAAGGTTGATAGTCAATCCAATTAGGATTCCTAAGAAATTATTGAGTGACCAAGAGAGAATAGGAGTGAGTATTCCCCATATTCCCATTTTCTTTCGGGTTCACTAGGTGTCTACCCATAACCATACCAAGTGTTATACTCGCTGATAACTCTAATTTAAGGTGCTATAAAATGAAAAAAATTATATGCCAACACTACTAAGTTCAATGCTTGTGAAGAAAGTGAAGCAAAGAAAATGTTGAATGCCAATGTCAAGACACCACTAAGTCCAACCCATGTGAACAAAATGAATAAATATAATACCAATATATGGACCCACTTTAAAGAAATTATAAAATAGTGCCATGTTGTTATCAATTACTTTAAAGTAGAAAATGATAAATTTTGTGTGACAAAAGATCACATGAACTTATTTTGAAAGCCTTATGCCAATGATAAAAATAATAATTAAGAGAGATAAAGAGGAGATAGGGAAACATGGAAGTATAAAGAGAGAGACTATATAGATGGAGATAGAGGGAGGTATACAAAGAGATAGGGATATAGAGATATGGCTTGAGATATGGAGATAAACATAGAAGAAGAGATAGAAGGAGAAATATGGAGAGAGAGAGAGAGAGATAGAGTAGAAAATAGAGATATAGATATATAGGTCTACAATGATGGAGAGGGGGAGAGAGAGGAAGAGAGGAAGATATAGGTAGACATGAAGAGAGGGGGAGAGAGGGAGGACATAAATAGATTTTTACACCACACAAATCTTTGACTCCATTATAACATGAGTAGGTTTTAGCACAATCATATTTGTATCTGATTTGGGTATTTCCAACCCTTATGTATTATTTTTTCTTGAGTATCCAACTAAATTTTTTGGTAATACATGTCTATACCTAAAGGATTTTCTTGATAAATTTTAAGAAAATGGCTAAATATGAAGTGTTCTCTCCATTTTTTTTCCACATATTTCGATGTTGAATTAAAAAATTCCATAATAACATTGATTTCTCTTCACTTTCTTACCATGTAATATTTTATACATTTCAAATATGTTAAGGTTTTGATATTTAATTTTTCTAGTGTATCCAGTTTTTCGAAAACCTATGTAAGGTTATTTTTGTTTCATTTTAACACATTCATCAAAATTTGAAGAAAATTATATTTTTTTGGACTATGGAAATGGAGTGCACAAATTCCTTTATCCACACCTAAAAGGGGAATGAAGGAAGAGGAATCTGATTTCATAAAGTTCACAGTCAAGAACAAATCCTTGAGATTCCAATTCAAAAGATATTGAAATATGTCAAAGAATATTTTCCTTAAGGCTAGAAATTGATAATGAAGGTTAACTAAAAATGCAAAGCTAAGAAAATGCAAAGTGTTTGAAAACACATTGTGATATGCAGAAACATAGATTAAATGTAATGTAAAACAAGATAGAGAAGACAAATAGAAAGTGTGCACCTGGAAACTGATAGAGGCCAGAGTGAAGACTATAGATGTCTCTAAAATTAAGGAAAATCTAATCTTCTAACCAACTGGGACTCATATGCCAAGCTAGGCGACTTAGTCCCATATAGGGTTTTTTGCCTAGAAAGAAGTTTTAGAGAAATGGGTACTAGAATCTACAAACTAATATGAAAAATACCTTTAGTGGGACTCATATGCCACTAGTGGTGTATCAGTCCTTTTCTTCTTTTCCAAAAATTGAAAAAGGTAATATGTACTCCAACCCCTATACTTTGTTCCCAGACTGCAACCCGAATCTGATTTTGAAAAAACACTTGCAAAAAATAATATAATTTGGTTTCTAATGGGGGGTTTCCCCTAGTCAAACCCCTAGTTGGTATTTAAAACTTGAAAGAGATAATGAAATATTTAGCAAAACCCTATCCGTAAGTGTATCTAAGACTAGAAAATCTGAAGCAAGATGCAACCCTATTCTAATATGCAAGAATAAGATGCATAAATGAAACTAGAATGATGTAAGACTCACTCTAAGAGATCCTAAATCATATTAGAAATGAATCTTAATGACATGCAAACCTTCCTTAGGATTAAAATAGAGAGAAAATGGAAGATGAAATCACTTAGAAAACAAGTTCTTAGGCTTGGCTTGATGGCTAGTTGCATCTCCCCAACCTAAAATTATTCATGATTCTCCATAGGCATCTATGATCAACCCTAAGCAATGCAAGATCTTGAACAAAAAGTCAGCTTGAAGACCTACAAACACCATTGAATTCTACCCTAAAGCTTCAACTTTTTTGTAGATAGACTTGTGAATCTTCTTGACTCCTGAATTTATTTGTTAAAATGACTAGATGTTATGAAAGATGACCTAAAAACTTATATTTATAGGCATCAATACCTAATTAATCATTATTTAGACCTCACTTGCCGACATCCATCAAAAATTTGAATTTGGTCGATGAATTTCCCACTCAAAATTGAAAAATTCCACAAAAGGAACTCATTCACCACTCTGGGCAACTTAGTCCCACCAGAGGGGACTCATTCGCCCAAGGTAGTGAATGGATACCACTTGAGGTTTTTGAAATTTGAATGATTTAAGTGTTATTTGTCTGGATTTATATGATTTTTTAGTGGAATAAGCCTCAAGGTCCAAAATAATGGGTCTTAGGGGCCTATAAATGTTGATCTAAAGAATGATTAACGCAAGGGTACCCAAGATAGGTCCAAATTAGACCAAGGATTGTACTTTCTCCAAGAAGGGAGTACAATTTTAGTGTCCACAATTTTTAAATGCTATACTATATTCTATACACATTCATAAAAAAATATTTCCAATTAGTTCCCAAAAAATAGGGGATGCTCAATTTTCCATTTTTTAGGGTTGTCTACTTTGAAATTTAGTAAAAAATCATACATTCATTAAAAATCGTAAAAACTATTAGCCATAAACTATCTAGTATTAGCTATCTTCTTACTATAGAAATATTTTACATATTTAAAAAACATTATAAGGGGAGTACATCAAACCCTATGTTATGTTTATTTGACAAAAAAAGGGATAACTTTGTGTGTTCCCCCTATTTGAACTTAATATCCACCACTTTCAGAAAAATATATATTATTTTAGAAATTATATTCAAAGAAATACAACTCTTTTTGTTGTTATTTCTTCAAATTTTGAGTGTAACTATCTTCAATTTCTCATCTGAGATTAATTTTTCTTAATTTCAAAAAAATGGCCACTTACATTTCCATGCACATACCTAATTAATTTGTTCTTATTTTTCCATATATTTGAACGTCATGATGTATAAACATGTTGGAATAAAGTATCTTACTAACTATCCTTCATAATTTATAATATTTCAACCTTTATCCATTGATTTTGAATTTCTTCCCATCAATAGTATCCATATTACTTTTAAAAAAAACATTTTTTAAAGAGATATTTTCATACCCTATCTATCATATCTATAAAATAAAGTATCATAGGTATCCTCAAGACTAATTTAGTTATCCTTCTAGAATGAATCTAGAAAAAAAAACCCAAACATCCATAAAAAATGTATAACTCCTATAAAATCATAAAACCTAGTTATCTCCATACTATTTAATGAAGTCAAAGGTAAGAACCTAATGAATGATGTCCGTTTCTATTGTAATCAATGTCAAAGAATCCTAGTAATTAATTTATCATTCTTTGTAGTCTATGTGATTATTTTATCTAAACCTTATTTAATTCTAAAAAATAAAATCTTCAAAGAAAAATAAAAATATTTGTTATTCATAATATACCTTTGCAATAAGTTATCAACATTAGACATGAATAAATTAGATCACAATGATGTAATTAAGTATATTTATTTCTTCTCAGAATCTTATCTTATTTTCTTTGAGCATCTTGATCCACACAATTTCTATCTTTACACTTTCTAGTATCTATCCTCTTTTTTCTTTGATCTATTTTGTTTATCATCAAGTAATATAGAGCTTCCCATTATATAGGAGATAAGGTGATTATTTATACTTTGATCAATGCTCCTAGAGTAATGTAATAAGGATCATTAGCCCCAAATATAAATTTATTTCCCAATGTTTTAACTTGGTAATTGGCACACCATCTTGACATATCATGTGTGTTACTATACCTAATGGTCTAGGAGTTATGTTTTTAAACATAATCCTTTCTACGAACTATAGTGAATTAGGTAACATTAAGAGATATCATTTGTTTTATGTGTTTGTCATATTTATCAAATAAGCTACCTTTATATATTAATACTCCATATAGGCCTCAACCAAGTCCTTGGTGAGAAACATATTTATAATGATCATTAACACATATAAATCAAACAAAAGGTTCTAGATACATTAAAAGAATGATATTAATTATAACTAATAATCAACTATCGTGATTTATATTGCTTCTCATAATTTTATTGTGCTTGTAGTTGTAATAATGATATAATAAAACTTTAAAATAGAACTGGAATTATATGCCGTACTTTAAAATTGCCCCATACTACTTTAATATTAGAAAAAAACCTACAAAAAAAGCATTAAAAGAGTAAATTTTTTGGGTAGATGTGAGATTATTCATACACAGTATATTCTCTTGTATTAGAAATGTTGGGTAATTGAAAGGTGATCTCTCTCTCACTTTTATTCAAAATTTTGAGTTGAAGGAAAACTAAGTAGAATCTTTGATTTTATCCCTTCAATTTAACTAAATATTTTTCATATTACCTATTAATTATTCTCTCAAATTTATTTTTAGGTTTGTATTCAATTTATTCTATGCTTCATGTATGTACTAGTGCCTCCAAATTTACTATTTTTTAGGTGTTGAAAGGTGGAAAATTGGTTGCTCTCCCACCTTTAGGGTTTAGGTACCTAAAAGGGGAAATTTTCACTTCCACTCAAGAACAAACCTTGAAATCTCAATACAAAAGAGAAAGAGATCTTGCAAGAGGGTTGTTCTAGGGGGTGAATATGATCTAATAAGGGGTTCACCACCAAGTTTAGACTTGGAAAAGATAATGAAATGCAAGATGTAATGAAAAAACCTAATTGAATACAAGCCAACACTTAATGACCTAAGAAAGTAATGAAATCAAACAGAAAACTACAAAATAGAATGTGTGCACATGGAAATCCAGAGAAATATGAATGGAGGTCTAAAAAACTAGAAAACCTAACTTTATTGCTGACTGGGACTCATTTTCCAAGTTGGGAGAATCATTCTAGTTTCTAAAAAATTGTGTAGGAACAAGTTTCAGATAAAAGGGTATTTGAATCTGCAAAATCCTGAAAACTAGCTAGAATTGGGACTCATTCACCAGAAGTGGCAAATCAGTATAGTTGGGATCTATATAGCTTTAAAAGGTGATCCTACTCTTCTCTATCTTCTCTGTCCTTCCTGACTAGTTTCTAGATCTAAATCTCTGATTTATAACCTGTAGGTGATCTCTAAGGTTCTCCAAGGCTTGATGACAACTTTGACAACATTGAATTATTTGCAACCTTTTATCCAATCTTTCTCCTTAGAAAATATGCAACCTATCCCTACAAATCACACACAAAAGAGAGGGGATTTTTTTTTTGGGTTAGTGGATAGGGGTTTTCCTTGGTAAAACCTCGTTTTGGAAATCAATCCTTGAAATAAAATCAAATATGAAGGGAGGATGATGCAACTCACCAAACCCTAGCAATAAGATGCTACAAATATCCTTGAAATGGTTGCAATTGATGTAGACCTTGACTCTTGATTGAATGATGTTGATCTTGAATGAAACACTTCCTTGAATCATAAACCCTACATCACAATTGTTAGCACAATAACAAACATGATATATGAAATCCTTGACATGATGATTGATGCTTGAATGTTGCTCTAAAATGCTTGATAATCTTCCCTTGAATGCTCTTGAAGAAAATTTAATGCTCTTGTGAACTCAAAATTTCTATAAGAATGCTCATTCAACTTGATAGGTGTAAAATGAATGAAATAAATTTGTATTTATACTCAATTATGCAAGAATTTTTGAAATTACAACACTACAAGCTAACATCATATCTAGGAGAATAAAATCCTACTGGAAATTAGAACTTAATTTAATTTTGGGATATACAAAACTCATTCACCAAAGGTGGTGAATGAGTACCATCAAGCATGATGTATGGGACCAAAAATCAAAAGTGCTTAGAAATGTGTGAAATATGGTCTGGGACCAAAAGACCTAGGTGGGACACATTCACCCAAGGTGGTGAATGAGTCCCAAATCACTAAATCTGGGCCACACAAACCAAAAACACCTGCATTATGATTGGCTAATGATTGGATTCAAGATTATCCTCAAAAAGATGCAATAAATGAGGCTTGTGGATGCAAAATAGGGCCAATTAAAGCATAAGAAATCCCAATTATTAATGACAATTCTAGAAAAGTGTGGAAGTGTGTTACAACACTTTAAACAATGCAAGATTAAGGTTTAGAAGAGGTTAATTATGTTTAATTAATTAATAAAAACTTAGAAAAGTGTAAAAGTGTGTTACAACACTTCACAAAACTTTAGCAAGATACCATTTAAATCCATTAGTTCATAAGAGTCCAAGACCTAATGTGAATGTGTCATCCACATTACAACACTAAATCAAGGCAACATTAAGGGGTATGTGCAGGATCATGATGGGCCAAAAAGTGGCAATATGATGGGTATCTGTAGGGTGTGGCTGACGAATTCTTTTTTACCCAAAAATCATGAAATGAAAAGGGTTTTTAAAGGAGATTCTCAACTTCCACCAATATAAATTATGCTTTACTTTGAATTTAATAAATAATTATTATTCATTTTCTATTTCAATTATGACTAAAGCATTGATTGATAGGCTGATTGAAAAACATCTATAGCTTTCAATCCATATCACATTTTTTGAATCCAAAACATGCATCACATTCTATGCTTAACATACTATAGGATTAAAAAAAGAAAAATTGAATTTCATGAATTTTTGACCAAGTTAAGGTGGTTAAACATACGAGTTTTTATATTTTTTGAAAGTTGTAATAAAAAATAATAATTAGTTATTTACTTAGAAAAAAATTACAAAATAATATGCATCACATCCGGACATGAGTCCTCTACTTATTTCTAAAATCTTATAAAAAATATTATCATTTTATTGTGGTTAGGGTGGTCAGACGGACACCTACTTCTTATTTTTTCCCTAAAAATTAAGTACTACTGCATTGAAATTTCAAATTTTCACCAAATAGATTGTTTTTTTTAAATAAACATAGTAGTTTAGCAACTACATTCAATTTTCTAAAGATTCTATTCTTACATATTTTTGAAATAATATAGATAACTTATTCAAATTTTTATGTCAAGTTGCCTAACTCTGATTTTTTTCATTTTTTTGCCACTTAAGGGCCTATTTTTTCCATGATGATCCTACACATACCCTAAGCTCAAATTCACAAGGAGGGCCCAAACAAACGTGAAAATGTCTCTGATGATATTTTTCAACACTATAGGTGCTAAATAATTTTATTCATGGTATTTATAAATAAGTAATTGAAACATCAAAAATTGTTTCTCTTTGTTTTGGGAGATATAATCACCAATTTCCTACAAGTTTCATTCAAGGAAACCTTAGAGATCTCAATCTAGGGATATAAATAAGGGAAAGAGATCTATAATAAGCTGTCCTAGGGGTGTGATTAAAGATTAGAAGGGGGTTCACCACCAAGAAAGGGCTTGGAAAGAAATAAATGCAATGATATGTAAACCTAACTATGCAACCCAAGATAAGAAACTAAAAATCAAAATAATGAACTAAGAAAGGATAGAGGGGCACCTAAAAAAATGAATAAGATTAAAACAAGGTCTACACTCCAAAAAATCTAAATTTTAATGCACGTTGGGACTTATACACCAGTAGGGGTGATTTAGTCCTAGTTTAGGGTTTCAAGCTGAAACAAAAATTTAGAACTGCTAAACTAGGATCTATAGTAAATGCCTAAAATCTAGTATATTGGGACTCATACACCAAAATTGGTGATTTAGTCCTAGTATTAGGGTTTATTTGAAACTTTGATATCCTCTTAGGTTCTCCCGTAGCTTCTCTCATGTCAAATCTTTGATTTTGGAACACTGAATTGCAACCTATAGGAGACTTTCTGTGATCTTGCATTGTATACAAAAACTTGACAACTTGATAAATTTTCTCCAATATTTCTCTTTAATGGATCTTCAACCTAAATCTACAAATCACATACTGAAGAGAGGGAAAAAAAAAAAAAATGTTAGTGGATAACAATTTTCCTTAGTCAAACCCTGTTTTGGTAATCAAACCTTGAAATGAATAGAAATATAATGAAGGAATGATTAATGAATAAATAAAATATGTTGTAACTCACCAAACCTTTGAAAAAAAGGATGCAATCTTGTATGTAATGGATATCATGAATGTGGATCTTGACTCTTTCTTGAATGCTATGAATCCTGACTTAAATGCTTGCTTGAATCATAGAACCCTACATCACAAATGTTAGCTCAAAAATAAACATGATGCATGATGACTTTGAAATGATGATTAAATCTTGAATAATTCTCCAAAATGCTTGACAATCACTCTTGAATCCTCTTGAATGCTCTTGTGATCATTAAATTTCTATTATTATTGATCTCAAAAAGTGCTAAGAAAAAATATGTGAAATAACCTTGTATTTTTTGACCACCGAAAAAGTATGCATTTTCCTTGCTTGATTTGGGAATAATTATGAAAAATTGGATTTAATGTCACCTTGGTCTAGTGTTTTGAGTTGTTTTACACATCCACATTAGTACATGGGCCCATTTTAAGATAAATTAACATAAATTTGTCCTAATTTAATATTGTAAAATTATGTATTTATTTACATTTTCAAATTTAATTGGGGAGGCTTGTAAATAAAGTGGACCTAATATAGTGTTGTAATGTGTTTTACACATTCACATGGGATTTAGGGTCCTTATAAGCTAAATAGACACAATTTGACCTTAATTTAATGTTTTAAAGTGTATTTATTTACACTTTCACATTGGATTTTGGGCCCTTTTGCATTTATGACTTTAATATCATAATTAATAGGCCCTTATGACCCCATATTGTACATCTCTAGGAATATTTTGATCAAAGACCTGACAAAATCAATAAATAAGCTTAAATTCTCGACTCCCTAAAACTTTAGCATGAATAATAGCCCATGTGGGATCCATTTGCCACCTTGGGTGAATGAGTCCTATGAATATAAAATTACTCAAGCTCCCTTCAGGTGTTTTTATTTTGCTAAGTACTAGCCCCCACCTTATATGTTCAACATATTGCCCTTAGCTTTTCATCGAGCTTTGTTTTGCTATACTTTGTCGGCTGCTTCCATGTGTCTGTCGGGTGCTCCTCATAGTAATTCCTTCCTTCACTCTACTACCGACTCCCACAATGCTGCCACCTATGTACACCGTGGGCTATTTAGAGCTGCTTCCCTTCACTTTTTCATCGGGCCCCGTCTGCGTACCATGTAGCTTCCATTTGTATAAACTATTGGAAAACCCCATAGTCAGCGCTGATAGAAAAAATTGTTGCTACGTGTCTTCCTAGTGCAAGCTTTCAGCAAAGGGAAGGGAGAATGGACCATAGGCTATGAACTACCGCCATGCATTCCTTTGGCGGGAGTGCTACCAAAAGGATGGATAGAGTGAGAAACAGTATGCGACATGCTGTCGTATGTTCTAACTGCCTCCATTAGGAAGTGACACTTGTTTGCACGAGATTCTTTTGGACCACTGCCATCATTCGCAAGGGATGCATCTCGCTGGGAAGTGACTACATGTTATGGGCCAGATATTTTTTGTTACAATGGCCAATGGGAATCATTGCTGCAACCATCATTGCTCAAGATACATAATATTTTATGTTAGAAGCTTGCTAGGCGGTGGATTGTTGGCTATATATATTACTTATTGCTTTAGAAAATGAGTTTAGAAGATGCAGAAAAATTAGAGAGAGACACGAGGCCTTTAGTATTGTTTTTGATTATTATATGAAACTTTCAGGCTATGCCATTGTTCGACCTTTCTATTTTTCTTATGTTATTTGACAAGACATTAATACTGTGCCATTATTGTCCGAATTTTTCATTTTAAAGAATTTCTATGATTTTAAATACAATTTGTTGGTTTAGATCATGTCTTTGACTCCTCTTTTCAGTGAATGTATGCGATAATCATTTTATGTCATTAGATGAATTGTTCAGATCTTTATCTTTGATTTTTGTTAATTTTGGAACATAGCAATTTACCATTAGGCCCTTAAATTGAATCCCCAAAGATATATTTACCATGCCTATATCTACCCCTTGGCACATCGCCTTAGTTAGATCATTATTTTTTATATCTGCTTCCATTTCCCATTCCAAAACACAAATTACAGAAGAAGGCGACTTCTTAAAAAACTCGGAGGTCACTCAGTTTAGCGCAATTGGTCCCCCATTAACTGAGTTTCCCCATAAAGGTTGTTTCATTCCCAATTTTTGGCATCAATAGTTTCTTTATTTTGGCACGCCCGGTGGGACTTCTTAAATGAATCAAAATTCAAAGAGGGTGTGTTAGGCCTTAAAAATGCTAGTTTGAAACCACAAGAGGTTGCCAAGCTCTTGACACATTTTTGGCTAACATACAAGGCCAAATAATATATTTGAACCTTCTTCTCTTCAGGCACTATTGAACCTAGATGGGTGTACCTATGCAAATGAGGCAGACTTTGACTATTTGTTTCCTACTCAAGCAATCTATCCACAATGGCAATTGAGAGTGGAGAGATGCATACTTATTTGGTATAAATTGTATTAGCAATATGTGAATATGTTCAATTAACAAATGTAAAGTTTTGAAAATGAATTTGCTAAACCTAAATGATGAGATGGATAAGACCAGTGCCTTGTTGGGTAGATGGAGTCTAATGAATATTTAGAATATGTGTCCTGTATTAGAAATAATTCAAATTGTTTGGCACACTAATATTTGTTTATAACTTGTATAAATATGCAAGCATGTAATTACCAAGTTCTTCTTACTGATCCAAATGACCTTTTCCGAATTATTGTGATTAATTAAAATAATTTAATACTTTCATTAAGGAATCAATTAACTGAACCACACAAAAACAACAAATGTGCTTTGATAAATTGAAAAATATCCTTGATACGTCAATTTAAATAATAAGGAACTTTGATCCTTGGAGACAACTAGATAATATTCTCAATAAATCCCAACAAATAATTGATACCAGTATGAGGCCACAAAATCAGATATATTCCATTGACTTCTTCAAAATTTGTACATGTGTCATGGCCTTTTGAAATGTAATTATTTTATCTATCCCTACTCACATGTTACTTTCTCCTATATCTAATCTAATAATTCCTTTTCGTGTTTTTCTCTCTTATTTATACAATAGGCAACAAGCTTCAGACCAAAGAACATGTCTTTTGGTAACAAAAGATAATTATGAAATTAAGCATAACTAAAAGAAACAAACATGTGTGTTAATCTGCTAATCTTTGAGTAAAATCCCATGGTCATCTAAGACCTATGCAAATCTTTTACTATTTGATAATTTTTCTTTGTGATGTAGATGATCAATCTTCATAGGAGCCCAAGTACTTCTCCTATGTCTTATTGGTTGTTAGATCATTCAACCATTTATATTCTCGCGAAGATGCAAAATTTGTGAGATGAATTTTCCATGTCCAGGAGATTCGTAACATCCACTATGAACTTTGTGTATCCATTGTCCACCGTGATAATCCCATCAAGTAAAGTTTGGAATTTGTCAGGATTTATCTCTCCATCATCCTGAATCTCATCAACTCCCTCTTTTGATAGCCTGATCTTAGGATCATGAGGCTCTTGATTTTTTTGCTACTTTGCTACTTCCTTCATTTCAGTTAGAGCCAAAACTACCTCTTCTTCTTCATCATCACTTGAGCCATAATCAACCAATGACTTAGTCTTTTGTTTCTTGGCCTAGGGTTCATGTGTAGGAGAAGCAGGAGATGGATGTATAGGTGATGGGGGTGGTGTATGCAATGTAGATGCTTCATGTGATGGCTAGTGGGGGTGTGGGAAGTGTAATTAAACCCTCATCTTGGGCCTTTTTATAAAATTCATCAAAATTTACAAGGATCATTTGCATCCTTTTGAGAAGATTGGGTTCATCTGCAAAAAATCCTTTAAAACTTTTATTTTTCTCCTTCTTCTGATCTTCCCACTTCATCATCATTATCCATCTCCTTCTAGTCTGAAATACATTAGCTCAAAATATACCAAATTCCTTATTACATCCTCCACAGGGTCAAATACATGAGATATGGCCCTCTTTGTTAACAAGTTCCTTCTGATCATATTAATATGACCCTCTAGGTCACATGTTCTTTCCTTTTGATACTTGAGGGGATAATTGACCCTCATGAACCTTTGTAATTCCTCCAACATATCAGATCTAATAAACAATTCTTCAAACACTGTCAAATCAGGTAAAAATGTTCCTTTTTCTCTTATTCCTCATTAAATCATGCTCCATCTAGAGTATTTTCCACATGAAATCTAGAAAGCATACCCTTGCAGGCACAAATTTAGGCAAGATGTTTTGTGCTTGGTCGCATCCATATACCTTGATAATAGTGTGTTGTGGCATAATGAACCAGTCAATAGAATTATGGGTATAACTCTCGTCTGGCTTATATTGCATAGGCCCCACTACACTCATCAATGATTCAAGTAACCTTGGTGTTGGGTAACCAAGGGAAGCTATCAACCCAACAATAAAGTCATCTCTAAATACAACAAAATCACATTATGTACACCTACTACCCCAAATATAATAGCAATTCTATACATGGAATCTTACTCCATTCTCTTATGTGCATAACTTCATCCTTCTAGTCCATTTCAATTCATTTGGATGTAAAATTAAATGACACAATAAAGAATATTTTCTAAAGGAAATGGGAGCCTTAGACTCTCTAACCTACAACAAACCATCATTTATTTTCTCTTTAATCACAAACGCAAAATAAAATTCTACTTTCAACTCAGGGTGTTGAATGATCATAGCCATCCTCACCAATCCTACTGACATATTTTCTTCTGCATCTATTCCCAGTACTTGACACAATGCATGGTAGGTATTTTTGAAGTAAACCTAAAATTTTGAAATTAGGAAAGGCTACATTTTTTAGGAAGGGACAGGGAGTATTTTGTTATTATAACCCCTCTTCATATGTAGGGGAGCTCATCACTTCTATAGGTTCCTCTCAACCCCTTGTAATATTCTTCCAGCTTCCCCAAATTTACCTCTGTAATAGCTTGCTTTTTTAGGTTAAAGCATTTAATAATGGCCTCCCTTGAAACATCGACTAAACGCCCACCATCTGGAAGCCTGGAAATTTCAGTTGGGGCATGGTAGCTATGGGCGATGGCTTTCATCAGCTTGACATATATGAAAATGTTTGGAACAATCAATTTGGCTAAATCAAGGGTCTAGGGGTTTGATGCTGGAACCTTATCATTCTATTTCAATATAAATACGAATACAAATTCCACCTTGATTGAGGAACAATAGGGTCTCTACATCCCTGAGCTAAATCCCTAAAAACCTTTTTGGGACCTTTATCTACTCAACCAGGTAATAAAGAAAGAAATGGAGACTATAAAGAGGGTTTACTAGCTTTGGCTTCATCCTTTTTAGTTACTACTTATGCTTTCTTTGGTGCCATTGTTACAAAATTCAAAGAGTGATGAAAAGAGCTTACCCAGAGAGATGATTCACCTTGGAGGATTCCCTTTACTCTAGCACGTTAAGCTCATCTGGACCCAGTTTTTGTTATTATGAATGGGAAATCTTTTCACCAAAATACATTAACTCTTGGCTCATAAATTCACACAATTCAAATCTTTGTATTGAGCTCAATTTCATATTTTGATGTTGACTGATGTGACTGGAATGCTTTAAATGACCCAACAGCTGCTTTACCGCATTACCTCGTGTCACTTTTCTCTCCGCTATGGTACTGCAGTATGTTTGTTTATCCTTTCTTTAGCATACCACTCTACCACGGGCTACCTTTTGTCTTCCTGCAATACTGTGGTACCATCCCATTGCTCCTCCTTAGTATACCATTTTACTGTAGGCTATGTTTTAACCCTCTGCAGTATAGTGATGTCTCCTTTTATCACTACTCTTCTGTATACCTCTCTACCGTGGCTTGTGTCTTGACTCTCTGCAGTATAGCAGTAAAGGGTAAATGTGACAGAGTATAGTATTATCTCCTTTTACTGTAATACTGCGAGCTATTCTACAATGGGTTGTGGTAAAGAGGTATGAGGTGAGGGCTATGTGGGGTAGTTAATATGGTAGTGGTATAGCGGTAAAAGGAAAATTTGGCTTCGTGGATGGAAATAATGTGATTTTTTATTAAAATGATAGTATGAAATTTAGATTTTAGTTGATAAAATATTCCAATATTTTTATGAAAATTATGGTTCCAACAGTGGCTCCAATTGGGGATGAGTGATTTACCAATCATTGCAAGAATCCAAAATATCTTTGGGTACAAGCCAATATTTCAGAGGATATGAAAAATGGAAGGTGGTGAGGATGGAATGAAAATGGATGTGGAGGTGGAAAATAATGAAGATGGAAATGATCCTATACTACTGTACATGGAGAAAAACTTTGTTTTAATGAGGGAATTCTAGGATCGTCCATGTATTGGAAATTCCTAGTCCCTTACTAATTTCCTAAACTACTATGCATGGAAAGAAGTTATTTTAAGAGGTTTTTTAAGAACTGTCCATGCACTGGAAATCCTTAATCCTCTAGTACTCCTCAAGAAAAGAAATGCTTTAGAAATTTCCCATGTACTCGAAATTCTTGCTCCTCGCCTAACATGTTTTGTAGATAATAAGAGTCCTCCCCTCCTTTTCCAATGACAACAAAGGGACCTAACCACAAGTCTTCAAAGTTTCCATGCTTTCCCTTTTCCTGACATCTAGCATTCCACATCAGTACCAAATCATCCACCTAAAATTTCCTATCTTTGGCTTTCTTATCAAAAAGATATTTTATTTGAGATTGCAGCTTCATGTTTTTGTTTTGTGCCATTCTCCTTATTTCATCAAGTTCTGCAAGCTGCTCCATTCTTTCCTCTATTGGTTCTGGAACATCTAAATCTTCTTGAAGGATGAAATTATAAATTGGTAGGTTTTGCAATGACATCCTGGCCTATGTCCCATACACTAATTCAAATGGAGACTTTCCAATCACCTTCTTCACAATAATTATGTCCACCCACATAGCCATTCTTAACTTTGAGTCCCAAGCATTCTTATTTCTATCTAACATCCTCCTTATGATTTTCAAAAGACTTTTATTACTGCATTCTTCCTGGCCATTTACTTGTGGATGGTAGGGGTAAGCATAAGAAATAGTAATACCATATGTGTTGCAGAAGCTTTTAAATTCATCAGACCTAAAACACATCCCATTGTTTGTGATCAATCTTACTGGTGTACCAAATCTAGTGATGATATTCTCCATCAGGAAATTTATTACCATCTTGCTTGTTTCTTTTTTAGTTGGGATTGCTTCTACCCATTTAGTAAAATAATTAGTAGCCACTAATATCCATTTATGTCCTCCACTTGAATTTTCTTATATTTCCCCAATAAAATCATTTCCCCATTGGTGGAAAGGGGCTTCTACTATAAAGTTCTAAGCGGTAGGGATCCTTGATATTTCATCTTTCGTGAGAATTTTTGGAAAGCTTCACACCTCCTTACATATGAAAAAGAATCATTGAAAAGCTTAGGCTAGTAATAGCCTACCTTGAGAATCTTATGTGTAGTCGTTTTGGAAAAATAATGACCTCTACACAATCCTTCATGCATCTCTCCCTCAAGACATGTTCTTCCTATGATTCATCTAGGCACAATAACAGTACTCCATCCCTGCTCTTCCAAAACACATCACCTTTTATGAATACATACTTGGATGCTTTTAATTTCAATGTTCTCCTCTAATTATCATCCAATCCTTTAGGGAACTTCACGAGTTTGAGATAATACACTATGTTTGTATACCAAGGAGTATGTTCAATGCTTGCAACTGTATCATCCTCATTTTCCACATTACAAATTTGGTTCGCTTCAATGCTTGCTTCTACCATTAGTTTGGATAGACCTTGTCCCCTTATTAACTTGGTAATCTCAATTTCTATATCAAATTCTTGGATTTTATGAATCCATCTACATCTCTTCCCTATCACATTTTTCTATACCAGGATATCCTTCACAATTGCATGTGGTACATATGCAATTACTTTGGCTCCAACTAGATATGGCCTGAAAGCTTTTGTTGCTTTGACCAATGCATAAGCTTGTTTCTCAATAATATGATACTTTAACTTTGACCCTTGCAATGACTTGCTAAAGAAGGATATAGGCTACTCATGACCTTCATGATTCTTTTGTAACATAACAGCTTATATGGTGTGAAATGGGGCAAATAAGAATATTTGGAAAGGCTTGGTAAAATCAAGATATTTTAGAATGGGGGCTTGTTTGATGTCTTTCTTGATGGATATAAAAGCTTCTAGGGCTTCTTTAGTCCAATATATCCTTTCTCCCTTCTTCAAAATTTTGGATATGAGTTTAATGATTTCAGCAAAATTTGACACAAACCTCCTAACAAAGTTAATTTTCCCAAAAAATGATTAAATGGCCTTGAAAATTTTGGGAATGGGGATTTTATCTATGGCTTCTACTCTTTCAAGGTCTATTCTAATCCCTTCTTTTGATACAATATGTCCCAAAAGATTACCCTCTCTGATAGAAAAATGACATTTCTTAGGGTTGATACGGATACCATATTCCAAATCCTTGATGAATATTTTCTCCAAGTGTTCTACATGATCTTTTTCCGTTTTGGAATAACTAGTGAAGTCATCCTGGTACACATTATAGCATTTATTAAATCTGCAAATTCCACATCCATGGCCCTTTGGAAGGTTGCCCCTGCATTTGTGAGATCAAATGGCATTCTCACATAAACATATGTCCCCCACGACAAAGTGTATTACTGACACTCTTTAACCTTGATAGTCTAATTATACCTAGAAAATCCATCCATCATTGACAATAACTCATATCCTGTTACTCTATGCAGTACGACTTCCATATTAGGGAGAGGGTAATTATCTTTAAGGGAAGAAACATTTAAATTTTTGAAGTCTACGCACAGTCTAATATCCCCATTTTTCTTTCTTACTGGGACCAAGTTTGAGACCCATGTTGAATGTCTAATGGGCTTGATAATTCCTTCATCTCTGATTTTTTCCAACTCCTCTTGCATTTTAGGCTCCAAAGTTGGGTTGATGGGCCTCTGCTTTTGCCTAAATGGTTTTGTGTCTATTTTTAATGGGATCTCATGTTGGAATAAATCCTCTCTATATTCCTTGAGATCCTCATAAGACCAAGAAAAAACATGCTTGCACTTCCTCAACAATGCAATAAACATTTTTTTGATTGTTGGACTTATTTTATTTCCAATATATACCTTTTTGGGTGCTAATTTATTCCCTAGATTGACTTCTTCAACATCTTCTATTTTAACTAGTTTCTGCTTCATGAGAGAATGATCATTTCCATCATATACCCTTTCTAGTGCCACAAGTCCTTTGAAAAGTTTGTTAGTCTTAAGCTGCAAAACTTCTTTTCCAAATATAGTCTGTTTCCCATCTTCTTCAACAAATGCATTGAATTCAATCTCTTGAGCTTCATATTGGTCTATACAATGGAGAAACTTCATGAGATTAGTGTCATCATTGAAAACTTTCCAACTATATATATTGTCAGGGATGGCAGACCTTGTTTTAAATTCAGGTTGAGATACTCCTGCCAGGGTGATATCATCTCTCTTCAGGGCTACATTAGCTAGGAAATCTTCCATCAAGTTTTTCTACATGTCTATCCATTCAATGGAGAAAGAATCAAACAATTCAATTGTATCCCATACAACATTCCTATATTGTTGTAACCTTTTATTTTTTGCAGCATATTTTGATCTAACTTGTGAAATAATCAATTCATAATCTCTCAGAATAGTTAGTAGTTTGATCTTATGTTTGATAGCCATATTCAAACCAGTTAGCAGGGCTTCATACTCTGCTATATTGTTTGTACATTCAAATGTTAGTAGGAATGAATACTTGAATGTAGTACCTTCAGCTGAAATAAATACTATCCCTGCTCCATTGCCTTCTTAGCTACATGCTCCATCAAAACACATCTTCCAGACACCATGTTAATTCTTGGAAACATGTTTGTCAATTGGATCAGTATTCACTAATTCAGGATGAGAAGGCTCTATTCTAAAAATTTCCAAATCTACATCACAAAAGTAGTTTAACCAATCTTGAGGAACATAATCCACAATCTGATTCATCCTTGGTTCTCTATATAATTTGACCTCTTCACCATTGAATAGTATTGTGGCATATGAAAAGTCAAACTATACATTTCCTCCAACTGATGTAGTCCACTATCTTGATAAAAGCATCCCAAAATGTGGAGGTGTATCAATCACAGTTATGCCAATATTATAAGTTGCTTGTGGATAAGCAACCAATTTTACTTCCACATCTTTCATGACTCCCACTACTGGGACATGCCTGCTATCCATAGCATAGCACTTACCACCATTCGTATCCACCCACATGCCAAGTTGTTTCATAACCCCTATTGGCATGATATTGATAGCAACACTAGAATCTATCATACAGTTCCTTACCAGTTTGTTATTTACAAGTAATGTAGTAAAGAATGGGTCAACTTGTGGAGGATTTATTAATTTATCTCCTAAAAAAACCTCTAGAACATTTACCTTTTATTTCTTGTTTTTGACCTTATTGGTCCCTTTATTCTCATAAATTGTGTTTTTATCATTCCCACTAGATATTAATTGAATGGCACTATCCCTATACTCTTTAAATTTCATCATTTCAAGTAATGGGAAATTTTTTTTTACCTGGGATAAAGCTTGTGTGAAATCAAAAGATGTACCATCCATTTTGATCATCTTCTTTTGCTACAGCGACTCTACTTTTCTTTCCTCCTTTTCTCTCTTGCTTGTTTGATCAAACTTTTTCTTGTCCTTATGCAACTCTTTTTTTCCTCCTTATGAATAGGCCTTTGTGCATTCTTATCAGGCTGCTTATTTTCTATTTTCTTCAGGGCTCTCTATGTTTTTTCTTTCACAAATATCCCTTTTGGAACACCCTTACCTTCATTTACTATTCTATTCCTTAACCAATGGGTATGTACAGGATCATGATGGGCCAAAAAGTGGCAATATGATGGGTATGTGGCTGACGACCTTTTTTTTACCCAAAATTGATGAAACAAAAAGGGTTTTTAAAGGAGATTCTCAGCTTTCAAATGATATCACATTTTTTTTATCCAAAACATGCATCACATTCTATGCTTCACATACTATAGGATTAAAAAAAATAATTTCATGAAGTTTTGACCAAGTTAAGGTGGTCGTATATGAGTTTTCATATTTTCAAAAATGTAATAAAAATCATAATTAATTATTTACTTGGAAAAATTACAAAATAATATGTATCACATTGGGACATGAGTCCTCTATATATATTAAATATTATAAAAAAATATTATCATTTTATTGTGGTTAGGTGGTTAGATAGACACCTTCTTATTTTTTACCTAAAATTTAAGTACTAATGCATTGAAATTTCATATTTTCACCAAATAGATATATATATTTTTAAAACCTAGTAGTTTAGAAACTACATTCAATTTTCTACAAATTCTATTCTTACATATTTTTTATATAATATAGATAACTTATTCAAATTTTTACGCCAAGTTTCCTAACTCTAATTTTTCTAATTTTTTGCCACTTAAGGGCCTGCTTTTTCCATGATGATCCTGCACATCCCCCAATATTTTATTTTTCCCTGTTCCACTACAACAATGGTCAATTTATTAATTTCTTCCTCAGTTGGTCTTCTTACACTGTATTTACTTGACTTAGGTGGTGTACTGACAAAACATCTTTCATCACTGCTTCCTTCATCATTAGAAAAAACTTGTTCTACCATATGAATATTGTATCTCTGGTTATCAACATCATACTTGTACCCTTCTTCTTCTAATGATAAATGTACCTTCTCAATGGGATGCAGAGTGTAGGAAGTTAAATAAATTGTGTGATACTCTTCATTATTGTCTATTGGAATTTCCTCTTCTTATATTGATTGAGCTACAATACAATGGTTAAGGGAATGTGGTAAGTCACAAACTCGACACCAGGGATTATTTTTCACCATGCATGCTCCTCTCTTCTTTAAAGGATCAAGGGTCTCCTTACTATTAGGCCTATCCATCATAGGCTTTCCATCCTTCCAGTTTTTATTATAAGGCATATCATGTTACTTGGGCCTTTCATTTTTGTATGTATTTTCTTGCCTATCCTGAGGATTGTTGAAATGTTTGGGAACCCTAGGATTATCTCTCTTAATTATTATCCCAACAGTCTTTCTATAACTTTCAATTGTCAATTCTATTTTTTGAGCTTCAACTAAATTTTTGGGGCACCTCTTTCTGAGCTCATATCTTATCTTTGGATAAAATGCTTTTAGATAAATACTTAATGCTATAGGGTCTGCCAATTTGGATCTAGAAGGTATTTTATTATGCAATTTGGAGAATTTCTAGTTAAAGTCATAAACTGATTCATTCTGATGTTTTTGTATACTTATCAATTCATGCAAGGAAAAATCTAGTGCACACTGGTTCCCATATTGTTCAAGAAATTGATCATGAAACTCCTAAATGGAGTCAATAGAAGTTGGTAAAATTTTAAACCAATGTCTAGCTTCCTCAGATAATGATATCATAAATAGCCTCATCTGTACATCTTCATACTGCATATCCAGATCTTGAATGAAAGCATTAAAACTCCTTAGGTGTTCTTCAGCTATGACCACACTACTTGTAAATTTTGGTATAAGACCTCTCCAGCTACTATCTATAGGGTAAGGATATATTTGGAATCCTGCTAAGTCAACTTGTCTAATCATAGTGGTGTATTGTTGAGGAGATGGGTTTTGAGGATTTTTATATTGATATAATGGATTATTATATTTCACTTGGGGTGGTGTGTATGTGCAGGATCATCATGGAAGAAACAGGCCCTTAAGTGGCAAAAAATTGAAAAAAATTAGAGTTAGGCAACTTGACATAAAAAATTGAAGAAGTTATCTATATTATTTTAAAAATATGTAAGAATGGAATCTGTAGAAAATTGAATGTAGTTTCTAAACTACTAGTTTTTATAAAATAAATTTGCCTGCGAGACTTGAATTACGTACAGTGTTTCAAATTTCGAAAACAGAGTGTTTGTCACCACCCACCACAATAAAATGATACTATTTTTATGATTTTATTAAGTAGAGACTGATGTTCTGAGACGTATTATTTTTTTGTACCTTTTTCCGCAAATATTTAATTATCTATTTTTATCAATAGTCTTTAAAAAATATAAAATCATGTCTAATCATCTAACTTGGTCAAACTTTACGAAATTAATTCTTTTTTAATCCTATAGTGTGAAGTATAGAATGTGACATATATTCGATTCAAAATGTGATATCGCTTTCAGTTATAGATTTTTCAATCAACATAACAATCGTGGAGTTTAGCTGCTAATTTGAATAGAAAATGAATAATAATTACTGGAAGAAGTGCAGATCATGGTATGCCAAAAGTGGCAATATTTGTAGGGTATGTGGTCATTTACTCTTTTTTTTCACCCAAAATTAATTAAACGGTGCTATTTCTTGAGATATTCTCAGCTTTCCAAAATAAATTATGCTTTAATTTGAATTTAATAGATAATTATTATTCATTTCTATTAGAATTATGACTAAAGTCTTAATCGATAGGCTGATTGAAAAACATCTCTAAATTTCAAACGGTATCACATTTTTTGATTCCAAAACATGCATCACATTCTAAGCTTTATATACTATAGGATTAAAAAAGAAAATTAAATTTCATGAATTTTTGACCAGTTAAGGTGGTCGACATAATGGTTTATATTTTCTAAAAGTTGTAATAAAAAACTATAATTATCATATATGCTTGAAAAACTACAAAAAATATGCATCATATCCGGACATGAGTCCTCTACTTATATCTAAAATATTAGAAAAAAATATTATCATTTTATTGTGGTTACGGTGGTCAGACAGACACCTACTTCTTATTTTTTCCCTGAAATTTAAGTACTACCGCATTGAAATTTCAAATTTTCACCAAATAGATTTTTTTTTTAAAAATAAACCTAGTAGTTTAGAAACTACATTCACTTATAAATTCTATTCTTGCATATTTTTGAAATAATATATAACTTATTCAACATTTGTTGTTGCTCAACATTGATTTTCTCCAATTTTGCCACTTATGTCTGCTTAAGTATACTCATGACTCTATATGCCCACTTATTAAATTCAAAGTAAAGAATAATTTATATCGGTGGAAAGATGAGAATCTCCTTTAAAAACTCTTTGTTTCATCAATTTTGGGTAAAAGAATAGTCGTCAGTGACATACCCATCATATTGCCACTTTTTGTCCCATCATGATCATGCACATACCCTGGAGGCACATATTTCTATCCAGGGGGTGGCTGAGCATTCGAGTGTTGTGATGGGTTTCTAGGTGGAGGGTTTGATGATTTGTATTGATTGCCAAATGGATTTGTAGGTGGATTTGAGGGTCTTGCATTATTATTCCCTTGCCTGTCAGGTGGTACATATTTAGGAAGGTTAGCTATGTGAGCATCAAATTGGGCTTTATGTAGCTTCAAATCCTGGAGTTCTTTTATCACTTGGAGCCTTTTTCCATATTCTTCTTTTGATCTTTCAATTTCTTGTCTTTCATACTCCAATTGTGCATTTAATTCTTCCTTAGTCATAAATTCATAATTTTCTTCAGGGGCTACAATATTAATAGGCTCATTCTGATTACTTCCCATTTCCTAATCATATTCATGTTGTCTTATGATTCTTTTAGCCTCAAGTCTAGCCCTAAATTCTTCTTCTTTCTGAGGATCTAGCTGATAGAAAAGATTCATTTTCTCTTGAGGAGTATGCAATTCTCCTACTGAGCTATTTTCATTTGTTAATGTATCATAGCCATTATATGTCTCAAAGTGATGTTTTGATGCTTTATCATTGTTTTTCATGAACATTTCATCGGATGCCTTCTTACCCTTATCATTCTTATGTGTCCATTTATTATTGTCACTAGGACCTCCTCTATATAGGGACCTTCTGATGTGCACGTGGTGAACTATTGTGATAGTATGATGTGTGTTTTATGTTATGAGAGTCGCCACTCACTTATGTGGAAGTGAGAAAATTTTATAACTTCTTATTCCCAACAGAGTCTGTGTAAGATTTTTCACTCTATGACAAAGGCCCTGACTCTGAGTTGACTCTCGAGTAGAGTCACCAAATTGTTAGGGCTCAAAAATGCTGGTTTGAAACCACAAGAGGTTACCAAGCTCTTGACATGTTTTTAACTAACGTACAAGTCCAAATAATATATTTGAACCTTCTCTTTAGGAACTACCAAACCTAGGTAGGTGTACCTATGCAAATGAGGCAGACTTTGACTATTTGTTTCCTACTTAAGCAATCTATCCACAATGGAAATTGGGAGTGGACAGATGCAAACTTATTTGGTATAAATTGTATTAGCAATAACTGAATATGTTCAATTAACAAATGTAAAGTTTTGAAAATGAATTGGATAAAACTAAATGATGAGATGGATAAGACCGGTGCCTTGTTGGGTATATGGAGTCTAATGAAGATTTAGAATATGTGACCTATATTAACAATAATTCAAACTATTTGGCACACTATTATTTGTTTATAACTTGTATAAACATGCAAGAATGCATAATTACCAAGTTCTTCTTACTGATCCAACTGACCTTTTCCAGATTATTGTGATTAATTAAAAGAATTTAATCCTTGATTGAAGTACTCAATTAACTGAACCACACAAAAACAACCAATGTGCTTTGATAAATTGAAAAATATCCTTGATACATCAATTTAAATAATAAGGAACTGTCAGCCTTGGAGACAACCAGATAATATTTTTAGTAAATCCCAACAAATAATTGATACTAGTATGAGGCCACAAAATTAGATATCTTTCATTGACTTCTTCAAAATTTGTACATGCATCATGGTCTTTTGAAATGTAAACATTTTATCTATCCCTACTCGCCTGCTACTTTCTCCTATATCTAATCTAATAATTCCTTTTGGTCTTGGTATCTCTTAATTATATGAGAGGCAACAAGCTTCAGACCAAAGGACATGTCTTTTAATAAAAAACATATTTATGAAATTAAGCATAACTGAAAGAAACTAACATGTGTGTTAATCCGTTAATTTTAGAGTAAAATCCTATGGCATCTAAAACCTGTGCAAAGCTTTTACTGTATGATAATTTCTCTATGTGATGCAGATGATAAATCTTCATCGGAGCCCAAATACTTCTCCTGCCACTTACTAATTGTTAGATCATTGAGCCATTTAAATTCTCATGCAGATGCAAAATTTATGAGATGAATTTTCCATCTATTGTACAGGAGATTCCTAACATCCACTATGAACTTTGTGTATCCATTGTCAATTCTGATAATCCCATCAAGTAAAGTTTGGAATTTTTTCGGATTTATCTCCCCATCATCCTAAATATCATCAGATTCCTCTTCTGATAGCCTGATCTTAGGATCATGAGGCTCTTGAAATTTTTGTTGCTCTGCTACTTCCTTCATTTCAGTCAGAGCCAAAACTACCTCTTCTTCTTCATCATCACTTGATCCATAATCAACCAATGACTCAATCTTCTATTTCTTGGCCCGGGATTCATGTGTAGGAGATGGAGGGGATGGATTTGTAGGTTATGGGGGTGGTGAATGTGATACAGATGCTTCATGTGATGGTTGGTGGGCTGTGGGAAGTGGAATTAACCCCTCATCTTGGGCCTTTTTATGAAATTCACCAAATGTTTCGAGGATCATTTGCATCCTTTTGAGAAGATTGGGTTCATCTACAAAACATGTTTTAAAACTTTTATTTTTCTCCTTCTTCTAATCTTCCCACTTCATCATCATTATCCATCTCCTTCTAGTCTAAAATACATCAGTAAAATATACCAAATTCCTTATTACATCCTCCTTAAGGTCAAATACATGAGATATGGCCCTTTTTGTTAACAAGTTCCTTCTGATCATATTAATATGACCCTCTAGGTCACATATTCTTTCCTTTCCAAAATTGATGGGGTAATTGACCCTCATGAACCTATTGACATCACAGATGGCACAACAACATTGTAAACAGAATATTGCTACTCTGTTTCTCCTGAAAGAGAAAGATGATCACATGGATATCCTAGCTCCCAAGGTCCTTGTAGTTTGGTCTCAACTGTGTTGATGTCCCTCAGTGGTCAATGTAATAGTAATATTCAAGGGGCCTGCTGGTGTTGAGCTTTTGGACTGTTGTGGGTTAAACATGAATTTAAATCTACTCTAACCGTGGTTTTCAAAGAAATAGAAAAAGATGAATCAGGGCTTTGGGACAGAAAAGAATGACACTTCATCCAAATTAACCAGACCTATTGCTTTTCAAGGAATTCCTAACTAAAACTATAGAAAAAACTTAACTTGTGACTAACACACAATTTCATTCATTCACAGTGCTGAATTTAATAGCAGATTGCAAGTTGCCATTCAAATAAAACATAAAATCAAACTTCATTCCTTGAGAGCTTCCCAAATCAGATGATTAATTCAAGACAAACACCATTCTGAAACACAACATGAAATAGATTTTAATCTGGTTGCTACTGTTAGTGAAATAGATAAGCAACATTTACAAAGCTGGCACAATCACCAGTGTACAGAAAATCTATGATTTCAAATTGTTTCCATTTACACTAAGAAAGCTGAACGATACATTAGTCTATTCTAAATCTAACTCCTACTCTAAGAAGACAAAAGAAGGTCCTATTACAAAGAATCAAGATCAGGTTCTATCCCCTCTATTCCTATTTGTTCTAATCCTACTAGTTCCACTCTTAATTCTACCCTAGAAGTTCTAACCTTTATAAAGAGGCAAGAATGCCTTATATATAGGATGTACCAACAAGAATGTGTTGTCCCCTGCACTAGGGTTTACAAAATATCTTCTTGGTTGCAGGAAGGTCGACTCTTAGATCTTTCGAAGGAAAGTCAGTTGTGCATTCAATGTAACACCCTGCTGTCCATGCTGATGAAGGATTTTTGGGAAAGATCCATAGATCTTTTGCTGATACAGCATTAACTCATCTATCTGCATGTCCATACTCAAACTCTATTGGGGTGGCCTTGAATGCTCATAATAGAAGCATTAATATCGATCTGCCTCCATCAGTGGTCACCACAACTGTCCCTCTGAGTCATGGTTTCTTCTATCACTCAACTTCCTTTTGTTCCGAACTGCTCTGCTCATTGACCATTCTTCTGGAAACACCATCGGGCCTTCTTGTAGATCTGAACACCATCGCCAAATTAGTCTATCATCATCTGTTCTCAGAAGGATTCTATCTTACCTGCCTTCTGTTAGCCTTTTCCATAGGGGTAGTCAACTAGTCAAAGGCCCCTCTTAGCTCCCCTTGATTGGACGGTCACTTGCCATGCAGGATCTCGAGTGGTCTAAAGGTGGTTCACTTGGCAATCTCATGTCGATGAGACACCCCTAGTGTCTCCCCAATGCGATTTCATCTCACAAAAGTTATCGGCAAGACTTCTTGTTCGGCCAGAGGTTATGACGAGTCCCCTATCGGTCATACCGATATCCTTCTTCACATGGGGAACTGATCTTCAATTTCGGGGAGACCATCATTTGTCGTTGTGACCTCATGGCGAAGTCCCTCATTTTTCTTGGAGTCTCCCTGAGTTCCTTTTACTCTCGTTGGGCTCACTTTGTCCTTTCAGTGTGACACTAGCAAGTCGGTGGGACATTTCACCTAAGGCCAGATCCTTGGAGAAGCTTCCTAGTGTCAGTGGGACACCTTACGCCAAACTCCCCTTCTCTTACCGAGCCCTACTTGTCATCGACAAGACTGCTCAATATCGCTGAGACCACATGGCGAGGATGCACCACCCTCAGCGAGCCTCTCCATGTTGGCAAGACTATCGCCTGTCACCGTGACATCATAGCGAAGCCCCTTCATTCGTTCGGAGTCTTCCTGATCTCTTCCCTTCCTCCGGTCTTCCTCCCTCGGTGTGACCTTCCTCCTTTGCCAAAACTTTTTGGCGAAGGTGTGATCCTTCGCCAAGCTCCATTTCTTTTGGTGGGGCCCCTATGTTGTCGGCAGGACCTAAGCACATTGGTAAGACCTCTTGGGGTATACCTTTCCTCTCTGTGAAGGGACATCCCGTCGGCGTGACCTCCCCCCTTCGATGGGACCTTATGGCGACATCAAAACCTTTTGCCTATTCCTTTCTATTTCAGGGAGACCCTTCTGTAGCCATGCTGACATGCTCTCTTTCATTCCACATGTGTCGCTGAGACTCCTATGTTTCATTGAAACCTTTGATCGAGTCCCCAGCCTTTCTATTTCAATGTGACCATCCGTGGTCAGGGAGACCCTATGGTGAAGCCACTTCATTTTGCCAATATGCCGACCCTTCCCCGTCGGCAAGACTCCCAGCATTCGGTGAGAGCACATACCAAAGGGACCAACTCACACCGAAGTGTGAGACCCATTTTGCTTAGTCGGTGAGACCTTAGGGATTCGTCGAGACATCTCAGCGAAGAGAGAACATTCTGCCAACAGTGTATGCCTTTTTCCGCCAGTCGGCGAGACCACCCAAAGATCTCACCGAGACTTCTCTCCAAAGGAAACCCCTCATGCCGATAGGAAATTCATGTCACTGGAATGATGATCCCTGTCATGCCGATAGATCCTGCATATGATTTCTGATCTCCATGACATTCCTAAGGTCTTGCCGATAGGCAACATAGACACACATTGATCAAAATGGATTATGGGTCAAGGAGACCGTGATAAACTTATGTCGATAAGAACCATAATGGGGAATATTTTGATTCTTTGGATTTCAAACGATCAAAGCCAAGCCACCAGTGTGTAAGAGTCTAAAAAAGTCTTGCCGACTTTTTCCTTAACTGATTTTCATAACCAACTAGATTGAGGACAGCCTCCAACCGAGCTCCCTTGACAAATATCATCCTATATGGCCTATTCCTGCAAAAATAGATACTTCCATTAGTCATCAGAAGGACATAAGATACACTATTATAAGAAACACTTTGGCTCATGATTTCTTCATATTCTGGGGAAATCCGCACAAGACAAATTTCTGTGAAGGAGAAAAACACCCGAAAAACTCGGAACAAATAGGGAACAATAGATTTCAAGAAAATCCGAAGGAGACAGAAAACTGTGAAAAAGAAGACACCGGGAAAATTCGGTCCACGAGGAATTCTGCAAAGACCAAAAATCCCCGAACAATAGCACCCAGCCGGAGTTCGAGCGAGATCCGGGAAAATCCAGATAGGGTGGAAAATCCTGAACTCAGGAGAAAACTCGAATTCCAACTGAGGCAAAACCAAAAACCAAAGGAAAAGAAAGGAAAAGAAAGGGGGACCCATTTTGTTCCAGATCAAAATGGGGTGGTTATGCAGGGCATAACAATTGGTGACTTGGCTGGGAAAATGGTTTAACCATTTTCAAGAATCTGAAGGATTCAGCTACCCAGAACTTCTAGTTCATGAACATCACAACTCCAATTGGGTCAGTTTTAGAAGCAAGGTTGAGCTAGGATCTCAAATGTAAGTCAACAATAGCTACCCCCTGAATCTATGTGTGTGCTTGATTGTGCATCACTCTCTCATGAATTTTTCTTCATCTTTTGGACAACAACGTGTAAGATTTGAACTACATGAGTTGATTTCCTTTTGGCTGTTGTGCAATGATATCCTAGGCATTGCTCTGCTACCATTCAAGCGTCCATAGCCCCAATGGAGATACGTCTAATTTTCTCACAGCATTGCTCTACTATTAGGTAGGCGTCCATAGCCCCGATAGAGATACTGGAATCGCCCATTCATATTGAAATCTCTTTTCTCTTTTGATAATTCTTTTCTTTTTCTTTTGAAGTTTCATATATTTCATTTAATTCTCTTTTCCTTTCAATATGTCAAATGTTGAACACCTGATCTGGGTTGAAAACTACCATGGACCTCATGACAGCACTTGGAAAATTGGATTTTTCACTCAAGTCTTACAACATTGCCATCCTAGGACAAATATACCATTACAAGAGGATATGATCTTATTGATTTGTAAAAGATTCAGGGAGAGCTAATGAAGGGTACTTACTTTGCACCTTGTTTTTGAGACCTTCCACAACTCTTATTGTTAATGGGTATAAGATAAAATTTTAGGACAGAATCACCCAACCAGAAAGTATGAAAATATCTAAACCATTTCTCCAAATGACCAAATTATGCTTCAGATAACAACCACCATTTTGAGGTAGAAAGAAACATACCAAACCCCCAAAGAACAAAACAAACAGAAAACAAAAGGAGACAGGGACAAGCGTACAAATAGGAAGCTATTTACAGACAAGAGCCACACTATTTACACAAAGAGCAGCATATTATTTACATAGAGGAAAGAGTTATTTACAAATAGAAGACAAAACAAACTATCTAGAAACAAAAACAAAAAGAACAAAAAAAAGGAAAAAAAGACCAAACAAAGGAAAACTAACTAAACCAAAAAACTAACACTAATCTATCCTAATCCTAAACTAGCCCAAAAGCTAAGCTCTACAAACACAAAACTGTAAAAATTCATACATTGACTTGACTGATTTTTCATTATGTGCAACAATCTTAACTTACTAGGTACAGTTCTAAACCTGGCAAATTTATCTTTATACTTAGAAATATAAGGTTTATAAGCAATAAGTTCATTCTGAGAGCATAAAGCTTGAAAGATTATCAACTATGGGTTCTCATCTTTTCCATGATTTACCCACAAACATGTTTTCCTATCCCCAACACCATAATCAAACTAAAAATTATTAAAACATAGAGGATAATGAAAGGACACCACCTGATTATGAATATTTTTAGTTACCAATGCAGACTTGTGGTGTATGATTTCCTCCTCACAAGGTCTCAGCTCATGGAACACCACTAGATCAGGGTTCGTCTTGCAATTAGGATACTCACTCACTTGCATCTCTGTATTCATCTCAGGCACGGAGTCAAATTTTTTTTGAATTTCTTGAGATGAAGTCTTACTTTGAACATTCTCTTGAGAGATGTCATCCCCCAGGGTTTGGTAATCTACCTCCAGCTTATCACCATTGATGTCAGGGATATTGGTACATGGTGAACAATGATTTCCTTTAGACTCACTTGAATGCATAGAGTCAGAGTCAGGAAAACACTTTCTCAATTCAGATTCCTCCACCAACACATGTGAGTAAACAAAATCAACATCAAGAAAAGACTCCCTGGTCTCATTCTCTTCGCTATGCTGAGGAGATTCAACTTCTAAGGTAGCCTCTTGGTCCTTTTCTTAGCATTCATCTGTTTCATCCAAATGTACCCCGCTATGAACCTCTTTAGGGAACACTTGACTGATCTGCACATCTACTTGGACTTCTTCTCTTAATATTTCATCTTGGCATTTGAGTCCTTGTCTTTGGCCACAAGATTCATTGGAAATCTCCTCTTGAAGTGTGTTATCTATTTCAATCTGTTCACTACTTAAATCAGTAGAGTCATCCTCTTGTATTAACCCACCAAGGTGTGTCTCTTCCTCATTCACCATCATTGAAGAATCTATGAATGCCTCGGTGAATCGATTCTCCACTTCCATCAAGTTTTCACTCTTCACACAATTATTCTCATCATGTTGGACAGACTGATCATCATTCTCATGTGTGCTAGTTGTTTCATCCTCCTTATTGAGGGGATACGTACTCCAAGGACCCTCCATAAGTATTCCTTCCCTAGTGATTAGTTTCTTGAAATACAAGTCCATCCTTCCTAGGAAGACATGGAAATCCATCTGAGAGTGCTGATCAGTTTTATGTATCCTACAACCACTTGGCCCAACAAGTTCGGATAGTTTCAAATCTCCCAGCCCTTCTAATTTCTCCCTTATTCGATTTGGCATATGAGGGATATCAATCTAGCATGAACCATGTCTCTCTGTCCATCCCTCATCACCCTGACTCTCATCTTGGTCAGAAAAGTTTACCTTATCTCCTTCAAAACCATCATTAGTACTAGCATTTTTAACAAAGCTAGATTATATCTTGAGATTTCCATTATGCTCTAAATTTACATCCATTTCATGCTTTTCACCAAACAAGTCATCAAAATTATATTCTAGCGAATCAAATGTTCGATCTAGAACTTCATTGTGATGTAATGGAGTATGCTTTGTAAGATGACTGAAAATAGATGATATGGTTATAACTTCATTGACAAGTGGAGTATTTAACTCTATGATTGGATTTTGTAGGGATGAATTCTCCCCATGGTCTTGTGTGTGATGGACTTGATATGGGGTATGGGAAAATGTCATGCTTGGACCATTAAGAAGGTGGTAGCTGCTTGGTGAGAACGATTGCATCTGGGTAGGCACGGTGGGTGGAGTGGCATAAGGCTACAGATGATGGCAGTTTGTAAGCACAAGAGGGTTATAACCTTGAGTTTGGCTATTTGAATTTCTAGTGTCACCTCCAAATTGTGCCAATAAGAGAACCATTTTAAATGGATCATGCAAGGATGTAGCCTCACCACAATATCTGACTTTGGTTGCAAATGAAAGGTTTAAACCCCAATAATAATGTTCTATCAGTATATGATCATCTACAACCAAACCTAAAGATTGAATCCTTTGATACATAAACATAAATCTATGATTAAATTGATAAATGAGTTCTGATGGTTT
>VDFB02000008.1:341547334-342050454 GCA_007258455.2 Sequoia sempervirens
CTTTTAATAAAAAACATATTTATGAAATTAAGCATAACTGAAAGAAACTAACATGTGTGTTAATCCGTTAATTTTAGAGTAAAATCCTATGGCATCTAAAACCTGTGCAAAGCTTTTACTGTATGATAATTTCTCTATGTGATGCAGATGATAAATCTTCATCGGAGCCCAAATACTTCTCCTGCCACTTACTAATTGTTAGATCATTGAGCCATTTAAATTCTCATGCAGATGCAAAATTTATGAGATGAATTTTCCATCTATTGTACAGGAGATTCCTAACATCCACTATGAACTTTGTGTATCCATTGTCAATTCTGATAATCCCATCAAGTAAAGTTTGGAATTTTTTCGGATTTATCTCCCCATCATCCTAAATATCATCAGATTCCTCTTCTGATAGCCTGATCTTAGGATCATGAGGCTCTTGAAATTTTTGTTGCTCTGCTACTTCCTTCATTTCAGTCAGAGCCAAAACTACCTCTTCTTCTTCATCATCACTTGATCCATAATCAACCAATGACTCAATCTTCTATTTCTTGGCCCGGGATTCATGTGTAGGAGATGGAGGGGATGGATTTGTAGGTTATGGGGGTGGTGAATGTGATACAGATGCTTCATGTGATGGTTGGTGGGCTGTGGGAAGTGGAATTAACCCCTCATCTTGGGCCTTTTTATGAAATTCACCAAATGTTTCGAGGATCATTTGCATCCTTTTGAGAAGATTGGGTTCATCTACAAAACATGTTTTAAAACTTTTATTTTTCTCCTTCTTCTAATCTTCCCACTTCATCATCATTATCCATCTCCTTCTAGTCTAAAATACATCAGTAAAATATACCAAATTCCTTATTACATCCTCCTTAAGGTCAAATACATGAGATATGGCCCTTTTTGTTAACAAGTTCCTTCTGATCATATTAATATGACCCTCTAGGTCACATATTCTTTCCTTTCCAAAATTGATGGGGTAATTGACCCTCATGAACCTATTGACATCACAGATGGCACAACAACATTGTAAACAGAATATTGCTACTCTGTTTCTCCTGAAAGAGAAAGATGATCACATGGATATCCTAGCTCCCAAGGTCCTTGTAGTTTGGTCTCAACTGTGTTGATGTCCCTCAGTGGTCAATGTAATAGTAATATTCAAGGGGCCTGCTGGTGTTGAGCTTTTGGACTGTTGTGGGTTAAACATGAATTTAAATCTACTCTAACCGTGGTTTTCAAAGAAATAGAAAAAGATGAATCAGGGCTTTGGGACAGAAAAGAATGACACTTCATCCAAATTAACCAGACCTATTGCTTTTCAAGGAATTCCTAACTAAAACTATAGAAAAAACTTAACTTGTGACTAACACACAATTTCATTCATTCACAGTGCTGAATTTAATAGCAGATTGCAAGTTGCCATTCAAATAAAACATAAAATCAAACTTCATTCCTTGAGAGCTTCCCAAATCAGATGATTAATTCAAGACAAACACCATTCTGAAACACAACATGAAATAGATTTTAATCTGGTTGCTACTGTTAGTGAAATAGATAAGCAACATTTACAAAGCTGGCACAATCACCAGTGTACAGAAAATCTATGATTTCAAATTGTTTCCATTTACACTAAGAAAGCTGAACGATACATTAGTCTATTCTAAATCTAACTCCTACTCTAAGAAGACAAAAGAAGGTCCTATTACAAAGAATCAAGATCAGGTTCTATCCCCTCTATTCCTATTTGTTCTAATCCTACTAGTTCCACTCTTAATTCTACCCTAGAAGTTCTAACCTTTATAAAGAGGCAAGAATGCCTTATATATAGGATGTACCAACAAGAATGTGTTGTCCCCTGCACTAGGGTTTACAAAATATCTTCTTGGTTGCAGGAAGGTCGACTCTTAGATCTTTCGAAGGAAAGTCAGTTGTGCATTCAATGTAACACCCTGCTGTCCATGCTGATGAAGGATTTTTGGGAAAGATCCATAGATCTTTTGCT
The DNA here is from genome assembly GCA_007258455.2 of Sequoia sempervirens. Lineage (NCBI taxonomy): Eukaryota > Viridiplantae > Streptophyta > Pinopsida > Cupressales > Cupressaceae > Sequoia > Sequoia sempervirens. Next base: position 341,549,331 of record VDFB02000008.1, read on the forward strand.
GATACAGCATTAACTCATCTATCTGCATGTCCATACTCAAACTCTATTGGGGTGGCCTTGAATGCTCATAATAGAAGCATTAATATCGATCTGCCTCCATCAGTGGTCACCACAACTGTCCCTCTGAGTCATGGTTTCTTCTATCACTCAACTTCCTTTTGTTCCGAACTGCTCTGCTCATTGACCATTCTTCTGGAAACACCATCGGGCCTTCTTGTAGATCTGAACACCATCGCCAAATTAGTCTATCATCATCTGTTCTCAGAAGGATTCTATCTTACCTGCCTTCTGTTAGCCTTTTCCATAGGGGTAGTCAACTAGTCAAAGGCCCCTCTTAGCTCCCCTTGATTGGACGGTCACTTGCCATGCAGGATCTCGAGTGGTCTAAAGGTGGTTCACTTGGCAATCTCATGTCGATGAGACACCCCTAGTGTCTCCCCAATGCGATTTCATCTCACAAAAGTTATCGGCAAGACTTCTTGTTCGGCCAGAGGTTATGACGAGTCCCCTATCGGTCATACCGATATCCTTCTTCACATGGGGAACTGATCTTCAATTTCGGGGAGACCATCATTTGTCGTTGTGACCTCATGGCGAAGTCCCTCATTTTTCTTGGAGTCTCCCTGAGTTCCTTTTACTCTCGTTGGGCTCACTTTGTCCTTTCAGTGTGACACTAGCAAGTCGGTGGGACATTTCACCTAAGGCCAGATCCTTGGAGAAGCTTCCTAGTGTCAGTGGGACACCTTACGCCAAACTCCCCTTCTCTTACCGAGCCCTACTTGTCATCGACAAGACTGCTCAATATCGCTGAGACCACATGGCGAGGATGCACCACCCTCAGCGAGCCTCTCCATGTTGGCAAGACTATCGCCTGTCACCGTGACATCATAGCGAAGCCCCTTCATTCGTTCGGAGTCTTCCTGATCTCTTCCCTTCCTCCGGTCTTCCTCCCTCGGTGTGACCTTCCTCCTTTGCCAAAACTTTTTGGCGAAGGTGTGATCCTTCGCCAAGCTCCATTTCTTTTGGTGGGGCCCCTATGTTGTCGGCAGGACCTAAGCACATTGGTAAGACCTCTTGGGGTATACCTTTCCTCTCTGTGAAGGGACATCCCGTCGGCGTGACCTCCCCCCTTCGATGGGACCTTATGGCGACATCAAAACCTTTTGCCTATTCCTTTCTATTTCAGGGAGACCCTTCTGTAGCCATGCTGACATGCTCTCTTTCATTCCACATGTGTCGCTGAGACTCCTATGTTTCATTGAAACCTTTGATCGAGTCCCCAGCCTTTCTATTTCAATGTGACCATCCGTGGTCAGGGAGACCCTATGGTGAAGCCACTTCATTTTGCCAATATGCCGACCCTTCCCCGTCGGCAAGACTCCCAGCATTCGGTGAGAGCACATACCAAAGGGACCAACTCACACCGAAGTGTGAGACCCATTTTGCTTAGTCGGTGAGACCTTAGGGATTCGTCGAGACATCTCAGCGAAGAGAGAACATTCTGCCAACAGTGTATGCCTTTTTCCGCCAGTCGGCGAGACCACCCAAAGATCTCACCGAGACTTCTCTCCAAAGGAAACCCCTCATGCCGATAGGAAATTCATGTCACTGGAATGATGATCCCTGTCATGCCGATAGATCCTGCATATGATTTCTGATCTCCATGACATTCCTAAGGTCTTGCCGATAGGCAACATAGACACACATTGATCAAAATGGATTATGGGTCAAGGAGACCGTGATAAACTTATGTCGATAAGAACCATAATGGGGAATATTTTGATTCTTTGGATTTCAAACGATCAAAGCCAAGCCACCAGTGTGTAAGAGTCTAAAAAAGTCTTGCCGACTTTTTCCTTAACTGATTTTCATAACCAACTAGATTGAGGACAGCCTCCAACCGAGCTCCCTTGACAAATATCATCCTATATGGCCTATTCCTGCAAAAATAGATACTTCCATTAGTCATCAGAAGGACATAAGATACACTATTATAAGAAACACTTTGGCTCATGATTTCTTCATATTCTGGGGAAATCCGCACAAGACAAATTTCTGTGAAGGAGAAAAACACCCGAAAAACTCGGAACAAATAGGGAACAATAGATTTCAAGAAAATCCGAAGGAGACAGAAAACTGTGAAAAAGAAGACACCGGGAAAATTCGGTCCACGAGGAATTCTGCAAAGACCAAAAATCCCCGAACAATAGCACCCAGCCGGAGTTCGAGCGAGATCCGGGAAAATCCAGATAGGGTGGAAAATCCTGAACTCAGGAGAAAACTCGAATTCCAACTGAGGCAAAACCAAAAACCAAAGGAAAAGAAAGGAAAAGAAAGGGGGACCCATTTTGTTCCAGATCAAAATGGGGTGGTTATGCAGGGCATAACAATTGGTGACTTGGCTGGGAAAATGGTTTAACCATTTTCAAGAATCTGAAGGATTCAGCTACCCAGAACTTCTAGTTCATGAACATCACAACTCCAATTGGGTCAGTTTTAGAAGCAAGGTTGAGCTAGGATCTCAAATGTAAGTCAACAATAGCTACCCCCTGAATCTATGTGTGTGCTTGATTGTGCATCACTCTCTCATGAATTTTTCTTCATCTTTTGGACAACAACGTGTAAGATTTGAACTACATGAGTTGATTTCCTTTTGGCTGTTGTGCAATGATATCCTAGGCATTGCTCTGCTACCATTCAAGCGTCCATAGCCCCAATGGAGATACGTCTAATTTTCTCACAGCATTGCTCTACTATTAGGTAGGCGTCCATAGCCCCGATAGAGATACTGGAATCGCCCATTCATATTGAAATCTCTTTTCTCTTTTGATAATTCTTTTCTTTTTCTTTTGAAGTTTCATATATTTCATTTAATTCTCTTTTCCTTTCAATATGTCAAATGTTGAACACCTGATCTGGGTTGAAAACTACCATGGACCTCATGACAGCACTTGGAAAATTGGATTTTTCACTCAAGTCTTACAACATTGCCATCCTAGGACAAATATACCATTACAAGAGGATATGATCTTATTGATTTGTAAAAGATTCAGGGAGAGCTAATGAAGGGTACTTACTTTGCACCTTGTTTTTGAGACCTTCCACAACTCTTATTGTTAATGGGTATAAGATAAAATTTTAGGACAGAATCACCCAACCAGAAAGTATGAAAATATCTAAACCATTTCTCCAAATGACCAAATTATGCTTCAGATAACAACCACCATTTTGAGGTAGAAAGAAACATACCAAACCCCCAAAGAACAAAACAAACAGAAAACAAAAGGAGACAGGGACAAGCGTACAAATAGGAAGCTATTTACAGACAAGAGCCACACTATTTACACAAAGAGCAGCATATTATTTACATAGAGGAAAGAGTTATTTACAAATAGAAGACAAAACAAACTATCTAGAAACAAAAACAAAAAGAACAAAAAAAAGGAAAAAAAGACCAAACAAAGGAAAACTAACTAAACCAAAAAACTAACACTAATCTATCCTAATCCTAAACTAGCCCAAAAGCTAAGCTCTACAAACACAAAACTGTAAAAATTCATACATTGACTTGACTGATTTTTCATTATGTGCAACAATCTTAACTTACTAGGTACAGTTCTAAACCTGGCAAATTTATCTTTATACTTAGAAATATAAGGTTTATAAGCAATAAGTTCATTCTGAGAGCATAAAGCTTGAAAGATTATCAACTATGGGTTCTCATCTTTTCCATGATTTACCCACAAACATGTTTTCCTATCCCCAACACCATAATCAAACTAAAAATTATTAAAACATAGAGGATAATGAAAGGACACCACCTGATTATGAATATTTTTAGTTACCAATGCAGACTTGTGGTGTATGATTTCCTCCTCACAAGGTCTCAGCTCATGGAACACCACTAGATCAGGGTTCGTCTTGCAATTAGGATACTCACTCACTTGCATCTCTGTATTCATCTCAGGCACGGAGTCAAATTTTTTTTGAATTTCTTGAGATGAAGTCTTACTTTGAACATTCTCTTGAGAGATGTCATCCCCCAGGGTTTGGTAATCTACCTCCAGCTTATCACCATTGATGTCAGGGATATTGGTACATGGTGAACAATGATTTCCTTTAGACTCACTTGAATGCATAGAGTCAGAGTCAGGAAAACACTTTCTCAATTCAGATTCCTCCACCAACACATGTGAGTAAACAAAATCAACATCAAGAAAAGACTCCCTGGTCTCATTCTCTTCGCTATGCTGAGGAGATTCAACTTCTAAGGTAGCCTCTTGGTCCTTTTCTTAGCATTCATCTGTTTCATCCAAATGTACCCCGCTATGAACCTCTTTAGGGAACACTTGACTGATCTGCACATCTACTTGGACTTCTTCTCTTAATATTTCATCTTGGCATTTGAGTCCTTGTCTTTGGCCACAAGATTCATTGGAAATCTCCTCTTGAAGTGTGTTATCTATTTCAATCTGTTCACTACTTAAATCAGTAGAGTCATCCTCTTGTATTAACCCACCAAGGTGTGTCTCTTCCTCATTCACCATCATTGAAGAATCTATGAATGCCTCGGTGAATCGATTCTCCACTTCCATCAAGTTTTCACTCTTCACACAATTATTCTCATCATGTTGGACAGACTGATCATCATTCTCATGTGTGCTAGTTGTTTCATCCTCCTTATTGAGGGGATACGTACTCCAAGGACCCTCCATAAGTATTCCTTCCCTAGTGATTAGTTTCTTGAAATACAAGTCCATCCTTCCTAGGAAGACATGGAAATCCATCTGAGAGTGCTGATCAGTTTTATGTATCCTACAACCACTTGGCCCAACAAGTTCGGATAGTTTCAAATCTCCCAGCCCTTCTAATTTCTCCCTTATTCGATTTGGCATATGAGGGATATCAATCTAGCATGAACCATGTCTCTCTGTCCATCCCTCATCACCCTGACTCTCATCTTGGTCAGAAAAGTTTACCTTATCTCCTTCAAAACCATCATTAGTACTAGCATTTTTAACAAAGCTAGATTATATCTTGAGATTTCCATTATGCTCTAAATTTACATCCATTTCATGCTTTTCACCAAACAAGTCATCAAAATTATATTCTAGCGAATCAAATGTTCGATCTAGAACTTCATTGTGATGTAATGGAGTATGCTTTGTAAGATGACTGAAAATAGATGATATGGTTATAACTTCATTGACAAGTGGAGTATTTAACTCTATGATTGGATTTTGTAGGGATGAATTCTCCCCATGGTCTTGTGTGTGATGGACTTGATATGGGGTATGGGAAAATGTCATGCTTGGACCATTAAGAAGGTGGTAGCTGCTTGGTGAGAACGATTGCATCTGGGTAGGCACGGTGGGTGGAGTGGCATAAGGCTACAGATGATGGCAGTTTGTAAGCACAAGAGGGTTATAACCTTGAGTTTGGCTATTTGAATTTCTAGTGTCACCTCCAAATTGTGCCAATAAGAGAACCATTTTAAATGGATCATGCAAGGATGTAGCCTCACCACAATATCTGACTTTGGTTGCAAATGAAAGGTTTAAACCCCAATAATAATGTTCTATCAGTATATGATCATCTACAACCAAACCTAAAGATTGAATCCTTTGATACATAAACATAAATCTATGATTAAATTGATAAATGAGTTCTGATGGTTTCCTTTTTGTAGTTGTAAATTCAAACAATGGCTCTTGTGTTTGAGGACCAAACTGATCTAAGAATTAGATTTCTAACTCCGCCCATGAATAAATAGATTATGATGGTAGACAAACATACCATTGTCTTGTTGAGCCTTGAAGTGTTTTGATGAATAATTGACAGACAACATCCTCATGCAGAACATTGAGAAAAGTAAGTATATTCCTGCAAATTCCAACATGTTCAGAAGCATTTTGCCCATTGTTAGGGAAAAATAAAGGAAGCCTATCATACAAGTGACCAAGGATTTCATGGAAAAATCCTGGTATATACAAAGGGCTACCCATCAGAGTTGGGTCCTCCAAGACCTGACCCAATCCAACTCACAACGATCCAAAATTACTCATAGGGCCCTCCTTCTAGCGCCAGTTACTGTTGACGTCCTAGATGGCACAACAACATTGCAAATAGAATATTGCTACTCTATTTCTCCTAAAAGATAAAGATGATCACATGGATATCTTAGCTCCCAAGGTCCTTCTAGTTCGGTCTCAATTTTGCTGATGTCCCTCAGTGGTTAGTGTAACAGTAATATTCAAGGGGCCTGCTGGTGTTGAGCTTTTGGACTGTTGTGGGTTAAACATGAATTTAAATCTACTCTAACTGGGGTTTTCAAAGAAATAGAAAAAGATGGATCAGGGATTTGGTACAGAAAAGAATGACACTTCATCTGAATTAACCAAACATGTTGCGTTCCAAGGAATTCCTAACTAAAACTGTAGAAAAAACTTAACTTGTGACTAACACACAGTTTCATTCATTCACAGTGCTGAATTCAACAGCAGATTGCAAGTTACCATTCAAATAAAACATAAAATAAAACTTCATTCCTTGAGAGCTTCCCAAATCAGATGATTAATTCAAGACAAACACCATTTTGAAACACAACATGAAATAGATTTTAATCTGGTTGCTTCTATTGTTAGTGAAAGAGATAAGCAACATTTACAAAGCTGGCACAATCACCAGTGTACAAAAAATCTATGATTTCAAATTGTTTCCATTTACACTAGAAGAAAGTTGAAAGATAAATTAGTCTATTCTGAATCTAACTCCTACTCTAAGAAGACAAAAGAAGGTCCTATTACAAAGAATCAGGATCAGCTTCTATCCCCTCTATTCCTATTTGTTCTAATCCTACCAGTTCCACTCTTAACTCTACCCTAGAAGTTCTAACCTTTACAAAGAGGCAAGAATGCCTTATATATAGGATGTACCAATAGGAATGTGTTGTCCCCTACACTAGGGTTTACAAAATATCTTCTTGGTTGCAGGAAGGTCGACTCTCAGATCTTTCAGAGGAAATTTGGTTGTGTATTTAATGTAACGCCCTGCTGTCCATGCTGATGAAGGATTTCTGGGAAAGATTTGTAGATCTTTTGCTGCTGCAACATTAACTCATCTATCTATGTGTCCATACTCAAACTCTATTGGGGTTACCTTGAATGCTCAGAATATCAACATTAATATCGATCTGCCTCCATCAGCGGTCACCACAGCTGTCCCTCTAAGTCATGGTTTCTTCTGTCACTCGGCTTCCTTTTGTTCCAAACTCCTCTGCTCATTGACCATTCTTCTGGAAATGCCATTGGGCCTTCTTGTAGATCTGAACACCATCGCCAAATTAGTCTATCATCATCTATTCTCAGAAGGAGTCTATCTTACCTGCCTTCTGTTAGCCTTCTCCACAGGGGCGGTCAACGAGTGAAAGGCCCCTCTTAGCTCCCCCTGATTGGATGGTCACGTGCCATGCAGGATCTCAAGGGGTTAAAAGGTGGTTCACTTGGCAATCGCATGTCGGTGAGACACCCCTAGTGTCTCCCCGATGTGATTTCATCTCACAACAATTATCGGCAAGACTTCTTGTTTGGCCAGAGGTTGTGACGAGTCCCCTATCGGTCATACCGATATCCTTCTTCACATGGGGAACTGATCTTCAATGTCAGGGAGACCATCATTTTTCATTCTGACCTCATGATGAAGTCCCTCATTTCGCTTGGAATCTCCCCGAGTTCCTTTTACTCTAGCTAGGCTCACTTTGTCATTTTAGTGTGACACTAGCAAGTTGGCAGGATTTTTTTCCTAAGGCCAGATCCTTGGGCGAGCTTCCTAGTGTCGGTGGGACACCCTTGAATTGGGGACACCTTACCCCGAACTCCCCTTCTCTTACTGAGCCCTACTTGTCATCGACAAACTCCTTAATATCGTTGAGACATCCTGGGGAGGATGCACCACCCTCAGCAAGCCTCTCCATGTCAGCGAGACTATCGCCTATCACCGTGACATCATAGCGAAGCCCCTTCGTTCGTTTGGAGTCTTCTTGATCTCTTCCCATCCTCTCCGGTCTTCCGGCCTTTGGTGTGACCTTCCTCCTTCGCCAATATTTTTGGGTGAAGGCTGATCCTTTGTCGAGCTACATTTCTTTGCGGGCTCTATGTTGTCAGCAAGACCTCGTGGCGTATACCTTTCCTCTTCGCAAAGGGACATCCCGTCGGCGTGACCTGCCCCCTTCGCCGGGACCTTATGGCGACATCACAACCTTTTGCCGATTCCTTTCTATTTCAGGGAGACCCTTCTATAGCCATGCTGACATGCTCTCTTTCATTCCACATGTGTCACTGAGACTCCTATGTTTCATTGAAACCTTTGATCGAGTCCCCAACCTTTCTATTTCGATTTGACCATCCGTGGTTGGGGAGACCCTATGGCAAAGCCACTTCATTTTGCCGATATGTGGACCCTTCCTCATTGGCCAGACTCTTGGCGTTCGTTGAGAGCACATACCGAATGGAACAACTCATGCCAAAGTGTGAGACCCATTTTTCTTAGTTGGTGAGACCTTAGGGATTCGCCGACACATCTCGGGAAAGAGAGAACATTCTGCCGATAGTGTATGCCTTTTGCCGCCGGTTGGTGAGACACAAAGATCTCGCTGAGACTTCTCTCTGAAGGAAACCCCTCATGCCAATAGGTAATTCATGTAACTGGGATGATGACCCCTATCATGCTGATAGATCCTACATATGATTTCTAATCACCATGACAATCCTGAGGTCTTGTCGATAGGCAACACAGACGCACATTGATCAAAATGGATTATGGGTCGGGGAGACCGTGATAAACTTATGCCAATAAGATCCATAATGGGGAATATTTTGATTCTTTGGATTTCAAAAAATCAGAGCCAAGCCACCAGTCGGTAAGAGTCTGAAAATTTCTTGCCGACTTTTGCGTTAACTGATTTTCCTAACCAACTGGATCGAGGACAGCCTCCAACCGAGCTCCCTTGACAAATATCATCCTGTATGGCCTGTTCCTGCAAAAATAGATACTTCCATTATTCATCAAAAGGACATAAGATACACTATCATAAGAAACACTTTGGCTCATGATTTCTTTAGATTCCAGGGAAATCCACGCAGGATGAATTTCCGCAAAGGAAAAAAACACTCGGCAAACCCGAAACAAATAGGGAACAACAAATTTTGAGAAAATCCGAAGGAGACAAAAAATTGCGAAAAAGAAGACACCGGGAAAATCCGGTCCACGAGGAATTCCACGAAGACCAAAAATCCCCAACAATAGTGCCCAACCGAAGTTCGAGCGAGATCCGGGAAAATTTGGATAGGGTGGAAAATCCTGAACCCAGGAGAAAACCTGAATTCCAACTGAGGCAAAGCCAAAATCCAAAGGAAAAGAAAGGAAAAGAAAGGGGGACCCATTTTGTTCCAGATCAAAATGGGGTGGTTATGTAGGGCATAACAAAACCTTTGTAATTTCTTGAACATATCAGATCTGATAGATAATTCTTCAAACACTATCAAATTAGGTAAAATGTTCCTTTTCTCTGATTCCTCATTAAATCATGCTCCATCCAGAGCATTTTCCACATGACCTCTAGAAAGCATACCCTTGCAGGCACAAATTTAGGCAATATGTGTGGTGCTTGATCGCACTCATATACCCTGATAATAGTGTGTTGTGGCATAAGGAACCAATTAGCATAATTATGGGTATAGCCCTAGTATGGCTTATACTACATAGGCCTCATTACACTCATCAATGATTTAGGTAACCTCAGTGTTGGGTAACCAAGGGAAGCTATCAACCTAACAATAAAGTCATCTCTAAATATAAAATAATCACATTCTATACACCTACTATCCCAAATATAAACTAATTATGTATAGGGAATATTACTCCATTCTCTTGTGTGCATAACTTCATTCTTATAGTCCATTTCATTTCATTTTGATAAAAAAATTAAATGACACCAAAAAAAAAAAAAATCTAAAGGAAATGGGAGCCTTAGCCTCTCTGACTTGCAACAAACCCTCATGTAGTTTCTCTTCAATCACAAATGCAAAATCAAATTCTACATTTGACTTAGGGTGCTGAATGATCATAGCCATCCTCACCAATCCTACTGACATATTTTATTTTGCATCTATCCCCAGTACTTGACACAATGCATGATAGGTATTTTTGAAGTAAACTTGAAAGTTTGAAACTAGGAAAGGCTCAATTTTTTAGGAAGGGATGGGAAGTATTATGCTATTATCACCCCTCTTCATATGCAATGGGAGCTCATCACTTCTATAGGTTCTTCTCAACCTCTTGTACTCTTGTTCTAGCTTCCCCAACTTTACCTTTGTAATAGCTTGTTTGTTTAGGTTAAATCATTTAATAATGGCCTCCCTTGAAACATCGACTAAACACCCACCATCTGGAAGAATGAAAATTTTAGTTGGGGCATGGTAGCTATGGGCTAGGGATTTAATCAACTCAACATCTATGAAAATATTTGGAACAATCAATTTGGCTAAATCAAGGGTCCAGGGATTTGATGTTGGAACCTTATCATTTATATTTTGATAGAAATACCAATACAAATTCCACCCTGACTGAGGAACAATAGGGTCTCTACATTCTTGATCTAAATCCCTAAAAACCATTTTATGCCCTTTATCTACTAAACCAGGTAATAAAGAAAGAAATGGAGACTGTAAAGAGGGTTTAATAGCTTTGACTTCAACCTTTTTAGCTCCTACTTCAACTTTCTTTGGTGCCATTGTTACAAAATTCAAAGAGTGATGAGCAGAGCTTACCCAGAGAGATGATTTTCCTTAGAGAATTCCCTTTACTCTCACACCTTAAGCTCGTCTACACCTAGTTTCTCTTATTATGAATGGGAAATCTCAATCTACTTCGTGTATGTTTTCACCAAAATTCATTAACTCTTGGCTCATAAATTTAGTACATAATTCAAATCTTTGTATCGAGCTCAATTTCATATTTTGATGTTGACTGATGTGACTGGCATGCTTTAAATGACCCAACGACTGCTTTACTGTGTTACCTCATGTCACTTTTCACTCCCCCATGGTACTGCAGTATGTTTTGTTATCATTCTTTAGTATACCGCTCTAGCACAGGCTATCTTTAGTCTTCCTACGGTACCATGATATCATCCTTGTGCTCCTCCTTAGTATACTGCTTTACCACAGGCTATGTTTTAACCCTCTATAGTATAGTGGTGTCTCCTTTTATCACTTCTCTTCCACATACCACTCTACTGTGAGTTGTGTCTTGACCCTCTACGGTATAGTTGTAAAGGGTAAATGTTGTAGAGTATAGTATTAGCTCCTTTTACCATAATACCATGAGCTTTCTACAATGGGTTGTGGTAAAGAGGTATGAGGTGAGGGTTATGTGGGGTAGTTAATATGGTAGCGGTATAGCGGTAAAAGGAAAATTTGGCTTCGTGGATGGCAATAATGTGATTTTTTTATTAAAATAATATTATGAACTTTTCATTTTAGCTGATAAAATCTTCCAAATTTTTTATGAAAATTCTGGTTCCAACAGGTTGTATGAGCCATCAGCCTATTGCTAGGTCCCAAACAATGAATAACCCTGGGCTATTAGTGCCGCCATTAGGGACAGTACAATCCATAACCCAATTAGTGAACATTATGCTTCCTCCACCCCTTTCGCTAGCCATGTTGCCAACTGCTAATAGAAATTATGTGGCATGGGACACCAAAAGTCCTCTTGTAGTGCCAATAGTGCCCACCGTTTGGGCCGCTATCCTAGTTTCTACTCTAAAAGCTATAACTAAATTCACCAGAGATGGCTCAATAACACCATCTAAACATCTAAAATATGTTGCAGATGTATGTTTGGTACATGGCGTTATAGACCAAAATGTAGTGCTAAGGTTACTCACTGCCTCTTTCAAAGGCAAGGCACTAGATTGGTACCACATGCTGCAGCCTAATACTATTGGTACTTGGGATCAACCTGGAGAGCCTTTCTATGAGAGATTCTCTAATGACAGAGATAGGTCTTCATTGTATCATTAGTTGGAGATCATAAAGTAGGCCCCATATGAAGCCATGATTGGCTTCAATGCTCGGTTTCATGTAACTTGGAAAATAATTCAAGTTACAATCCGCCTAACGCCCAACTTGGCGTTCATGTTCTACTTAAAGTCAATCAACATTGACATTTCAATGATGATCCATTCACTCAATGGAACCACTCTACTAGATGCATATAGTATCATAGTTAAAGTGGAGAAAAATCTAATAGATGCCAGATAGTTGCTGCCTCGGCTTGCCATGCCTATGTTTCCCGAGATATAAGTTCCCACCAAGGTGATGTTGTCTACCAGTGCAGCCGCTCCTCAATCCATGTATACATACCCGGGTGCACCACAATATTTTTCTTCTACATCTGACTCTTCAAACGATGATATAAGCAACGTTAAGGAGATGTTGCGGGCCATGGCCAACAAGATAACTATGATCAAAAGAAACTAGGTTGTGCCTCTGAAGCCAACTTATCAGAATTATCAAGGCGAAAGGTCTTCTTACCAAAAAAATCAGTTCTAAGGAGGCACGCGTACAAATTTGCAAGCACAAACAACTAATCAAATAGTACCAGTATCTTCTCCTTTGCAGAGTGCTAACCCAAGTTTGAGCATAGAGCTAACAATAGGGAAAAACAATTTAGCAAATGACACCAACCCCTGGTGTTTCCCTCCCAATGACTCACATATGCCTCAAAACTGTCCACATGACAATCTACAACAAAAGATGGAGAAAAGCAACCAAGGCACAATTTTAGACCATGGAGGTTATGTATATGCCTCTCCATAAATGGAAAACGTGGTGCTTACGGCACAAATCCAAGGGATGTCACTAGATCAAGAAACAGATATTGATCTTGATCATGTGCTATTCTCATGGATGGAAGAAGAGGAAGTATTCATAAATGATGCATCCACATCGAAAGCATTGCAAGTACAATCCAATTACAACACTCTCTCCAAGAGGAGATTCACGGGAAAATCAGTCATCCTGCAACTAGTCATTCTGTAGCCCAAAAGTTCTTCTGATCAGCTGCCTAGTGCCTCCACAGTGGCACAACAAGGTCTGCCATGAAGGGAAATTGTGGTAACGAGAGCTAAGGTGTAGAAGCCTCTGAATCCACCACCATTCAATGTGGTGGAAATTTTGAAAATATCATTCGCTAATGTGTCCCTATGGGATATCTTAGCTATTCTGAAACAAAAGATGTTGTTACAGAAGGCTCTTCGAGAGGATCTAATCATTGAACCAAAAGAACAAATTCTCAAAGAAAAGGTTGTTGATCAATCGCCACCTAACCCTCATTGTGGGAGGGGTATGTGCAAAATCATGATGGGCCAAAAAGTGGCAATATGATGGGTATTTGTAGGGTATGTGGCTGACGACTTTCTTTTTACCCAAAATTTATGAAATGAATTTTTTTTTTAAAGGAGATTCTCAACTTTCCACCAATATAAATTATGTTTTACTTTAAATTTAATAAACAATTATTATTCATTTTCTATTTGAATTACGACTAAAGTCCTAATTGATAGGATGATTGAAAAAATCCCTATAGCTTTCAAACAATATCACATTCTATGCTTCATATACTATAGGATTAAAAAAATGAAAATTGAATTTCATGCAGTTTTGACCAAGTTAAGGTGGTTAGACATACGAGTTTTTTATATTTTAAAATTTGTAATAAAAAATTCATAATTAAATATTTACCTAGAAAAAAAATTCAAAAAAATATGCATCACATCCGAACATGAGTCCTCTACTTATCTCTAAAATATTATAAAAAAAATATTATCATTTTATTGTGGTTAGGGTGGTCAGACAGACACCTACTTCTTATTTTTTCCCTAAAATTTAAGTACTACTACATTGAAATTTCAACTTTTCAGCAAATAGATTTTAAAAAACCTAGTAGTTTAGAAACTACATTCAATTTTCTACAGATTCTATTATTACATATTTTTGAAATAATATAGATAACTTATTCAAATTTTTATGTGAGGTTATCTAACTCTGATTTTTCTGAATTTTTTGCCATTTAAGGGCCTATTTTTTCCATGATGATCCTGCACATACCCAGAGACAAATTATTGCATAATGTCATGATTGATTCTAGCACTAGCACTAAAGTCATGCCAAAGTAGATAGTTGAATCCTTAAGACTTAGCTATGAACCTTTGAAGAGGGTGGTTATGCAACTTGATGGGAACAAAGTCAAAACTGTAGGTGTCATCAAAGACAAGTCCCCTTGACTCTTTTCTCCTATCGTAGCATCATAGTTCCACAAGACACTGTGATCATAAATGTCCTCCCTATGTTTGACCTCTGCCTATCTTGAGAATTCACTTCAAAGATAGAAGGGTATCTTTCTCTAGACTGGTCGCACTTGATCCTAAGACCAAGCATGGAGCTAAAATGAAAAGAGTTTCTAAAGCTTTGCACTTGGAATATGTGGCCGATAAAGCTATGATCAACATTGAAGCCACCCATACCTCTTTCACTAAAGAGGAGACATATTGCACTAAGTTGCTAGAAGAGGAAAAGGTGACTAGAGATCGAACCGATAAAGAGGAAGTTCTCTTAAGCAAATATATAGATGTTGGACCTTTTAGCAACTATCATGCTACTAGGTTGGGCACCTATGTCATCTTTGATGACTAACAAGAGATTCTAAAAGTCATGAAGGAACCTGAAGGTGACCAAGCTTCAGAGCTATGGACACTCCACTTTGATGGAGAAAGATGAAAAGTGGGTGTAGGAGCTAGGATATGTTTCACAATGCCACACAATGAAAAGAAACTTTAGTTTTTCCACTTCTAGTTCACTTGTTCGAACAATGAAGCAGAATATGAAGGCCTAGTGCAAGGTCTGAGCCTTGCAGAGCGGATGGGTATCAAGCAATTGATGGTGTTCGAAGATTCTGAACTAGTGGTCAACCAAGTCCAAGGGGTTTCCATAGCCAAGAATGTTCGCATGAGATCCTACAGGAATAGAGTCTGGGACCTAATAAAAGGATTTGAAGCCTTCAACATCCAGACAGTGCCCCAAGAACAAAATACTGATGCAGATCGCATGGACACAATCGGATCTCAATTTGAACTGGCCTCTGACCTAATACATAATAAACACTCTTTACGAGTGATAGTCCAATCGGTGATTCTAGATAATGAACTGAGCTAGAAAGTATTTGACAGTGATGAACACATCGCTTCATTCATCCAACAGGCATGAATGTTTTCTGACCAACTCCAACCAAATATTGTCAAAGCCTATGATGGACAGATCATTTAGCTAAGGTCTAATAAGCTTCTGAAGGGGCTTATCACTCTTGACAACCTTTTTAATTGTGATGATACAATAAATAATAAAAGGAAGTTTGTAATAGACAAAATAAACTATGCATCGGACCTTCAGGTCAAAGATGAAAGAAAACTTAAAGTCGGGAAAGAGGTCCCACATCATGATAAAGAGAGGCTCATCAACTTCAGTGAGAGGTATGAAGGAATGGTTTTTTGGTCACATGATGACCTTAAGGGATATGATCCCGACATCATCCAACATATAATAGAGTTGGTAGAAGGTGCCAAACCAATCCGCCAAAAAAAAAGGTCAGTTAATCCAAAGATCTAGGCCATGATGGCACAAGAGTTGACAAAGCTAATATAGTCTCAAATTGTCTTCTTGATCAACCACAACACATGGGTATCCAACTTGGTGCTAGTCTAAAATAAGAATGCATACATCTTCTTGTGTGTTGACTTCTGAGACCTAAACAGAGCATTTGTAAAGGACCATTACTCATTGCCTTCTATGGAGACAATCTTGCAAACAGTGGCAGGTTCAGAAATTTTTTCACTGCTAGATGGCTTCTCTAGATACAATCAAATCTAGGTCAAGTAAGAGGACTATCACAATATTACATTCACTACCAAGTGGGGAACGTTCATATATGCTAAAATTCCTTTCAGCCTTTCAAAATCGGGAGCCACTTTTCAGCAGGCCATGGATATCGCTTTCAGCGAATTAATTAACAAGATTATCCTAATCTATTTGGATGATCTGACTATTTTCTCCAAACATAAGGATGATCATTTTGATCATCTTGAGATGGTTTGCAAAAAATTTTAGGAGTTCGGGGTCTCCCTAAACCCGAAAAAATGTGTTTTCAGAGTGTCACAAGGAAAGTTATTGGGACACGTAATGTCCAAAGAAGGAATTGCAATTGATACCAAGTGGGTGAAAGAAATCAAAGAACTTCCCCTAATGGTCAACAAGAAAGGAGTCCAATATTTCCTGGGGAAGGTAAACTTTGTGAGCGAATTCATTTCATATTTTTCAGGGATAATCAAACCGATCACCCTAATGCTAAAAAAGGATCAATTATTTAAATGTACTAAAGAAGCCAGAGAAGCCTTCAAAAAGGTTAAGGATTCTATTTCCTTAGGACCTATCGGGGGAATTAGAACTCCTATGCTAGTTAATTAGGACCTCTCATGGGAATTCATAATGTATGTATTGAACAACAAGTCAATCATTGCTACTATCTTAACATAGAAAGACAATGAGGGAAAGGGAAAACATCTAATAGCATTCCTCTCTTAGACCTTGAAATAATATGAGACGAACTACAACTTCATCGAGAGGCAAGCTTTCATAATAGTTAAGGCACACAAGAAGTTTCAACACCTAATCTCTTGCAACAAGGTGGTTGTTTATGTCGCACATTCTAATGTGCATGAATACATCATGGAAGGAGAAATCATAAAAAAGAGGGATAATTGGATCACTAAGATCCTCGAATATGACATTGAGGTCAAGCCTAGAAAGACCATCTGAGGAAGAGGACTGTGTGAATATCTAGCGCACGAGGAAGAAATGATAGCCAAAGAAGAATAGTTGGAGCTGATTCTAATGAATAAGTCTGAGTCTGAAGGCTGCTAGCTGGCAAATTATAGGGTGAGATTCATGCACACAGGAAAATATCTGCCCAAACTTCCTTCTCAAAAGAGAAGATTCTACCAACTATAGAACAATGGATATGTGCTTATTGAAGGGGTCCTTTTCAAAACAAACTTTAACAGTATTATGTTGCGGTGTGTCACCATAGAGTAGGCTAAGAGGATTCTCAACACTTTCTACAGTAGTCCCACAAGCGGGCATTTCTCTGCAAAGACCACGACCATCAAAATTATGTGTGATGGGTACTTCTGGCCCATGTTATTTAATGACTCATATTCCTTGGTAAAAGCTTGAAAGGAATGCCAATTCTTCGTAGGAAGAAGAAATTTTTTTGCAATGCCCCTCAAACCGATAGTAGTTGATGAGCCATTTGTACAATGGGGCCTTGATTTCAACGATATGATTAATAATGCCTCCAATAATAGACACAAATGGATTCTAATGGCAATGGAATAATTCACAAGGTGGATGAAAGCCATGCCCCTAAAGAATGCAACAAAGGCGAAGATAGTAGACTTCCTCAAAGAACTCATGACAAGATTCGACCCTCCTAAAACCATCATCTCTAACAACGCCAAGGATTTCCTAGGCTCTAAGGTATGTCAATTTTCACTCGCGCATGACATATTCTTAAAAAAATCATCAAATTACTACCCATGGGGTAGTGGCCTATCAGAGTTGACTAATAAGAATTTAGTCTAACTCATCAAAAGGATCAGGTCAGAACACCAGTGAGAATGGCATAAAAATCTTCGGGCGACACTCTGGGCAGACCGCATAACTCCTAAGAAATTCCTCAAGACTTCATCGTATGAGTTAGTATATGGAAAATAAGTCTGATTACCTATCTCAATGGAGATTCCAACACTGCAATTGCTCAAATCTCTCAAGATAGAGAAAAATAGCACAACGGAGGTACGACTAGCTGAGTTGCTAGAAGTGTAGGAGAAAAGAGAAAAGAGCCTGATAGCTATGTCCAACTGCTAGTAGGTGGTTAAGAGATGGTTCGACAAGAAAGCTTTAGACCAAGGTCTAAAGTGTGGGGACCTAGTGCTAAATTTTAATGAAAGGGCTGTAAAGCCTGACCAACACGGGAAGTTTGACAGCTTATGGGAAGGCCCTGTCAAAATAATTCAGTGCAAAGAACATAACACATTTGAATTAGAAACCATGGAGCATGAACCGTTGGGAATTTTGGTCAATGGGATTGATTTAAAGTTATTTAATTAACTTCAGAATTGTTCCACCAATATAAATATGTTAATAATGAAATTATTTTTTCCCTTGTGTTTTTTGTTAGTTGGTCTTTCAATAATTAATTCTACAAGTACAAGAAAGTAAAAGGGAGTGGAACCCATTAACGTAAAGTATAGATAAAGATAAAATAACCCATGAAGCGGAGAGAAATGACACCCATATGTTGAATTGAAGCGAGCACACATATGCGAAAAAGGAAGAGCAAACCCACATTGCAGAACAACAAGAAAAGGAGACAAAATATTTTAACAAAAGCTATATTTCATTGTATTTATATACTTCACTAAATACAATATCAAAATGGCATAGAGGCCATGCTTTTAGAGTATTTATCTATATATCTTTTGTATGTTATTTATCTAGCTACTATAAAGCCTTCTCAGGCTTATATACAAAAAATAGACTAACGGGTATTAGTTTTAAAAGCATATAAAGGGAAATTTTTAGTCATCAGTGTGAGTAGTAGCAATGGAGGCATCAGTGGTAGCATCTGGAATATCTTCATCAATAGGGGAAACATCTTCATGAGCAGCAACAACGTCTGTAGGACCAATGGCAAGTGGCAGAGGGAACACCAGGTTCCTGAAGTCTATGTACCAGTTGATGTCATAAAATGACACCACGTTGTACAAGTGGAATAGGAAATGACATGCATAGGTGACCCTTTGGCGATGTTCTTCTTGTGACTGAATACGAAAGTCACTCTGAAACGACACCCCTGGCATGACTGCTTCTTCCTCAATGTATTTTTGGAGGTCGCTTACCGTTGGCAAGCCTATTCCAAATGCAACATTGGCCACCACCTCTCTGAGGCCGCCTAGATATTTCTTCATAAATATTTCAATTACTAGGTGCAAAACCAATGGCTCGGGTATCACAATGTCAAGTATGGATGCCACAAAATGAGAGAACACATCAGTGTTATCTCTATACCTATCCTCATAGACAAGGAAATCCATCCCCAAAACCCATTTCATTGCTATTATGGCCAACGAATGCTTATTCTTGGTCATCCATTTGAGGCGCCTAGTTGAAATTTTGCAAAGAAAAGCCAACTGGGATTTGTTGTAAACTAACCTGATTGGGATGTTCATTGTGACAAGCTCTATACAATTGTCAAATAAAAGCTCTACGCAAATCACCTAAGTCTAAGCTCTATGAAAAGTCTATGCAATTGCAAATGTCAAATGCTAATCCAATCACCTAATGCCAATTCTGCTAAAAATTGCTAAGTGTGATTTCACTATTTTCCTAAGTGCCTATTTATAGAAATGGCTAGGATAAGCATAGTAATTTACATACCATAAGCATGAGGTTAATCAAGTACTATCTCAAAATTGCACCGAGGCTCGCTCGATTATCCCACCCAATTGTGTCTGCTAGGTATGATTTTCTACTTTTAGGATTAGTAGAAGCTAATTAATTAACATAAGCTAGTGGCAGTCTCCAATGGTAGTTCATACGGCCGAATGTTGAGGTGTCGTTCTACAGGCGCTTCTCAAACTCCAAAAAGGAACGTAAATCTTTTCAGGTACTTATTACATATTTGGGCCTAATCATTCCATTTAGGATATTAATTGCCACAACATACAAAATTCTAAGCTACCTTCAAATTGTCAGCTCAAGTTCCAAG
The DNA here is from genome assembly GCA_007258455.2 of Sequoia sempervirens. NCBI lineage: Eukaryota > Viridiplantae > Streptophyta > Pinopsida > Cupressales > Cupressaceae > Sequoia > Sequoia sempervirens. The sequence goes on from VDFB02000008.1 coordinate 341,569,275, forward strand.
AAAATCACACCGGAGTATATCATTGCCAAGGGTCATTATGAATTTTTGTTATTTCAAAATGGCAAGTAATTCACTTCGCACGAGCAAATTACTGGTAGTACATGTCAAATTTAATGCAAGTAGGTGAGCATTTTTGGCCACCCCAAGAAGGAAATAGCTAAGTATCGCATGCAAAAGGTTTGTATTTTGGATGCTTTTCAAAAAAAAAATGCTACCTAGAGCAAAAGAAATTTTAAGTGAAACTAGAGCTGAGGTAAGTTGCAAAAAATTTCAGCCAAGTAAAAATCTCTAGCAAACAAAAATGGTAGATAGTTCTCAAATAAAGCCACGAGTAGAGGCCAAAGTAGAAGAAATACAGAGCTTATTTGATGATATGCATAGAGCATCAGCTATCTACATCTTTTAAAACATTTCTTACGCTTCGCATGGTATACAAGAGAAGCCAGAATTGGTAAATATGCTAGTCATGGAGAAGCCCAAAAATTACAAGAATCAAAGTTGAATTAAGGAGCAATGGGATAATATTCATGATCCCATCCTTGCAAAAAACCGCAAGAATTTGAGGGAGGCGGTCTGTGAAAGAATGAAGAAATTCACTGACTAGGAGTCATTTTCACAAAAGCTATAGTACAGGGGGCTCCCATAGTATATGGTCCTGTTTGTTCACTATTTCCTAGAACTAGTCGATGTAGCCATCAAACATTTCAACTCAAGCACTAGAACCATAGAGGGCCAAAGATTAAAAGAAAATATCTACATGGAAGCTATCTGGAATATGTTGTGCATCCCTAACCCTGACTCCAAACAAGAAGAGGTAGAGCCATTCAACCCAGGGAACAGAGATGCAATATGGAGAGGCATGAAAAAGGCTCTGGAATTTTATAACAAGGAAACCAAAAGGTCTAAGGAAGATCATCAAAATCCACCAAAGATTCTGGTGCCACTCATTTCCTTCCTCGCATACATGCAAGATGCCTTCTCAATGTTGGCATTCGTTTGTGACCTGGACACCGACAATGATGTGCAAAAATTTCAGTTGGGTCCAGGGTTTCAATTCCATGGCAACATTCCTTTTTTAGTATGATTTTGCACAATTCCCCATTGACAAGATGATAGGGAAAACCAAGGACTACCAAACGCAATGGAAGTTTAGGTTTCCTTCCTTGCAAATATATTTTTTCACCAGAACCCTAATCTATTTAAGAAGTATGTAAGATTGTCTATTTCTTATGAATCAGGAAAAAGAAGGCCAAATTTTGTATGTACTCCACTCCTCTCCTCTACATATGACTATTATGCATTTTTAGATTGTTTCTTAACTCCGATTTTAAAATATTGGAAAGGGGATGATGGTTTCGACCGACTCATGAAGAAGCAGAAAACATATATGCAGAACTTCAATCCCAAATGTGACTAGTTTCTCAAAGTGGATTTCGCATTCATCTAGATGTGTTGTTTCACCAGAGAACCATTTCATCTTCTAGCATGTGTCTCATATCATGTGCTAGCCCTCAAAATTTTACGACAAGTATCCCTTATTGACTACAAATTTTGTGAAGGGAAAACCAAGAAGAGGGAATTCTTAGGCTACCTGCAAACCTTCAAAATGGTGGTCATGAACAAGAAATAGATGCACAAGTTGCCTGAAGATAAGCTGCCTCATTTGGGGTTTGTAATGATATGCGATAACTAGGATTACAACCCCAAAAATTATGCGCCGAATGAATTTTTCAAGATAACACACAACCCAAGGCCTTACTGGGAAAAGAGGTGGAACTCATTGAAATATTTGGATGATCTACTAGTTGATTTGATCCACATTCCTACCGAAGGTAGTAGGCCACCATGGTACAAGTTCTACTTCCCCGCGACAGTGTATGATGAGAAGCGCAAAATAGGAATCAACCTTTAAAGCAAGTTTTTACGAACAAAAGCTTGGAGAAAAGAGAAAATAAAATATTTTTGGGTATGCCGCCAAGAGACCAACAAACCCAAGGCCACTTATGGAAGTGTGGTGTTGGATGAGAAGTTTGATATATTATGGAATGAGGCACACATGGAAAAGGGTGATGAGTTTGATGAGGAGTCCAAAGAGAATATGGGAAAAGAAAAGGAGAAATGATCAGAAGTGTTGTCGGCCTCCACTCAACAAAAGAGAAAGGCAATGGAGTAGCCTAGTTGGGTTATTTCAAATGTATAGTTGAACCTATCAAAGATTTTTGTGCACACTCACCTGGACCGCCACAAGAACAAGAATGACTCAACAACAATAAGAAACTACAGAGGTGGACACCCCGCCTACCAAACAACAGTGCACAAAATAAATTACTCAAGAATGTTCGCAAGCACCTGCAGAAAGCTAGGAGGTTGGGGTGATCTAGGAACCGCAATCATCCAGTCAACAAGTAACATTTTTTGCTTCTTTTCTTACTTTGTAGTCCTTAGTAGCCCCTACTGTCATTGCGGCACCCATCACTACAAGTGTTGGACTTGCCTTTTTTGTCTCTGCCACAATGGCAATCGGGGTGTTCTCCTAGTTCTCCCATGTGGGTCCATTTAACTTAACACCTCTATAGACCCTTATACCTTCCGTCGCTGTCCAATTTTCTCTTGCCTCTCTCTCCTCAAGTGCAGCCGCTATTGACACCCCTCCTGCTACAACTATATCAGGCATAACGTAGTTCACCCAGTAGTTGGATTTTTCCATGAGCCCACAATCACCACAACAACCAATGAGTTCTCTTGCCAGTTCACAAACTAAGCTTTGGCATATCCCACATTTCTCCTTATAGATCGTTGATCTCCCAAAGAGGAAAATAGCCCAGGCCACTACCCTTACATTCCCTTTTGTCGTACCTCTCGATGTGCCTTTTGTAGGTAGGCTAGTTTTGTCATCATCCTGATTTATAGCATAGGGTGATGTTACAAAGGAAGCACAAGCTCTCAGGATCCATAAATGAAAGGCCAAGGATGACAAGAAGTCAACAGAGCTGAAAGTGTATACCATTTACAATGAAGCTCAGAATGTGATCCATTTCACAACCATGCATCTAAACATTATCAAACCGCAAGGGGAGATGTAGCCTGACGATTACAACATGTTCACCATGGGACTTGATTTGAGCATAGCCAAGCCACAAGAAAAGGTTGAACTCATGGAAGAAATGCAATGGGTCATGACTACAGACTTCCTCAAGTCTCGTCACTAACTAAAAAAGAAAGAAGAAGAGCTAAAACTTGTGAACGATAGGGTTGATTTCCTCCAAGCAAAGGAAAAGGTGATGGAGGAAGATGTTGTGCACTTATCAAAAAAAGCACAAGCAGTAGAGGTGGAGTAGAAAAAACTCTAGGAGGAACTTGCAAAGCTCCAATCCTTTGACCCCTCCCTAGTGGATGTCATGTGGAAGAGGAACCAAGACTATCAGAACTAGTTAAATCTAGCAAAACAAGAAATGAAACAAAAGAGGGAGGAATTTGAATATCAGCGTGCTCAATTCGAGCTAAAGATGCAAGAGAAGCAGGCAGACTTTGGGGCCCAAAAGGCCCAATTGGAAAAAGACCTTTATGAGACTAAGATTTCTCTTGAAATAGAGTCAACAAACAAGATTCAGGCCAAGGAAAACTGGTCCAACGAGCTAAGAAATATCGAGGAACAACTTGTATCTACAAACAGGAGAATTACAGAATTGATAGAAGATGTCAGCTTGAAGGATGTGGAAATTTTCCTTCTAAGGAGTGTTCCCCAAGCCCCTGCTGCCTAGCCAAACCTCATTCCAGTGGCTCAACAACTATATATTTTGTACTAGGAAAAGGTCAAGGCCTTTTTCCTAACACTACAGCGAACACTACAATATATGTTAGAGGTGAAAAAATTGAGCAGGGAGGTTTGCAAAGCAATTGAGCAGTTCCCGCAGTTCATTGAGGAGAGGGTTCCGGAAGCAAAAATTTTGCTAAGTTATACCTGGTCTCGGATGAGGGCTTAACAAAGGTAGGGATCATGGATTGGAAAGCTACTTCCAAGATGGAAAATAAATTCATCCACTACCACTCACCTATCCTTTGTACCAATGCATGTGCAACTACTTTGAACTGGACTATGGATTGCATGCGGACAAATTTCTCCCAGCTGACTAAGATGGGATTGCCCTCCCTGTTTCTTGTATATGAGTCAGTCGCCATTGTAGAAAAAATTCTGGTGAAAATTGAAGAGGAGCAAGACATAATCATTTTTAAGAGTTTCAGCCAACCTCCTACCGCAACAAATATTGAAGGTGTCGTTCATCGGATGGGTATGTGCAGGATCATGATGGGTCAAAAAGTGGCAATATGATGGGTATGTGGCTGATGACTATTTTCTTACCCAAAATTGATGAAACAAAAAGGGTTTTTAAAGGAGATTCTCAGCTTTCCATCAATATAAATTATTCTTTACTTTGAATTTAATAAGTAATTATTATTCATTTTCTATTCAAATTACGACTAAAGTCATGATTGATAGGCTAATTGAAAAAATCTATAGCTTTCAAAAGGTATCACATTTTTGAATCTAGAACATGCATCACATTCTATGCTTTGCATACTATAGGATTAAAAAGAAAAATTGAATTTCATGAATTTTTACCAAGTTAAGGTGGTCGACATACGAAGTTTTATATTTTTAAAAAGTTGTAATAAAAATTTCATAATTAATTATTTACTTGGAAACAATTACAAAAAAAATATGCATCACATCGAGGCATGAGTCATCTACTTATTTCCAAAATCTTATAAAAATATTATCATTTTATTGTGGTTAGGGTGGTCAGAGAGACCTACTTATTTTTTCCTGAATTTAAGTACCAGCATTGAAATTTCAAATTTTCACCAAATAGATTTTTATTTTTTTAATAAACCTAGTAGTTTATAAACTACATTCAATTTGCTACAGATTCCATTCTTACATATTTTTGAAATAATATAGATAACTTATTCAAATTTTTACATCGAGTTGCCTAACTCTGATTTTTCTAAATTTTTTGCCACTTAAGGGCCTGTTTTTTCCATGATGATCCTACACATACCCGGATATCACCACTACTCTTCCAATGTGAGTCTAGGGTTAGTTTACCTATGGCACTGCCTTATAAAGAGATGCTTGAAATGAGCAGGGCTAACGAGGGAGCTCACCCGAGATATATAATAACACTCACATAATAGAGAATAATATTTTATTCAAAAATATAGAATTCTTTATTCTATGAGTGTTATTTTGTGTCTCGGGTTAGCACCCTTATCAGGTGGTATTAGAGCGGGTTTTCTTGAGTGTGAGGACAAACTGCCAATTGTGAGGTAGTTCACACTAGGACCATGATTGTGGGTTCGAGATATTCAACATTCGTCCAAGAGTGATGCTTGGTAGGTGTGGTGGTGCTAGAGGTGGCAGAGGTGGAAGAAATGCTAGTGGAAGAGATCCATTGGCAGTTGAGGGTTTCAGAGCCCTCCAAAGAAAAATTGATGCATTGCAAGAACAAATGAGAAGAGGGTTAAACCTGAGAAGAAGAGGAGAAAGCGAGGATGTAGAAGAGATGGAAGATTTAGATGTAGAAGAGGAAGAAGAAGCAATTGATCAAGATCAAATACGGCTGATTAGGGTAATTTCAAAGATCGAAAAGAGACCTAGAATAAAAATTCCCTATCATTCTGGAAGTCTAGACCCAGAAGAGTTGATCGACTTGGTCAACAAGCTAGAGGAGTATTTTGAGTATGAAGAAGTAGAAGACCCAGATTGGGTTTAGTTTTCCAAAATGAAGTTGAAGGGCCATGCAAATATTTGGTGGAAAGAGGTCCAGTTGAAGTGAAATTGAAGTGGAAAAGGAAAGATCAACAGTTGGGATCGCATGGTGGAGAAACTGAAGAAGCAATTTATACCAGTGGACTATGAGTTATATTTGTTGAAGAAATTGCAAGGGTTGAAGCAAGGGAGTAGATCTGTGAAAAAATACAAAGAATATTTTCACAACATGATCATCAGAATAGGCCATGTAGAGGCCAACAATGAGAAGGTAACCCATTATCTTAATGGGTTACGACTGAGTATTCAAGAGGAGTTAATCCTAGTCAGAATGACCACAATTGAGGATGTGTACCAGTTTGCCCTAATAGTTGAAGACAAGCTAAAAAAAAGGTTTTCTAAGAAGCAAAAAGGGTTGTGGAAGATCTTCCGGAAGCCGGAATGAGGATGCGAAGAAAAATGGTGATGTGGGTTACGGTCGAGGATAGAGGAGTGATAATTTCTACTGCCCTCACGATCAAAACAATGGTGATAAAAGAGGTAGAGGATGAGGTAGATCTGGACAAGGATCTGGAAGAGGTGGTTTTAGAGGAACTTGTTTCTAGTGTGGTGAAGAAGGACATCAAGCCTATGATTGTCCACAACACCAATGAAGGATAGACAAAAGACCAGAAGGTCATGGAAGGGTTGCACATGTAGATGAGGAGGCTGAATCTGAGAATTCAGATGATGCTGAAAGGGGAGAAGCCCTAGTGGTGAGAAGAGCCCTGGTGACAGAAGAGAAGGAGCCAGAACAGAGGAAGAATTTGTTTCGCACAAGGTGCAAATGTGAAGGAAAATGTTGTGTTGTCATTATTAACAGTGGGAGCACCAATAATCTGGTGTCAGAATAGATGGTTGCAAAACTAAAGTTGAAAACAGAAAGGCATCCACATCCATATTGGATTGCCTGGTTGCAGAAAGATCACAAAGTTTTGGTCAATGAGCAATGCCTAGTGAAGTTCAAAATTGGGAGCTATCCTGATGAGGTACTCTGTGATATCATCCCCATGGATGCATGTTACATGTTGTTGGGGAGGCTGTGATAGTTTGACAGGTGAGCTATACATGATGGCCATGCAAACATTTATTCCCTGATGAAGGATGGAGTATGCCATAAGCTGAAACCCCTAAAGGAGGCTGAAGAAAAGGTATGCAATAGTGCTAGGGTTTTTTATGTTGATGGAAGGAAATTTTTAGAAGGCATGAAGCATGAGCGTCTGTGTTATGCATTGATTCCTAGAATGGATAAAGAAGATAGTGAGAAGGTGCTAGTAGAAGTTTTTGGGTTATTGAATGAGTTTCAAGATATTGTTTCTTATAATGTACCTGAGGGTGTACCACCAAAGAGGAAGATTAGTCATTAGATTCACCTGATCCCTGGAGTGAGTTTTCTGAATAAGGCATCTCACAGAATGACTCCTCCAGAAAATGAGGAGTTGAACAGACAAGTTTAGAAGTTGTTGAGAAAGGGTTTGATTCAAGAGAGTCTAAGCCCATGTGCAGTACCTGCAGTACTAGCACCGAAGAAGGATGGGGAGTGGAGGATGTGCACAAACTCCTGAGCCATAAACAAGATAACACTCAAATACCGATTTCCCCTGCCAAGGATGGATCACTTGATGGACTGTTTGAGTGGAGTGTAGTACTCCACAAAGATTGACTTGAAGAGAGAATATCACTAGATCTGGATTCAGGAGGGAGATGAATGGAAGACCACCTTCAAGACCAAAGAGGGCTTGTATGAGTGGTTAGTCATGCCCTTTAGGCTAACCAATGCACCGAGCACATTCATGCGGCTCATGAACAAGGTATTGAAAGAGTTTTTGGGGAATCTTGTTATTGTGTACTTAAAGATGATATTTTGATGTTTAGTAAGTCCCTAGGTGAGCATTTGATGCATATTCGTAGAGTCTTTGAAAAGTTGAGAGAAGAGAAATTGTTGATTAATCTGAAGAAGTGTAGTTTTGTGAAGAAGGAGGTAGTGTACTTGGGTTTTGTTGTCTCAGTAGAAGGTCTCAAGATGGACCTAGAGAAGGTGAAGGCTATTCTGGAATGGACTACCCCAAAAACTGCTACTGAGGTGAGATCTTTCCATGGTACAACCGGTTTTTATAGAAAGTTCACTAGAAAATTCAATAGTATTTGTGCACCCCTGACTGAAACAATGAGAGGGGATAGAAAAGAGTTCAAGTGGAGCACTGTAGCAATGAAGAGTTTTGATCTGTTGAACTAGAAAGTGACAGAGCAACCAGTTTTAGCCCTCCCAAATTTCAATAAGGAATTTTAGGTAGATTGTGATGCCAATGGTTGTGCCATAGGAGCAGTGTTGAACAAGGAAGCTAAGCCCATTTCCTATTTTAGTGAAAATTTAGATGATGCAAACCGAAAGTACTCTTTATATGATCAAGAATTGTATGCAATAGTGCAAGCATTAAATAAATGGAGACATTATATGTTGCCAAAGGAGTTTGTTTTGTTTATTGATCATCAAGCATTATAGTACCTGAATAGTTAGGGAAAATTAAATTAGAGGCATATGAAAACATAGGAGTGGGAGGTTGAATAAGGTTGCAGATGACTTAAGTAGGAGGAAAATATTATTGAATGAGATGGAGGTTGAAGTGGTTGGGTTGAATGAGCTCAAGACATTTTACCCTAAGGATCTTGATTTTGTAGAGGCTTGGAAAGCTTGCAAGGAGCCTGTTACAGTTGACAAGATGAAGTGGCTATATTTCATAATCCAAGATAGCATGTTGTTTAAGGGAAGCCAATTATGTATTTCAAGGAGTTCCATGAGGGAGAAACTAATAAAGGAGAAGTATAGTGGAGGAATGGAAGGACATTTTGTTCAGGATAAGACCATTGGCATTATTAGTGAGCATTATTATTGGCCTCAATTATCACAAGATGTGAAGAATTTTGTGCAAAGTTGTAGGGTATGTTAGATGACTAAAGGAGTGAGCTAGAATATAGGGTTGTATCAGCCCTTACCTGTACCAGAGAGGTTTTGGGAGGATATAAGTATGGACTTTTTTCTTGGTTTGCCAAGGACACAAAGAGGGAATGATTCAGTATTTGTGGTATTTGAAAGGTTTTTGAAGATGACACATTTCATCTCATTCTAGAAGACCCATGATGTAATCCACATTGCTGACTTGTTCTTCAGAGAGGTGGTGAGGCTACATGGTGTACCAAAGATTATAGTTTCTGATGGTGACACAAAATTTGTTTTATACTTTTTAGAGGACCTGATGGAAAAAGTTGAAAATAGAGTTGAAGTTTAGTTCTCCACACAATCCACAAACTGATGGGAAGATTGAGGTTGTGAACAAAAGTTTGGGTAACCTACTAAGCTGCTTGGTAGGAGATAAACCCAAGGGATGGGACTTGATCTTACCCCAGGTAGAATTTTCTTACAAAAATTATATCAATAGAAGCACTGGTAGATCACCATTCCATATTATATATGGAGGCAGTCCCAGGACCACTCCAGAATTGAGAAAGATGGACCAAGAGAAGAAGACAAGTGTCGAAGCCGAATACTTTGTAGAGCACATCAATAATATACATGAGAAGGTAAGAGAACATACTAACAAGATGAATATGCAGAATAAGGCTAAGGAAAATCAGAAGAGGAGGTATAAGGAGTTTTAGGTAGGTGATAAAGTGATGGTCCACTTAAGGAAAGAAAGGTTTCTAGTGGGAACCTATAACAAATTAAAGATGAAGAAGTTTGGTCCCTGTAAAATTTTGAAGAGGCATGATTCAGGGAATGCATATGAGGTAGAGTTGTCGGATGGAGTCAACATTTCCCTTGTGTTCAATATTTTAGATTTGACAGAGTATTATGACGGTAGTGTAGAGGAAGTACCAACAATCGAAAAGTGTGGAATTCCACCACCTACTTCAAAGAAGGAGGAGATTGAAGAAATCCTAGATAGCCATGTGGGAAGGAGTACCAGAAACAGGTAGTATGAAGAATACTTGGTGAAGTGGAGAGGAATGCCTAAGGAAGATTCATCCTAGCTATCTAAGGTAGAGGTTGACTATTTGGGTTTTCCTCAACCATCTGAGACGTGATGGGGTCACTTCTCAAATTACCCTGGGTGTCTAATGCAGGAGCATCTAGTGGTGTGAGGGAAAACTTGCATCACCCAAAAATATGCTTTTCATTTAGGTTCCTTTTGTTAACTTTTTGTAGATATTTTTTCATTTCTGGATACCCTTTTCATCGAATAAGAGTTCCCAACTTTCATAACTGCTTTTCTGCTTTTTCTGCTGAACTCCTATTTTTAGCATGTGTGAATTTGAAGGCATGGGAAGACAAAAATATATGGGAAGGTTCAAGATGGAAAAATAAGCACTTTGGCGAAAGAATCAGGTTGAGATCATTCACAGTTTGAAAGATATTATAGTTTTAGTCTCCCAGAATCCACCTAAAAACCTTCTAGATCAGGTTTGAGATACTAAACGGCCCCAAAACGGCTAGAAAACTTGTTGAAATCAGAAAATAAAATCTCAAGGACGTTCTTGACTCTGCGACCTTTCCGACAATTCAAACGGTTTGAAAAACAGAGTCCCGGATCAAAAGATATGGCTCCTGGAAGTTCGTACACTTTCAAAATGTGCTGATTTTCAAATGGTGTTTTAAATTTTGAATTCCACATTTTAATTTCTAGCACCAAAATGCTAAAATATTATAATTCAAATGTTGTTTGGCTCCAAAAGGTAAAAGGGGCTATTTATGGGGGGGATTTTCTAATTTTTGTAGCTTTTTGGGGGAAAAGTTTGCATGCTACGAATAGGGGTATTCTGTAATTTTTTGTAGCTTGCATGTATTGCTAGTAGGAGTGGTGGTGCCAGAGGTGGTAGAGGTGGTAAAAAAGCTGGTGGAAGAGGTCCATTGGCGGTTGAGGGTTTTCAAGCCCTCCAAAGACAAATTGATGTATTGTAAGAACAAATGAGAAGAGGGTTAAACCCAGGAAGGAGAGGAGAAAGCGAGGATGAAGAAGAAATGGAAGATTCAAATGTAGAAGAGGAAAAAGTGATTGATCAAGATCAAATGTGGCTGATTAGGGCCATCTTGAAGATCAGAAAAAAAAAAACCCATAATAGAAGTCCCTAGTTATTCTAAAATTCTAGACCTAGAAGAGTTGATTGATTGGATCAACGAGCTAGAGGAGTATTTCGACTATGAAGAAGTAGAGGACCCAGATCAGGTTAATTTTGTAAAAATGAACCTAAAGGGCCATGCAAATAATTGGTTGAAAGAGGTCCAGTTGGAGAGAAATCAAAGAGGAAAAGGAGAGATTAGTAGTTGGGATCGCCTGGTGGAGAAACTGAAGTAGTTTATACCAATGGACTATGAGTTAGATTTGTTGAACAAATTGTAAGGGTTGAAGCAAGGGAGCATATCTGTGAAAGAATACATAAAATATTTTCATAAGATGATCACCAGAACAGGCCATGTAGAGGCCAACAAGGAGAAGGTACCCTGTTATCTTAATGGGTTACGATTGAGCATTCAAGAGGAGCTAAGCCTGGTCAGAATGACCACCATTGATGATGCATACCATTTTTCTCTCAAAGTTGAGGAGAAACTAAAAAAAAGATTTGACAACAAGCAAAAAGGATGAGGAGGTCAAAGCGGAAGGGGTAGTGGGAGATCTTTTGGAAGCCGAAATAAGGATGAAAGGAATAATGAAGATCTGGGTACTAGTCGAAGCTAGAAGAATGATAACTTCTACCACCCTCGTGATCAAAATAGTGGTGATCAAAGAGGTAGAGGACGAGGAAGATTTGGACAAGGACCCAGAAGTGGTGGTTTCAAAGGAACTTGTTTCCATTATGGTGAAGAAGGGCATCAAGCCTATGAATGTCCACAACACCAATGAAGGAAAAAAAGAAGTCCAGAAGGTCGTGGAAGGGTTGTGCATGTAGATGAGCAGGCTCAATCTGAGCATTCAGATGATGCTGAAAGGGGAGAAGACCTAGTGGTTAGAAGATCCTTGGTGACTGAAGAGAAGGAGCTAGAATAGAGGAAGAACCTGTTTCGCACAAGGTACAAATGTGAAGGAAAATATTGTGAGGTCATTATTGACAATGGGAGCACTAATAATCTGGTGTCAAGAAATGGTTACAAAGTTGAAGCTGAAGAGGGAAAGGCTTCCAAATCCATATCAGATTGCTTGGTTGCAGAAAGACCACAAAGTTTTGGTCAATGAGTAGTGTGTGGTAAAGTTCAAGATCAGAAGCTATCATGATGAGGTACTCTATGATATCATCCCCATGGATGCATGTCACATGTTGTTGGGGAGGCCGTGGCAGTTTGATAGATGAGCTGTACATGATGGCCATGCAAATACTTATTCCCTGATAAAGGATGGAGTCTGCCATAAGTTGAACCCCCTGAAGATAGCCGAAGAAAAGGTATGCAGTAGTGCTAGGCTTTGTTTTGTTGATGGAAGGAAATTTTTAGAAGGCATGAAGCATGAGTGTATGTGTTATGCATTAATTCCTAGAATGGAAAAGGAAGATAGTGACAAGGTGCCAATAGAATTTTCTAGGTTATTCAATGAGTTTTAGGATATTGTTTCCACTAATGTACCTGAGGGTTTACCATCAATGAGGAAGATTAGTCATTAGATTGACCTGATCCCTGGAGTCAGTTTGCTGAATAAGGTAGCTCACATAATGACTTCTCCAGAAAATGAGGATTTGAACAAACAAGTTCAGGAGTTGTTGAGAAAATGTTTGAATCAAGACAGTTTGAGCCCATGTGCAGTACTTGCAGTAGTAGCACTAAAGAAGGATGGGGAGTGGAGGATGTATATAGGCTCCTCGACCATAAACAAGATAACAATCAAGTACAGATTTCCCTTCCTAAGGATGGATGAGCTGATGGACTGTTTGAGTGGAGCTTAGTACTTCACAAAGATCAATTTGAAGAGTGGATATCACCATATCCGGATTTGAGAGGGTGATGAATGGAATACTGACTTCAAGACCAAGGAGGGCCTATATGAGTGGTTAGTCATGCCTTTTGGGCTAACCAATGCACTGAGTACATTCATGCAGCTTATGAATGAGGTACTGAAAGAGTTTCTGGGAAGTTTTGTCATTGTGTATTTAGATGATATTTTGATTTTTAGTAAGACTTTGGATGGGAATTTAATGCATATTCTTAGAGCTTTTGAAAGGTTGAGAGGAGAAATTGTTGATTAATTTGAATAAGTGTAGGTTTGTGAAGGAGTTAGTGTACTTGGGGTTTGTTGTCTCGGTAGAAGGTCTGAAAATGGACCCAGAGAAGGTGAAGGCTATTCTGGAATGTCCTACCCCAAGAACTACTATTGGGTATGTGCAGGATCCTGATGGGCCAAAAAGTGGCAATATGATGGGTATGTGGTGACGACTTTTTTTTAACCCAAAATGGATGAAACGAAAAGGGTTTTTAAAGAAGATTCCCAGCTTTCCACCAATATAAATTATGATTTACTTTGAATTTAATAATTAATTATTATTCATTTTCTATTCAAATTACGACTAAAGTCCTGATTGATAGGCTGATTGAAAAAATCTATAGCTTTCAAATGGTATCACATTCTATACTTTTCATACTATAGGACTAAAAAAGAAAAATTGAATTTCATGAAGTTTTGACCAAGTTATGGTGGTCAAACATACGAGTTTTTATATTTTTTAAAAGTTGTAATAAAAAATCATAATTAATTATTTACTTGGAAAAAAATTACAAAAACATATGCATCACATCGGGACATGAGTCCTCTACTTATATCTAAAATATTATAATTTTTTTTTATCATTTTATTGTGGTTAGGGTGGTCAGACAGACACCTACTTCTTTTTTTTCCTTGAAATTTCAAATTTTCACCAAATAGATTTTTTTTCTTTTTAAAAAAACCTAGTAGTTTAGAAACTAAATTAAATCTTGAGCACTATAGATTCTATTCTTACATATATTTTAAATAATATGGATAACTTATTCAATTTTTTATGTTAAGTTGCCTAACTATAATTTTTTTGAATTTTTTGCCACTTAAGGGCCTGTTTTTTCCATGTTGATCCTGCACATACCCTACTGAGATGAGATTTTTCCATGGTTTGGAAATTTTTTATAGGAAGTGCATTAGAAACTTTAGTAGTATTTGTGCACCCCTAACTGAAACAATGAGAGGGGATAGAAAAAATTTCAAGTGGAGCACTGGAGCAACAAAGAGTTTTGATCTATTGAAGCAAAAAGTGACAGAGCAACCAATTTTAGCCTTCCCAGATTTCAATAAGGTGTTTTAGGTGGATTGTGATGCCAGTGGTTGTGCCATTGGAGTAGTGTTGAGCCAAGACGGTAAGCCCATTTCCTATTTCAGTGAAAAGTTAAATGATGCAAAGAGAAAGTACTCTGTATATGATCAAGAATTTTATGCAATAGTGCAAGCATTAAAGAAATGGAGACATAATTTGTTGCTGAAGGAATTTGTTTTTTATACTGATCATCAAGCATTACAGTACCTGAGTAGATAGGGAAAATTAAATTAGAGGCATATGAAATGGGTAGAATTTTTATAGAGTTATACCTTTGTTTTAAAGCATAGAAGTGGGAAGTTGAATAGGGTTGTAGATGCCTTAAGTAGGAGGCAGACATTGTTGAAGAAGATGCAGATTGAAGTGGTTGGGTTCAGTGAACTCAAGACATTATATCCTGAAGATCCTGATTTCGTAGAGGCTTGGAAAGCTTGCAAGGAGCCTATTACAGTTGACAGGACGAAGTGGTTAGATTTCATAATCCAGGATGGAATGTTGTTTAAGGGAAGCCAATTGTGTATTCTGAGGAGTTCCATGAGGGAGAAATTGATAAAGGAGAAGTACAGTGGAGGAATGACAGAACATTTTGGTCGGGATAAGACTATTGCCATTATCAGCGAGCATTATTATTGGCCATAGTTGGTGCAGAGTTGTAGGGTGTGTCAGATGGCTAAGGGAGTAAGCTAGAATATAGGGTTGTATTAGGCCTTACTTGTACTAGAGAGGTCGTGGGATGATATAAGTATGGACTTTGTTCTTAGTTTTCTAGGGACACAAAGAGGGAATGATTCAGTGTTTGTGGTAGTTGACAGATTTGCAAAGATGGTGCATTTCATTCCATTTTGGAAGACCCATGATGCAGTCCACATCGTTGAATTGATCTTCAAAGAGGTGGTGAGGCTACATGGTTTGCCAGAGAGTATAGTCTCAGATCGTGATACCGAGTTTGTGGGATACTTTTGGAGTCCCTTGTGGAAAAAGTTGAAGATAGAGTTGAAGTTCAGTTCTGCACATCACCCACAGACTGATGGGAAGACTAAGGTTGTGGACAGAAGTCTGTGTAACTTATTGAGATGTTTGGTAGGAGATAAACCCAATGGATGGGACCTGATATTACCCTAGGAAGAATTTTCTTACAACAATTTTGTTAATAGGAGTATGGGAAGATCACCATTCCAAATTGTGTATGGAGGTAGTCCAAAAATTGCTCTAGAATTGAGGAAGATGGACCAGGAGAAGAAGACTAGTGCTGAAGTCGAAGACTTTGCAGAGCACATCAAGAATGTACATGGAGAGGTAAGAGAACATATCAATAAGATGAATATGTAGTATAAGGATAAAGAAGATCAGAAGAGGAGGAATAAGGAGTTTCAAGTAGGTGATGAAGTGATGGTCTACTTAAGGAAAGAAAGGTTTCCAGTGGGAACCTATAGCAAATTAAAGATGAAGTTTAGTCCCTATAAAATTTTGAAGAGGCATAATTTAGGGAACACATATCAGGTAGAGTTGTCGGATGGAGTCAACATTTCCCTTGTGTTCAACATTTTAGATTTGACAGAGTATTATGAAGGTGGCGTAGAGGAAGTACCAACAATGGAATAGTGTGGCATTCCAACATCTTCTTCAAAGAAGGACGAGATTGAAGCAATCCTAGATAGCTGTGTGGGAAGGAGTTCCAGAAATAGGAAATATGAAGAATATCTGGTGAAGTGGAGAGGAAGGTCTGTGGAAGACTCATCCTGGCTGTCTAAGGCAGAGGTTGACCATTTGGGTTTTCCTCAACCATCTGAGATGTGATGGGGTCACTTCTCAAATTACCCTGGGTGTTTGATGTAGGAGCATCCAGTGGTGTAAGGGAAATCTTGCATCACCAAAAAATATGCATTCCATTTATGTTTCCTTTGGTTAGCCTTTTGTTGATGTCTTTTCATTTTTGGATACCATTTTCGTCATTATGTCAATCCCCACTTTTAGTTTTGCTTTTCTGCTTTTTTTGGTCAACTGCTAGTTTTAGAAGATATTGGAATTTGAAGGTGTTTGGGAACAAAAATTATATGAGAGGATTCAGAACGGAAAAATAAGAAGATTGGTGAAAGAATCAGGCCGAGAGCATTTCCAGTTTAAAAGATATTACAGTTTCAGTCTCCCAGAAATGCACCTGAAAACCTTCAAGATCAGGTTTGAGGCAGTAAATGGCCCCAAAATGGCCTGAAAACTTGCTAAAATCAATGAAGAAAATTTGAAGCACATTCTTGACTTTGAGACCTTTCCGACGGTTCAAATGGTTCAAAAAATGAAGTCCCAAATCAAAAGTTATGGCTCCCGGAAGTTGGTAAACTTTTTAAATGTGCTCATTTTCAAATGGTGTTTAAAATTTTGAATTTAAAATTGTAATTTGTAGCATCAAACTGCCAAAATATGATCATTCAAATGTTGTTTGGCTCCAAAAGGCAAAAGGGGCTATTTATGGGGGGGATTTTCTAATTTTTCTAGCTTTTTGGGGGAAAAGTTTGCATGTTGTGAACAAGGGTATCCTATAATTTTCTATAGCTTGCATGTATTCCAGAGCTCAAGGATTTGAGATCCTCTACATGTAAGATTTCCATTTCTAAATAATAATAAAGTTCTCTGACCTAGTATGCATTATTTTTGTGTATCAGGTTTTCTCCCTCATTAGGCGGTATCAGAGCGGGTTTTCTTAAGCGTGTGTACAAATCGTCGATCGTGAGGAAGTTCGCACCAAGATGATGGTTGTGGGTTTGACATATTCAAGATGCCTCCAAGAGTGATTCCTAGTAGGCATGGTGGTGCCAAAGGTGGTAGAGGTGGCAAAAATGTTGGTGGAATAGATCCATTGGTGGCCGAGGGTTTCAGAGCCCTCCAAAGACAAATTGATGCATTGCAAGAACAAATGAGAAGAGGGTTAAACCCGAGAAGAAGAAAAGATGTAAGATTCAGATGCAGAAGAGGAAGAAGAAGTAATTGATCAAGATCAAATGCAGCTGATTAGGGCCATTTCAAAGATTGAAAAAATACCCAAAATAGAAATCCCTAGTTATTTTGGAAGTTTTGACCCAGAAGAGTTGATCGATTGGATCAACAATCTAGAGGAGTATTTCGAGTATGAAGAAGTAGAGGACTCAGATCTGGTTAAGTTTGCAAAAATGAAGCTCAAGGGACATGCAAATATTTGGTGGAAAGAGGTCCAGTTCAAGAGAAATCAAAATGGAAAAGGAAAGATCAACAGTTGGGATCGCATGGTGGAGAAACTGAAGAAGCAATTTATACCAATCGACTATGAGTTAGATTTGTTGAAAAAATTGCAAGGGTTGAAGCAAGGGAGCAGATCTGTGAAACAATACACAGAAGATTTTCACAAGATGATCATCAAAACAGACCATGCAAAAGCCAACAAGGAGAAGGTAGCCTGTTATCTTAATGGGTTACGACTGAGCATTCAAGAGGATCTAAGCCTAGCCAGACTAACCACCATTGACGATGCATACCAATTTTATCTGTAAGTTCAGGAGAAACTAAATAACAAATTTGACAGCAAGCAAAATAGACGAGGAGGTCAAAGCGAAAGGGGTAGTGGGAGATCTTCTGGAAGCCAAAATGAGGATGAAAGGAAAAATGAAGATGTGGGTACCAACCGAAGCCAAAAGAATGATGACTTCTACTAGCCTCATGATCAAAACAGTGGTGATCAAAGAGGTAGAGGATGAGGAAGATTTGAAAAAGGACCTGGAAGAGGTGGTTTCAAAGGAACTTGTTTCCATTGTGGTGAAGAAGGTCATCAAGCCTATAAATGTCCACATCACCAAGGAAGGACAGATAGATGACCAGAAGGTCATTAAAGGGTTGCACATGCAGATGAGGAGGCTGAATCTGAGCATTTAGATAATGCTAAAAGGGGAGAATCCCTAGTGGTGAGAAGAGCCATGGTGATTGAAGAGAAGGAGCCAAAACAGAGGAAGAATCTATTTCACACAAGGTGCAAATGTGAAGGTAATTGCAATGATGTCATTATTGACAGTGGGAGCACTGATATTCTAGTGTCAGAAGAGATGGTTGCAAAACTAAAGTTAAAGAGGGAAAGGCATCCACATCTGTATCAAATTGCTTGGTTAGAGAAAGATCAAAAAGTTTTGGTCAATGAGCAGTACCTGGTCAAGTTCAATATTGGGAGTTATCATGATGAGGTACTCTATGATATCATCTCCATGTATGCATGCCACATTTTGTTGGGGAGGCTATGGTAGTTTGACAGGCGATCTATACATGATGGCCATGCAAACACTTATTCCTTGACGATGGATGGAGTCCGCCATAGGTTGAGACCCCTGAAGGAGTCCGAAGAAAAGGTATGCAGTAGTGCTAGGGTTTGTTATGTTGATGGAAGGAAATTTTAAGAAGGAATGAAGCATGAGCGTCTGTGTTATGCATTGATTCTTAGAATGGATGAAGAGGATATTGGGAATGTGCCAGTAGAGGTCTCTAGGTTATTGGGTGAGTTTCAGGAGATTATTTCTGATAATGTGCCTGAGGGTTTACCACTAGTGAGGAAGATTATGTTGGAGTTAAAATGACACTGAGATGGGGGGGTGAATCAGTGTCTTAATAGATTTGAACAATTTTCAAAACATTCAAAAACATAGCTCAGATTTTATCTCAATATACTCTGATTAAAACATTCATGAGTTGAATGTAATCATTCATAAACAGAATTGAGAAAAGTAATAACCAAACAGTGAACTGAAATAACTGCAACATAGTAAAGCAGTGAGAACTCAGAGGAACAAAGTGACAAAATAATTTTCCAAGTGGAAAACCCTCCTGGGGTATAAAAACCACTCTCGAAATGCCTTCCGAGCTTAATCTTTTGAACAACTATTCACAATGCCTTATAGGCTGATTTTTTAGCACCCACTCAAGGAGTACCAACCCCTCATTTAGAGGTATCTATCTCAAGGAGTACCAACCCCTAAAATTATGATTTGAACAACAATAATAACTCAGAGGATTTCTCTATTTACAGTTAAGCACATGTTTCTCTGTTTTCTCGTCTACAGAATACCTTAAAGATTCAATAATTGAATCCCTAAAATACTACGTAGAGAAGAAATTTACAATCTCTGCATCTTGTTATTCATATTTAATTGCAGATTTTTATCCATACATTTTCATATAGCCAAGCAATGATAATATTAGAATTACAACAGCAGCAGAAAAGAGTTTTCTGCTTCTATTTATACATCTGCCAGATAGGTAACTGTCTTCAGGAGTAACGACTGAACAACCAAACAAAACAAGAGACATTTCACCCAGCTAAGAGCCGTCCTCAACAAGTCTGAAACTTATGAGATCATTTCACTGCATAAAAAGCACAACTTCCCACCACATAAAATCATAACCTCTAATGCATGAAAGACAATACTCAGTCAAGGCATCATTTGTCATATTAGTAATAGAGATGCAGAGAGTAGTTAAAGAAAATGGTGATTATAAACTAGTATGTGCAGCATGAAATGCATAAATAAAAATACCATAAAAATCTGCAACTCCCTTGGCTCCATCAACCACTATCGAGCTTCCAGCCAGAGAGGCACATCAAACATAGCAGCCATACCATTCATTTCTAAACCAAAAAAGAATTTCATCCTGACAATGCCATTACAGCCAGCAACAATAGTAAAGAACAATTTATGAAACTTTCTCATGATGGCAGCCAGGCTAGGGTTCGATACCCAGCTAAAAGAATAAACTCAAAAAGTTTACCCTAACATTCTTTTCAATCGATGTAATGGTATGCTGAAGGAAACTTTAACCGTTAATCAAACTTTGGTTCCTTCTGTTTCACCATGACCCTTCATTATCGGGCAGACCCTATAGAGAATTCACTTTGTTTTGCTGAAATCCCTAAGCTACCAATAGATTGCCAAGACATTAATGTTCTCACACTGACAGAAACCTTTTGTCTTATGTGCTTTACTATAACATAATGATATCGGGGAGACCTCCTATAGAGCACACCATGTCATTCTGAAAGTCCTCATCCACTTGTGTGTCGCTGAGTCAAGTCAAATCCAATATCGACAAAATCCCCCATTGTGCTCCATCGGCGAGACCAAAGGTCACTCACCAAGACTTCACGCCGAAAACCCCAACTCTTACTGAGATGCATACCTTTACGTTGTCAGTCGGCAAGACAAGAAAACCTCGCCAAGATATTATATCGAATGAAATCTCTCACCGAAAAGCACCCATTTGTTGCTGATCGATAAGACAACAAGGTCTCGCCAAGACATTATATCGATAGCCACTAGTTTTACTGATAAGACTCCATATGCATACGGTCGGTGAGACACACTTGAATTCACTGAGATACTAAACCGAATACTCCAATTCTGGCTGAAGTGAAACCCCAAATGTGATGTTCGGTAAGACACTCCCCGAGAACCCATTGAAGAAGAGCCCCTATCGGCAAGACAAAACCACTTCGCTGAGATCACATTCTAATATCGCCAAGCCCTTGCCAATAGACTTCCACATGCATTAGTCAGTGATTAATAACCCTTTTCACTAAGACCCTTCACTGAAGCCTTAAACTCTTGCCGATATGTTCCCATTCAACCTTCGATTGGTGAGACAAAGAAATTTCGTTGTGACCACATACTGACAGTATAACTTATGTCGATATACAATTTTTCAACAGCGATCGGTGTGACATACCAATTTCGCTGTGACCACATACCGACGGTGTAACACTTGCTAAAAGCTTCCAAAATGAAAAAATCCAATCGACATGAAATCAAAAATGTCTTGCTGAAAAGAAACATAGACATTTCAAAATGGATCAGGGAGACCCTGCCATTCTCACACAGATATGTGTAATCCCGAATGAGAAACAACCAAAACCATTAGAAAAAAGATATGCCAGAACTAAGGTAATTGTAATGCCTTAAAAAATGTGAGTTCAAAGAATGTAAAAAAATGTCTTGTAACATGTGAAATACACCATGGTATGCAAAGAGAACCATCCTGAGACTGATCATCAAAGATAACTAGTTGAAAGAGATTTTGTCATCAAGGAAAAACTATAAACACAATAGAGATCCAACAAACTCCTCCTTTGTCCTTGATGGAAAAACACAAATGACTCCCCCTTTTTGCCTCAATGAAAAAGAATAGAAGAGAAGAATGCACATTGCCATGAAACACAACTGAGAAGCCAACCAAAATATCATGAGAAATAGCTACAAAAAAGGGGAGTAACAGTGCAACAACCAAGATTGTAGGAGAGCTGTAAGTGAATCAAACTAGATAATATGCTCCCCCTAAGCCAATGCTAGTAAAATCAGAGAAGTAAAGATTGAGAGATAACTCCCAATCGAAGTCTCAACCTTTCAAATAACTCTTTAGCTAAGGGCTTAGTAAAAATATTAGCCACCTGATCTTGTGATCCAACAAACTGTAAGCAGACTTCATTAGCCAAAACTTTTTCTCGAAGAAAGTGAAACTTGATAGCAATATGTTTAGTGCGAGAGTGCATAACATGATTTTTTGAAATATTTATCACACTAGTGTTATCACAAAGAATGGAAACAGGTTTAGAAACATCAATACCCATATCTGAAAGAGTTTGACTCATCCAAACAACTTGAGTATAGCATGAAGTGGCAGCAATGTATTCTACTTCAGCACTAGAAAGAGAAACAAATACTTGTTTCTTGTTGTTCCATGCCACTAAACGATCACCAAGAAAGAATGGAGCACTACTAGTGCTTTTCCTATCATCCAAACAACCAGCCCAGTCAGCATTAGTACAAGCAATCAAAGAGAAATCATTGCTTCCGGGATACCAAAGACCATAATCAAGAGTTCCCTAAATATATTTAAAAATCCTTTTAACAGCAGTGACATGGGATTCTTTAGGTGATGCCTAAAACCATGCAACAATGCACACTACATGCAAGATGTTAGGTCTAGAAGCAGTTAAATATAATAGACTGCCAATCATTGATCTGTATTCAGTTTGATTTGTATCAGGAGAATCATCAACCTTAGTAAGTTTGCATCCAGTAACCATCGGAGTGCTAACTGGATGGCATTCATCCATCTGAAATTTCTTAAGCATCTCTCTAGCATACTTGGTTTGAGAAAGAAATATTCCATTTTCGTGTTGAGAGATTTGAAGACCCAAGAAGAAATTTAATTCTCCTAATAATGACATTTCAAATTCAGATTCCATTAGCTGAGAGAATTTTTTACTCAATGTAACATTGTTGCAGCCAAAGATAGTGTCATCAACGTAAATTTCAACAACCAAAATATTAGAACCTTCAGTTTTAACATAAAGATTGCTATCTACGCCTCCTCTAACAAAACCATTTGAAAGCAAATGACTGTCCAGCCTAGAGTACCAAGCTCTAGGTGCTTGTTTTAAGCCATAGAGGGCCTTTTTCAATCTGTAAACATGATCAGGATTATCTTTGCAAATAAATCCTTCAGGCTATTCAACATAGACCTCTTCATCTAAATAGCCATTTAAAAAAGCAGTTTTGACATCCATTTGATAAACAGTAAAGTTTTTGTAAATAGAATAAGCCAAGAATATTCTGATAGATTCTAGTCTAGCAATAGGTGCAAAGGTTTCACCAAAATCAATACCTTCTTGTTGAGCATAGCATTTGTAGACAAAATCTTGCTTTGTTGCAAATAACATTACCATTTTCATCAACCTTGTTTATGTATATCCATTTTCGTCCAATGACATTCTTGTCATCTGGTCTTGGGACTAACTCCCAAGTCTGATTTTTCTCAATCTGATCAATTTCTTACTGCATATAATTAATCCAACATGAATCTGTGAGAGCTTCATTAAAATTTTTAGGCTCAAACAGAGTAACTAAACAAAAATCAATTTGTGCCTTTTCATAAGATTCTGTAGCCTTTCTTCTAGTTTGAACTCCTGCATTTTTATCCCCAATAATCTGATCTTTGGGATGATATTTAGCTAGAGCTTTTGATGGAACCTTTTGAGGACTTGTTGTTTAATTTTTAGGGCTTGCTGTTTCATTTTCAGGACTTTCTTTTGATGCAAATCAAAAGTACTCTTACATGCAGAGGATCTCAAATCCTCGAGCTATGCAATACATGCAAGCTACAAAAAATTATAGGATACCCCTGTTCGCAGCATGCAAACCTTTCCCCCAAAAATCTACAAAATTTAGAAAATCCCCCCCATAAATAGCCCCTTTTTCATTGTGGATCCAAACAACATTTGAATTATCATATTTTGGCAGTTTGGCACTACAAATTACAATTTGAAATTCAAAATTTAAAACACCATTTGAAAATCAACACATTTTGAAAGTGTACCAACTTCCGAGAGGCATAACTTTTGATCTGGGACTCTGTTTTTTGAACCATTTGAACTATCTGAAAGGTCTCAGAGTAAAAAACATACTTGTATTTTTCTTTTCCAATTTTGGAAAGTTTTGGGGCCATTTTGGGGCTGTTTAGTGCCTCAAACCTGATCTAGAACGTTTTCAGGTGCATTTCTAGGAGACTGAAATTGCAATATCTTTCAAATAGGGAATGCTCTCAGCCTGATTCTTTCACTAATATTCTTATTTTTCTATTCTAAATCCTCCCATATATTTTTTTCCTAAACACCTTCAAATTCCATTACCTGCTAAAAATAGCAATTGACCAAAAAAATTAGAAAAACAATTCTAAAAGTTGGGAACTCTTATTCGATGAAAAGGGTATCCAAAAATGAAAAAACATGTACAAAAGGCTAACAAAGGGAACCTAAATGGAAAGATTTTTTTTGGGTGATGCACGATTGCCCTCACACCACTGGATGCTCCTGCATCAAGAGTGCATGAGAATCTGTGTGACATATCGAGACCAGCCAAGGCCAACTAGCTACCTCTATAGGTAGATCTTTCTAAGCTCTGATTCTATCACCCTATGGATGGGGGCTCTAGTCTGCAAGCCAGAGAAATTTTTGGGTTCTTCATTTCATAGGAAAAATGCCCCTAGTAGTCACTAAAAGCTGTGAATATAAAATTCACTAAGCTCCCTTTCGGTGTTTTTATTTTGCTAAGTACTGACCCCTACCTCATATGTTCAACATATTTCCCTTAGCTTTTCATCGGGTTTCTTTTTTCTATACTCTGTCGGTTGCTTTCATATGTCTGCTAGGCACTCATCATAACAATTCCTTCCTTCGCTATGCTACTAGATCCCACCATGCTACCATGTGTCTACACTGCGGGCTATTTAGAGTTGCTTCCCTTCACTTTTTTGTTAGGCCATGTCCACAAGCCATGTAGCTTCCATTCACATAAATTTTTGGGAGACCCCACAATCAGTGATGATAGTAAACATTGTTACAACATGTCTTCCCAATGCAAGCTTTCAATAAAGGGAAGGGAGAATGAACCATAGGCTATGAATTGTCACCACACGTCCCTTCGACGGGAGTGCTACCGAAGGTTGGATAGAGTGAGCAATGATATACAACATGTTGTTGGATGTTCTAACTACCTCCAATGGGAAGCAACACTTATCTATGCAGCATTCTTCTAGACCACTGCCATCATTCATAGGGGATGCATCTGGCTAGGAAGTGACTACATGCTATGGCCTGAATATTTTATGTTACAACAACCAAGGGGAATCATTGTTGTAACCATCATTGATCAAGATATATAATCTTTTCTTTTACAAGCTCGCCAAGCAGTGGATTGTTGGTTATATATACTACTTCTTGCTTTAGAAAATGAGTTCGGAAGATGTAGAAAAATTAGAGAGAGACATTAGGCCTTTAATATTGTTTTAGATTATTATATGAAACTTTCAAACTGTGCCATTGTTCGGCCTTTCTATTTTTCTTATGTTATTTGATAAGACATTAATAGTCTGCCATTATTGTCTGAATTGTTCATTTGCAAGAACTTCTATGATTTTAAATACAAATTGTTGTTTTAGATCATGTCTTTGACTCCTCTTTTCAGTGAATGTATGCAATAATCATTTTATTTCATTATGAACTATTCAGATCTTTATCTTTGATTTCTGTTAATTCTGAAACATAGCAATTTACCAATTAGGCCCTTAAATCAAATCCCCAAATATAGATTTACTATGCCTATATCTACCCCTTGACGCATCACCTTAGTTAGATATTTATTTTATATATATGCTTCTATTTCCCATTCCAAAACCCCAATTATAGAAGAAGCTGACTTCTTTAAAAACCCAGAGGTCACTAAGTTTAGTGCAATTGGTGCCCCCAATAACTGAGTTTCCCATAAAGGTTGTTACCATGCAAATTTTTGGCATCAACAAGTGCCATCCATGTGGGACTCATTCACCCAGGATGGTGAATGAGTCCCATTTGGACTATTTTTAAGGTTTTGAGTGAGAAAGGGGGGTTTTGTAATTCAAATTTCTTCAATGTTGGCCTTGGGCATCAAATTAATGGTCGTGTGAGTGCATTTTCTATATAAACAAGATTTTAAATCCTCATTTCATCTAAGAAAAATCAAGCGTACATGTTATCAAGTCAAGCAAGCAAGGATTAAGCATTTCAAGACTTCACAAGATTGTTGGGCATGTGCAAGATCATGATGGGCCAAAAGTGGCGATATAATGGGTATGTGTAGGGTATGTGGCTGATGAACTTTTTTTACCCAAAATTGATGAAACGAAAAGGGTTTTTAAAGGAGATTCTTGGCTTTCCACCAATATAAATTATGTTTTACTTTGAATTTAATAAATAATTATTATTCATTTTCTATTTGAATTAAGAACTAAACCCATGATTGATAGGTTGATTGAAAAAAATCTATAGCTTTCAAATAGTGTCACATTTTTTGAATCCAAAACATGCATCAAATTCTATGCTTCACATACTATAGCATTAAAAAATGAATCTCTTGAGTTTTTGACAATGTTAAGGTGGTCGACATATGAGTTATTATATTTTTAAAAGTTGTAATAAAAAATCATATTTGAATTATTTACTTGGAAAAAAAATACAAAAAATATGCATCACATCAGGACATGAGTCCTTTACTTATATCTAAAATTTATAAAAAAATATTATCATTTCATTGTGGTTAGGGTGGTCAAACAAAATCCTACTTCTTATTTTTTCCCTGAAATTGAAGTACTACTACATTGAAATTTAAAATTTTCACCAAATAGATTTAAAAAAAAACCTAGTAGTTTAGAAACTAAATTCAATTTTCTACAGATTCTATTCTTACATATTTTTGAAATAATATAGATAACTTATTCAAATTTTTACATCAAGTTTCCTAACTCTAATTTATCTAAAAATTTTGCCACTTAAGGGCCTACTTTTTCCATAATTATCCTGCACATACCTTGTCACAAGAACATTTAAGATCAATTCTAAGGCATTCAAGAGGAAGATTCTTGAACAATTGTTGCAACAATTCAAGATCCATCATTATGGAAAGGTTATAATTGTATTACTTCATGTTCATGGTTCAATATCTTATTTCATCATTTTGGTTTAATTACCTAAAAAGGGGTTTGACCAAGGAAAACCCCTATTCCCTAACAACCAACATTTTCTCTCTCTTTGTGATTAGAAATCTAGGTGCTTTGAAGGCTTGTAGATCACTGAATATTAGGTTTCAAACTTGTTGGAGTTATCAACCTATTAGCAAGGTCAAAATCTCCACAAAAGGTCGCTTATAGTCCTGAAAATCAGGGTTTCAAATCCAAACACGTGGAAGAACAGAAAGAGCAAACTGAGAGATGCATATCAGAACTTTGAATTTCCAAAAAATCCAAACTAGACTCATTCACCACAAGTGGTGAATGAGTCCCATTGTGGGTGTTATTCAAATATTTTTGCAGATATGGATACCCATTTGCTTGAAACCTGCTTCTATATAGAAATCCAGAACTACGAATAATTTGCCCAGAATGGCGAATAAGTCCCACCAAGCCTAAAAAGAAAAAAAATTATGATTTTAGAGCTCCATTCCATCTCCCTCCAAGTTCTAGGTTTACACTTTCAGTTTCATACCTTTCTGTTACGTTTTATTCATCTTTCTAGGTAATCTTGCATATCACACTATGTTTTCCAATTCATTATCTTTTTCAAGTTTACACTTGGTAGTGAACCCCTCATTCAACATTAATTAATCTCTAAACATATCCTAAGATACCTTATTGTCAGATCTCTCTCTCCATTCTTTATTGGATTGAGATCTCTAAGGTGTCCTTGAGTGTAGAAAGTGTGAAATAGGATCCGTATCCTAGTTTTTATGCCTCAAAGGTGGGGAGCATCCATTTCCATCGAATACATTTTGGTCAACCTTCTTTTATAATACCTTCTTTTCTGATTTTGAGTCCTTCATCATCCTAGATTTGGCTTGTATTAACATTGCATTAAGATTTGCATTGGTTAATTTGTATTCCAGGGTTTCAAATTTTGCATTAGTGAAAGCTCATATATCTTTCATTTTTTCATTTAATTTGATTGAAAATCATTCAAAATTTGTATTTGCATTTAGTCTTCAGGTCATACAAAATAGAAAGCACAAAAGTCCATTGAAAATTCTCAATTTTTTTGAAAAAGATCCATACTAGGACTCATTCACCATCTTGGGTGAATCAGTCCTAGAATAGATCTGAAACTACCTTTTACAACACTAAAAACCTTGTTTTTAATTTTATGTTTGCTGCCATTGGTTAGTTGTTTTATTGGGTTGAATTTGTGTTACATGCATTTCACTAAATCTAGCTTAAATTAGTCCATTTCATGCATTGCTCCATTTCAAATTTGCATTCACAACATTCCATTTTCTAGTGTAATCAAAAAATTCTCTTGCTTGAAAACTAAAACTTGCATTTCATTTTAATTCCTTACAATGCATTTTAAGTTTGCATATATTACTTTTCAAAAAAATTAGTTTCAATCTTCTCCAAGTTTGCAAAGAAATAATTAGTCAATAAGCATGTTAGTCATTCATTCAATGCATTCCCTAGTTATGAGAGTGTCTTAGTGCAAGAGAGTGAAAATGTTAACACTTTCCTTAAACTTACACCCCCTCCTATCTCCCCTATTTGTGAGGATGGTGTGATAGAAGAGAATACAAAAATAGATAATCATGATAATCATAATTGTCCTCCTCCTGATACCTCTCCTTTTAGAGACGAAGGTATCTTGGCAAAAGAAGATACAGTTGTTGAGAATCAAAAAGATCTTGCTTGTCCTCCTCATCCCCTTTGGGAAGATATTTTAGCACAAGAGAATGAAATCATAGAAAAATTTCTAAATATTACTCTACCTAATCTCCATTCTCCTCTTGCTTGTGAGAATGATTTAGTGGGGGATGAGATTGTAAATGATGAAGATGATAGATGGGTGCTAGATGATCATAATCCTTCCCCTCCTATTTTGGAAGACATTAGGGAACAAAGGAATGAAATCATAAATGATCATGAAAATCATACTTGTCCTTCCCCTATTATCTCTCCTCATTGTCAAGAAGATACTTTGATTGATGAAAGTCATGAGAATCTTATTTGTCCCCCTTCACCTAGGGAAACACTCATTGAGAAAAAAGTTCAATCATTGATAACTCCCTTACTTTCAACGAAGTATTTTTGGAAGAACCAATCCTTGAATTTCAAGAACATTTGGTTTGTAGTTCTCCTAACAACCCTCCTCCTAGGTAGAATATGATGGTGCAAGAAAATGACAATAATAGTAGGGTGGTTTCCTAAGGTGATGACAAATAGGTGATTCTAGATTACCCTTTATTGGAGATACATCAAACCAAGACCACCGAGGTTATGGATGTACAAGTGTCAATTAGATCCCCCTTGATTAATGGATCTCTTACATACCCTGTGGGACATCCTAAGAATCCTCTAATTCTTTACCCACCATCATACAAGAAAAAAACTCAAAACAAACCCAAATTTATCCTTTACCCACCTAAGAACATTGTTTTGCAACAACCGAGTCATAATATCATTGCTCATATATATAATAGTAGAAATAATTTGCAACCAAGGAAAACACCTTCAACATCCATCCCATTGCCTAACCCCATCTTACCAGGCCCTCCTTAATCGCCTTCACAAAGTGGAAAGGAGTACAATCTTGTTGAACAACTAAAGAATAGTTGTGCTAAGATATTAATGTGGGACCTTATTCAAGCCTCCCCTCATTACCATAACATAATACAAAGTTCCTTGCAATAGGTTCCTATACCTTCTAAGGCATAACCAAATGACATAGCAGCCATGATTCAAGGAATATATGCCAACATTGCTTTCCACCAAAGTGAACTCCCCCCTTTCATGATCATAGCTCAATACAATAGAAAAGGGATAAAGTGAACCCTCGTTGACAATGGATTTTCTCTTAATGTGTGTAGTGTAAACCTTTTGGATAGGCTTGGTGTGGATAAATAAAAAATTCAACCATCCTCTTTATCTATTAGTGGATTTGACAATGTCGAAAAGAAACTGCTAGGTGCGATCACTTTACCTATTACAACTGGAAAGGCCACATTAGAAACACTGATCCATGTCATGCCTCATGATATTTCATATAATCTCCTTTTAGGGATACTATGGATTCATGCAATGAATGGGGTGCCTTCTATGCTTCATCATAAAATGAAATATATCTACAACACAATGTACACACTTGACATTGATCATGAGCCTTATAGTGTCTTACAACTTGAGAAAAACAAGAGAACCCCTTGAAAAAATTAACACCAAATACAAAAATAAAACCTATGCAACAAAAAGACAAAGAAAAACACATTGAGGAAGTCACAAAGATATTATACAACAATTGGGGTTCCTTAGATTTAACACCTACATTCATGGGAGAATACAAGATCATACACAAAGACTCTGAAAGGGGAAAATAAAAAGTGATAATGTCAACATAAAATTTGGAAGACCCTTCAAAATAATCCACCTCAACCACTTCAAAAGGAAGCACAACATACACAAAACTTTAACGAAACTAACTATCAATAGCCACAAATCCAAAAGAAATGAAAAAACTTTATGGAAGAGGTTATGAGCTTATGAAACAACTTGGCTATAGTGGAAAAGGATGTGGTGCTAGAGAAAAAGGTATCTATGTACCCAATGAGCCTAACATAGAAGAAACAACTCATGGTCTTGGTTATTGTCCTTCAATAGAAATAAAAAACCTTCACTCAATATCAACACTATTACAAAACATCCTTCTAAGCCAACTTTAATAGCAGTGCATCCTAAACTGATAGACACTATTGGTCTTGATCGTTATCCTTTGCAAGAAATGAAACACACAAAAAATATTTGCTTAATGTCAATGTCATCATGCAAAACACTAGTGATTTTAATTTTTTAGATGTTACATCCTCCTTTCAAGGAGAGAACAAAATATCACAATCTAAAGAGTCTTGCATAAGTATGAAATCTTGTACTAAGCAAGAGATATATCTGGCTCATAATAAATGATCATTTTCTATGGATCAAGAGAATATCTTGGTGAAACTCCTCCAAGATCATCTAATGCCCCTCCCTCCAAGAACATGAAAGAAATTTTATTACAAGACTTCATTCTGTGCATATCATAGAATTCATGGTCATGCTACTAATGAATGTAAGGCTTTAACTAACAAAATTCAACATTTCAAGGAGTGTGGTGCTCTTCTTTGTGTTGAAGCACCTAATTCCTCTAACTGATGCTTATTTTCATCCTATTCGGCTCACCCTTGTCCTACACTAAGTGGGGGAAAGGGGTTAAGATAGCCTTGTCCATGTATGTCACTTGTTGTTGCCTCTTTCAGCTAGTTGATCACCTTTCATGAACATATAAGAGCAAGCTTGGGATTTGGACGACATGCCTTAAGTTGGCTCCCATGTGACATACTACCTTTTTCATGACGTAGCTTATTGGAAACATATGACTTGGCATATGTAGGAATTTCTGAATAAGCTCTCATGTCTTCTTCTACCTTAAAGTAATTGCTCACAATAATGGTATTAGCAAACACTTTAAAGTGGGGGCATACATCGACACTCATGTTTCACTGTGCAATTTTTATTTCTTCTTGTGATGCATCTTTCTCTTGGTGATGTCATTGAGCTTGATTTCCTCCAAGAACGTGATATTTCTTCGACTTGTCCTCTCTTGGAAACATTAGGCACAATGTTCCCTAAGAAGAGACCTTGCATGAACTAAGAAAAATCCCTTTGAAAATTCCTTACACTTTTACAACAATCGTTATATGGCCACCTTGCATAGCATATCTTGAATGCCTATGGAGCCATCTTTTTTATTCATGAGCTTTAAGCATACAAAGTTTTGCTTGTCTCATGAAGATCGAAAATCATTTTTGTGTGGAACCTTATTAAAGTTATCAAGGGGTATAAGTTTGGTATTGTTTGAGCAGGAAGCTCGACCGAGGCATGACTTTCCCCATAGCCACTTGTGTGTGTGTTAGTGCATACAAGACATCAGTGTATATTTCTCACATTTTAGGACTTCTCACCCAACGGAAAGCCAAGAGTTTTTCCACCTTAGAGTGAGTATGTGTTTTCTAGAAAAATAGCCAACATCTGATCCACATCGCGTTGGAAAAACGGTCGAAGCTTGATCCGCCTTTTTTATTTTTTTCTTATTTTTTTCTTCTCTCTTCTAATCATTGACATTGCATGATTGCATAATTTGTCTTGCTACATATTATACACCTTGTGTGTTTCCTATAATGCTTATGTTGGTTTGACTTAGGATCTTGGATCCTAAGGGCTTGGCCACCTCCTTTGATCTTTGTCATCCTTTGTCGACCGCATTGGTATGATTAGACCCATCTTGAATGTCTACTTTAGTGTGAGCTTGAAGCAAGTTCATCCTCTCACTAAAGTGGGGGCTAAATGTGACCACCAAAAAAAGTATGCCTTTTCCTTGCTTGATTTGGGAATAATTAATGTTAAATTGGATTTAATGTCACCTTGGTCTAGTGTTGTGAGGTGTTTTACACATCCACATTAGGTCTTGGGCCAAATTTAAGACAAATGAACCTAAATTTGTCCTAATTTAATGTTGTAAACTGTATTTATTTACATTTTCACATTAAATTTGGGAGGCTTGTAAATAAAGTGGACCTAATCTAGTGTTATAATGTGTTTTACACATTCACATGGGATTTAGGGCCCTTATAAGCTAAATAGACTCAATTTTTCCTTAATTTAGTGTTGTAAAGTGTATTTATTTATAGTTTCACATTGGATTTTGGGGCCTCTTGCATTTATTACTTTAATACCATCATTAATAGGGCCCTATGACCCCATATTGTGCATCCTGAGGCATGTTTTGATGAAAGACCTAACAAAATCAACAAATAAGCTAAAATTCTCCACTCCTCGACACTTTAGCATGAAAAATATCACCAGTGTGACCCATTTTCCTAGGATGGCGAATGAGTCCAATTTGGCCTATTTTTAAGGCTTTGAGCAAGAAAAGTGGGTTTTTAATTCAATTTTTATCAATGTCGGCCTTAGGGATCAAATTAATGGTCATGTGAGTGCATAGCCTATATAAACAAGATTTCAAATCCTCATTTCATCCAAGAAACATCAATCCTACATGTTATCAAGTGAAGCGAGCAAGGGTTAAGCATTTCAAGACTTCACAAGATTGTCACAAGAGCATTCAAGATCAATTCTAAGGCATTGAAGTGCAAGATTCTTCACCAATTGTTGCAGCAATTCAAGATACATCATTATGGCAAGGTTCTAATTGAATTAATTCATTTTCATGCTTCATTATCTTATTTCATCATTTTTTTGTAATTACCTAAAAGGGTTTTGACCAAGGAAAACTCCTATTCCTTAACAATCAACATTCTCTCTCTCTCTCTCTCTCTCTCTCTCTCTCTCTCTCTCTCTTTGTGTGATTACAGATATAGGTGCTTTGAAGGCTTAGATATCCTTGAATATTAGGTTTCAAACTTTTTGGAGTTGTGTCCCTATTGGCAAAGTCAAAATCTCCACAAAAAGTCACTTACAGTCTCAAAAATTAGGGTTTTGGATCTAGAGACCTGGAAGAACAGAAAGAGCAAACTAAGAGGTGCAGATCATAACTTTTAATTTCTAGAAAATCCTAACTAGACTCATTCACCACAAGTGGAAAATGAGTCCCACTATGGGTATTTTTCAAATATTTTTTCAGATCTGGATACCCAATTGCCTGAAACCCGCTTCTGTGCAAAAATATAGAACTGGGACTAATTCGCCCAGAGTGGCAAATGAGTCCCACTAGGCCTAAAAAGAAATAATTTAAGGATTTCAAAGCTCCATTCCATCTCCCTCCAGATTCCAAGTGCATACTTTCAGTTTCATAGCTTTTAGTTACATTTTATTCATCTTTCTAGGTCATCTTGCATATCACACTGTGTTTTCCAATTCATCATCTTTTCCAAGTTTACACTTGGTGGTGAACCCCCATCCTTAATTAATATCCAATCATATCCTAAGATACCTTATTTTTATATCTCTCTCTCCATTCTTTATTGGATTGAGATCTCTAAGGTGTCCTTGAGTGTAGCAAGTGTGAAATATGATCCCTATCCTTATGTTTATGCCTCAAAGGTGGGGAGCACCCATTTCCATTGACTACATATTTATACTTGTTTATACCAAATTTTCTGGAATTACAACACTACAAGCCAACATCAGATCTAGGAGAATAAAATCCCACCAAGAATTTGAATTTAAAATAGGTCCAAGCTAAGTGGGACTCATACGCCAATTGGGGCCTATGTACCCGAGTAGGCTAAGATTCAGACACAAATTTCAAGAAATATTAAGTTCTATGCCAAATTTAGGAGTAGGCCCCAAAACTTAGGTGGGACCCATACACCCAAGGTGGCGTGTGAGTCCCAGATCACTAAATTTGGGCCATAGAAACCAAAAGCATTAAATTATGATTGGTCATTTGATATGTGTCGGGATTATCCTCAGAAAGATGCATTTAATAAGGCTTGTGGATGCAAAATAGGACCAAATAAGGCATAAAGAAGCCCAATTTGAGCAGGGAGGGCCCAAACAAGTGTGAAAATGTAAAGTGCTAAATTTTTCTACACTACATTTAGCCCACACTTTAGTGAGAGGTGGAACTTGCTTCAAACTTACACTAAAGTAGACAAAATTGCATCAAGAGGGGTCCAAGTGCACCAATGCTAGTGAGATAGGATAAAAATGATCAAGAGGGATGATCAAGCACCCAAGATCATGATCCCGTGGAAAACCAACATAGGCACAAAGGAACACTAATGTAAATAATATAAGGAGCAACAACGAGGCACACGCATACACTGCCAAAGACAAAGGGAAAGAAAAACAAAAAACAAAAAACAAAAAGGGGATAGATCAAGCTTCAATGATTTGTCTCACACACTATGAATTAGATCTAAGCTATTTGGATTAGAAAGTTTACAAGTGGAACACAATTTCCACTATGCAAACCAAACACATACTCACAAGGGCTAGTAGAACCTTAGTTCGTCCACTAGGTGAGCCCCTAGTGAGATACATACACACATGGCTGATATGCACTCACACAAAATAGCAAGTTGCTATGAGAAATTCATGCCTAACTTTGGCTCCCATATGTACAACCATACCAAAGCTATACCTCCCAATAACATTGACAAGGTGCCACACAACACGAAAATAGGATTGATGAGGCAAGCAAAGCTTCGTATGCTTGAAACTCATGAATAAACAAGATGGATCCATAGACAAGAAAAATGTGTTATGCAAGGTTGCCATATAACCGATATTGTAAGAAAAAAAAGAGTTTAAAGTGCATTCAAAGGATTTTTTCTTAGTTCGTGAAAGGTCTTAACTAAGGGAATATTGTGCCTAATGTCTCTAAGAGAGGACCAGTCAAAGAATAGAAGATTCACAACTTAGGGGATGCAATGTGTCACATCAAGCCACTAAGAGGAATATAATATGATAAGAGAGATCACATTCTTGAATGACATCATACATGATGTCACCAAAACAAGGACGCATCACATGAAGTAAGAATACTACACAATAAAACATGATTTGAAAAAGAATAATTCCAATGTATGCCCCCACTTTAAAGAAATTGCTAAACACCATACTGTGAGCAATTAATTTAAAGTAGCAAATGATAAATGCTAACAATAAAGAAGACATGAGAGCTTATTTGGAAAGCCCTATGCCAAGTGAAATGTTTCCAAATGTACCTACATCATGAAAATGGGTTTCCCCCAAAATGAAATCAAAAAATCACACACAAGGGATCCAGGGATTTGGGGTTAATATGTCTTTGCTAAAATGTTTTATAAAGCTTGGAAATGTCATCATTCCCCAAATACTCATGGAATAGGAAGAATGACACAAAGAGAAAAAAAAAATTCAGGTCAACATGGAAGAGACCTAAATGTCTTGACGCCTTGTGTCATCCCCAAAAGAAAAACACAAGACAAAGAAAAGGTAAAGGAAAAAAATTTGGGTCAACATGCAAAAGACCTAAATGTCTTGACACTTTGCATCATCCCTAAAAGGAAAACAAAAGAAAAAGAAAAGATAAACGAAAAGCTTTTGGGTAAACATGGAAGAGACCTAGATGTCTTGATTCCTTGTGTCATCCCCAAAAGGAAAACACAAGACAAAGAAAAGATAAAAGTTTATGACATAGAGAGGAATGTAGATACAAATAGAGGAATTTCACAAAGAGAGATAGATACATTAAACAAAATAGCATAGGGGATCACGTTACGTACATGTAATCACATAAAAGAAACATGAAAAATAAAATAAAGACAAGACTAGTAAGGCCCATGCAATTCAAACTATTAGTAGGTCATCTCCATTCCAATCTTATTCATTATATAAAGAAGGTAGACAACTAGCCGAGGGGACAACAGCGAGTGCAGTATTAGGGTCATCACCAAGTTCAACACTCTTCTTAGAAGAATTGTCATTTAAGCTCATAGAAGAGGAAAAAAATGTATTCAATTCATTATGCACTTCATCAATTTTAGTAACCTCATCATCATCATCCAAGTTAATCACAATGGGAGGTTGACTGATAATGTCTAAAGAGGTATTTAAATCTTGGTGTAGTTGCAATATAAGATATTTTTGTTGTGGTGAAGAGGGAGACTCATTGTGTATTGCTTCATTCATGTTGGTATGTTGATTTTCTTTGTTGTTTTCTTCATTTAATATTCGAGAAAAATCATGACGCCTATGCCTATTATCTCTAGCATTTATGTATCTTTTAATTCAATTTTCAAGTTGTTTTTGCGTAGGAGAGGGTTTATCAATGTAGTGTCAAAAAAAGTAACCCTTTTTCAAAATTAAGTTTGGAATAAGTGATATTGAATTAAACTATTAGTGCGTTGGTTTAGTGTTGTAATGTGTTGTACACATTCACATTAATCTAGGGCCAATTTTTAATGCAATGTACTTAAACGATACCTTATTTATGGTGTTGTAAAGTGTTGTAATACACTTTAAAACTTATCTAGGGTTTCATTAATTAATTATGGTTAATAGAGCTTAATTGGCCCCATTAATTCAAATTTAAGCCTTATTAATGACACCTTCCGAAGAATCTATCCCAACACTCAATAAAATTGCATGACATTAAATTTAGAAAAATCAAGGTCCTAGAAAATGGTGCTAGGACCCATTTTCCTTTAGTGGCGAATGGGTCCTCTCCACATAGGACACCCCTTTCGTGGCATTTTTGAAATGGGTTTTTGATGTTCTTTCAACCCCTTGAAGCAAGGTCCTAGAAAGTTATGCTAGGACCCATTCGCCTTTAGTTGAGAATGGGTCCCCCTCACATAGGACACTCCTTTTTGAATTTAATTTTTGTGGGATTCTAATGATTTTCATGTCTAGATTTGGTGTCGGCTTGAATTATTTGAATTTTGAGGTTAATCTCTAGATTTAGTATAAATATGGGGTTAATTCACATAGTTTTATCCTATCAACCTTGAGTATTGATGCATTATAGAAAGAATGAGTTTAAAAATCATTTCAAAGGAATATTATCAAGAGTTCATTGTAGCAATTCAAGATAATTTTATCATGAAAAAGGAATAGTGCATTCAACCATGTTGTTGCGCTAAGATAGTTGATGTAGCATTGAAAATCTATTTGCAGGAATTGTTTCATATCTAATTTGAGATCAAGATATACATTATTCATGGCCACCACATGTTATTTTTCATATTTATACTCCAAGACATCTCCCAAGGTATCAACATTTCATTATTCCATGCTTCAATTTCATTATTTCATCATTTTGTTTAATTACCTACAAGGGGTTTGACTTAGGAAAACCCCTATTCCCTAATAATCAACAATTCTTTCTCCACTTGGATGTGTGTTTGCAGATTTATAGGTTGAAGATCAAGTGGACAAGAATATTGAAGCAAAATTTTCAAAGTTGTCAAGTTGCAAAGTTGTCATTCATAGTGCAAGAACACATAAAGAATACTATAAAATTTATTACAAGTTTTTTGGATCTGATTAGCGAGGATCTAAGAGTGCAGGCATCAAGAAATAGAACCCAAATCTCAATTTTAGAAACCCTAATAGGGACCCTCACCACTAAAGCTGAGTGAGTCCTTTGTGACCTAAAAATTCCTTCTTGCAACAAGGTACACATTGTTTTAAACTCTAAAAATGCCCCTCATAGTTGCTATAATAGTTAGGATCAATTTATAATTGTTATTTTGGAATTTTGGCCCTCGTAATTGAATGAAACAACCCCCTAGAAAAACATAGTTGGTTTATAACCTTGATCCATTCATCTTGGTGGTAAACCCTATTTTCTATGTTTTATTTTGGTGAACTTGAATTTTGAACATTATATCTTCTAATTTGGTGTGCATTTAAACCTAGATCTTAGTTTTACAATAGTTTGCATTAGGTTTGCACTATTTTCATTACATTTAG
Organism: Sequoia sempervirens; assembly: GCA_007258455.2. Taxonomy (NCBI): domain Eukaryota; kingdom Viridiplantae; phylum Streptophyta; class Pinopsida; order Cupressales; family Cupressaceae; genus Sequoia; species Sequoia sempervirens. Next base: position 341,607,436 of record VDFB02000008.1, read on the forward strand.
GGTTCTTTAAAATTGCATTAGTTTGCACTGTATTCTTGCATTGTTTAAATTTGAAAAGATCAAAAATTTCCATACATATTACATTGATTTTGCAGAATGTTTGCATATTAATGTATTTTTCATTATTCATATTCAAAAATTGAGTCAAAATTATAATTCAAAAAAGTGTCATATAGGTCATCATTTACCCTTCATTTCACTAGCATTAGGTCATCATTCGCCCTTCATTTCACCAACATTAGGTCATCAAATTCTAGAAAATTTTGTCACAAGAGTTATAGTTTGAATCTGGGAAAAAAAACACATAAAATAACTTAAAAATTATAGTTTTCACCTTTTTAAAACCCTGATCTGGGACCCATTTTCCTTTACTAGCAAATGAGTCCCTAATCAAGCTTGACGTGAACTTTTTTCCATATGAAGAGCATTGAAAACTCACTAAAAAATTAGCAGAAACATTTCAAAAATTCTTATCCAAGACCCATTTGCCTTTACTGGTGAATGAGTACCTGATAGATCCTATGAAAATGGAAAAAGTAACCCTTCTACTTTTTCATTTTTAGTCCCTCCTTGTGATTTTTGGACTTAATGAGGCCTTGATTTAATGTTGTATTAGGTCTTGGACCCTAGCAAAATGAATAAAATGCATGTCTTGTAAAGGTGTTGTAAAGTGTTGTAAATGAGTTTCACACTTTTCTAGACTTTTATTTAGCATTTAAGTATAACAAACCTATTTCCCCCTTAAATCAATATTGTAAAATATATCTAATTGCATCCTCACGTTAATATAGAAGGTTTGTAAATTAAATTTGACTTTAATCTAGTGTTTTAATATCTTTTACACATTCACATTGGATTTTGTGCCTTTCTAGGCTGTGTGGACCTTATTTTAATGATGTAAAGTGTATTTAATAACACTTTCACATTGAAATTTGTGTCCCTATCCCTAATTATCTCTTATATCATCATTAATAGGCCCCTCTAACCCCATATTATGCATCCCGAAGCATAATTTGATCAAATAACTAACTAGAACAACCTAAAATCCTAATTTATTTATTTCCTGACATTCCAACTATCAAAACAGCCCCTATGGGATCCATTCGTCATTAGGGATGAATCAGTCCCATCCAGGTGGGACCCATTTTCCCTTGATGGTGAATGAGTCCCATTTGAGCTATTTTTGGGGTTTGAATAGGAAAAATTAAGTTTTAAGTTTAATTTTTCTTCATGTCGGCCTTAGGGATCAAATTAGTGGGAAAATTATGATGATTTCATATAAATTCAAGCTTTTAAACCCTATTTTAGACAGGTCTAATCACTCATTATCCTTTTCAAGTAAAGTACGCTAGGGTTAGGTCATTTAGAGAACATTCAAGATCATTTTTTAGACATTCAAGGGAAAATTCTTCATTCATTGCTGTAGAAATTCAAGATCTATCATCATGGAAAGCCTCTAATTCCCTTATTGCATGCTTCATTACATTATTTCTTCCTTTTGGTTTAATTACCTAAAAAGGGGTTTGACCAAGGCAAACCCCCATGCCCTAACATCCAACATTTCTCCTTTTCTTGTGTGTTTGTAGATTTAGGTACATTGAAGGCTTGAAAATCATTGAAAGATAAGTTGAAAAGTTTTTGAATATATCCCCTTGTTGATTAAGTCAAAATATCTATAAAAAGTCTCTTACAATGCCAGAAATAAAAGTTTCAGAAGCGAACACCTGTCAAGAGCTGAAGTGTAGACTGAGGGCTTCTGTTTCCACTTTTGGATTTTTCATAAATTCAAAAGTGGAATCATTCACCATTAGTGGTGAATGAGTCCCATTGTGAAGCCTGAAAAGTGTTTTCTAGAATTCTGGATACCCATTTGTCCAAAACGGACTACAGAACAGTTTCTCAAATCTGGGACTAATTCACCCATAATGGTGAATAAGTCCCCGTAGGCTAAATTTTCAGGATTAGTAACATTTCACAGCTCATTTCAAGTCTCTAACAAGTAACTAGGTGTACATTTTTTTTTTCACAACTTTTTGTTCAGTTTTGTTTACATTTCTAGGTGTTTTTGCAAATCACAATGTGTTTTCAAAAAACTTGTATTTCAATAGTTTTGCATACCAAATCAATATATTTTATGAGTCCTTTGCATTTATATCATCTCATCTAAGAATATTCCATTCATTTTAGATTAATCTTGAGTTTGAACATAGCTATTTTTTATGCTATTCCTTTCCTCTTAGGTGAAAGACCCTAGAAGTGAAAGAGAACATTAGGGTATGAAAAGCCATGCTTACATTTTGGTGAACCTGATTTTCAAATACTTTCATGTCTAATTTTGATTCCATAATCATCCTATAATTAAAATTTCATTGGATTTTGCATTAGTTAAATTACATTCTAGGGTTTCAAATTTTGCATTAGTGAAAGTGCATATAGGTTGCATTTTTGCATCTCAAATCATTAAAAATTCCTGAAATTCTACATTTGCATCTTAGGTCTATATCATACAGCATAGAATACATCAAAATCAATCAAAAAGATATACGAGCTTTTATATTTTTTAAAATTTGTAATAAAAAATTCATAATTAATTATTTACTTGGAAAAAAATTACAAAAAAATATGTATCGCATTGGGACATGAGTCCTCTACTTATATCTAAAATATTATAAAAAAATATTATCATTTTATTATGGTTAGGGTGGTCAAACAGACACCTACTTCTTATTTTTTCCCTAAAATTTAAGTACTACTACATTGAAATTTCAAATTTTCACCAAATAGATTTAAAAATAAATAAAAATAAACCTAGTAGTTTATAAACTACATTCAATTTGCTACAAATTCTATTCTTACAATATTTTGAAATAATATAGATAACTTATTCAAACTTTTATGTCAAGTTTCCTAACTCTGATTTTTCTGAGTTTTTTGCCACTTAAGGGCCTATTTTTTCCATGATGATCCTGCACATACCCAATTACATTTCAAGTTTGTAGAATAATCATTACCTTATGTTTTCATTAGAACAATCTATAGTTATCATATTCCATTTTCTTCTTTTAGATCTTATTGCATGTTGTAAGCAAGTTTTGTTAGGTGCATATGAATATGGGGTCCTTTCCCCTCTCATTTTTTTCACCATTGTTCCATCTCCTAGTATCCCTTCTGTGAGTAAGGTTTGTATAGTGAAAGAAACCTCTAATAATCATGATAATCACATTTTTTCTTCTCCTATTATCTCTCCAACTTGTGAAGCAAATTTTATAGTGTTAGAAGAACCAATTGATGAGAGTTTTGAAAACCCAAGTTGTTTCTCTCCTCTTACCTCTCCTATTAGACAAAACTTTACTAAAAATGAGGACATCATAGTAATTAATCATGACGATCACACAACACAATAAGAAGATGAGATCATAGAAACATTTCTAGATATGACCTTACCTAGTCTCCATAATCATGATAATCAAACTTGTTCTTCTCCTAATATCCCTCCTTGATGCAAAGAGGAAAGGTTGGTGTTAGAAGATATACCTATTAAACTCATGAGAATATTATCCCTCCCTTCCCTAATGTTCTTATCCTATGGGATGATCTATTTGGTAAACATGGAAACCATAGTTTTCCTTCTCTTAATACCTCCCCTATTTGTGATGAAGCCACTTTACAAACTCCAACCATGGATGAACACATTACAAGCTCTCCTTCTAGCGTAAATAATATGGAACAAGAGAATGATACTTTAGGGAAACATGATAATAAAATAGACTCTTCTCCTCATCTCCCCATTATTGATCAAAAATAAAATTCATCCATTGATAACTCCCTTGTGATGGTCATTTTAGAAGAACCAACCCTCGAATGTCAAGGACATGTGGGTTTTAGTTCTTCTCACAACTCTCCTCTTAGGGAGGATATTATGTTGCAACTAAAACAAAGCATTGAAAATAGTAATATTATTCCCTTAAACGAAGAAAAAAATCCCATGTTAGACTCCCATTCGCCAAGGGATGTTAATATTATTCAACCTCAACTCATCCATTACCCCCCTTCACAAAAACCTAAAACTCAAAACACACCCGAACTTGTCCTTTACCCACATAAGAACAATGTTTTGCAGCAACTGAGTCATAATATTGTTGGTCATACATATAACACTAGAAATAATTTGCAACCACAACAACCCACCCCAACACCCTTACCATTTCCAAATCCCATTTTTCTTAGAGATCCTTGATTAAATTCACACATTAAGGAGAAATATCTTGTTGAACAACTTAAGAATACTCCTGCAAAGATATCCCTATGGGATTTAATTCAAAATTCACCTAACTATCACACTATGCTTCAAATATCCTTTCAAAAAATTCCTATCCCTTCTAATCCTCAATTGAATGACATAGTAGCCATGATCCAAGGAATAAATGCTGACATTGTTTTCCACCAAAGTGAACTCCCCCCTTTGTAAGTGCAAAAAAAAAATGAAACTTTCATGATCATTGCTCAATACAATTGAATAGGGATAAAGCAAACCCTTGTTGACAATGGATCAACCCTTAATGTGTGTAGTGTAAACCTCTTGGATAGGCTTTGCTTGGATAAATCAAACATTCAACCTGATTCTTTATCTATTAAGGGATTTGAAAATGTTGAAAAGACACCAATTGGTGTGATCACTTTGCCTATTACAGTTGGAGAAGTCACATTGAACACACTGATCTAGGTTATGCCTCATGATCTTCCATATAACCTCCTTCTAGGTAGGTCATGGATTCATGCAATGAATGGTGTTCCTTTCACTCTTCATCATAAAATGAAATACATTTACAACAAAAAAGTGTGCACATTCAACATTAATTATGATCAATATAGTATCTTTCAACTTGATATATTTAAAGAGAACACCTTGAACACATTAACACCAACCACACAAACAAAACTCGTGCAACAAAAAGACAAAGAGAAACACATTGAACAAGTCACAAAGCTATTAGAAGATGATTGGGCTTCTTTAGATTTCAAACATACATTCATGGGCTAGTACAAGATCATTAACAAAGATTCCAATACGACACATGAAAAAGTAGTAATGTAAACACAAAACTCATAAGAACCTTCAAAAGCATCCGCCTCAACCACTTTAGAATAAAAGGAAACATATTACATAATAAATTTTCATGATCTTAATCATGAACAACCCCCCAATCTAAAAGCAATGAAAAATATTTATGGAAGAGGTTATGAGCTTATGAAACAAGTTGGATTTAGTGGAAAAGGATGTGGTGCTAAAGAACAAGGTATCGGCAATCCTATAGACCCTATCACACAAAAAACAACTCATGGTACTGGTTATTTTCCTCTGATAGAAATCTTTGAGCCTTCACTCAACATCAACACTCTCACACAACATTCTTCTAAGCCAAATTTAATTGTAAAGCATCCTGAATTAATCACCACTAGTGGTCTTGATCATTTTCATTTGCAAGCAATCAAACAAACAAAGAAATCCTTGCTTAATGTAAATGTTATCTCACAAAACACTAATGATTTTTTTTCATTAGATTTTACACCCTCCTATAAAGGAGAGAACAAAATCTAGCAATCTAAAGAGTCTTGTGTAAGAATGACATCTTGTACATCTAAGAAAGAGATATCTTTGAAACAAACCATAGCAATATCTGCCATTAATTAAGAGGGCATCTTGTCAAGATTCCTCCAAGAACTCAAAAGAAATTCTATTACAAGACTTCATTCTGTGGGGGAACCTAATTCATCTAATTGATACTGATTGTCACTCTACCATGCATCTCATCAATCATTTTGGCTCATTATTGTCTTGCACTAAGTGGGGGCAAGGGCTTAAGTAGCCTTTTCCTCGTATGTCACTTGTTGTCTCTTTTGGCTAGTTGTTAACCTTTCATCAACATATAAGAAGAAGCTTGGGATGTGGGTGACATACCTTTGGGTCGCATGTGACATACTACCCTTTTTCATGATGTAGCTTATCAAAAACATATGACTTGGAATATGGCTTTCCGAGTAAGCTCTCTTGTCTTCTTGAACTTTAAAGAAATTTCTCACAATAATGGTCTTAGAAACCACTTTAAAGTGGGGGAATACATTGATAATTACATTTCATTGTGTGATTTTTCTTTTTCTTGCGATTTCTTCTCTTGGAAACATTAGGTACAATGTTTCCTAGGATGAGACATTGCACTTGTCCTCTCTTGGAGACAAGATGAGACCATTTGCACTTTTCCTCTCTTGAATACATTGAGAATGATGTTCCCTAAGAAGAGACCTTGCACGAACTAAACAAAATCCCTTTGAACAAACCTTACACCATTTCACATTTAAAATGTTCATTTTTGTGTGACACCTTATCAAAGTTATCAGGAGGTATAACTTTGGTATGGTTGAGAGAGAAGCCCATTCTGAGGCATGAATTTCCTCATAGCCACTTACGTGTGTGTGAGCACATATCAGCCATATGTACCTCACCTCTTAGGACTTCTCACTTGGTAGATAGTCAAGAGCCCCATTGCCTCAAAGTGAGTATGCATTTTTGGACAAACAAACTAGATCTAATCCACATCGTGTTGTACAAATGATCGAAGCTTGCTCCACCTTTTCATTTTCATCTTTCTCTTCTTCCTAGTTCTTGCCATTGCATGATAGCATGTCTCATTTTGTTGCACCTTATGTGTGTCCTTTTTGCACTTATGATAGTCTGACTTAGGATGTTGGATTCAGGGGGCTTGAATGCTTCGTTGATCTTTGTTATCCTATACCATCTGCATGGGTACGATTGGACCCCTCTTGAATGTCTACTTTACTGTGAGTTTGAATAAAATTCATCCTCTCACTAAAGTGGGGGCTAAATGTAGACACAAAAAAATTAACCCTTCTACTTTTTAATATTTAGTCTCCCCTTGTGATTTTTGGACTTAATTAGGCCTTGATTTAATGTTGTATTAGGTCTTGGATCCTAGAAAAATGAATAAAATGCATGTCTTGCAAAGGTGTTGTAAAGTGTTGTAAATGTGTTTCACACTTTTCTAGACTTTTATTAAGCATTTAAGTATAATGAACCTATTTTCCCTATAAATCAATACTGTAAAATATATCTAATTGCATCCTAATGTTAATCTAGAAGGCTTGTAAATTAAATTTGACTTTAATCTAGTGTTGTAATGTGTTTTACACATTCACATTGAATGTTGTGCCTTTCTAGGTTGTCTGGACCTTATTTTAATGATGTAAAGTGTATTTAATCACACTTTCACATTGAAATTTGTGTTCCTAGACCTAATTATCTTTTATATCATCATTAATAGGCTCCTATTACCCCATATTACATATCTTGAGGCATAATTTGATCAAATAACTGACTAAAACAACATCGAAGCCTAATTTATTTATTTCCTGACATTCCAACTGGTGAAAGATGCCCTATGGCCTGACCCATTCACCATTAGGGGTGAATCAGTCCCATCCAGGTGGTACCCATTCACCCTTGATGGAAAATGAGTCCCATTTGAGCTATTTTCAAGTTTGAGAGGGAAAAATTAGGTTTTAAGTTTAATTTTTCTTCATGTCGGCCTTGGGCATCAAATTAACAGGAAAATTATAAGGATTTCCTATAAATGCGATATTTTAAACCCTAATTTAGACAATTGATCATTCATCCATCATTCATTATCCTTTTCAAGTCAACCAAGCTAGGGTTAGGTCATTTAGAGAGCATTCAAGATCACTTTTCAGACATTCAAGGGTAGATTCTTCATTCATTGTTGCAAAAATTCAAGATCTCTCATCATGGAAAGTCTCTAATTCCATTATTGCATGCTTCATTACATTATTTATTCATTTTTCTTTAATTACCTAAAAAGGGGTTTAACCAAGGCAAACCCCCATGCCCTAACATCCAACATTACTCCTTTTATTGTGTGTTTGCAGATTTAGGTACATTGAAGGTTTGGAAATCATTGAAAGATAAGTTACAAAGTTTTTGAAGAATCCCCTTGTTGATTAAGTTAAAATGTCCACAAAAAGTCTCTTACAATGTCGAAAATCAGAGTTTCAGTAGTGGACACCTATTAGGAACTAAAGTGTAGACCGAGGGATTTTGTTTCCACTTTTGGATTTTTAGAATTTTAGAAGTGGACTCATTTTCCATTAGTGGAGAATGAATCCCATTGCTGGGCCTAAAAAGTCTTTTCTATAGTTTTGGATACCCATTTGTCTAAAACAAGCTCCAGAACAGTTTCCTAGATCTGGGACTATTTTTCTCTGAATGAAGAATGAGTCCCTATAGGATAAATTTTCTAGATTAGTAACATTTAAAAATTCATTTCTAGTCTCCAGCAAGTACCCAGCTGCACACTTTTTGTTTCACATCTTTCTATTTAATTTTGTTTACATTTCTAGGTGTTTTTGCATATCATAATGTGTTTTAAAAAAACTTGCATTTCAATAGTTTTGCATACCAAATCAATCTATTTTATCGGTCCTTTGCATTTAGATCATCTCATCTAAGCATATTTCATTCATTTTACATTAATCGTAAGTGTGAACATAGCCGATTTTTACCCTATTCCTTTCCTTTTAGGTGAAAGACCCTAGAAGTGAAAGAGAACATTAGGGTGCCAAAGCCTATTTTTACATATCCTGATCTACATTTTTTGGATTTCAAATTCTTATTTTTAGGCTTCTATTTACTACTATTACTTTTTTATTTCAATTTTCTGATTTTCTAGTTCATCAAATTCATTAAATCTAGCTTAATTTTCTACATTGAATGCATTTTCCAAATTCAAAATTTCATTTACAACATCCCATTTTTAGTTTATTACATTGGGTAATCAGTAAACTACATTATTTAAAATCTGAAAAATTGCATTTCATTCTTGATATAGATTACTTTTTACAAATGTTAGTATCTTTCTTTTCCAAGTTTGCAATGAAAAAATGCATTAGCAAGCATGTTAGTCATGATAATATCTTAGTGAAAGAGATTGAGCTTGTTGGCATATTCCATATTACCACATTACCCATCATCCCCTCATCCCCTAATATCTCTCCTATTTGTGAGAAGGTTTTAGTGAAAGAGGAGGTAAGCATAGACAATCATGATAATCATAGTTTTTCTTCTCCTGATACCTTTCCTATTTGTGACGAAGGTATATTAGTGAAAGAAGATACAATCGGTGGGAATCATGAAGGTATTGTTTATTCCTTTTCTCCTCTCCCTCAGGAAGATATTATGATATAAGAATATGAGATCATTGACACTACCTTACCTAGTCTCCATTCATCTCCCAACACCTCCCCCACTTGTGATAATTCTTTTATGAAAAAGGATACAATCATAGACAATCATGAAAATCACATTAGTAAGGAGGAAATATTGGTAATAAGAGATACAATGATTCAGAGCTATGACAATCCTACCTCTCCTACTTGGGAAAACATTATAGGACTTGGGGATGTAGTTGTAGATAACCAGGAAAATCAAACTTTTTCTTCTCCTAATGTCCCTACTAGATGCGAAGATGATTGTTTGGTGTTAGAAGATACACTTATTGAGATTCATGATAATCTTGTTCCTCCCTTCCCTAATGCTCCTACCATTTGGAAAGATATATTTGAACAAAAGATTCCAATCATTGGTAAGCATGAAAATCATATTTTTTCTTCTATTGGTGTCTCCCCTATTGGTGATGAAGCTACTTTACAAAATCTAACCATGAAATGTGATGAGTATCCTAAAATATCCCTTACTAGGGTAGATATTATGGCACAAGAGAATGAGACCTTAGAGAAAAAGGATGAAATCATGGAAAATCATTACAATCAAATTGGGCCTTCTCCTAATATCTCTATTATTGGTAAAGAAGATATTTTGATGTTAGAAAATCCAATTGATGAGAGTTATGAAAATCCCATTTTCCCCTCTTCTCCTAGCAAAATCATTATCAAAGAAGAAAATTTCATCATTGATAAACAAGACAATCCAACCATAGATGACTCCCTTAATTGTGATGAAGTCATTTTAGAAGAACCAACCTTTGAATTTAATGAACATCTAGTTTGTAGTTATCCTAAAAATTCTCTTACTAGGGATGATATCATGGTGGAAGAAAATGGTAATATTGATAATATTAATTCCTTAGGTGGAGATGATGGAGTGACATTAGACTCCCCTTCATTAGGAAGACATCAAATCAAAACTATTGAGGTTATGAATGCACAATTTTCTGTTAGATCCCCCTTGATTATTGTACCTCCTAAATACCCTATGGAACATCCTAAGAATACTTTAATTATTTACCCACCCTCACAAAAATCACAAGTTCAAAATAAACCTATGCTTATCCTTGAACCACCAAAAAACAAGCCTTGATTTGACGATGGTAATGCTTCACAACAAATGGGTTATAATACTATTGTGCATACCTACAATACAAGAAAAAATAGGAAACAACAAACAATCCCTATCTCATTACCCTTTCCTAACCATATTTTTCCTTTCACTCCTTGTTTTCCCCCCAAAAATGGAAAGGAATACAAACTTGTTGAACAACTTAAGAATACTCCTGCTAAGATATCCCTATGGGAACTTCTTCAAACATCACCTAGTTATCGTAACATGCTTCAAATGACCTTGCAAAAAGTTATGGTTCCTCCTAACACTAGTTCAAATGATGTGGCAACCCAAATTCAAGTTGTAACTCTTGCCAACTTGGACATTACTTTCCACCAAGATGAGTTACCTTCGTTAGAAGAGCAAAAACAAAATGAAGCTTTCATGATAATAGCTCAACATAATCAGATTGGGATAAAAAGAACTCTTGTTCACAATGGTTAAAACCTTAATCTATGTAGCATAAATATTTTGGACAAGATTGAAGCAGACAAAAGCCAAATACAACAAGTTTCTTTATCCATTTTTGGGTGTGATAATGTAGGAAAATAAACACTTGGTGTGATTACACTACCAATTAAAGTTGGAAAGGTTACATTGTAAACTCCTATTCATGTTATGCCTCACGATTTTTCATATAATCTTATTTTAGAAAGGCCATGGATTCATGTAATGAATGAGGTGTCTTCTACCCTTCATCATAAAATGAAGTATGTCTAAAAGAAAAAAGTATATACAATCAAATCCAACCTTGAACCAATTAATTATTCAAACATTGAGAAAGGAAAAGAAAATCCTTTCAAGACATTGACACCAACTACACAAGTGGAACCCATGCAAGAGAAAGAAAAATAAAAGCATATTGAAAAATTCATGAAGTTAATAGAATATGATTGGGGTTCCTTAGATTTCTCACCTACATTCATGGGAGAATACAAGACTATAAACAAAGAATCTGAAAAGGAAAAAGAAAAAATTGTAATGAAGACACAAGATTCAACAAAAAATTCAAAAGCATCCACCTCAACCACTTTAGAAGAAGAAAATTACCAAAAAACCTTTGATGAAGCTGATTATGAGCAACCACCACATCTGAAAGAAATGCAAAAAATTTATGGAATATTTTATGAACTTATGAGACAAATTGGTTATAGTGGAAAACGATGTGGTGCTAAAGAACAAGGTATATGTGTCCCTATAGAACCTAGCAGACAAGAAACAACTAATGGTCTTGGTTATGGTCCCTTGAAAGAAATAAAAGCATCAAAAATTCCTCCACTTAATATCAACAACCTTACAAAAGAATCTTCCAAAATAAATTTAACTTTCGTGCATCCCAAACTGATAGATACTACATATGGAAATATTTCATTAGATATGCATACAATTGATACTTTTTATACTCATTATAATCAATAACAATAGTTGTTGGTCCTTTCCATGTAATAGTTGTAGGATCATAGGATATTCACTATTGCATGTTTTACATTCATTGTGAATTATTTCCTTATTGCAAGGAGTGGCATACCATCATCCATCCTTGGCTTAGTCTTGTCCCACACTTAGTGGGGGCAAGGGGTTAGGTAGTTTTTTCCTTATATGTTACTTGTCATTGTCTTTTTTGGCTACTTGACCACCTTCCATGTATATATAAAGGAGAAAGCTTGGGATGTGGACAACATGCCTTAAGTTGGATCACATGTGACATACTTTTCTTTCTATATTTAGCATTGTATTTTTGGTGGAAACTCCTTCCTTCCTATTTCATGGCATAGATTTATTTCAAAAACATTTGACTTGGCAGAGGGTTTCAAAGGAAATCTCTCATGTCTTAGGACAAAACATTGGCTACTTTAAATCACTTGCTCACAGTAATGGTGTTAGTAACCGCTTTAAAGTGGGGTCATACATTGATGACATTTTTTAACATTTTGCATATTTCATGGCATGATTTTATTTTTTCTTGTGACATGTCCTTTTCTTGGTGGTTTCATTGGGTTTGATGTCCTCCAAGAGTGCAATATTTCTAAGCATATGATCTCCCTTAGTGGCATGATGCAAAACAAGAGGCATCCCATAAGTGGCGATCTAATATTCTTCACTTGTCATCTCTTGGAGACATTAGGCATGATGTTCCCTAAGAAGAAGACCTTCCATAAACAAAGAAAAATCCCCTTTAACAAAAACTTATAGACATGACATTCAAAAGCATTTACAAAAGCATTACATTGTGGTACCTTATTGAATTTGTTAGGAGGATAACTTCGGTATGGTATGGGAGGCTAATATGATTCTCTCATTTTCCACCTTGTTGGGACAACTCACCTAGTTGATAGACTAAGGTTCCACTACCGTAGAGTGAGCAACGCATGTTACGAACAAACAACCCCATTCCATGTGGCGTTGGAATGGTTGTTCTTGATCCTTTTTTTTCTTTATTTTTCTCAACCTTTGATAGGGTATGATTATGTATCTTTGTTATTGTTTCATATTACAGTTCCTTGAATATCTACTTTAGTGTGAGTTTTTCATGGGGGAAAACTCTCATTGAAGTGGGGGAAAAATTTAGTGTAAAAAAAGTAACCCTTTTTCACACTTAATTTGGGAATAAGTGATATTGAATTAACCTATTAATGTCCTGGTTTAGTGTTGTAATGTGTTGTACACATTCACATTAATCTAGGTCCCCTTTTTAATGCAATGTACTTAAACTATACCTTATTTATGGTGTTGTAAAGTGTTGTATTATACTTTCAGACTTATCTAGGGTTTCATTAATTAATTGTGGTTAATAGAGCTTAATTGGCCCCTTTAATTTAAATTTAAGCCTTATTAATGACACCTTCCGAAGGATCTATCCTGACACGCAATAATCAAATTGCATGAAATTAAATTTGGAAAAAAAGGTTCCTAGAAAATGGTGCTAGGACCCATTTTCCTTTAGTGGTGAATGGGTCCTCTCCACATAGGACACCCCTTTCTTGACAGTTTTGAAATGGATTTTTTATGTTATTTCAACCCCCTAAAGCAAGGTCCTAGAAAGTTGAGCTAGGAACCATTCACTCTTAGTGAAAAATGGGTCCTCCTCACATAGGACATCCCTTTTTGAATTTTATTTTGGCAGGATTCTAATGATTTTCAATTCTAGATCTCATGCCAGCTTGAATTATTTGAATTTCAGGGTTAATCTCTAGATTCACTACAAATATGGGGTTAATTCACATAGTTTCATCCTAGAAACCTTGAGTATTGATGAATTATAGCAAGATTGAATTTACAAGAGAATTTCAAAGGCATTCAAAAGGTATATTATCAATGGTTCATTGCAGCAATTAAAGATCATTTCATCATATGACAAAGGCATAGTGCATTCAAGCATGTTGTTGAGCTAAGGTAGTTGATGTAGCATTTAAGCTCTACTTGCAAGCATTGTTTCATATCTAATTTGAGATCAAGATCTACATTCTTCATGGCCACCATATGTTAGTTTACAGATTTATACTCCAAGACATCTCCCAAGGTATCAACATTTCATTATTTCATTATTTGGTTTAATTACCTACGAGGGGTTTGAATTAGGAAAAACCCTATTCCCTAACAGTCAACAATTTTTTCTCCTCTAGGTTGTGTGTTTGCAGATTTATAGGTTGAAGATCAAGTGGAGAAGAATATTGAAGCAAAATTTTCAAAGTTGTCAAGTTGCAAAGTTTTCATTCACAGTTCAAAAACACATAAAGAAGGCTACAAAATTTGTTACACATTTTCGGGAGCTGATAACCAAGGATCTGAGAGTGTAATAATCAAGGAACATAACCCAAATCTTTGTTTTAGAAACCCTAACAGGGATCCATTCGCCACTAAAGTCGAAGGAATCCTTTGTGACCTAAAAATAACCTTCTTGCAGCAAAGTACACATTGTTTTAAGCTTTGAAAACTCCCCTCATAGTTGCTATAATAGTTAGGTTTGGTTTATGATTGTTATTTGCATCATATCACACACAAAATCACATGTTTTAGGGTGAGAATTAGTGGTCTATTGTTTTGATTTTGGTAAACCATATTTTCCCCCTATATAATCAACCATAGGTTTCTTTTTTTCCCTAAGGGGAGGAATGGAAGGAATCATAGGAGGTTGTTCAACCACTTTATTTTTAGCTTTGTAAACTTGTTTTATCTTAAGAGGCGTGATGGGATTGGTTTCATTTTCTCTTGATCTTTTATAGAAGATAGGAAAAGGATTTGTCTTAGGATGATCTTGGTTACTTGGAATGCCTTTAGGTTCAATCATAGTTTCGTCAATGATAGGAGGCTCAGTCATAGATTGTGGCATGTTTTTAAAGGATAGTTTGCCTATGCATTTCATGTTAAAATTTTGATAGGATTTGAAAAAGAAGTCCTCACAGGGTTTAATAGGTTCCATAGGCTCAAGCCAAAAATCAATAAAAAGTTGCCATGGAAAGACAAAGGATTAAAGCCACTATAGTGCACAATAAAGATTTCATTTTCAAAGGGAAACTTTAGACATTTATGCACAACTGATGGGATAACTTCCATCAAGTGTATCCATGGATAACCAAGATTTGTGCACAGAATTTATCTTACGTCAAGATGATGGATAATGAATCATCTAATTTTTTCGGTCTGACTTTTAAAGGGTGATCGATCCCATCATAGGGCAACTGGAATCATTATGCATTTTTATCCATGCTTTCGGTTTATCATATGTTTCTTGATAGAGTTCTTGCACAAGTAAGAATTTCTCGATGATCACATTCTCTCCATAGATGGGATCAATTAATATCCCATTAGTGGGCTTGTCATTGATTCGGTTGACTATATAAAGAGGACCATCAAGTGAATTTCTAATTATATCTTTAGATGAGAAATAAATGTCAAGAGGATTTTTATTTCATCCCTTATGAGGTTGAATTTTGATCAATTAGACCATATCATCCATAGGACTTTGTTCATTGGTATCCATAGGATCTTGCTCGATAGTATCCATGTTGTCGTCATCCATGTCAACATTCATCACATCATTCTTCTTCGTTTCACTAGCTTTAAAAAATTAAATGTTATGATTTGGCATAGGGTTGGTAAAGATTCGTAAGTTTATGTTAGGAAGGGACAAAAAATTATTTCCTTGATCATTAACACCTCTAATTTGAAGTTGACAAAAAAACAATGAGGTCTTGCACAAAATGTTTAAGACACTTACAATGTTTTGTATCATGTCCATTTTGTGGGTGAAAATGGCAATAAGAATTCAATCTAAAGTTTGGAGGTAAAGGATTATTAGGTTCAAGAGTTTTAACAAGAGGAAAGGTGATCATTTTCTGTTCCAGAAGTTGTGACATTGTGCTATGGAGGGTATCGATAAGGGAGTAAATTGTCTAGCCATATCCACAAATGTGAAAGGAGTTGTCTTCCTTATAGCAACCACATGGGTATCAACATGTTGAGTTGATTGTTGATGGGGGTTTAGTTAAAGGAAGCCTTCATTTTGTTTCCTAAAAGGTTGATAATTGTTTTGGTTTGTGGATTTGGACTTCTCAAGATGGCTAGAGGTGGGTTTTGTTTCACAACTACTAACTGAGTTTTGATAATCATGAAGGGAAGTACACAAGTGTATAAAGGATGGAAACTTCATCATGCCAATCTTATCCTATATTTTAGTTTGCAAGTTCTCAATGAACATCCATTGAAGGTGAGGATTGGTAATCTTTACGTCGATTTCGAAATAAATAATTTGGTAACTTGAAATAAAGTCAGTAACTTTTTAATCAACTTTTTTCTTACATCTCATCAAATCAGCTAAGGTCATCTTAGGAGTCATGTGCACTTGTAAATGGTCTATAAAGGCCTCAAAAATTTCACTAAATGAACGAATTAAGTTCTTTGGTATCGAGGAAAACAATTCTAAAGTGGTATCTTTCAAGGATGTAGGGAAAATCTTAGCTAAGAGCTTATCCTCAAGGAAAAAATCACTACATAAGGTGGTATAAGAAAAAACATGGTTCAAAGGATCTCCTTTCCCCGACATTTCTCAAATCTAGGAATCACTATACCTTGTGCTATCAGCATTCTTAGTATCTCCAAGGATAAGTGACTGCTTTCAACATAGTATGAAGGTGGGCCATTTTGATTTTGATTTATGGTGGAAATTTTCTTTTGAAGGTGTAGTCACAGAAATAGTACACCCCACATTGGTGGGATAGAGCACAAGGATAGGGTTCCTATTATAAACTTGCTACACTCAAGAACACCTTAGAGATCTCAGTGCAAAAGAGAAATAGATCCTACAATAGGGTTGTCCTAGGGGCTTGTGAACACAAACATTTTACTCCCTTCTTGGATATAGTATAATTTCTGGCCTAATTTGGACCTATCATGGGCACCCTTGCATTGATCACCCTTTAAAACAACATTTATAGGCCCCTAAAACTCATCATTTTTTATCTAGAGGCCGATTTCACTAAAAAATCATACAAATCCTGACAAATAATGCTTAAACTATTCATATCTGAAAAAACCACCTCCAAAAACCACATGTGAGACCCATTCGCCACCTTGGGAAAATGAGTCCCTTTTTGGGGAATTTTCAATTTTAAGTAGGAAACCCACCGATTTAATTCAATTTTTCAATGGATGTCAGCCTCTTAGGTCTAAATAATGGGAAATTAAGTTTTGATGCCTATAAATATGTGTTTTTAGGTCATTTTTCACATCATCTAATCATTTTAACCGAGAAAATTCAAAAGTCAAGTATTGAATATATTTTTCACAAGAAGATTCATTATTCTTTCTACAAAAAAGTTGAAGCTTTAGGACAACAAGTTAGGGTGTTTGCAGGTATTCAAGCTCACTTCTTATTCAAAATCTCACATTGCAAAGGGTTGACTATGGATGCCTATGGAGAATCATGGAGAAATCTAGGTTGAGGAGATGCAACTAGCCATCAAATCAAGCCTAAAGACTTGTTTTCAAAGTGATTCTATCTTCAAATTTAAGGTTTTCATGTCATTTATATTCATTTAAAATGTTGTAGGGTTTCTTAGGTTAAAGTCTTACATTATTCAAGCTTCATTTAAACATTTTATTCTAGCACATTAGAATAGGGTTTTGTCTTACTTCAGATTTTCCTAGTCTTAGACACACTTAAGGCTAGGATTTTATGCAAATTTTATTTCTCCAAGGTTTAATTACGAAATTAGGGTTTTGATCAAGGCAAACCCCCATTAGAAAACAAATTATATTCTATTTTGCAGGAACTTTTGAAGGTTCGGATCAAAGATTCAACTTGGAAGTGCAATGCAGGTGATAAAGTGCAGATCTAAAACTTTATTTTTTGGAAAATAGGAAAAGGAATAATTCACCATTAGTGGTGAATGAGTTCCACTGGAGGTTTCTGTCAGGACAGAGTGCAAATTCTAGTACCCTTTTGGCAGAAATAGACTTCTTGTCACGACCCCTATTTTTATTGTTCGTAATTTTATAATGTTTGGTTAAATTAATTTATAATGAAACAAAATTGAATTAATTATATTTTAATTAGAAAACTCATTCTTCAATTTATCAATAATGCTTGTTTTTCAAAGAGGAAAAAATAGGTTTTACAGGGACCCAAAACCAAAAATTTTACAAACAAAAGAAATAATCGTCAATGACCCTAGAAACAAAGAGGTTGTAGAGAGGACAAAAAAAAGACAAAGCCACAGCCACCAAAAAAAGGCCAAAAAGGGCCATAGAAAAGACCCAAAAAGACCAGACAAAATTCCAGTAGCAACTAAACCTTGGACTTTAAAAATTTTGTTGTCTTAGCTTCCATGTCGTTTATCTCCTGAACCCCCCTCTTTAAGATCTAGACCATATGGGGAGTAGGAGGAAATTTCCTCTTAAGGTTGGCACAGGTCCTCTTCGATATTCCTTGGTCCTCATTCTTGCTTTTATCCTTGTCCTCTTCCAGATCAACAACCAGCGAGCCTTGTTGCAACTTTTCCAAATTTTCAGACATAACATTGATGATAATGGCATTATCAATAATGCTTGTTATTTAGAATAATAAATTTAATTATAATTAAATTTAAATATCTTGTTATTTAGGAACAATTATTTATTGTGCAAGTAATATTTTATTATTGTTTATTTGAATAAATATATAAATTGTAAATTAAAATGGCTTATCTATTATTTCTGAGGATAAATACTTCATTTGTAATTAAAATAGGAATTCTTTATTAATATTTATAGGGATAAATATTGTGCATGAAATAAAATTTATATATTTATTATTTTCAAGATTAGGTTTTGAGGGGAAAAATAAAAAGAAACCATTCAAAAGAAGGGAAAATCATTAACGAAAACACAATATGGTTTCTTGAACTAAATATTTCTCTGCAAGAAAATAATAACTCAAAAATAATAGGTGTCGAGTAGAGTTTTTAGAGATATAGAAATTTAAATAGTGACAAGAAGAAGAGGGGAAAATATAGGAAAAACCAGAAGAAGAAGAGGAAAATCCTTTAGGAAACCATTTCTAGAAGATCCCGAACAAAAAAGAGGAGTCAAGAAGAGGATTTCAACTTGAGAGCAATTTCCAAGTTTTTAATCCTTTCCAAAGTATTTCAATTACAAATTGTGTCAAAAATTGTTTGTATTGTTAAAAGATTGAATGTATTTTGAATCCATTTGTTCATAATCATTTTTATTGGATGCTTGTTGTACAAAATTCATTTGTATAGTTGTGCAATCTGTACAATATTTCCTATTCATTTATATATATATTTGATATTGATTATTTATATATAGATACACAAATAATTTTGCAACTCCCAGACTAGAGATTTTTGTTTTATTCTTTTATTTAAAATCTGGATTCAGATTGTGATAGAAACATATATTTAAATATATATAGATATATACATACATTACACCGTGTGTGTATATATATATACATTTAAATATAAATTATGAATCTTGATAAACTCATTGAAATTGAATTATTGTATCTGTCTTTGTTTGTTTCTGGGTAATTGATGATAGTTAATGGATAATAGTTTTTGAAGTGAGAGGGAATTTTCCCCAGCCACATCCTCCCCATTGGAGAATGACTGCGCTATGGGGGGCAATTCCCTCCATAGGAAACACCTTCCCAAATGGGAGGTCATCGGCCTTTAACCTGTTCTTTTTTTATACTTCCATCGTATTAAGTGTGAATTTTCTATGTTACATTCATTGAATGTGTCTATTCTCAACCCCTATATATATATATATATGTACACACACACACACACGCATATATATATATACACACATAGTAACAAATGTATACTTGTGTGCTAATATTTATATAGATATAAATACATGGTTTTATACCTACAATAAAATATTTTCTAATTCAAAATGATAAATAATCAGAAACTATTCTCTTGTTCTTATCTTGATAATTTCTAACTACATATATATACACACAATTATATAAATATTTGCATTGCAATCTATCACTTTAAATTATAATAGAGTATATATCCTTGTAGTTGCATCTGACATGGACCATGAATGTTATTTCATTTGCAAATGTAATTTTCTGAAATGAAATTACTTCACTTTTTGATATTCTGTAGATCTATTTATTTATATATATCTATAAATGAATATAAATGCAATGTCAATGTGAATGCGAGTAAGTATTAAAACAAAAAATGAATAGATATTAGATATTTGAGTTGGAACATTATATATATTCTTTTTATATTCATATATTTTTGTATTAGATTGAATTGTTTTTGAATATTTGTATATATACTTATACATACGATTATTTGTGAATGATCCATTTGTTACTTCTCAATATAAATATATACATTGTTGTTTGGATGTACCTCCTTCAATTATATGCAAACCTATTGTTCCTTTTATTAAATTGAACCATTTAAATTAGAAATGGAGTATTGGACACTTTGATAGGAAAGACTATAGTACACTTATGAATGTAGTTGTTATTAGCCATTAGAATTTATTTCTTGTAAATTATTCTCTTACACAGCCAAATAGAAAACTTTGGAAATGTAACTGTTTCTGAAAAAATGCTTGATCTATTGAACTTTGTGCAAGTTGTAGGAACTATGCATTAACTACTCTTTTATCCATTTTTTATTCATTGAATATAATGGTATATTAAGTTGTATTCTTTGTGTCACTTGGAAATCCAAAAAATAGTATGATTCAAGATTTCTTCCTGACATAAACATAGCTTCTTTTAAATATTATAATCATTGCTCTAATATATAACTATAATTTTATCTTTGGGATAATAATTACCTACTTATCCTTATGCCTTATTAATAACATTCCACTTGTCCTTTGAATATATATTGAAAGCTTATCTATGTCAAGGTTACCACCCATGTTAGATAATAAGGGTATCCAACAAAATTAGTGGCTATAAAAAAAAATTGCAATCTTAAATGGACATACGTTGGTACTTAAATGAATATCAATGTGAAGTGGATATTTACTTTTTCCTTGGAGATAAAGGCTAACTCATGTAGTTATTCTAATGACCCTTGAATATCTTTTTGTAAGAAGGAAAACTATATCATCATTTGAGATCAATGGTTTCTTTTCTTTCTTTTCTTTAACTTAATGTAGCCATTTGATAACTTTCATAGCTATAGTCTGGAATGTGACATAGGTAATATGTTGATAACTTATGATAGTATCTTGTTTTCATCTATTTGCAACTCATTTAATTTTTGTGTACTTAATGAATACTCACATACTCTCTAGCTTATATATGTATTATCATACATACCTAAGCTATACCTTCTTAACTCTTTTATAGTATTACTTTCTTATTGATAAAACATCTATGAATCATTGAGTTAGAAGTAAGCATTCTTGTTTCATAAGCATGCGAGCATTCTAATAGGCCTAGTATTACTTTCATAAAGCTTTATGTAATTGGCTTATGGCTTTCAGGGTACTTGTGTGATATTTGAGAAATCATTGGAGGTAGAATAGTCTTATTTGCAAATATTTGGGAGTGATTCGTGATAGATTGGCATCACCTTTATTTCATATGCAAGGATGATGCATTGGTGAAACTTGAACGTGTTTCTTAAAGACTTGTGTAACTTTTAAAAGAACTTCCTTATGATCCTTGTTATGTGTGATAATCATGATATCCAGAAATATGGAATGAATGGTCATATCAATGAGGCGGTATGATCATTGCTAGTGAGGCATCTTTTAACCATTAAGAATTTGTAGCCAGTAAGGCACTGCTAGAAAGGCATTTCATTAAGCCAGCAAGGCACTTTTACGAGTGTTTTTTCATCCCTACGAGGGTTTTCCACTCATGAAAATATTTGTGTTATGGTTTCTTTGTGGATGCTCTTATGATCTAGCTATCTCCTTAATTTGCATTACAAAATTTGAATTTACGTGTTTGTTGAGATGATATGTCATGTGTAAGCCTACATGCCTAAATCTAATGAAAGCACAACCTTGTTTTGATATACTTTGATTCATTGATGTATGTTATTCCATTTGAATAAAGTAATGAAAGCTATTTAATTATTCATATTTTTTTGTGCCTTTCTATAATTATTTAATTCTATTAAATTATTTTTGAAACTAACTTTTAGACATTACACTTTTGAGTAGAAACCCTTATCTGAGACTAATTCGCCTAGGGTGGTGAATGAGTCCTAGTTGGTCAAAAATTCAACATTTCTAGTTTTTTAGAGCAGTTTTCAATCTTTACTAGTCTCTAAGTGCACCTCATTCAATTTTATTGAGTTTTTTTTTGTTTGTTTATGTTTTTAGTTCTTTTTACATATCACACTGTGTTTTCAAATACTTTGCATTTCTTAGTTTTCATTAAATTAGTGATCTATTTTATTAGTTCTTTTCATTTAGTTCATCTCATCTAGGCATATTTCATCCATATTGCATTAATATTAAGTGTGAACATAGTGGTTTTTACCCTATTCATTTCCTTTTAAGTGAAAAACCCTAGAAGTGAAAGAGACCATTAGGGTACCAAAACCATTGTTTACATTTTGGTGAACCTATCTTTAGAATACTTTTACTTCTGATTTCAAGTGCATTTACATCCTAGGGCTAGCTTTCATCAACATTGCATTAGGTTTTGCATTGTTTTGCATCCTAGGGTTTTCAAACATTTCCTTAGTGAAAAGATCATATAGATTTCATTATTGCATTTACAATCATTTAAAATATTGAAATTTTGTATTTTCACTTTAGATTCGCATTGTACAAACCTGAAAACATAGAAAACAATAAAAAAAATCAAAAAATTTCCAAAATATCCCTACTAGGACTCATTTTCCATCTTGGGGGAATCAATCCTAGTACACATTCTACATCATTGTTTCCACCATTCAGTTTCCAATTTTTAACCTTCTATTTGCATCAGTTACTTTTCTATTTTAGTTTAGTTATTTTCTATTACATTTAAATCATTCGCATTACACAACATTTACTTTAAATGGCAATCATGAATACCATTATATTTTTGCAAGTTTTGTGTTCAACTTTAGTTCCTAGTTCTCGTAGATTAAATTCATCAATAAATGACAACAAAAAATTGAAAACATCAAATAAACCTATACATCAAATGATACAAATTAGAAACACCATCTCATCCAAACCTCTTAGTAGTGATGATTTAGATAAGCTAGATGAAGCCCTTCAAGACTTCCTCTCACTCACTTCATCCACTAAGGCTTGCCATAAGAAACCCAAACCAAATGATGATAACTTACCCCTCAAACATTTAGTAGTAATGACTTCGATATGTTAGATGAAGCCCTTCAAAATTTCATCTCACCTAAGCCATCCACTAAGGTTTGTTGTGAGCCACCTAAAACAAAATATGTTAATGTGATTTAACCTCAACTCATTCTTTAACCACCTTCACATAAACCTAAACCTTCAAATAAACCTAATTTTACCCTTTAACCACCTAAAATTGATGTCTTGCAATAGCCAAGTAATAATATTGTTTCTTACACATACAATACCCAAAACAATCTACAACTGCAGCAACCAACACCAACCTCTTTACCTTTTCCTAATCCTATTTTTCCTAGTGCTCCTTGTTTCACCTCACACACTAAGAAGTATGATCTTGTTTAGAGAATCAAGAACACTCTTGCAAATATTTTCCTTTCGTACTTAAAAATTCACCAAACTATCATACCATCCTTCAAACAACATTGCAACAAATAGTGGTTCCTCCTAGTACAAATCCAAATGATGTGACAACTCTTATACAAGGAATGAATGTAGCTAATGTGGACATTACCTTTCATCAACATGACCTCCCTCTGTTAGAGTTAAGAAAGCAAAATGAAGCATTTATGATAATTTCTCAATACAATACAATAGGAAAAACCCTTGTTCACAATGATTCTTCCCTTAATGTGTGCAGTATAAAGCTCCTAGATCAGTTACGTGTGGATAAATCACAAATCAAACCTGATCCCTTGTCCATTAGAAGATTTGATAACATTTCAAAGCAACCGCTCGGTCTAATCACCTTACCTATTACAGTCAAAATGGCTACCTTGCAAACTCCTATTCATGTCATCCCCTATGATCTTACATACAATGTTCTTTTGGGAAGACCATGGATTCATGAGATGCATGCAGTTCCTTCAACCCTTCATTTTATAATTAAATATTTCTATAACAATAAATTTTATCAAGTTGAAATAGACCCCAAGCCTGGAAGTTTCTTACAACTTGAAAAAGGAACAAGTCCTCATAACACATTGATTCCAATGTCTCATATAGACCCTCTTCAAATTAACAAACAAGAAGAGGAGCCAGTGTCTAAGTTATTAGGCGATGATTGGGGATCATTAGAATTCACACCTTCATTTATGGGAGAATACATAATTATGCAAAAAGATGATGAAAAACAAGAAAAAACCATGATTTTGTCCACTCAGAATACAAAAGAATCTTCCTCAACACCTACCTCATCTATTTTACATGAAAACATAAATTATACAACTAATTTTGATGAGATAGACTTTCTTAAAGCTTTTGCTTGGAAATATTCAGACATTGCAGGAATCGATCCGAAAATAATAACACACAACACTGTCATTGCTGAAAATGCTAACCCTATTCACCAAAAGATACAAAAATTTCACCCTAACATAGCCTTGCCTATTAAAGGAGAATTTGAAAAACTCCTTGACTCAAGTTTCATTCAACCAATTGATTATTCTCCTTGGATCTAAAACATTGTTACAGTTGCTAAACAAGATAAATATATAAGGATATGTATGGATTTTCATGACTTGAATAAATCCTCTTTAAAAGATGATTTTATGCTTCCTAATATTGGCATGATTATCGATTCAACTGTGGCACATGCTTTGTTGTCATTCATGGATGGATTTTCTAGTTATAATCTAATCTTCATTAACCAAAAAGATCAATATAAGACAACATTCAAAACTATTTGGGGAATTTTTTGTTGGGTGATGATGCCCTTTTGATTAAAGAATGCAGGTGCAACTTATCAAAGAGGAATGGCATTGATATTTCATGATTACATACAAAAAATATTGGAAGATTATGTTGATGACATCCTTGCCAAATCCTTAACAATACAAGACAATGTGAATGTTCTTTGATAAATCTTTGAACACGTGTAAGTACAACATGAGACTCAATCCAAAAAAATATGTCTTTGGAGTAGATAGTGGAAAACTTTTAGGGTTTATCATGTCTCATAGAGGCATCAAGGTGGATACAAGGAAAATTGATACTATAAATAATATGCCACCTCCTAGCACTATTTCTCAATTGCTCACATTACAAGGAAGAATTCAATCTATCTATTTTTTCGTTGCATCTTTAGCTAATCGTATACTACCCTTCAAACATCTCCTTAAAAAGGATGTGAATTTTGATTGGAATGAGGATTGCAAACATGCTTTTGAGAGTTTAAAGGAATACCTTGCAACTCCACCTATTTTGCAACCTACTATACCAAATAAACCATTCATCCTTTATATAGTTGCATTATCCCATGCTCTTGTAGCCTTGTTGGCTCAACAAGTTGACGTTGGAAAAGAGCATCTTATTTATTATATTAGCTGAACCTTAATTGATTATGAACGAAGATACGCACCAATTGTAAAACAATGTTTGGCACTTGTATTCACTACTAGTAAATTGTGAAATTATTTACTAAATGCTGAAATACAAGTCATAACAAAAATTTGATCCTCTGAAGCATATTTTTAATAAAACTGACTTATCTAGACACTTAGCTAAGTGAGTGATGTTGTTAACTGAGTTTGACCTTAATTTTGTTTCACAAAAATTGATCAAAGGAAAATCCTTGATTGATCACTTAGTTGATGCTCCTCCTCTAGCTCTTCCTAGTAATGAGTCTTTTCCTTATGACAGTGTGTTGACAACAGACGTTCAAACATGGGAATTGTATTTCAATGGATCTAAGTGTAGAACTATCTCCATTGTTGGGGTTATATTAATCAAACCTATAGGAAATCTTATTCCCTTATCATATCATCTAAACTTCCTATGTACGAATAACACATTTGAATATGAGGCCTTAATTGTTGGATTGTGTGCTACTCTAATAATGGGTGTTAGAGATATTAAAATATTTAGTGACTTGCAATTAGTAATTAAAAAAATCAATGGGACATATCAAGAAAAATATGAAAAATTATCTAAATACAAGGATCTTCTCATGCAATTATTACAAAAGTTTGAGACATACACTATTGATAACATCCCATGAAAAGATAATCGACTTGCAGATGCAATGGCAAGTGCTACTTCTCTTATATCCCCTCAAGATCCTTCAAAATATTTTACATTCACTATTCATCCAATCATAAAACCCTCTATCTTGAATGATCAAACAACATAAATTTTAATAACATAGGAGGAAGACTTGAGTGAATAGTATGATACAATATTTAGTTATTTGAAACACAGTACCTTTCCTGAACCGACAACTAAAAATATTCAAGCTCATTTGTGAAAACTTGCCTCTAAATATATAATTCTTGCTGATGTGTTGTATCGGAGGTCATTCTATGGTCTCTTACCTCGATGCCTAAGAAACTTTGAAATACCTATGGAAATTCAACAAGCTCATGAGGGTGTTTGCAGTGGACATTTTGGTGGACAAACATTGGTTCAAAAACTTATCCACATTTGGTACTATTGGAAAAAAATGGAACGTGATTGCTTTGCTTATGTTTGGAAATTTCATAAATGTTAGGAGCATAGTAATTTAACCCATGCTCCTACTTTTGAACTTCAAGCTCAAGTCCTGATATGGCCCTTTACGGTTTGGGGATTGGACATTATAGGAAAAATATCACCCCCTTCTTCCATTGGACATACATTTATCATCACTACAACTGATTACTTCATAAAATGGGTAGAAGCCATTCCCCTTCGATTTGAAACAACTGATGTAATATTTTGTTTCATCCTAGAACACATCATTGCTCACTTTGGACTCCCTTCCGCATTAATTTTTGATAATGGTAAACCATTTAAGAATAATGATGTAAAGAAATTCTAGGAAACATTTAATATACAACATCACTTTTCCACGCCTTATTACCCACAATCTAATGGACAGGATGAATCCACTAATAAATTCCTTGAACAAATTTTGAAGAAAACTATTAATAAACATCATAAGGACTGGCACACACAATTACACTATGCACTTTGGGATTATCACACAAGTGTAAGATCTTCTACAGGAACTACACCTTATAGTATTGTCTATGGCACTGAAGCAGTAATTCCCTTAGAGTTAGAGATTCCCATGTTACAAATCACTCTTCATTAGCTTATTGATGATAAACACTATAAAGAGCAATGATTAAACCAACTTGAGATGCTTGATGAACAACACATTAATGCTCTTGAACATCTTCAAACTTATTGCAAAAGGAAACAACACTATTATAATCTCACTATCATCCCTCACACATTCCAGAAGGGTGATTTAGTCCTATCTGAAAATTAGCACAATTTCAATGCCAATCCAAATGAGAGAGGAAAGTTTAGTCCTAATTGGTTAGGACCATATGCCATTGATAAATTTTTTGGATTTGGTTCATATACTTTAAATGAATTAGATGGCACACCCCTTAAGGAACTGATTAATGTTGTGAATCTATGTCAGTATTGTGTCTAACCCCTTTGAATAGTATGTATGATAAAGCAATATCCTAAATGCTTTCGCATTGCTTTGTTTTTGACAAACAATCATGTTTTTGTCTTGAACGTGGTAAAGTGATTATTTATTTTATTTTTCTAATTACTTTAGGCTTCATACTATTCACCTTTGTGTTATGCTAAATTAGATCCTTATATATATTATAGGTGCATTTAATTTAACATAACCTTTTACAATAACAATGTTGTATCTAAGTGAAACTGAAATATGTTTTATATTCGATCACAAAAATTGTGTTAAATCATAAAGACATTGATTAAATAATTTTACAAGAATTATTTAATTAATCACATTATCATTTAACATTCAAACACATTACACCAAATAGTAAAGAAACAAATGCTCATATATATATCAAAGTTTTAATGTACATGTCATCCATATATACAATATCACTAGGGTTTGTGGCTGCCTAATCCCTTGGGATCTAGTGCTCATGATGGTCCTATGGTAGGACATCGGGAGACAATAGTGTGTGACTGTGATCACGATCCGCTGAATCTAAGTGAAAAATATAAACCTTCTATCCATCCAAGGGCCACCTAGTTCTCTCTTGCTATTTGATCCCACTACACTTGTAGTTGAGCTACCTCTGTTGGATTCTGGGGTGGCTATGACTTGGCTCAGTGGACTCATCTCCTCAAATTCTCATATGCTTCCTGCAATCTTGTGAATGGTATAAGAGACTATGGATCCTACTCTACAATAGATGGGGGCACATACTATGATTCCATCTCCTCCTCATCGCCAGATGTTGGCACTATCTCTATAGCCACCTAACAATAGAACTCTCGATAGTCTCTCGGGGCTCCTGTAAGGTAGAAACAATTAAACATCAGCATGTATAACATATATAAAACGTAAAAAATAACATAAAGTAAATGAATTAATTAAATATCATCACCTATATCTCCGACAAGCTGAGTATAGTCAACCTCATCCTCTATTGTGGGAATGAAGGATGTGCTAGCTCCTCTATGACCATGGAGATTGATGTCTGTTGTGGTTGATGCATGTGATCGAGTCATATGAATGTGAGAGGACTCTTACCACTCATGTCGATCCTTGGATTCAACATCATCACTCTCACTCAAGGGTGGCTCCTCCTCCTTGTACTCCTCCTTATCATCATCGTTGTCATCCTCATCCTTGTCTCCTTTGTCCTAGCCATCATAGTTAGGATTTTCATCCTCATCATACTCATCATCTCTAATATCAGTAAATATTTCTCTAGCCCTATACCATACCTCCTCGGCCCTATCCTCTACCTCATCTCCCTCATCTGGCACTAGTCCTACATCACCTATAGGGACATCCATCAAAAATAAAGGATTTGGTTGTGTCACTGTCCACCACTCCTTGTACTCATTTTTGTTATCAACGTCATTAGCATCAAAAGACTATAGGTTGATTATGATATGAGAAATTAGAGTCACTATGGGAAACATGGTCTATACTAAGCAATATGGTATAACCTGGTCTCCAGGAACTTTGCATTGATCTCTTGATAAAGGGGCATGCCCTCGGTGGTGTCTAAACCTATCCAAACTATCGCATGACCCGACCATAGTAGAAGGGACATACTACCTAGTCATGATGGCTACCAAAAGATCTATCTAGTTGCATCTTCCTCAACTATCTCATGTGATCTTGCCACTATAGTATTAGCTAATAAGGTCTCCAAAGGATCTCGTCCTCCTCCAGCTAGTCAAATCTCACTCTCCAAAAATGCAAGTCTCCATATTGCCATAAGTGTTACAGAGGATAGCTGAAGGCTCGAGGATACCCTACAGTTGTAGCACATGGGAAACCAATAGGACTGGTGCATGTAATATGCTCAAGGCACCAAACCTATAGAAGCATGCAATGCACCATGTTGTCTATATCCCAAAAAAAAATCAACCCAAATCATAATACAAGTGTTCTAGGATACAGTGTCCCCAAGCATAGACCATCATGTACTCTATCCAAATCATAATACAAGTGTTCTAGGATAAAGGGGCATTCCCTCGGTGGTGTCTAAACCTATCCAAACTATTGCATGACCCGACCATAGTAGAAGGGACAAACTACCTAGTCATGATGGCTACCCAAAAATCTATCTAGTTGCATCCTCCTCAACTGTCTCATGTGATCTTGCCACTATAGTATTAGCTAATAAGGTCTCCAAAGGATCTCATCCTCCTCCAGCTAGTCAAATCTCACTCTCCAAAAATGCAAGTCTCCATATTGCCATAAGTGTTACAGAGGATAGTTGAAGGCTCGAGGATACCCTACAGTTGTAGCACATGGGAAACCAATAGGACTGGTGCATGCAATATGCTCAAGGCACCAAACCTATAGAAGCATGCAATGCACCATGTTGTCTATCTCCCGAAAAAAGATCAACCCAAATCATAATACAAGTGTTCTAGGATACAGTTTCCCCAAGCATAGACCATCCTGTACTCTATCATATTGTGAATGAAGTGAACTAATCCTCCATCAAGGTGTGTCGCTCGTCCATCTAGACTGAGTACTATTGCCACTGTGTGCATCATGATCTATCTCACCACTCTGGCTTGTGAATATAGTAGCATCAGTAGCTCAATTCGTGCCCTCACATGCTCATCATGTACTAGCCCACCAAGGCAGTACTGCATGTCGGCCTTCTGCTCATGAAATGAACGATCTCAGAAGTGCACCCGCTCTCGTTGAATAGGAACTCAAAGAATACGGTGTATGTCCTCTAAGGTAATCGTCATCTCCCTAGTCAGGAGGTGAAATGTTCATGTATCCTTATCCCAACACTCGTAGAGAGCCATCGACATAGCATCGTGGCACCTCATGGGAGGTATGAGGTACATACAATAGATGCCTACAATCTGAAGGTTCTTTGTCTCCTCTACTAATAGTGTTGGGGCTAGATCTCTCAAAAATCTCATCTGTCTACCCCCTAGCCACTACCGGGAATGGGCGAGTACCTATCAAAATCAAAAAAATATGCTCTAAAAATCATCTAATATCTTTAATTTTTATTTTATTCATCATGTAAGTGTACTAAATTTCTTCTAGCATGATTTTTTTAAGGCCCTATACACTCTAGAACCCTTTCGAGACACTTTGCGAACAAATGGGACACTTTGTAAAAAAAGGGGACACTTTCTGAACTTTTTTTCCAAGATCCTAAATTACCTTATAAATGCATAAAAAATCATTAAATCACTATAAAAACACTAAACGAAGGTCATAGAATTGACTCACCTCATGATGCTACTCGCCATGTACCACTTGGTCTCGAAGCACATCCAATTGCACAGGCCTGTAACCTCATATGCTCGGCATCTTTCCATCTCACTCGTCACTCTCAAGCTAAAAGAAGGTAAAATGAAATGGCAAGTGACAAATTACTCCCCTTTTACCTATTCTAACTCTTTTCATTCTTTTTTACCCTTATGTATAGAATTAAGGTTATTCCTATCTTCAGAGTTAATAAAGTACTTTCTATTCCAAACACTATAACAGATGGTAGGGAACTATGTTTCTGATAATGTTTGATGCGTTGGAATCGTGATTCTACACCTGACATAATCAATCATCTATTTTTATGTGGCATGGTACTTGAAAATTCCCTACGATATGATGTTCCTTATTCGATGTGGCTAGATTGCTAACTTGTTTCCACCTTCATAAAGTAAGCAGAATCAAAGGGGGCATCCATCTACCCTCGAATTTGATTTATAGAAGTTAGATAAAAGGTTTTTTGGAAAACTAATGAATTTGTGTTGTAGAATCTGGGTCCTAATGTTGTGTTTCTACAGATAACTACACTAGGGGCTTCATTCTCCCGTCATTTGAATGAGCATCTTTTTATGCAATAAAGTGTACTGTTTGGAGTC
This sequence comes from Sequoia sempervirens, assembly GCA_007258455.2. Classification (NCBI taxonomy): domain Eukaryota; kingdom Viridiplantae; phylum Streptophyta; class Pinopsida; order Cupressales; family Cupressaceae; genus Sequoia; species Sequoia sempervirens. The sequence continues at coordinate 341,639,024 of VDFB02000008.1, forward strand.
CTTTAGCTTACATATGCACGTAGGGTCATATGGGCGCTAAATTGGGGGCTAAATGTGGAAAAAAAATTGTACTCCCTTCTTGGACATAGTACAATCTGTGGCCTAATTTGGACCTGTCTTGGGCACCCTTGCATTGGTCATCCTTTAAAACAGCATTTATAGGCCCCTAAAACTCATTATTTTTTATCTAAAGGCCCATTTCACTCAAAAATCATACAAATCCCGACAAATAATGCTTTAACTATTCATATCTCAAAAACCCGCCTCTAAAAACCACATGTGGGACCCATTCACCACCTTGTACGAATGAGTCCTCTCTAGTTGGACCCATTCGCCAAGGGTGGGGAATGAGTCCCTTTTGGGGGAATTTTCAATTTTAGGTAGGAAACCCACCAACTTAATTCAAATTTTCAATGGATGTCGACCTCTTAGGTCTAAATAATGGGAAATTAGGTATTGATGCCTATAAATATGTGTTTTTTGGTCATTTTTCACATCATCTAGTCATTTTTACCAGCAAATTTAAAAGTCAAGTATTGAATATCTTTCACAAGAAGATTCATTAGTCTTTCTACACCAAAGTTGATGCTTTACGACAGCAAGTTAGGGTTTTTTCGGGTCTTCAAGCTCACTTCTTATTCAAAATATTACATTGCAAAGGGTTGATTATGGATGCCTACGGTGAATCATGGAGAAATCTAGGTTGAGGAGATACAACTAGCCATCAAATCAAGCCTAAAGACTTGTTTTCAAAGTGATTACATCTTCCATTTTCTCTCTATCTTCATATTTAAGTTTTGCATGTCATTTATATTAATTTAAAATGTTGTAGGGTTTCCTAGGTTGAAGTCTTACATCATTCAAGATTCATTTAAACATCTTATTCTAGCACATTAGAATAAGGTTTTGTCTTACTTCATATTTCCCTACTCTTAGACACACTTAAGGCTAGGGTTTTATGCAAATTTTATTCTTCCAAGGTTTAATTACCAAATTAGGGGTTTGACCAAGGAAACCCCCCATTAGAAAATAAATTATATTCTATTTTACAGTGATTTTTGAAGGTTCAGATCTAGGATTCAACTTGGAAGTGCAGTGCAGGTGATAAAGTGTAGATATGAAACATTAATTTTTAGAAAATGTGAAAAGGATTAATTTTCCATTAGTGGTGAATGAGTCCCACTAGAAGTTTTTTTCAGGATAGAGTGAAAATTCCAGTACCCTTTTGTTAGAAACAAAATTTTGAGCCTAATTCGCCTAGGGTGGCAAATGAGTCCCCCTTGGTCAAAAAGTCAACATTTCTAGTTTTTTAGAGCAGTTTTCAATCTTTACCAGTCTTCGGATGCACCTCATTCAATTTTATTGAGTTATGTTTTTAGTTCTTTTTTGCATATCATAGTGTGTTTTCAAATACTTTGCATTTCTTAGTTTTCATTCAATTCGTGATCTATTTTATCAGTTCTTTGCATTTATTTCATCTCATCTAGGCATATTTCATCCATATTGCATTAATCTTGAGTGTGAACATAGCAGTTGTTACCCTATTCCTTTCCTTTTAGGTGAAAAAACCTAGAAGTAAAAGAGCCCATTAGGGTACGAAAACCTTTGTTTATAGGGTTGAATGTAAACTAGTAAGGGGTTCACCACCAAGTATAAACTTGGAAAAGATAATGAGATGCAAGATGAAATACAAAACCCTCATAAGATGCACACTTCAACTAAATGGCTTAAAATGCATATAAAACAAAATATCATGCTTTGAAATGAAATGTGTTCACCTGGGAATCTGAAGATGATTGGAAGGAGCTCTAAAATGCTAGAAATACTAACTTTTTGACCTAGTCAGACTCATTCGCCATTCTGGGTGAATCAGTCTGAGTTCTGGACTTTTGCAAAGGAGTAGGTTTTAGATAAAAGTATATTTGAATCTACAAAAATTTATAAAAAACACCTACAGTGGGACTCATTCGGCACTTGTGGCGAATGAATCCATTTTGGATTTTTGAGAACTTCAAGGTTTCAATATGCTCTTCTCAGCTTGCTCAATCTGCTTCTTTAGGTATCTGAATCTGAAACTATAATTTCATGGATGTAGATGACCTTTTAGTAAATATCATGACCTTGCAAATGGGGAGAGAAATCCAACAATCTTGTAACCTAATTTTCAATGATCTTTCAAGATCCAAAAAACCTAGATCTACAATCACACATGTAGGTCATTAAACCAAATAATGAGACAATTAAATGAAGGCATGAAACATGAAACAAAGAACATGAATCATGGACAATAATACCTTGAATGATGCCTTGTAAATTATTTCTTGTAAATTTTCAACTCAACATGAAATGACCATTAAGGATGTACATCTTGATCTTGACAATAGGAGTGGAACAATGCTTGATCTTGGATCTTCAATGCTACATCACAATACTAGCTCAATAACATGCTTGATGCTTGATATGCTTGATATGATAATGGATCTTGAATTTTTGCAGCCATTGATGAAGAATTTTACCTTGAAATCCTTAGAAATGATCTTGCAAACCCTCCTAACAATCTTGTATAGTCCTGGAATCCTTAAATCTTGCTTGCTTGACTTGATATCATGAATTCTTATATGAAATAATGATTTGAGAGCTTGTTTATATAGGAAATCCACTCAAATGACCATTTATTTGATCCCAAAGGTCAACATACATAAAATTTGAACTTAAAACCCCATTTTTCCTACTCAAACTTTGAAAATAGGCCAAATGGGACTCGTTTACCATCTATGGTGAATGGGTCCCACCTAGATGGGACTCATTAACCCAAAATTGCAAATGAGTCCCATAGGGTCTATTTTGCTTGCTAAAATGTTAGGGAGTGTGCAAATTAGGTCTATATGTTGATATTGTTGGGTTTTTTTTATTAAAATATACCTTAGGATACATAATATGGGGTCATAGGGGGCCTATTAATGATGGTATAAAGGTCATAAATGCAATAGGTCCCAAAATCCAATGTGAAAGTGTAAATAAATTCTCTTTACAACACAAAATAAGGAAAAATTGGGTCTATTTATATTAGAAGGGCTCTAAATCCCATGTGAATGTGTAAAAAACATTACAACACTAGATTAGGTCCACTTAATTTATAAGCCTCCTACATTTAATGTGAAGATGTAAATAAATACACTTCACAACACTAAATTAAGGAAAAAATAGGTTTATTTAGCTCTAAAAGTGCCCAAAAACTAATGCAGATGTATAAAACTCATCACAACACTAGATCAAGGCAATATAAAGTTCAATTTACCATTAATTATTCCCAAATCAAGCAAGGAAAATGGATACTTTTTTCGTTACTGTACAAAAGGGATGAAATGCTTCACAAAAGTTGGTTAAGGATGGTGTCATTGGTTGTATTTTGAGATGGATGTGAAAAAGGTGGAGGTGTATATGTGTTTGAGGGACAAGTGAATGGAATTCTTATGGGAGGTAAAGTGGTAGGAGATATGACATGCGAGGACACAAAGGTAGTAGGATTGTTAGCAGAAATACCCAAGGTAGGAAGGATATTATTAGTAGGTTGCATCTTTGTTGTAACTTGTTTGCTGGTATAGGTAGAAATAGAGGCAATGGTTGTGGGAGGAGGAATTTGAGTTCCTCCTTGACTTTGGACATTTTTCGAAGGTAGAGCATTGCTAGCCATTGAGGTGAGATGTTTGCAAAAAATTTAAGCTAGGTTACACACAAGTTCTACTCCTTCTTCACTTTTGATCATGTGATGTATGTTATCTATGGTAGGAATAGTAGTGTTGGAAATGTTTTCAATACTCACTTGATGTTGTAGGATTTCTAAGCCTTCATGGATTTGGATTATGTTTTCTTGTGGAATACTAGAAACCACTATTTCAACACATGTCACACTACTTAAATGAAAAGAGTTGTTAAGGGTATAGTCCATACCTAGTGAACTAATGTCAACACTAGGAGTGAAAGAGATAGATAACCCAAGATCCATGATGATTGTGCTTTTTATGGGATGACATGAGTCTCAAACTTTTTTTCACTATAGTATTAGCAATATGACACCAAGTTGTATAGCTCATGCAAGGGACAATTAAGGAATGCATGATAAATGCAATGAACAAAAGATAAATTATATTCTCTAATTTTGATTAAAATGAAATTAAGCTAGATGCAATGAAATGAATGTAACTGAAACTTAGTAAACTGAAATAGAAATCTAACAACAAAAAACTAAAACACAAAAATAGAGTTTTTAATGCTGGAAAATATAGTTTCAAGTCTGACACAGGACTAAATTTCCTAGAGCAACATATGAGTCCTAATTATGTTTTTTCAAGGATTCAAATGTTGATAAACATTCAACAAAAAATACAAAAAATTAAACAAAACCACCTGTACTGGGACTAAATCACCCAGAGCAGCGTATGAGTCCTGGATAAGGGTTTTTGCATCGATTTAAATAAACTCTGAGTGATTGTTAGGTGTTTTGGATTGAATTATTCCTAGACTAAGTGAAATTATAGATTTCAAATGAAATTCAATGATGCAAGAGGCAAAAATAAACCTATATGAACTTTCACTAATGCAAAATTTAGAAACCCTAGATGCAATTTAACTAATGCAAGACCTAATATGAAAAGTTAATGTAGGTTAAATATAGGACTATGATGCATTCCAAATTAGAAAATAAGGTGTTATGAACACTAGATTCAACAAAATGAAACTTCAAATATTTTTGCTCTTTGTTTTGGAGATAGAACCACCAATTTCCTACAAATTTCATTCAAGCAAACCTTAGAGATATCAATCTAGAGATGGAAATAAGGGAAAGAGATCTACTATAAGGTGTCCTATGGGTGTGATCAAATATTATAATGGGTTTCACCACCAAATAAGGGCTTGGAAATAAATAAATGCAATGATATGTAAACCTAACTATGCAACTCGAGGTAAGAAATTGGAAATCAGAATAATGAACTGAGAAAGGATAGAGGGGCACCTAGAAAAATGAAAAATATCAAAACAAGGTATGTAGTCCTAAAAATATGACTTTTAATGCACTATGGGACTCATATGCCAGTAGGGGTAATTTAGTCCTAGTTTAGGGTTTTGGTCGAGATGGAACCAAAATCTCAAACTACTAAACTAGGATTTATAGAAAACATCTAAAATATAGTATATTTGGACTCATATGCCACAAGTGGTAATTTAATCCCAATATCAGGGTTTATTTGAAATTTTGATATCCTCTTAGGTTCTCCTATATCTTCTCATTTGTCAAATCTTTGAGTCTAAAACACTGAATTGCAACATGTAGGTGACTATTTGTGATCTTGCAATGTAGATGACAACTTGACAACTTTTCTCCAATCCTGCTCTTTAATGGATCTTCAACCTAGATCTACAAGTCACACACCAAAGAGAGGGAAAAAACAAAAATTGTTAGTGGATAGGGGTTTTCCTTGGTCAAACCTTGAAATGAATAGAAATAGAATGAAGGAATGTTGAATGAACAAATAAGCTATGTTGCAACTCACCAAACCTTTGAAAAAATAGCTACAATCTTGTATGCAATTGCTAGCATGAATTTGGATCTTGACTCTTGCTTGAATGCTATGGATCTTGACTTGAATTCTTTCTTGAATCATAAAACCCTACATCACAAATGTTAGCTCAAAAACAAATATGATGTATGATGACTTTGACATGATGCTTGAATCTTACATAATGCTCCAAAATGCTTGATAATCACTCTTGAATGCTCTTTTAATCATAAAATTGCTATTATATTTGATCTCAAAAATTTCTAGGATAAAATATGTGAAATAACCTTGTATTTATACTTGTTTATTGCAAATTTCTTGAAATTACAACACTACAATTCGACATCAGATCTAGGAGAATAAAGTCGTGCCAAGAATTTGAATTTAAAATAGGTCCAAGCTAAGCAAGACTCATACACTAGTTGTGGCATATGATTCCTAGTATGCTAAGCTTGGGACACAAATTTCAAGAAATGTTAAGTTCTATGCCAAATTCAGGACTAGACCCCAAAACTTAGGTGGGACCCATTTCCCAAGGTGGTGTATGAGTCCCAGATCACTAAATATAGGTCATACAAACCAAAATCATTAAATTATCATTGGTCATTTGATATGTGTTAGGATTATCCTCAAAAAGATGCATTTAATAAGGCTTGTGGATGTAAAATAGGATTAAATAAGGCATAAAGAATCCCAATTTTAGCAAGGGGGGCCAAACAAGTGTGAAAATGTAAAGGGTTACATTTTTCTACACTATCTAGTAATATTAAATACTATTGAAATATTATGATCTTTCGATAATTCTATCTCATATAAATTAATAGAATTAGGTTTATTAGAATTCTAAAAGGCCTAAAATTCTTCATCTTTATTGTATGTACCTTATGGAAAATATCTATTCATTAAAAAAACCACTACATTATATCCCACATCATATTCATTATGTCTTAAATTTTTATCAAAAAAATATTTGTATTTATAATTTCCCTTCCCTAAATATCAATTAAGTTATGCATCTCAACCATATTTTCTACATGTTATTTAACTACAAGACCTCTTGATTTTTGAAATATTTCCTTTGTTCTATCAATATGGAATATCAAAAGGTGTTCTTTTAGTACTCCTATTCACCGAGTTATAATGAGTAATTTCCTCTTACAGTAAGACTAAATATCAAATTCCTATTTTGTCAATTGCTAAATCTCAATAAATTTCATATAATTATTTTCATAATTTCTTTTTTTATTTTGGTATACATTGAACTAAAAATTAGGTATATGTTCAACATCTTCAAAAAAGATCTCCAATAAGTACTTAACAAATTTCCTCTACTTACATATGATACAATGGTTTCAGTAAACTCATGTAATCTAACAATTTCCTTCAAAAATAAACTAGCTATAGGCATTTCATAATTATTTATCTCAAAATAAATGAAAGACACCCTTTTATAATGTGGTAATGAAAAAATTATCCCTCCTACTTTTCCCTTGCTTGTTTGGACCCTCCTTGTGAACCAGGCTTACTGGTTCCTTGATTTAGTGTTGCAATGTGTTTTACACATTCATATTAGGTCTTGGGCCCTTGTGAACTAATGAATTTAAATGTTACCTTTCTAAAGTGTTGTGAAGTGTTGTGACACACTTTCACACTTTTCTAAGGTTTTATCAACTAACTAATTCTAATAAACCTCTTCTTAATCAAAATAAACCTTATTCATGCCTTATTTACAGTGTTGTAAAGTGTTGTAGCATAATTTCACACTTTTCTAGGGTTTTCATTAATAATTGGGATTTCTTATGCTTTAATTAACCTTATTTTGCATCCACAAGCCCCAATTAATGCATCTTTTCAAGGATAATCCCAACACAAATAATTAACCAATCATAATTCATGTATTTTAGTTTTCAATGGCCTAGATTTAATGATTTGGGACTGATTCACCACCTTGGGTGAATGAGTCCCACCTAGAATTTTTTGGTCCCAAAACTGGTTTCACACATTTCTAAGAACTTTTAAAAATGCTCCCAAAAATGAAGCCTAATGGGACACAGTTGCCACCTTGGGTGAATGAGTCCTATGTGGCCCAAAATCAAAATTAATTTAAATTTTTGGTAGGATTTTATTCTCCTAGATCTGATGTCAGCTTGTAGTGTTCTAATTTCAAGAATTCTTGCATAATTTAGTATAAATACAAGGTTCTTTCACCCATTTTACACCTAAGCATTCAAGATATCACCCCAAGTGTTCAAGTATTCATCCTTATAGAAAATTTGAATTCACAAGTGAATTCAAGTGTTTTCAAGAGAATTCAAGGAGAGATTATCAAGATTTTTAGAGCAACATTCAAGCCTCAATCATCATGTCAAGGATTTCATGCATCAAGTTTGTTTTGGAGCTAACAATTGTGATGTAGGAGTTTGTGATTCAAGCAGGAATTTCATTCAAGATCTATTCTATGCAAGAAAGATTCAAGATCTACATCCATTGGAGCCATTGCATTCATGTTTGCAACACTTCATTGATAGGGTTTGGTGAGTTGAAACATCATATTTTTTTCATTCATCATTCTCCATTACTATTTCATTCTATTTCAAGGTTTGATTACCAAAACAGGGTTTGAGCAAGGAAAACCCCTATCCACTTACCGAACAACATTTTTCACTCTCTGTTATGTGTGATTTGTAGGTCTAAGCTATAGATTTCCTAAGGAGTAAGACTGGAAGAAATTTTTCAAGTCATTCAAAGTTGTCATTAAGCCTTGGAGAACATTGGAGAACACCTGCAGGTTGCAATTGAGGGTTTCAAATCCAAAAATCAATCAGGAATGATAGAAAAAACAAAGAAGAGTTAGATCAAACTTTGAAGCTTTAGAAAACCCTAACTAGACTGATTCACCACTTTTGGCGAATGAGTCCCATTTCTAGTTAAAATTTAGATTTTTGTAGATTAAAATACCCTTTTGGAAGATTAATGTTCCTACATAGAAACCTAAGATCTGGACTGATTTGTCCAACTTGGTGAATGAGTCCCACTCAACATTAAATACATATTTTCTAGTGTTTCAAACCTCCATCCATCGATTTCTAGATTTACAGGTGCACACATTCCTTCATGTAGTTTTATGTGTTTTTTCATTTGCATTTCTAGGTCATTTTGTAGGTCATTGCATAGAATTAGAGTTTATTATTGCATCTTACATTTCATTTTTCTTTCCAAGTTATTACTTGGTGGTGAGCCCCTTATTATTTTCCATTCAGCACCAAGGATAGCCCTATTGCAAGATCTCTTTCTTCTTTGCATTGAGATCTATAGGGTTACCCTTGAATGTAGTAGGTGGAAAGTGGGTTTGCTCTATGTCCTAAGTCATATGATAGCATTCAAACCCCATTTTTCATATACCACATGTTAATGAGCCTACATTTAGAACATCATTATTTTGGTTTGGAGTGCATCATCATCCTAGATTTTTCTTGCATTAACCTTGCATTAGATTTTGCATTAGTTAATTGACATTCTAGGGTTTCAAATTTTTGCATTAGTGAAAGTACATATAGGTTGCATTTTTGCATCTCAAATAATTGAAAAACTTTGAAAACTAAATTGACATTTAGGTTACAGATCATACAAACTAAAAAGCATAAAATTCACTTACAAATTTCTAATTTTTTTGAAAAAAACCCTAACTAGGACTCATTCACCCCTCTGGTTGAATCAGTCCCAGTCCAGATTTTAAACCACCCTTAACAGTATTAAAAACCTAATTTTTTTGCTTCCTAATCCTCTTAGTAACATATACTATAAGTCTGGAAAGTTTTGGTAACATTTTTTTTATCCATGTAGGTCAAAAACATAAATTTAGGGTACTCGTTTTTTAAATCATTTCAATTACAAGCATCATCAAATCTGAAAATTTTCACATTTCAGAAACATTGAATCATATGGATAAAATTACTTTTCACTTTTTCATATACAATGTTTACATTCATAAAACTTTGCATAAATTTGATAAAAGTGCTTTCCATTTTTGAATATACATTGTTTTCATTCTTAAATTTTTGCATACATTGGATAAAAGTAATTTTTGTCTTTGGCTATACATTGTTTACATTATTAAAGCATTACATGAGATGGTTAGAAGTGCTTTTCATTTTTTTTCAAAAATGTTAGTACCTTACCTTTCTAGGAATGCTAAGAAAAAGTTCATATTCCCTCCCTATAAGAGTATTTTAGTGAAAGAGAATCCAACCTTAGACAATCCTAATGATCATATTTTTTATTCTCCTAATATCACTCCTCTTAAATATCTTAGTGAACAAGAAATTGAAGAAAAATAAGAAAAAACCATAGGTAATCATGACGATAACATAACACAAGAAGAGACCATTGAAATTTCAACTAGTCTATATTCACCTCCAAACACCTCCCCTCTTGTGAAAATATTTTGGAGAATGAAATTCAATGTGAGGAGGATATGTTGGTGTTGAATGATATAACCTTTAAGGTCTATAACAACCCTCTTTATAATCATTCCCCTACCTATCCTATTTTGGAATACATTAGGTAACAAAGCAATGAAATCATAAATGATCATGAAAATCATTTTTTTTTCTTCTCCTAGTATCTCTCCTAATTGTGAAGAAGATACTTTGATGTTAGAAAATACAAGCGATGAAAATCATGGGAATCTTGATTCCCTCTCTTACCCTAGAGAAAACATTATTGAACAAGGAAACACCATTATTGATAAAAAAAGATAATCCAACCATTGATCATTCTCCTACTTGCAATGAAGTCATTTTGGAAGAACCAATTCTTGAATGTCAAGAAAATTTTGTTTGTAGTTCTCCTAAAAAATCTCCTCCTAGGGAGGATATCATGGTGGAAGAAAATGATAATATTTTTCCCTCCTTAGATGATGGTGAAAAGATGATACTAGTGTAAACAAAGATTTTGGCACCACAAGGCTCTCTAACACTTCTAGGGTTTTTTACCTAAAAGGACAGAGGTATGCCAAAAAAATTAATGTCCCTACTCAAGACTAATGAAAATATGAATGAAATATGCCTAAATGTAATGTCCTAAATGTAATAAACTAATGAAAGATATTGATTATTAATGCAAAACCAATAAAATGTAAAATGTTTGAAAACATGCTATGATATGCAAAAACATAGATTGAATGCAATAAAAAACAAGATAAAGAAGTCAAATAGAAACAGTGCACCTAGAAAATGACAAAGGTTGGGATGGAGATTGAAAATGTCTATGAAATTCTGGAAAATCTAATTTCCTAGCCAACTAGGACACTTACGCCAAGTTGGGCGACTTAGTCCCAGATCTGGAAAATTGCTCTGGAGCCTGTTTCAACCAAATGGGTATCCAGATCTATAGAAAATTTTGAAAAACATGTGCAGTGGGAATAAGTCACCACTGATGGCAACTTAGTCCACTTTCACTTTTTTGAAAATATGAAAGTGAAAACTTAAGCCCTCGGTCTGCACTTTGCTTTCTGATTGAAACCTGGATCCAAATCTACGAAAACACTTGCAAAACATAATATAATTTGGCTTCTAATGGGGGTTTTTCCTTGGTAAAACCCCTCATTGGTATTTAAACCTTGAAAAAGATAATGAAATTTTAAAACCCTAGCCCTGAGTGCATCTAAGACTAGGAAATTTGAAGTAAGATGAAACCCAATTCATATATGCAACAATAATATGCATAAATGAAACTAGAATGATGCAAGATTCATTCCAAGAGACCCTAAATCACATTATAAATGAATCTCAATAACATGAAAACCTTCCTAGGCTGAAAATAGAGAGAAGATGGAGGATGGAATCACTTAGAAAACAAGTTCTTAGGCTTGGCTTGATGGCTAGTTGCAACTCCCCAACCTAGAATTCTTCATGATTCTCCATAGGCATCCATGATCAACTCTCAGAGACAATGAAATATCTTGGAAAAAAAGTGAGCTTGAAGACCTGTGAAAACCATAGATTGCTGCCCTAAAGCTTCAACTTTGTTGTAGATAGACTAATGAATCTTCTTGTGAAAGATATTCAACACTTGACTCTTGAATTTGTTTGTTGAAATGACTAAAAAGAAATGTTATGAAAAATGACCTAAAAACTTGTATTTATAGGCATCGATTCCTAATTAATCATTATTTAGACCTCATAGGCTGACATCCAGCCAAAATTTGAATTAAGTCAGTGATTTTCCCACTCAAAATTGAAAAATCCAACAAAAGGGACTGTCACCACCCTAGGCGACTTAGTCCCACATGAGATTTTTGAGGTGGGTTTTCTAGAATTCAAATAATTTGAATGTTGTTTGCTAGGATTTGTATGATTTGTGAGTGGACTAAGCATCAAGTTCCAAAATAATGGGTCTTAGGGACCTATAAATGTTGTTTTAAAGGGTGATTAAAGTAAGGGTACCAAAGATAGGTCCAAATTAGGCCATAGATTGTACTATTTCCAAGAAGGGAGTATAATTTTCATGTCCACATTTATCCCCCACTTTAGCATCTATATGATTTTGTGTGCATATGCAAGCTAAACAACTCTAAACAATACAATTTATTTCATAAAAAAGGATACTCACTCAGATGACAGGAGAATGAAGCCCCCAATGTTGTTATCTACAAAACCACAACATTAGGAACCACATCCTGCAACAAAAATTCCTTAGTTGTCTAGAAATCCTTTTATCTAACTTCTAGAAATCAAATTTTAGGGTAGATGTATGCCCCCCTTGATTCTTCTTGCTTTACGGAGGTGGAATCAAGGTAGCAGTCTAGCCACATCAAATAAGACCAATCTCATCATAGGGTATTTCCAAATACCATGCCACATAACAATAGACAATTGATGATGTCGGGAAGGAAATCATTATTCCAACACAAAAAACGGCGTCAAAAATGGATTTCACTAGCACTCGTTATGTTGGTTTGAATGAAAAGTACTTTTTAACCATAATGGAGTAAAAACCATAATTTTGAACATAAGAGCTAAAGAGTGAAGTAAATGATCATTTACTTTATCATTTTACCTTTGTGTAGCTTCAGAGTGACAAGAAAAGAGTAAAAGATGTCGATCAGAGGGGATTATGAGCCTACGAGACTGGACATGCTACTAGACCAGGTTACACACGGAGAGTGTCAACACAAGGTGAGTTGATTCAGCTAACTTCGCTTAGTGTTTACACAATGATTTGATTTTTTTTTAATCTATTTATAGGGTAATTTAAGATCTTAGAAAAGAAGTTTGCAAAGTGTCCCCTTTTTTCACAAAGTGTCCCATTTGTTCACAAAGTGTCCCTTTTGTTCACAAAGTGTCCCACCTTTTCGCAAAGTATCTCGTTTATTTCCAAAGTGTCCCAAAAGGGTTCTAAAGTTTCTAGGGCCTTTAGGAAAGCACACTAGAACAACTTTAATACACTTGCATGATGAATAAAGTAAAAATTAAAGATGTTAGATGGTTTATAGAGCATATTTTTGTGTTTTTGAAAGGTACCCACCCATTCACGTCAGCATCTAGGGGGTAGGCACTTGAGTTTTCTGAGATATTTAGCCCCTACACTTATAGCAGAGGGCATAGAGCACCTATAAGCTATAGGGATTTATTAGGTGTACCTCATGTCCCCCATGAGGTACCATGAGGCTATATTGATGGCTCTATGTAAGCGTTGGGTTGCAAACATGTATACATTCCACCTTTCAACTAGTGAGATGACAATTACTCTAGAGGATGTGCACAACATTCTCTGAGTTCCTATTCAAGGAGAGTGAGTATGCTTCTAGAGAGACCATACATTTTATGAGTAGAAGGCTGAAATGCAATATTGTCTAGATGGGCTAGTGCACAATGAGTGGGTCAGAGGATGAATCAATCTGGCGATGGTTTTCTATTCACGAGCCCCAAATTTGAGATAGATCATGATGTACACAGTTGCACTACTACTCATCCTAGATGGGTTAGAAGTGCATCTAGAGGGAGGACCAATACACTTGGTACACAAGATGGCAGAGCATAGGACAATATACGCCCAAGGGCACTGTATCCTAGAGCATTTATATTATGATCTACATCGGTTTGTTTTTTCGGAGGTAGACAACATGGTGCACTACATGTTTATACAAGTTTAGTGCCTTGAGAATATCACATGCACTAGGCCTATTTGCTTCCCATGTGCTATAGTCATGCGGTATCCTTGCGCCTTTAGCTATCCTCTGCGATGATTATGGTAGTACAAGGATTTACACTTTTGGAGAGTGAGATTTGGTCGACTTGAGGAGGATGAGATCTTGTGGATACCTTATCAGCTGACATTGTAGTGCCCAGATCACATGAGATAATTGAGGATATTATAGGTAGACAAGTTTTTGGTTGGCTAACATGACTATGTAGTGCATCCCTTCTACTACAATTGAGTCATGCAGCAATTTGGGTAGATCCAAACACCACCAAAGGAATGACCCTTTTTTAGGAGATCAATGTAGAGTGCTTGTAGACCAGGTGATACCATACGGCTCACTATAGACAATTTTGTCAAGAGCGACTCTGATTACTCAAATCACGATGAGCCTCTAGTCTTTGATGTTGATGACATCGGTAGCATAGATGATTATGAGGAGTGGTGGATAGTATCATGACTAGCTCCTGTATTTCCTATTGATGAGCCTATAGGAGATGTAGGACTAGTACCAAATGAGGGAGATGATAGAGAGGATAGGGCCAAGGAGACACAGTACAAGACTGCAGACATATTTACTAATGTCATTGATGATGAGTATGATGAGGATGTAGATTATAACTATGATGGGCAGGATGGAGGAGATGAGGATGACGAGGAGGAGCCACCCTTTAGTGAGAGTGATGAGGAAAAAACTAAGGATCAACATGAGTGGGGAGAGCCCTCGCCCATTTGTATGACTAGATCATGAGCAACAGCTACAAAAGGCATTAGTACCCACAGTCACGGAGGAGCCAACACATCTTCCATGCCTCTTGCATAAGATGATGTTATTTTATTTTATGCATGTACTTTATGTTAGTGCTTATGCTCCTTATATATATCTATCATGATGTTTACTAATTGTGTATTGTTTCTACTTTGCAGGAGCCCTGAGAGAATATCGATAGTTCTATCATTGGGTGGCTATAGAGATAGTGCCAACATCTATCGATGAGGAGGAGATCGACTCAGACTATGTGCCCCCACCTATTGTGGAGCAGGATCCAGAGTAACTCAGGCCATTCACGAGATTATGAGTAGCATATGAGAGTATGAGGAGATGAATTTGTTGAGCTAAGATTGTAGTAGAGGCATAGTCACCCCAGACCCTAATAGAGGTTGAGAGACTAGAGGCAAAGGTAGCATGACTACAGATGAAGGGCGATCAGATAGCAGGGGAGAAGCGAGAGGCTCTTGGACGGATACATAGTTTAGAGTTTGCTCTCAAATTCGGTGGATTGTGATCACAATCACACACAACTATCTCTCATCATCCAACTACCATCCCCTCGTGAGTACCAGATCCCAAGGGATTAGGCAGTCATAGACCTTAGTGAGATTTTATATATTGATGACATGTATAAAAAACTTTGATATATATATGGGTATTTGATGTTTTATCACTTGTTTTAATGTGTTTGAATGTTAAATGGAAATGTGATTAATTAAATAACCTTTGTGAAATTATTTAATTAATGTCTTCATGATTTAACACATCCTATGTGATCAAATTAAAACATATTTCAATTTTTGTCGGATACAACATTGTGATTAAGTATGTTATGTTAAATTAAATGCACTTATAATGTATATAATGATTTAACTCAACATAACACACAAGGAAAATTCGAATAGTATGAAACCTAAAGTAATCATAAAAATAAATTAAATAATCACTTTAGTGCTCAAGACATACACGTAATTGTTTGTCAAGAATGAAGCAATGTAAAATCATATAGGATATGACCCAATAGCTTTAACAACACTACTTTATCATTCATACTATTCAAAAGGGATTAGACATAATATTGGCATAGATGCACAACATTAATAGGTTCCTTAAGGGGTGTTCCATCTAGTTCCGTTAATGTGTATGCACCAAATCCAAAAGTTTTATCAATGATGTATAGTCCTAACCAATTAGAACTAAATTTACCTCTTTCATTTGGGTCGGCATTGACATTGCATTGATTTTTAGATAGGACTAAGTCGCCCTTGTGGAATGTGTGAGGGATAACATTGAGATTGTAATAGCATTGTTTCCTTTTGCAATAAGCTTGAAGATGTTCAAGAGCGTTAATGCATTGTTCATCGAGCATCTCAAGCTGGTGTAATCTTTTCTCTTCATAGTGTCTATCGTCAATAAGTTCTTGAAGAGTGATTCTTAAAGTGGGAATCTCTAACTCCAAGGGCATGATTGTTTCACTACCATAGACAAGATTGTAAGGTGTCATCCCTATGGAAGATCAAACACTTGAGTGATAAGCCCAAAGCGCATAGTGTAATTGTGTGTTTCAATCCCTATGATGTTTATTAACAGTTTTCTTCAAAATTTGTTGAAGGACTTTATTAGTTGATTCAACTTTACCATTAGATTGTGGGTAATAAGGTGTCAAAAAATGATGTTGGATATTGTGGACATGGAAAAAGTAACCCTTCACATTAGGTATTGAATCTTTATAAATCATTAAGACTTTTATGATGTCTTGTAAAGGTATTGTGAAGTGTTGTGATACATTTTAACACTTTTTTGGACTATTCTTATTATAATTCACCTACATAGCCCCTTTTTATCACTTACCAAGTCTTGTTTTAAAGTGTTGTAAAGTCTTGTAACAAACTTTCATGCTTTTCTAGGCTTGTCAACAACAAATACACCTTTCTTATGCTTTATTTGGCCCCTTTATGCATTTATAGGACTTAATTAAGTGTATTTTTTAATGTAAACCCAAAAAACAACATTTAATACAATATAACTTCCGACACCCATTCACATGCCTTGAGTGGGACCCATTCACCACTAGGGGGGAATGAGTCCCTCTTGGCACAAAAATAAAAATAAACTTAAATTACTAGTGGGTTTTTATTCCTAAAGACCTAAGCTCAGCCTGTGATGTTGTATTTTCAGGAAATTAGGGCATAATTGTGTATAAATACATAATTTTCTATTCATTTTAACTCCCAATCAACATAGTTCATTCATGCATCGTAACATTCTAGCATTTTAACATTCTCATCATTCAATCAATCAATTATCAAGCATCTTGGAGTAGCATATCTTTAGACTTCAACATCAAGGGTTTGGTGAGTTTATGACATTGCATGTTCTTTTTTCATCATTCCTTCTTTATTTCATTTCATTATCAAGGGTTTGACCAAGGAAAACCCCTATACTCTAACCCTTAACCGTTTTCCCCCTCGTTGCATGTGTGTTTATAGGTCTTGTAGGCATATTTGTCAAGGAGAAAGATGTCAAAGAAGTGTTGCAAAGTCATAAAAGTAATCATAGTCAACATAACCCTATTTGAAGCTTGGAGACATCTTTTAGCCCATTTTCTATAGATCCATCAACCCGACAAATATAAAAGTGTAGACCAAGACCCACAGAGTTGACTTTTGATTTTGCATATTTCTAAGGGTGTACTAATTCACCATTTGTGGTGAATGAGTCCCACTTTGAATATGGAAAAAGATTTTTTTTAAGTTCTTTGTTCTCGACATCCCAAAACTGTTTCAGTAGATTTTACCAAAAATGAGACTAATTCACCATCTATGGTGAATGAGTTCTAGTGGGATTCAATAGTGAATTATTCAGCATTCCAAAACCTTCCCAGATCTACTTTCAATTTCCAAGTGCACCCCGATCAGTTTCATTCAATTTTTTTCTTATTTGTTCATGTTTCTAGTTCATTTTTGTATACAACACTGTGTTTTCCAACACTTTTCATTTCTTAGTTTTGCATTCATAGTCAATAGCCTTTTTGCATTTTATGTAGTTATTCCATCTCATCCAGGCACATTAAACCCACATCACATTAATCTTTGAATGCTAACATTTCATTTTGGCCCCAATCTTTATCCTTTTAGGTGAAAAACCCTAGAAGGACCATAAAGCATTCAGAGGTCAAAATATTTGTTTACAATTTGGTGCACCTAAATTTGGAGCATTTTTACTTCTAATTTCAAGTGCATTTTTCATCCTAGGTTTACCTTGCATCATTGCATTAGATTTTGCATTGTTTTGCATCCTAGGGTTTTCAAATATTGCATTAGTGAAACTATCATATAGCTTTCATTTTTGCAGCTCCACTCATTTAAAATCACTGAAAATTTGCATTTGCATCATAGTTCTACATCAAACAATTTGAAAAACATAAAATTTCCTTTAAAATTTATGAAAAAAAACTCAAAAAGATTTATCCCTGGACTCATTCGCCACCATGGGCGAATTAGTTCAGTTGCGCATTATGCACTGCATTTTCTAGCATTTTCTAGGAATTTTCTGCATTTGTAATTTCTATTACTACATCTCTATTACAGTTCCCATATTTTTTGTTATTAGCATTTTATTACTCCTAGTTTACATTTCATCCCGCCTTTAGTAGCCCTTGTATGAGTGTTTGGTTCCCTATTTATAATACTTTAGTGAGAAGAAGTTCATGACTCATGGCATCCCACAATAACACACTCATTGTGGACCTTCAATTGTCTCGAGCTACTACTCTTGGTGTTGACAATGGTGCATTAGGCATGGATCCCACCTTTAGGAATGCTTTTCCTTCCCATAACATGCAAGTAGACACACAAAATGATCACATTCTGCAAGACAAGATCATTAACATTCACGAGGACTTAGCACATTTGCAACAAAACATGTGTCTTCAAAACATTTCAACCACCGTGATTCTTGCTATAGAAAAAACCCATCATCTGCTTGAATGTAACAAATTCTTAGTTGTTATGAAACAAATTGTTGAGATATACCATAAACATATTCCTTCCACCTCTAGTACATCTCAACCAACAAACAATATGGTTATTCAAGGAGGACTTAAGACTCCTCCTCCTTCCACAATAGCATCCATAGGTCTACCTATGCCACTCCCCAAGTCACCACCACAATGTAATAGGTTAGTAATGTGATTCCTTCCTCAACTATTCTTGCTAGCATTCCTAATTCCTATGTGGCATTGAATGTTCTCTCCTCCTACACCATACCATCTATTAGCATTCCATTCACTTTCCCTACCACTACATACACTTCATCACCACTTTCTCTGTCACCTCATACCACTTACACTGACCCTCTCATCACACAAATTTTCCAAACCATCTCATCCATGCAACAAAAAATATCTACCATAAGCCAATGTCAAAATGCCCGACCCACGTATTATATTCGTAGCAGCCCATTATCTTTGCAAATATTAAAAACACCAATGCCACAAGGAATTGAGATACCTAGATTTGAGAAGTACAGAGGGAAGGGTGAACCTACTAATCATGTTAATGCTTACACAACCTTATACAATGAATTTGTTCATGACGATAAACTGTTGGCCAAACTATTCCCTAGGACCTTAAAGGACACTGCCTTGGAGTGGTTTTCATCCTTACCAAACAATTCAATTTGTTCATTCAATGAACTAGTTGATGCATTTATCAATCATTTTCAAGTGCACATGACTCCCAAAAAAGACATTGGCTAATCTAATGAGATGTAAATAAAATGTGCATGAAAAAGTAATTGATTTCATTTCACGCTATCAGTCACTCTATGCCCAAATAGATGTTAAGGCTCCTGATCCAAATTTCCAAAAGATGTTCATTGAAATTTTACAAAGTCACATCCAAGATAAATTGACCATGATGAAATTTCCCTCTTTCATGCATCTTTGTACAACCCTTTGTGACTATCATAATTCAATTAGTATTCGTGAAGCCAAGTCTACTACTAACCGAACTAAAAAAAATGAACCTAGCACATCAAACAATTCACAACCATTTCAAAAACCAAACAAAAGGTTCTTACAATTCAACCCCCCTCCTCAAAAACCAACTCAACCCGTCAAAAACCAAGTAACAGTTGTTAAAGATGCAATACCTTTTACTTATGGAGATCCTAAAAGACAGTTTACACCTTTACCAAACACTCTTCATAACACCATTTCCCAACTATTGTAGCAACAAATGATTACTTTACCTACAATTAAACCATTATATCCCACTAAGCCTTTACCTCCAACATTTCATCATAACACTTATTGCCATTATCATAGAAAAAATTGACATGAAACATAACAATGTAAGCGTCTTAATCACATAGTGTGAGACCTCATCGAATTTGGTTGTCTATCTATTTCTAATATTAATGTTAAAGGAAATATTCCTATTGCCCTACCCAATCAAAATTTGCAAATTTTTACCAATCCAATGCCCAAACATAATGTGTCATTTTTCAAAGCCAGTGAAACTCAAAACAATGATGTGATGACTGTTCATACAACTATTGAACATCCTAATCCTATTCCACATACCACTTCTATTAATCCTATGCATGGTATGGTAGGTTGGATAGACGTTATCCCTTGTAAGGGCCAACCTAATAAATCTCTTGATATTACTATCTCTTCTAAGAATATTCTTCTAAATCTTCCTGATGGTCGTCTTTACATAGCCAATTGTATTTATGATAAACCCACTAATGGGATGCTCATAGATCCCGCCTGTGGCGAGAATGTGATTATTATGACAAACTGAGATCATGGATCAAAACACACAATGGTTTTGTGTGCCCCACAATGGGATCGATCATCCTTCCATTATAGATAGGACCTAAGATAGTGGATGTAAAATTCTCCATCATTCCACAATCGGAATAGTTTTGTTTGCAGCTAGGCCATCAATGGCTTCGCTCGATGAAAGTTGTTCCTTTAGTCATACATAAATGTCTAAAGTTTCAGCATGATGATGAAATATTCAATATTCACCATAGTGGCTTTAACCCTTTGTCTTCTAAAGGAAACTTCTCCTTAGGATCCTTTTGGCTAAAGCCCATGGAACCCATAACACCTCGCAAAGATTTATTTTTCATTGCTTACCAAAATTTTAAAGCAAAGAAAATTGTTGAATTGTCTCTTCGCAACATATCAGGCCCATCCACTTTTGACACTCCTGGATCCTAGATGAGACAATGCTTCAACCTAAACTTGAACTAGCAACTCCAGATCAACCCACAATAAACACTTCACCTTCATCATCCAAATTCCCAAGAGATAATGAAACCAACCCCATCATACCCCCTCGCATAAAAAAAATTTATAAATTAAAAGAGAAAGTGATTGACCCACCTCCCATGATTCCTTTTGTTCCTCCCCTTAGGGAAGAAAATGACCCTATGGTGGATCAACCCACTCTTGCAACAACACAACTTCAAAATAGAATCAAAAGAAACCAAGTGTTAGGGAGTGTAGGCATCACCATCATCTCCTTGCTCATCAATTACAAAATGAAGAAAACAAAGAAAATCAAACTCTACATTTGATAGAAGCAATGCATGATGACCCTCCTCCCCAATCACAAAAAAAAGATCCCATACAACAAACACAACTCATAGTACACCCTTCATTGGAAATTACCATCCGTCTTCCTATCGTGATTAATCTGGATGATAATGATGAGATCATTAAAATAGATGAAAAGGTGCATAATGATCTAAATACACTATTTTCCTCTTCCAGAAGCTTAAATGAAAAAATTCTTGCATCAATTTTAGAACTTGGTACTTCCCCTAGTTCAGCACTTGCACTTGTTCCTTTGGCTAGTCAACTACCCTCAACATATCCTAAACATGATTGGGAGGTGGATGACTTGCTTGACAATTGACATGCATCTGCCTTCCTAGTCTTTTGCATTATATTTTTATTTTCCTTTTTGTGTGCATGTGTGTATTGTGTTCCCTCGTGATGTGACATTTGATGTGCTATCTCTTTGTGCAATTCCTCTATTTGTATCTTCATTCTTCTATATGTCGTACATTGCTTTTTCTTTTTCTTTTTCGCTTTTGTTTTGTGTTTTCCTTTTGGGGATGATGCAAAGAGTTGAGACACCCTATGTCTCTTCCATGTTGACCCAACATATCTTTCTATTTTCCTTTTCACTTTTGTTTTGTGTTTTCCTTTTGGGGATGACACAAGGCATTGAGACCCCAATGCCTCCTTCATGTTGACCCAAAATCTTTTTTCCATTTTTTTTTGTGCTTTCTTTTTACTTGTGCTTTCATTTTGGGGATGATGTAAACCGTTGATACATCCTATGTCTCTTCCATGTTGACCCAAAATAAATCCTTCTTTTTCTTTTGTTTTCACTCTCTTTGTGTAATTCTTCAAGTTCTATGTGTATTTGTGGAATGATGATAGTTTCAATCTCTTTAATCAAAAAATTTCACCAATGAACATACTGACCCCTGTAAGCGGTAGAATGGGGAAAACAAGTTAAACAATGCATCTATGCTTCTAAATAGGACATTGCATCTAAGATTAAGAAATTTAAACTAAATTTAAACTACAAATCTACAGAAATTTATCCTATTGCTCTCTAACTCTAAAGATTTCTCTAATCTACTTAGCTCTTAGATTTGTAAGCTAATTAAACTATTGAAATGACACTTAGAGAATGAGAAAATGAACTAATTATATTCCTATGTGATTGAATATGCAAATTCTATTGTAATGGCAGCCATGACTGCAAAGGCTGGATGCTTGATTGCTGCTTGATGAATGCTAGATGAATGCTTGAATGCTTGATTTTGGATGCTTGGATGCTTGAAAAACCTACAGAGTAAGATTGCACAAGTTGGGATCCATTCCCTGTAGCCAAAGAGCTGTATTTATAGCTTTCACGGCAGCACATTTGCACAGGGATACAGGACAAGAGGCTGAGATTCAATCTGGAGAATTGAAGGGCATGGGATGAGAAGATGGAGCTAATCATGGAGGATTGTTCCTCCCCATGAAAACACCAGGCAAGATGAGAGGGAAGATTGGAGGAAGAAGATTGAGAGGACTTCCTGCAAATTTGTCCCCGAAGCTCTTCCCGTGAATGGAAGTTGCATTAACTAAATTTTTGAAGATTTAATTTTATTGGTGAGTGAATAGTGGTAAAATTTATGCATAAATTTAAATATTTTTAATTTATTTAAATTTAGCGAAAGAGGAATAAATAATTTAATAAATCAACTATAGAGTTTGTTTATTAAATTAAAATAAAAGGAAAATGATAATTAAATAAAAGATTTTAGAATATCTTTATTTAATTAAGAAGAAATGTGATGAGGTAATTAAATAACACAAATTATGGAAGCTGTGTATTTAATTTAAGATGGAATTAATGGAAAAAGTATAGAAGAAATAATAATGATAATAATTAAATAAAAAAAGTATTTAATTTTGTTTATTTAATTAAGAGGGAAATAATATGATAACATAGAAGAATTAATAATGAACTTAATATAAATAAATATTTCTATTTATTTATTAAGTAGATGAATTTAAGATTAATTAATCAAATAAGTCGTATTTAATTAATTAGATTCTCCAAACCATTTTTAGGTGTCTACATTTTGACCCTCTTTGAAGTGATGTGTTTACGCATTGCTTCGAAGAATGATTTTGCCCCAGCTGCCAGTATTGACGAGAAGTTTAAAATGTGCCCCTGATTTGTCCCAGATGTTGAATTTCGAAATGATAGCGATATATGCCGCCACGGGAGATAAATTGATGAATTTTGAATTTTTTTATGATTTTTCAAAAAATTTGAATTTTTATGATGATTTGATGATGAATGGCTGAAGAAACAATTTATCTCCCGATAAAGAAATACTGATTCCTCCAGTTGATTATGATGATGATTGATGATCCTGATAGCTTAGAAGATTATTGATCTCATGATAGGTGAGATTCAATGATTTATTGATGATTGACCTCATGATAGGAGAGGATCAATGATTGATTGATAATTGACCTCATGATAGGCGAGGATCAATGATAGATGCTCACAAGATTTGATCAAAGTCTCATCAGAGATGATTCAGATTTGATTAGGTAATGTGGTTTGACTTCTTTGGTTGATATGATATGCCCCAATATAGGAGTGATTAATGTACTGAGACTTGATGATGCAAAATGATGAATAGAATAGGGGATGGGATGAGGAAGAGATAATGAAAGGAGAAGATGAAAAGTAAGTAAGCACAAATGGATTCAAGGATAAAGGTGATGTTGCCCCGGTCAAGTTGCAAGCCAAGATTGACTGATGATGATGATGCTGATATGAGTGTTGTTGATGAGGGAAGGATACATCCTGAAACAACACAAAAGGATAGGGAAGGATACATCCTGATGATGATGATAATGATTGGATAAAGGCCTATAACAAGGTTGGGAACAAAACCAAGGATATAATTAAATGATTTGTGCTAGACTTAATAGATTAAGATTGGATGGAATTTGAGATGATTGAAATGAAAGAAAATGATTCAGAAAGAGGTGATTAGGAAAATAATTATATATTATCCTAAGAATTATTGAAGAGATAGTGATATGATGAGGAGAGGGCATACATGTAGCTTTTGAGATTGAAATTGGTAGCTTTGAAACAATCTATAAATGCATATGCAAGACTAATATGGATGCAATCTATTTTATCATGCAAATCTATTTTACCATGCAAATCTAAGTGTCATTTAAACAATCTTTTGATTTTGCTTTGTATCATCACTGAGCTTTAAAATGTTGAAAGTGAATACAAGAATCAATGATATGAGATAGACCAATGATGACCTGGGTACTTCTTTCATGATTTTTGATATTGCAAGCGAACACAAGCATCAAGGTATGAGATAGACCAATGATGACCTGAGCATTTCTTGCGTAAACAGACAAGAATTAATCATTTTCTGAAGTGAATCAGAATGTCATCCATGATACTTGGTAGAGCACTTCCCACGACAATTCACAAAATAATAATGACTAACTCACAAACAGTAAACAAAGAAAAGGTATCATTCTCCTTCCTTGCTTCTCTAGTTCAATACATCATTGAGTAGCTCCAAAGAAATGATAAAATAAAACGTTCAACAATTCAAATTCTACTTAGTGTATTTTCAAATCATTATTCAGATTAGATCATCGATGTTGAAATATGTGTGTTGATGTTTGCATGATATTCCCAGACGTTTGACCAAATGATGTAACCTAAAGACCTATCCTAGGGGTCTCGGGGACTGATCAAAGATTAGTCTTGCCTACGTTATACACGCAGAGACCACGTAGTTCGACTGGCATAGACTCCACTTTCAATTGATGTAGACTCTATTTTTGTGTTTTCAATTTTCTGATTTTTATTTTTATTTTTTTTTTATTTTTTATTTTTATTTTTATTTTTTATTTTTTTGATTTTGATTTTGATTTTTTGGATTTTGATGGATTTTCTGATGTTTTGGATTTTTATTTTCTGATGTTTTTTGGATTTTGATTTTCTGATGTTTTGGATTTTTTCAAATATCGTCACTTGATGTTGTCATGTTTGACTGCCTTTCCATTTAAGCTAAAATTCCATTGTACCAAATAACACTAGGATGTTGCCCCCAAGCTAGGGTAAAACATGATATCCTTGTCATGACATGGATAGTGGTAATGATTATCCCAAATGATAGATGGAAATGATATGAAAGGAAACAATCGTAACAACATTGTACCCAATCGATAGAGGAGTTTGGTGAAAATCACAAGTAACGCTTGTTTGCCAGGTTTTCATCACTTGTTTTTATTGTGTCCTCTTTCTTTTTCTTTTGTATTTTTATTTTTATATATTTTTTGTTTTTCTTTCTTTTCTGTCATCATGACGCCTGTTTGCCAGGTTTTCATCAAGACAACTTTATTGACCGTGCACTATATATCCTCAAGTGTAGAATCACCTGAGATGAATGTTGTTCATGGGCTCCTCCAACATGTATCCTTCTGGTGTAGATAGTCGGTATGCTCCTGATCCATAGACTGATATGATAACATAAGGCCCTATCTAGTTAGGTTCAAACTTTCCCTTCTTTTCTCTGTCTGCTTGATTTCTAGGGTTTTCCCGTAGGACCAAGTCTCCAATCTAGAAGACTCTAGGCTTAACCCTCTGATTATAGTTCCTAGACATCCTTTGTTGATAGGCTGTCAAATGATTGACAGCTTGTTGTCGACGTTCATCAAGTAGCTCTAATTCTTGAAGTCTAGAGATCCTATAATCTTCATCTGAAATGAGTCCCTTTAGTGAAACACGAAGGGATGGAATTTCTACCTCAATAGGTAATATTGCTTCTGATCCATAGACAAGAGCATATGGTGTAGCTCCTGTTGGTGTTCTGATGCTAGTCCTGTAAGCCCAAAGAGCAGGGTTAAGCTGAACGTGCCAATCACACCCTACCTCATTTACAGTCTTCTTGAGAATCTTTAGGATTGTTTTGTTGGAAGCTTCGCCATCCATTACCTTGAGGGTACTACGGGGTTGAAAAGCGATGTTGGATGTGAAACACAGTATGAAAGATGATATTTTCTTCCAGTGAAAGGCCTGCCATTATCTATGATGATTGACTGGGGTATCCCATATCTACAAATGAGATAATTAAGTATGAAAGATGATATTTGCTTCCCAGTGATTGTGGTTAAGGGAACTGCCTCCACCCATTTTGTAAAATATTCTGTTGCTGTGATAATGAACTTGTGTCCATTAGATGAAGATGGGTTAATTTTCCCTACCAGGTCTAATCCCCACTGACAGAAAGGCCATGTAGTTGTGAATGGATGGAGCTCCTGTGCCGGTGCATGTATAAGATTGCCATGAATCTGGCATTTTGGACATCTCTTGACAAATTTATAAGATTCTTGCTCCATGTGTGGCCAGTAATACCCCAAACAAAGGAGTTTCTTGGCTAAAGATAATCCACTTGAATGTGTACCACAAATTCCTTCATGGACCTCATGTAAAGCGGAAGGGGATTCATTATGTTCTAAACAACGTAGATCCGTACCATCTAGGCCTCGACGGTAAAGGGTGTCCACAATAATGGTATGCTTGGCGGATTGGCATATGAAGTTGTGCTTTTGGTTGCGAGAAAGATCTGGAAGTAAGATATTACCTTTCAGATTAGTATAAATGTCTCCATAAATGGAAGATTGGGTACTATCCAAAAGGCTTATGGTTTGGGATTTGGGATTTGTGTATGCAGGATTTGACACTTGTTCCACAATAAATCGATAACGATCTTGCGTTTCAGGCATTTGTAGAAGAGATGCTATTGTGGCCATGGCATCTGCTGCTTTGTTCTATGATCTTGGTATCTGCTCAAATTTGATTTCTATGAAGTACTTTCTTAGATCATCTACCAGTCTCTTATATAAAATCAGTGTGTCATCCTTTGTTTGGTAATCATTGTTGACTTGATAGATGATTAACTGGGAGTCTCCATACACCTGTAGTTCTATGATTTTCTAGTCAATAGCCACTTTAATTCCAAGGATCAAAGCTTCATATTCTACCACATTGTTAGTTCAACGGAAGGTAAGCCTGTAAGATTGTGGAATTGTGTGCCCAAGAGGTGTGAAAAATAAAATTCTGGCCCCTGATCCTTGTTGTGTGTAGGATCCATCGAAGTAGAGTTGCCATGGTTGTGTTGTAATGTTGAGGATATCTGTATCAGGAAATTCCATGGTCATAGGATGATAGTCGGATAATGGAGCTTCTGCTAATTGGTCGGCGATGACTTGTCCTTTGATGGCTCACCTTTCAACATACTGAATGTCAAACTCACTGAGGAGCATGACCCACTTTGCCAATTTTCCTGTTAAAGCTACTTTGCTCAGTAAATACTTGAGGGGATCAATTTTTGCAACGAGCTTGATAGTGTGAGTGAGCATATAGTGTCACAATTTTTGTGTTGCAAATACTACTACTAAGCATGATTTTTCAATGAAGGTATAGTTTACTTCATGTCCATTGAGTGTCCTGCTAATATAGTATATTGCCTGTTCCTTCCCTTCTCTATCTTCTTGTGCTAGCAAGGCTCCTAAAGAGATATTTGTTGTTGCAATATATAGCAATAATGGCTTGTCTTCACTAGGTGGCACCAAGATTGGTGGTGTCATCAAATAATGCTTGATTTGATTGAAAGTACTCTCACATTGTTCATCCCATTTAAAAGACACATTTTTATGTAAAAGATGGTTGAATGGATGACACCAATCTGCTAGTTGAGAGATGAATCTTCTGATGGACTGTAGTCGGCCTTGCAGAGATCTTAGTGTACTAATATTCTTAGGAGGTGGCATTTCCATAATGGCTTTAACTTTTGCTAGATCTACTTCAATTCCTTTTGTAGAAACTATGTATCCAAGGAGTTTTGCTGATGTTACTCCAAAGGCACATTTCTTGGGATTTAATCTTACTTTAAATTTCTCCAATCTATCAAATATTTTTCCTAGTACTCAAGATGTCCTTCTCTGGTGTAAGATTTGGCTAAGATGTCGTCCACATAGTCTTCCATGAAGGTGTGCATCATGTCATGGAAGATTGTTGTCATAGCTCGCTGGTATGTAGCTCCTGCATTTTTTAACCCGAAAGGCATGACGTTCCAGCAAAAGGTGCCCCATGGACATGTAAATGCTGTCTTTTCTTGGTCTTCAGGGGCTATTTTGATTTGATTGTATCCTGAAAATCCATCCATGAGTGATAGCATTTGATGGCCAGCTGTGAGATCTACAATCATGTCAATGTTTGGTAAAGGAAAATCATCCTTTGGACATGCTTTATTTAAATCCTGAAAATCAGTACATATTCTAATGGTGTTATCTAGCTTTGAAACAGGTACAATGTTGGATATCCATTCTGCATAATCAATAGATCTGATAAATCCAACATCTAGTAGTTTCTTCAGATCATTTTTGACTAATAATGCAACATGTGGATGCATTTTTCTCAGCTTTTGTTTTACTGGTTTAGTGCCAGCTGGTAAGGATAAGTGATGCATAACGAGATCTGTGTCCAAGCCTGGCATGTCAGAGTATGACCAAGCAAAATTGATGCATCGTTCTTCAAAGAATTTGATAAAATCTGGCTTTTCTGTATCTCTCATGGATGCTACCAGGTGTAGGATTCTTGCTTTCTCTGTTGTGCCAATATCAATAGACTGCGTGGGTTCTATCAACACTGATGATCTTTCATGGTAATGTTGTGGGAGGATGTCAAGCCTTTCATCCTTTGGTGCCTCAATGAGGTTTTCACCATTGGATGCGTTCTTTGTTTTTACTATTTTAGGATCAAATATTGCCATAGAATGGTTTTCACCATTAGATCTATTTTTTACTTCCATATTTTTGCAACTGAAAGGCTTGGCACCCACCTGCCTAAAAGCATCATTAAAAGAAGTATTGTTAGAACAAGTATCAGATTCCTCACAACAAAGGTAGTTAATAATAGCGGAGTCATTGTCAAAAACAGGGAGATTGATGGGGTGTTGGGGTTCCCATTCGATAAGCTCAGGATGTAGTAAAGGCAACGAATCATTAGACGGGTTGAGGTCAGCGATTGTGAAAGCTCGAATGGAAATGTCATCTAGGTTGTTAATGGTAATGTCGAGGCCTACGAAGGTATTTTCTTCCACATCATTTATCTCAATCGATGTATGTTCATCTTCACTTGAGTCATCAAAAATTTGTGTTTCAAAGACAATAGGATTAAAACTCGAGCTTTGACCCTCCTCATGTTTGGGGGTATACTTTTGGATAAAATCAATCTGAATATCTTCATAGGAAACATCTGATAAGTTGTCCCACTCATATTCATTTGAATCTGTTTCAGAATTATCTCTTATTTGAAGAATACGCTCCAAAGTTTTATTGGTGAATTCTGTTCTTGCTTCTTCTGTGTATCCTAGTCCAGTTCTGCCATTTTGCTGAATTATGAGGACTTGGATTGGTTCTGTTACACTTTGTTTCCCTTGATCAAGAGATCTTTGTTCTGCTGCATATCCTAGTCCTGTTTTATCCTTATGTTGGAGTGTAAGAGGCTAGATTGGTTCTGTTATGCCTTGTTTCCTTAACCCAAGAGGTCCCTGTCCTGAATATCCCATCTTCTCCAGAAAAGTTTTTCCTTTTCCATATTGATTTGTTTCTATGATATGGCTTGTGGAAGTGGAAGCTTCCTCATCCCTATAAAGCCAATTTAGTATGGCCTTATCTTCTGATTCTTCTTCTAAGTTCCCAGCTTTTACAAATCTACCATCTAATGCCATTGTAGATTGTTCTGATATTTGGATGTTTGTAGATGGATGTCCATATGTTTGTAAGGAGGGTAACATCTGTGATAGATGGAAAGAGTGCCCGACACCATATTCACTTATTCGTTCATCACTTATCTATACTTCCTTGGTGAATTGATGTGAGAGTGGAGCCAATTGTTCTTCAACATTTGAAGGTTTAGATTGTGCTACCCTTATCTCTTGTGATTTTTGTTGTTTTGGAAGCCACTTGGATATGAAGCTTTGTTGTTGCTCACCATCTGATGTGCTAACTTATCTATTGTGAGGTATCAATGTATCCTGAGATGTTTTTAATGCATGACAAGCTTGAGTGTCATTATAGTCTGCTGTGATTGTTACCTCTTGTCCATTGACGAGAAATTTCAGGCATTGATGATAGGTGGAAGGTACTGCTTGCATATCATGAATCCAAGGGCGTCCCAACAATATGTTATATGTCAGTTCCCTATCTAAGACTTGGAAAACCACCTTTTGGACAATAGGTCCCACTTGAATGGGTAATATGATCAACCCTTTAGAGGATCTTTCTTCCTCATCATATGCTTTGATTGTGATTTTTCTTCTTGTATTGATGGCTTCATCTGAGTATCCCAGTGCACGGATCAATTTTAAGGTACAAATATTTAAACCAGCCCCTCCATCTATCAGGACACGCTTTACATGGTGTTTATGGATGAGGACTTCAATGTGAAGAGTGAAATTATGTGGATGGGTGAGTGACACATCATCATGTTCAGAAAATGAAAGGCAATGAGGTGCAGATAGATGTCCCACCATAGCTTGGAATTGACATACATCCAAATTCTTAGGTACCGTGGTTGATACAAGAGCTTGTTCAAGAACCTCTTTGTGTGATGGGGAAATTTTTAAAAGTTCCAAGATGGATATTTGTGCCGGTATTTTCTGCAATTGATCGATGAGATTATATTGATTAGAGGGAGGATCCACAGATGGGGATGATATTGATGCTCCTTTCAATATAACTTTGGATTGTGCCCTTGTTGTGGTATTAACCGGTTGGTATTCTTGTTTCCCTTTGAGTGTGATTACATTGATTTGGTTTTCAGATTTGTCCATATGTTGTACCAAATTGGTAGATGTAATTTCATTGTTTTGATTGATTTGGTTGCATAACTCTTCATCCTCCTTGGTAGCGGACAAACAAAGGATCGTTGTGTCATAAACATAACCAACATTTTTACCTTTGGTGTTTGCGGAAGAAGATTCTCCCTTCTGAGAATTGGGTAGAGGATTTTTGAATGTTGTGTGATCTTTGTTTGTTTGATGCCCCTCTACAAATACTTTCTTTTGATCTATGAGGTCTTGTACCGCATGTTTTAATTGCCAACAATTTTCAGTCATGTGGCCTTTATTTTGATGGTAGTGATAGTAATGTAAGTCATTCCACCATGATGGTTTGACTTGAGGGTCCCAATTTCTAGCCTCTTGCACTTGAATGAGTTTTTCGTCTAAAAGTTCTTTGAGGATTGATTCCAATGATTGTCCTAACGGCGTAAATTTTTGTTTATTGGATGGTCGTTGGAATGATTGGGTTTTTGTCTCTCCATTTTTTTGATTATTCCATAGATCACTACTTTGTTTGACATTAAGACCATTGTTTTGTTTGTTTGTAGGGGTTGGTGTTAAGGTGAATACTGGTTTAGATGTGTGTGTATCAATCATGGTTTCAGTATTCTTGTTCTTTTGCCAAAATCTTGGCTTTTCGTTGTTGTTGTTAGAGGAATTGTTATTGTTCAAACCTTCAATGAAGTGTTTGATTGTTCCTCTTTTGATTAGAGCCTCTTCGATTTTGAGCCCCTTTTCGATAACTTGTTCAAATGTAGATGGACATTGTAATTCCAATCTGTAATTCATGTCATCCACTAAGTTATCAATGAACATCTCTATCTTCTCCTCTTCAGGAATAGATCTAGGGTATTTAGCAAATAGCCTTCTCCATCGTTGGAGAAAGGAAAGAAACTTTTCACCCTTTGCTTGTTTGGTGTTGTAGAGTTCTTTTAAGGTTACCCCATGTTGGATGTTGAATGATAAGTGTGTTATGAACCTATTGATCATTTCTTCAAAAGATTGGATCTCAGGTTCCAATTTAGAAAACCACTCCATGCAAGTGTTTCCTAAGCTTCTCAGAAATAATCGTAGTAAGTAAGAGTCCTCGTGTGCGAACTCTATACTCATGGCTCAAAATTCCCGTACATGATCAAATGGATCAGTTCTCCCATTGTATTTGATGTACGTTGGGTACTCAAAATACCATGGAAATGGTATCATGTTAATGCTTGGATCGAATGGATAAGGGAAAATGTCTTGCAAGGAATATCTCTTTGTTGGCCCTTGTTGGATATTTTGGAACTATAATTATAACTGTTGGATTTGTTTCCTCAAAGCATCTATTTGATTTGGGTCTTCCATACTAGTTGTCTTGGGTGTGTTTGTTTCCTTGAGTTGATTGACATCAAAGTCTTTAGGAAACTTAGCACCTTTGTCAGCTAATAATAGAAGATACTTTTCCATATCTTGTTCTAGCATCTTTTCCATAAATTTATGGAAATGAGGGTCTTGTTGAACTTTCTCGATTTCTTCTGCAGTTATTTCCTTCTCTTGTGAATTAGTGAGAGGATCAGTGTTGCTATATCATCCCCAAGGGTTTTCTTCAGCCATGGCTGCTACTTTTTCATTTTCTTCTTGTTGTTGCCTTTGATATGCTGATCGTGTGAAAATAGGCATACAAATGTTAAAGTTTTACCCTAGAATTTGATCTTGGATGGTTTTGATTGGATAAGTGTTGAAGTTTTTGATTTAAAAATCTGATTTAGTTGTGTCTAGTTTCGTGATGGAAGGATGATAAAATCCTTGATAGGGAAACTTTGACAGAAAATCTCAGATTTGGTGATAGTGACACTATGCGAGATGTTTCAAGATCTAGGTGTAAGGGTAAGGCTTTCCTTTTGTGTGACTTAAGTGTTCTATTCTGTGAAAAAAATGTTCTGGACTGATGAAAACCTTGTTATCGATATGGGCAAACTAACAAAATGTCCTACCAACTCTCTATTTTTCTGACTTTATGGCACGCTAAAACAGAGACAGAAAGCACTGAAACAGAGACCGAGTGCGCTGTAACAGATACCCAAAGCGCTGAAATAGAGACCGGGCGCACTGGAACAGAGCCCCAAAGCGCTAAAATAGAGATTCTAGGTGCTGGAACAGATACCCTACGTGCTAAAACAGATGAGCTACGCACTGTAACAGATACCCGATGCGCTAAAACAGATGAGCTACGCGCTGGAACAGAGACTGGAAGCACTAAAACAGAACCTTAAGGTGTTTAAGATAGAAAACTATCTTATTCTATGAAACTCACTTGGTCTATTGTGGTATTGGATGGCTGGTTATGGGATGTATTCTGGACGAATTCTTTGAGTGTGGTTGTGGTGTTGCCTAAGAGCTCTTCTTTGATAAAATTCTTGTGAATATAAGGGAGCTACAACATAGTCGTCCGTATAACCTCTAGAAAAATCGTGATACCTATGAATAAAAGTCCTATGTTGGAGTAGAACTTTCCTACTTTGGTATAGAAATCGCTGCTTTCTTAAAAGTTGTTTGTATGCAAGTGTTTTCTTTGGTTTTCTGATTCATTTGACAAGAGACTTCTTGACAAACTTGGTGGATACCCAATCTTGAATCATGAGAATTCCACAAGTGTTTTGATTTTGGAGCTTTTTGTGATGATCTTATCTGAATTTAATGAGAGAAAACACAAGTAAGAATAGAATGGTTGTTTTCAAAAACCCTAGAATCTAAACAAATAGTGTATGTTCTTAAGAATCAAGCATGATTCTTTTTTATTTTCACTGGTTTATAACAAATAAAACACTTCAGATAGACTCACTCCTAGAGACAAAAGGTCATCGTTATATACTCGAATGGCCCACAGCTTGGAATTGTGTCGACTCACACAGCCATGTCACCCCCTAGAGGGCGCCCGTGTTTTTGTCTTTTCCAGGTGCGTACTCAGAGTGACGGAAGTGGATACCGGATCCCCTGAGCAAACAGTCCTTGGCAATTATATGGTGAGTGCTTGAGGGTAGATTCTTCCCCGCCCCTGCACTGCCGAGTATTACAATGTTTAGAAACTGACAGGCATGCTTCTATTTCTAGGTTCTTAGATAGGGTTTCTGTTCGGAGCGGCAAATAGATAAACTCCCTCAAGTGACCTCCCAATCTTTAGAACAAAGATTTTGGGGATGGTTATCCTGCGCACTTCTGTTGAAAGAGGGTTTCCCCAAATTCACATAAATTTTAAAGTGGGTTGGAATGCCATGGCTTTTGGCTGTCCCCACTTAGGTCGTTCCCGTAGGGTGAGTACTTTTTCCCACTACGGCAAGCCTATCTAAAGGTTTTAAGAAAGCTTTAAAATGCGTAAAGTAATGGTGAGTCTGGTTTTTTGATGCACCCAGCTAAGGGCAGAGCATAAACCTATCACCCAATCACAGCAGAGAAATTGTTCTTTTTAAAACCCAAAAGACCAGTTAGCTAATCTATATGGAGATATTGCTCTATAAAAACATGATGTTCAATTTTTAATCCCAAAAGAAAATTGTGAAGTTTCTATCCTAGGATTGATCAATTTTATGCATTTCTATCCTAGGATTGGTAAATTTTATCTATTTCTATCCTAGGATTGGTAAATTTTAACCAAGAAAGTAGACAAAAATAGAATCTGGCCGCGGACGCGTCGGATCTAGATAAAAGAAATGATTTTGAAGATAAGAAAGTGGCGCGCTAAAACAGTGACTCGGCGTGCTAAAATATAAACCCGGCGCGCTGGAACAGTGATGTGGCGCACTGGAACAGTAACTTGGTGCGCTGTAACAGAAACTCGGCGCGCTGAAACAGACCACCGGCGCGCTACAAAAACTCACGATTCCGTGAAAACTTTCACGCCGATACCTGTAGGACACAATTTTCAAAATTTTAGCAAAATACGGGGTTATGCCCCACGGTGGGCGCCAATCTGTAAGTAGTAGAATGGGGAAAACAAGTTAAAAAATGCATCTACGCTTCTAAATAGGACATTGCATCTAAGATTAAGAAATTTAAACTAAATTTAAACTACAAATCTACAAAAATTTGTCCTATTGATCTTTAACTCTAAAGATTTCTCTAATCTACTTAGCTCTCAGATTTGTAAGCTAATTAAACTATTGAAATGATACTTAGAGAATGAGAAAATGAACTAATTCTATTCCTATGTGATTGAATATGCAAATTCTATTGTAATGGCAGCCATGACTGCAAATGCTGGATGCTTGATTGCTGCTTGATGAATGCTGGATGAATGCTTGAATGCTTGATTGCTTGGATGCTTGGATGCTTGAAAAACCTGCAGAGTAAGATTGAACAAGTTGGGATCCATTTCCTGTAGCCAAAGAGTTGAATTTATAGCTTTCACGGCAGCACATTTGCATAGGGATACAGGACAAGAGGCTGAGATTCAATCTGGAGAATTGAAGGGCATGGGATGAGAAGATGGAGCTAATCATGGAGGATTGTTCCTCCCCATGAAAACACCAGGCAAGATGAAAGGGAAGATTGGAGGAAGAAGATTGAGAGGACTTCCTGCAAATTTGTCCCCGAAGCTCTTCCCGTGAATGGAAGTTACATTAATTAAATTTTTGAAGATTTAATTTTATTGGTGAGTGAATAGTGGTAAAATTTATGCATAAATTTAAATATTTTTAATTTATTTAAATTTAGCAAAAGAGGAATAAATAATTTAATAAATCAACTATAGAGTTTGTTTATTAAATTAAAATAAAAGGAAAATGATAATTAAATAAAAGATTTTAGAATATCTTTATTTAATTAAGAAGAAATGTGATGAGGTAATTAAATAACACAAATTATTGAAGCTGTGTATTTAATTTAAGATGGAATTAATGGATAAAGTATAGAAGAAATAATAATGATAATAATTAAATAAAACAAAGTATTTAATTTTGTTTATTTAATTAAGAGGGAAATAATATGATAAAATAGAAGAATTAATAATGAACTTAATATAAATAAATATTTCTATTTATTTATTAAGTAGATGAATTTAAGATTAATTAATCAAATTAGTCGTATTTAATTAATTAGATTCTCCGACCATTTTTAGGTGTCTACAACCCCAAATCCATAGATCCCTTATGTGTTTGGTGTGTTCCTTTTGGGGAAACCCATCTTTCTTTTGTTCCTTTTTCATTTGCATGATTATGTCGTACTTAGAAACGTATGAATTGGCATAAGGGCTTTCCAAGTTGGCTCTCATGTCTTGTTTCTTTTTTTTATTTTTCATTTGCTACTTTAAATTAATTACTCACAAAACGGTGTGTAGTAATTCCTTTAAAGTGGGGGCATACATTTGCATTATTCATTTGTATTTTTCTTTTTGGTTCTTAGTGCAGCCTTCCTGTTCCATACAATGTGTTTGTCACTTTGTGGATGATATTGGGTATAGTGTCCTTCATAAGCATGATCAATATTAGCATATTACATTCCTCTTAGTGGCTTGATGTGATGCACTGCATCCCCTAAGTTGTGAATATTATAGTTTTTGATTGGTCCTCTCTTGGATACATTAAACACAATGTTCCCTAAGTTATAGACCTCGCATGAACTAAGCAAGACTTATTTGAACATTCTTTGCATGTTACATTTTGCGTTTACATGGCCACCTTGCATAACACAACTTGCATTCCTATAGTGCCATTACATTTTTTCATGAGTTCTAAGCATATGAAGCTTACTTGTCTCATGAAGCACAAAACAACATTTTCTTTGTCGTTCCTTATTAAAGTTATCAAGAGGTATGACTTTAGTATAGTTGAGCGAGAAGCCCATTTCGGGGCATGAATTTTCCCCATAGCCACCTTATGGATTTCTCTCCCTACAGACAACCAGAAGCTTCGTGGCCTCAGAGTGAGTATGTTGTGGATTCCTCACCCCGCGGACAACCAGAAGTTCTGTGGCCACAAAGTATACTTGGGAATTCTCACCCAATGGACATCCATGAGTTTCGTCGCACCAAAGTGAGTATGCATTTTCTTTCCAAACAAACAAGCCTATATCTAATCCACAATGAGCTAGATAAATGATTGAAGCTTTCTCTTCTTTCCTTCATTCCTTTTCATCATTTTCATGTGTGTTCCTTTGTGCTTATGTTTGGTTTTCCATGGGATCTTGATCCTAGGGCTTGATCATCCCTCTTGATCGTGGTTGTATCATCTCACCAAGAATTAGTATATTTTAATCCCTCTTGATTTCATGTTCGCTTTACTTTAGTGTGAGTTTGAAGCAAGTTCATCCTCTCACTAAAGTGGGGGCTAAGTATGGACACAGAAAAAGTAACCCTTTTACTTTTTCTTGTTTTGTCCCTCCTTGTGCTTATTTGGCTTGATTTAAAACTTGATTTAATGTTCCAATGTGGCCCACACATTCACATTAGGTCTTGAATCTTTATAAATCATAAGACTTTATGATGTCTTGTAAAGATGTTGTGAAGTGTTGTGATATATTTTCACACTTTTCTAGACTCTTCTTATTATAATTCACCTACATACCCCATTTTTATCACTTACCAAGTATTATTTTAAAGTCTTGTAAAGTCTTGTAACAAAATTTCATGCTTTTTTAGGCTTTCCATCAACAAATACACCTTTCTTATGCTTTATTTGGCCCCTTTCTGCACTTACATGCCTTAATTAAGTGTATTTTTGAATAAAAACCTAACAAACATCATTTAATACAATACAATTAGACTTCAACATCAAGGGTTTGGTGAGTTTATGACATTGCATGTTATTTTTTCATCATTCCTTCTTTATTTCATTTCATTATCAAGGGTATGATTACCAAAGTGGAGTTTGACCAAGGAAAACCCCTATACTCTAACCCTTAATCCATTTCCCCCTCTTTGCATGTGTGTTTGTAGGTCTTGTAGGTAGATTTTTCAAGAAGAAAGGTGTCAAAAAGGTGTTGTAAAGTCATCAAAGTCATCATAGTCAAAATAACCCTATTTGAAGCTTGAAGACATATTTCAACCCGTGTTCTACAGATTCAGATTCGTCAACTCGACAGATAGAAAAGTGTAGACCAAGACCCATAGATTTGACTTTTGATTTTGTAGATTTTTGAGGGTGGACTAATTTTCCATCTGTGGTGAATGAGTCCCACTACTAGGCTAGAAAAATATTTTTCTGAAGTTCTGTGTTCTCGACATCCCATAACCTATTCCAGCAAATTTTACCAGAAACGTGACTATTTCACCATCTGTGGTGAATGTGTTCTAGTGGGCTTCAATAGTGAATCCTGTAACATTCCAAAACCTTCCCAGATCTACTTTCAGTTTCTAGGTGCACCCCAATTAGTTTCATTCAATTATGTTCTTATGTGTTCATGTTTCTTTTACATTTTTGCATACAACCCTATGTTTTCCAACACTTTGCATTTCTTAGTTTTACATTCATATTCAATAGATTTTGTTCATTTTTTATATTTATTCCATCTCATCTAGGCACATTACACCCACATCACATTAATCTTTGAATCTTAATATTGCATTTTGGCCCCAATCTTTATCCTTTTAGGTGAAAAAGCCTAGGACCATAAAGCATTCAGGTGCCAAAATCTTTGTTTACAAATATTAAAGGTCTCCAAGAATTTCTTCACATTATTATTCTTAAATGGTGTACCATAATCAAATACTAATGTGGAAATATTTGTAGATTGAAGAGGAATGGCCTCTACCCATTTTGTGAAGTAATCAGTTGTAGTGATGATAAAGGTATTTCTAGTGGAAGAAGGGGGTGATATTTTTCCTATAATATCTAATCCCCGAACAGCAAAGGGCCATATCAGAGCTTGAGTTTGAATTTCACTAGCGGGAGCATGATTCAAATTGCTATATTCCTGACATTTTTGACATTTTTGAGCATAACCAAAGCAATCATGTTCCATATTTTTCCAATAGTACCCAATACAGACAAGTTTTTGAACCAATGTTTTTCCTCTAAAATGTCCAATGCAAGCACCTTCATGGGCTTGGTGAAGTGCTATAGGTATCTCATATTTTTTTAAGCATCTATGTAAGTGACCATCAAACAACCTCTGATACAGCACATTGATGAGAATTATATATTTAGATGCAAGATTTTGTAAATGAGCACATAGGTTTTTATTTGTTGGCTTAGTAAAGGTACCACTTTTCAAATAGTTAAATATTGTATCATACCATTGACTCAAGTTTTCCTCATTTGTCATTAAAACTTCTTCCATTTTATCATCAATCGAAGGTGTCATGATTGGGTGAATAGTGAATGTAAAATATTTTGAAAGATCTTCAGGTGATATAAGAGAGGCTACACTTGCCATTGCATTTGCAAGCCGATTATCTTTTCACGGCATGTTATTAATGGTAGATGTCTCAAACTTCTCTAACAAATGCATGATAAGATCCTTGTATTTGGATAATTTGTCATGTTTTACTTGATATGTTCCATTTATTTGTTTAATTACTAATTGCAAGTCACCAAAGATCTGGTGACTTAGTCCCACTTGACATGTTTTTCAAATTTTTTTGTAGATTTGGATGCCCATTTGGCTAAAACGGGCTCTAGAGCAGTTTTCTAGATCTGGGACTAAGTCACCCAGCTTGGTGTAACTCTCCCAATTGTCTAGAAAATCAAATTTTCTAGAATTTTAGAGACATTTGTAATCTTCATCCCAACCTTCATCATTTTCTAGGTGCACTCGTTCTATTTGACTTCTTTATCTTTTTTTTTATTGCATTTAATCTATCTTTCTACATATCATAGCATGTTTTCAAACATTTTACATTTTATTAGTTTTGCATTAATAATCAATATCTTTCATTAATTTATTGCATTAGGAAATTACATTCAGGCATATTTCATTCATATTTGCATTAGTGTTGAGTGGGGACATTGTAATTTTTGGCATACCTCTCTCCTTTTAGGTGAAAAACTCTAGAAGTGTTAGAGAGCCTTATGGTGCCAAAATATTTGTCCACAACTAGATTTCCCTTTATTAGAGATACATCAAACCAAGACCATTGAGGTTATGCATATGCAAGTGTCCATTAGATACCCCTTAATTAATGGACCTCCTACATATCTCATGGGACATCCTAAGAATCCTTTAATTCTTTACCCCCCCTCACAATGACCGCAAACTCAAAACAAACCTGAACTTATCCTTTACCCACCTAAGAATAATGTCACAACAGTCAAGTCATAATACCATTTCTCATACATATAACAATAAAATCAATCCACAACAAATTAAAACACATTCAATATCACTTCCATTGCCTAATCCTATCCTACCTGGTCCCCCTTGTTTTCTTGCACAAAGTGGAAAGGAGTATGATCTTATTGAACAAATTAAGAACACTCCCACTAAGATATCATTTTAGGACCTTATTCAAGCCTCTTAGGCCCACTATCATAACATGATTCAAAGGGCCTTGAAACAAGTTGTGGTTCCCTCTAGTGCAAACTTGAATGACATAGCAGCCATGATTCAAGCAATAAATGTTGATATTGTTTTCCAACAAAGTGAACTCCCTCCTTTGGAAGTGCAAAAACAAAATGAATCTTTCATAATAATATTTCAATATAAAAAGATATGGATAAAGAGAACCCTTGTTGACAATGGCTCAGCCCTTAATGTATGTACTATGACCCTTTTGGATAGGCTTGATGTGGATAAATAAAAAATTCAACCCGATTCTTTATCTATTAAGGGATTTTTTAATGTAGGAAAACAACCACTTGGTGTGATCACTTTGCCTATTACAACTGGAAAGGCCACATTAGAAACACTGATCCATGTTATGCCCCATGATCTTTCATTTAATCTTCTTTTAGGTTGACCATGGATTCATGCAATGAATGGGGTGCCTTCTACTCTTCATTGTATAATGAAGTATGTCTACAACAAAAAAGTGTACA
Source organism: Sequoia sempervirens (assembly GCA_007258455.2). Lineage (NCBI taxonomy): Eukaryota > Viridiplantae > Streptophyta > Pinopsida > Cupressales > Cupressaceae > Sequoia > Sequoia sempervirens. The sequence continues at coordinate 341,679,997 of VDFB02000008.1, forward strand.
CACTTAAAACTGACCCTGACCCAAACAGTTGTTTGAACATTGAGAAAAACAAAGAGAATCCTTCAAAAAAATTAACACGAACTACACAAGTGGAACCTATATAACAAAAGTTAGACAAAGAAAAACATATTGAGAAAATCATGAAGCTATGAGAAGATGATTGGGGTTCATTAGACTTTGAACCAACATTCATGGGAGAATAAAAGATCATACAAAAAATTCTAAAAAGGGAAAAGAAAAAGCGGTAATGTTAATGCAAAATTTGAAAGACCCTTTGAAAGCATCCACCTCAACCACTTTAGAAGAAAAGACAACATAGACAACAAACTTTGATGAAACTACTTATCAACAACCTTTGAATTCTAAAGAAATGAAAAATATTTATGGAAGAGGTTATGAGCTTATGAAACAACTTGGATATAGTGGAAAAATATGTGGTGCTAGAGAACAAGGTATCCATGTCCCTATAGAGCCTCATATGCAAGAAAAGACTGGTGAACTTGGTTATTGCCCCTTGAAAGAAACAAACAAGCCTTCACTTAATATCAACACTATCACAAAAGATTCTTCTAAGTCGAATTTAACAGTAATGCACCCTAAAGTGCACCCTGAACTGATAGATACTAGTGGTCTTGAATGTTATCCTTTGCAAGAAACAAAACAAACAAAAAAATCTTTGTTTAATGTCAATGTCATCATGCAAAATACTAATGATTTGAATTTTTTATATTTTACACCCTCCCATAAAGGAGAGAAAAAAATCTCGCAATCTAAAGAGTCTTTTGTAGGTATGGAACCTAGTACTAAGCAAGAGATATCTTTGTCGCAAAATGGGTTTGTCCAGGATCATGATGGGCCAAAATGTGGCAATATGATGGGTATGTGGCTGATGACTATTTTTTTACCCAAAATTGATTAAACAAAAAGGGTTTTTAAAGGAAATCCTAAGCTTTCCACTGATATAAATTATGCTTTACTTTGAATTTAATAAGTAATTATTATTCATTTTCTATTCAAATTAGGACTAAAGTCCTGATTGACAGGCTAATTGAAAAACATCTATAGCTTTCAAATGGTATCACATTTTTTGAATCCAAAATATGTGTCACATTCTATTCTTCACATACTATAGGATTAAAAAACTAAAAATTGAATTTCATGAAGTTTTGACCAGGTTAAGGTGGTCAAACATACGAGTTTTTATATTTTTAAAAAATTTGTAATAAAAATTCATAATTAATTATTTACTTGGAAAAATTTAAAAATATGCATCATATTGGGGCATGAGTCCTCTACTTATATCTAAAATATTATAAAAAATATTATCATTTTATTGTGGTTAGTGTGGTCAAAGACACCTACTTCTTTTTTTCCCGAAATTTAAGTACCACTACATTGAAATTTCAAAATTTCACCAAATAGATTTTTTTTTTTTTAAAAACCTAGTAGTTTAGAAACTACATTCAATTTTCTACAAATTCTATTCTTACATATTTTTGAAATAATATAGATAACTTATTCAATTTTTTACGTCAAGTTGCCTAACTCTGATTTTTCTAAATTTTTTGCCACTTAAGGGCCTGTTTTTTCCATGATGATCCTGCACATACCCAAATAAAGGAACATCTTCTATTGATCAAGAGAGTATCTTGTTGAGAATCCTTCAAGATTGTTTTATATCACTCCCTCCAAGAACACGAAATAAATTTTACTACAAGATTTGATTTTGCGCATATCATAGAGTTCATGATTATTCTACTAATGAATGTAAGGCTTTGAGGAATCGAATTCAACATCTCAAGGAGTGTGGTACTCTTCCTTGTGTTAAAGAACCTAATTTATCTAACTTATACTTTTATCCTATTTGGATCATCCTTTTCCCACACTAAGTGGGGGAAAGGGGTTTGATAGCCTCATCCTCGTATTTCATTTGTCATTTTCTATGTCATCTAGTTGACTCACCTTTCATATATATCTAAGAGAAAGCTTGGGATGTGGATGGCATGCCTTAAGTTGGCTTGCATGTGACATATTGATTCATGATATAGTTCAATTTGGAAACATATGACTTAACATAGGACCTTTTGAATAACCTCTCATGTCTTCTTCTACTTTGATGCATCCTTTTCTTGGTGGTTTCATTGGGCTTGATTTCCTTCAAGAGTGATATTTCTTTACTTCTCCTCTCTTGGAGACATTAAGCATGATGTTCCCTAAGAAGAGACATTTCATGAACTAAGCAAAATCCCTTTGAACATTCCTTACACTATTTCATATTTACAACAATTGTTATATGGCCAACTTGCATAACACACTTTGCATACCTATAGAGCCATCTTGTTTATTCATGAGCTCCAAGCATACAAAGCTTTGCTTTCCTAGTGAAGCTCAAAAATCATATTTGCATAGCACCTTATCAAAGTTATCATGAGGTATAACTTTTGTATGGTTTGATGGGAAGCTAAATGAGGGCATTAGTTTCCCTTAGCCACTTGTGTGTGTGTGAGAGCACATACCATCCATGAGTGTATGTTTCTCACCTTCTTGGACTTCTCACCTAGTGAGTGGCCTGTACTTTGATTACCTCATAGTGAGTATGCATTTTTCATACAAACAACCTAGATTTGATCCACATCATGATGGAAAAATGATTGAAGCTTGATCCACCCCCTTTATCATTTTGTTTCATTTTATTTGTCTTTGACAGTGCCTGTTGTGCTTTGTTGATGCTATTTATATCATTATCATGTATGTTCATTTGTGCCTATGTTGGTTTTCCATGGGATCTTGATTCATGGGGCTTGACCACTCCTCTTGATCATTGTCATCCCATCTTATCAACATTGGTTCATCTAGACCCCTCTTGGTGTGTGTTTATCTACTTTAGTGTGAGTTTAAATCATCTTCATCCTCTCACTAAAGTGGAGGATAAATGTGGCAACAAAAAAAATATCCCCCTTGTATTTCCCTTGCTTGTTTGGGCCCTCCTTGTGAACTAGGCTTAATTGTGCCTTGATTTAGTGTTGCAATCTATTCTACACATTCACATTAGGTCTCGGGCCCTTGGCAACTAATGAATTTAAATGGTACCTTTCTAAAGTGTTGTGAAGTGTTGTGACACACTTTCACACTTTTCTAAGGTTTTATTAATTAACTAAACCTAATAAACCTCTTCTTAACAAAATAAACCTTAATTAAGCCTTATTTAGAATGTTTTAAAGTGTTGTAACACACTTTCACACTTTTCTAGGGTTGTCATTAATAATTGGGCTTTCTTATGCTTTGATTGGCCCCATTTTGCATCTGTAAGCCTCATTTAATGTATCTTTTTGAGGATAATAATCCTGAAAAAAATCATTAGTCAATCATAATTCAGGTGTTTCAAGTTTGAATGGCCCAGATTTAGTGATCTAAGAATCATTCTCCACCTTGGGAAAATGAGTACCACCTATATTTTTTTGGTCCCAAACTTGGTTTCACACATTTCTAACCACTTTTAAAAATGGTACCAAAAATTAAGCCTAATGGGACTCATTCACCACCTTGGGTGAATGATTCCCGTGTGGCCCAAAATCAAAATTAATTCAAATTTTTGGTGGAATTTTTTTCTCCTAGATCTGATGTTGGCTTGTAGTGTTCTAATTTTGGGAATTCTTGCATAATTGAGTATAAATACAAGGTTATTTCACTCATTTTACACCTAAGAATTCAAGAGATCACCCCAAGACTTCAAGTATTCATCCTTATAGAAAACTTGAGTTCACAAGTGCATTCAATTGTTTTCAAGAGAACCCAAGGGTAGATTATTAAGCTTTTTAGAGTAGCATTCAAGCATCAAGCATCATGTCAAGGATTTAATGCATCATGTTTTTTTTGGAGCTAACAATTGTGATCTAGGAGTTTGTGATTCAAGGAGGCAATTCATTCAAGATTTATCATATCTAAGCAAGAGTCAATATCTACATCTACTGGAGTCATTGCATACATGTTTGTAGCACTTCATTGATAGGGTTTACTGAGTTGCAACAAAATATTTTGTTCATTGTCCATTCTCCTTTGCTATTTAATTCTATTTCAAGGTTTGATTACCAAAATGGGATTTGACCAAGGAAAACCCCTATCCACTAACCCAAAAACATTTTTCCCTCTCCTTTGTGTGTGATTTGTAGGTCTAGGTTGCATATTTCCTAAGGAGCAAGATTGGAAGAAATTTATAAAGTCATTCAAAGTTGTCAAAGTTGTCATCAAGCCTTGGAGAATATTGGAGAATGCCTACAGGTTGCAAATCAGGGTTTCATATCTGAAAATCAATCAGGAAGGACAAAAAAGATAGAGAAGAGAAGCATCAAACTTTAAAGCTTTAGAAAACCCTAACTAGACTGATTAGCCACTTCTAGAGAATGAGTCCCATTTCCAATAAAAAATCATATTTTTATAGATTCAAATACCCTTTTTGAAGATTCATGTTCCCACATAGAAACCCAAAATATGGACTAATTTTCCCATCTTGGTGAATTAGTCCCACTCAACATTAAAGGTATATTTTCCATTGTCTCAAACCTCTATCCAGCCATTTCCAAATTTCCAGGTGCACACATTCCTTCTTGTAGTTTTTTGTATTGTTTCATTTCAATTTCTAGGTCATTTTGTAGGTCATTGAATAGAATTATGGTTTAGTATTGCATCTTGCATTTCATTTATCTTTCCAAGTTCTTACTTGGTGGTGAACCCCTTATTAGTTTCCATTCATCCCCAAGGACAACCCTATTGAAAAATCTATTTCTCCTTTACATTGAGATCTCTAGGATTAACCTTGAATGTAGTAGGTGGAAAGTGGGTACACTCTATGTCCTAAGTCATATGATAGCTTTAAAACCCCATTTTTCATATACCACATATAAAATCTATCAATAACTATAAAAATAAGAGTATACCACCTTTGAGTTCTTGGTAATCCCAATAAATAAACTGATAATATTTTCCTCCCATGGTCTCTTCAGAATTTACAATACTTTTTACAATCCAACATTCTAATTTTCTCCCTTGGATAATTTACAATTTATTATAATCTTGTACATAATTTCTTTAAATTTTATGCATCTATGATTAAAAATACTTTTCACTTACCAAAGAAAATGTTTTATCAGCATTAAAATTTCCTACTATCTACCATTATATTTTTGTTGATTAAATTAGTTTCCATTGATATTTTAGGAATACATAATTGATTAAGTTTAAACAACAAATATTATTGAATTATGTAATATAATAATTCAGTTTTATCTCCATCTATAATAACTTACATGACCTCCATAATTTTATACAATTAATATTAGTCTCTAAAAAATGTTCTAAAACTAACAACATGAACCCTCATTTCTACTACAAAATGAATTATTATGCAAGTTTATTGGACTTAAATTTACATAAATGTTTCAACATAAATGAGGATGATGCCTCTTATTTAATTTATCTTTCTCTCTTATTTTTCTTGGTATGAAGTATCTAGTTTAAGTTTTTCTCAGAATTTAGAGAAAATTGAAATGCATCATCAATGGATTAGATAGTTAACATATTTAGGTTTTTATATTTCTTGTATTAATCCATTGATATGGCTAGCGCAAAATAGGAAAAATATCAATTTAGTTGAGATGTATTATCTAAATAATGTTTCTCCTCTTTTGTATTGGGATTCACTAGCTAAATAAATGAAATTTATTTTATTACAATTTAATAAAGTAAAACTAGAAATTCAAAATTAATTTTAAAATTAGAGAATTCAAATTTTAATTAAGATAAAACATGAGATTAATTGAAAGAATATAGCTTTGAAAACTCTAAAATATAAATTTGCAAATTTTTATTTTAGAAAAATAAATTTATCACTAAAATTTTGAGGCTACTTGTTTGGATGCAAGTTCTATGTGTGAATACTAGCACAATGCACTATCATCCCATGTGAATGAAAAAAAATGAATCACTATTCTATCCACAAAAATGTAACCTACTCATACAAAGAAAACCAAATAATCTGAAACAAATTACCAATAGGTGGAATGGCATAATGAAATGTAGAAAATTGTCGCTCTATGTTTTCAGAGATAGAACCACCAATTTCCTTCATGTTTCATTCAAGGAAACCTTAGAGATCTCAATTTAGGGATGTAAATGTGGGAAATATATCTGAAATAAGGTGTCCTATGGGTGTGGGGTATCAACACAAAGTTGTGTCACACTTTCGGCCAACTTCTCAACATACATGAATTTAAGTAATTTTAACTAAAAATTAATTTTGGTCAAACATATGATCTTATAAGATTCATTATAGCTAAGTTATATATGTCCACAACTTTTCCAACTAAAATTGTTGGCTAAATTCATATTTAGCACCACTTTGATTCCAATTTACCGAAAAGAAACTTATTCGAAAAACATGATGTTTCAAAAACTTTTACTCGCATCAAATATATTTTTTTTTAAATATAAAAAAATATCCTTTTGTAGATCCATAAGTTTAGTTTCTAAAAATGTATATATTTTAATAGTATAATTATTATTTATATTTTCCTTCTTATTTTTACTAAATTTACATTATCAGTACAAAAGATTAGGTTGATTACCATGTCAAGGAAAAATACTAAAACTTATAAAAAAAGAATGAAAAGAATATGATGCCACAGACATCAGAATCTATATCAAGATGGTGTGATTTTATTTTATTTTAGATGAATATATTTATACCCTAAAATTTGAAGTTATAAATACACACAAAAAAATTGAAGAAAAAAAAATTACTATACAAAGATCGACGTCTCACGTAACTTCATTTTTTAGCATTTTATCAATAACTAAGTTATAGTGTTAATTTATAGAAAACTATATTCAAATAATTTTTTAGTTTTTTCAAAAATATACAAACATAAAATATACTAAAAAATAAATATTTAATTATTTTACATCATTTCAAAATTCAAAACATATATATCACTTTTTAGTGATTCAAGTTTGAAAGTTGGATCAGTGTTGGTCGTTTCTTTTATAATAGTGTGACACAACTTTGTACTTTTACCCTGTGATTATAGACTAAATGGGGGTTTACCACCAAGCAAACGCTTGGAAAGAATAAAATGCGATGATATGTAAACCTAACTATGCAACCTAAGATATGAAGCTGAAAATCAGAAAAATGGACTGAGAAAGCATAAAGAGGCACCTAGAAAACTAAAGAAGCTTGGGACAAGGTCTGAAATCTTGAAAATATTACTTTTAATGCACACTGGGAATCATACACTAGCAGGGGTAATTTAGTTCCAGTTTAGGGTTTCAGGTCAGAATCTGGAATCCGGAACTACTAAACTAGGATTTACAGAAAATGCTTCAAATCTAGTATACTAGGACTCATACACCACAAGTGGAAATTTAGTCCTAGTATCAAGGTTGTTTTGAAACTTTGATATCCTCTAATGTTCTTTTGTAGTTTCTCTCCTGTCAAATCTCATAATCTAAAACATTGAATTGCAACCTATAAATGACTTTCCATGATCTTGCAAGATAGATGACAACTTTGACAACTTTTCTCCAATCTTGCTCTGCAATGGATCTCCAACCTAGATCTACAAATCACATATCAAAGAGAGGGAAAAATATTATTTTTTAGTGGATAGGGGTTTTCCTTGGTCAAACCTCATTTTGGTAATCAAACCTTGAAATCAATAGGAATATAATGAACGAATGATGAATGAACAAATAAGTTATGTTGCAACCCACCAAACCCTTTGAATAAAGGTTGCAATCTTGTAAGTAATGGCTAGCATGAATGTAGATCTTGAATCTTGATTGAATACTATGGATCTTAACTTGAATTCTTGCTTGAATCATAATAACCTACATCACAAATATTAGCTCAAAAATAAACATCATGCATGATGACTTTGACATGATGCTTGACTATTGAAAGTAGCTCCAAAATGATTGATAATCACTCTTGAATGCTCTTGAATGCTAGAATGCTTGAATACTTAGATGACTTGAAAAATTTCTAGAGGAATGCTCTTATCAATTTTCAAGGAGAAAATATGTGAAATAACCTTGTATTTATACCTGATTAAGGTATGTGCGGGATCATGATGGGCTAAAAAGTAGCGATATGATGGGTATGTGTAGGTTATGTAGCTGATGACTGTTTTTACCCAAAATTAATGAAATGAAAAGGGTTTTTAAAGGATATTCCTAGCTTTCCATCAATATAAATTATGCTTTACCTTGAAATTAACAAACAATTATTATTCATTTTCTATTTGAATTATAACTAAAGTCTTTATTAATAGGCTGAATGAAAAACATCTATAGCTTTCAAACGGTATCATATTTTTTGAATCCAAAATGTGTGTCACATTCTATGCTTAGCATATTATAAGATTAAAAAATTAATAATTTCATGAAGTTTTGACCAAGTTAAGGTGGTCAAAAATATGACTTTTTATATTTTTTAAAAGTTGTAATAGAAAATTCATAATTAATTATTAACTTGGAAAAAAAATTAAAAAAAATATGCATCACATTGGGACATGAGTCCTCTACTTATATCTAAAATATTATAAAAATATATTATCATTTCATTGTGGTTAGGGTGGTCAGACAAACACCTACTTCTTATTTTTTCCCTAAAATTTAAGTACTACTACATTAAAATTTCAAATTTTCACCAAATAGATTGTTTTTTTTTTAAATAAACCTAGTAGTTTAGAAACTAAATTCAATTTGATATGATTCTATTTTTACATATTTTTGAAATAATATAGATAAGTTATTCTAATTTTTCTAAATTTTCACACATACCCTTTATGCCAAATTTCCTAAAATTACAATACTACAAGCTGACATCAGATCTAGGAGAATAAAATACTGCCAAGAATTTAAATTTAAAATAGGTCCAAGCTAAGCAGGAAGTTCATACACAATTTGGGGCATATGAGTCCCAATAGGCTAAACTTGGGACACAAATTTAAGAATTATTAATTTTTATGCCAAATTCAGGTTTAGGCCTCAAAACTTAGGTGGGACCTATATGCCCAAGGTGGCGTATGAGCCCCAGATAACTAAATAAGGGCCATACAAACCAAAATCATCAAATTATGAGTGGTCATTTGATATGTTTGGGATTATCCTCGGAAAGATACATTAAATAAGGCTTGTGGCTACAAAATAGGACCAAATAAGGCATAAAGAAGCCGAATTTTAGTAGGAAGAGCCCAAACAAGTGTGAAAATGTAGAGGGATACATTTATTACACTACGCATTAAAAATCAAGAAACTAATCTATGGAAATAAATTAATTGAAATGTTAATGAAATAAAGGAGAATGGGGGATATATCACCAAGCTCCAAGTAGTTAGATATTTCCATCCAAATAAATATGTAGCTACAAAAAATAAGAAAAACATTGGGGTTAATTGGGATCTTTCCTAATTCAAACCCTTTCTTCGATATTTATTCCTCTACAAAAATAAATAGATAGATAGATAGATAGAAAAATGGTATGTGTGTCATACTTAAAGTGCATCTAGAAAATAATAATAGTGACATTATAGATGATGTCAACTAGAAAGAAGAAAAAGGATGTGAGAATCTCAAGGTTCTTAAAGGAAAAACAAGAGAAAAAGCTATAATGATAATAAATCAATATTAAGGAAAAAAAAAGTATAATACCGCCTTTGATGGTTGTTATTTATCACATAGTAGGATGGTTAAATTGTGGTACTATTTTTATAGCCACCATGATTCAAACCCCCATTGAGCCACTTTTATCATAGATAGTTTTCCTTCATTAATTCATTATGCTCATTGTTTTAAACCTTTTTATTGAATTTGTTAGTATTCATGCCATTGTCTCAAACCCTCAATGGGCTAGTGTGTGCATGATCTTGGTTACTTTCTTGGGATATTTAGATTTCCATTTTGGATGGAACGCATTAATATAGTGTATTAAGCACAAGGATGAGGTCCCCCATTTGTCACCTCATCTAGTTTGACCCAAGATAAAAATTATTTTATTGCTGATAAAAATTATCACCTTTTGAGGGTTTCAAGAAGCCAAGGAATCCATAAAAAATGTTAATGACTAATTTTATTACATGGATCAATCAAATATAAAAATTGGTGTACTAATATTAATTACTGTCAATCCAAGCAAGAGCTACAAGAGGTTTCATATGTTAGTGTGTCAAGTTTATCTTAGGGTAAATTACTCCGGGTGGTTTTTTCTCGTGTTGGGTAGTTTTCTCACCCATCACATATTGTCATGCCTTTATAAGGCACTATTGTAGACTATGTAGTGTATCTCATCTTAGTTTTTTTCTCTGGTGAAATAGCCTTGTGTTACTTGTCTTGTTTTTGTGAATATTTTTTACAAGTTGTGATCTTGGGCTCGATGGTTGACACCAACATGGTATCAGAGCCTTCAACTAGTGCCTTTCTTATGCCATTGAGAGTTTTCAACATAAGAGTATGAGTTCATTTATTTGTTGGAGATTATTTAGAATTTCAAATTTATGAAATTTCAAAATTGCCTCTTTCTCATTTTTTTTGAAGAGAAGTTCATTTTTTATGCTTTTCCTGTTGGTGCAGTTCTTTGTTTGAAGGCTCGATTTCTTCATTGTTGGAAATGAATCTCTTTGGGTTTATGCCATCAGAGCACACATTTTAACAACACCATGTATTTGTCCAAGTCAAGGTAACACCATGCAAAATCAAGGAAATATGTTTTCCGACCACCACAATGTTCAATTTCAACCCATAATGCCAAATCTGAACATCATCCCAAGTCAGAACACATTCCAATATCAATTTGTCCATGATCCCATGCAAACACCACAAGTGTACATTTCAAATCTGCTTGAACAAAAGCCAAATCAACCATATCAAGGGAGTCAAAATAAAAATCAAGATCAAAATTTGCTAGATCAACTTGATTCACTTTCCAAACTAATTAAATTATTGAGCCAAGAGACGTCTTCACTCCAAAATCAATAAAATCTTCCTTTGGTTAAACCATGTCATCAAAGCATTGAGGTGTTTCCATAACCACATCAAGAAAAATATCTCCAATGTCAAGAAGTTATATATCAAGATCGACCAAATCAACAAATCCAACCCCCACATCTCGAAGATCAATCACCACATCTCAAATATCAATCACCCCATCTCCAAAATCAATCACCACAAGGTCAATTTAAAGTACAAATATCACAAGGTAACAAGCGAAAGTACACACCACTAGGGAGACCAATTGAATTAGTCCTGCAATAATAGGTAGAAGAAAATCTCATCAAGCTCCCTATCTATGGGAACTATCAAGAACCCCTAGTTACACCACTAGGGTATAATGAGGATAACCATTGTGATTTTCACTAAAAAAAGGGACACCCAACATCAAGTTGTATTCAACTCAAAAATCTCATCCAAGGCTTCATTGATCGAAAGATAATCACTATGGGGGATAACAATGAAAATTCAACCACTAGTGATAGCATTGGAAATCTCCCCACCATAATTGTTGAAAATAATGATCAAGATCCATCCATTGAGGAAGATGTTTCCACCTCATCCAATGACCAACTCACCATACATCAAGAGCCACTTTTTAGTGATCTATTTCAAGGAGTGTTATAGTTATTTGATCCTATTGAAATAATCCATGACCCATCTACCAATGATAATGTTGAAAATGTCTCTGCATCACCTAATGAGTTAGAAAAAATATCTCAAGAATTTATTCCAAAGCATGATCAACATCTTTCACCAGTGTATAGCAATGGTCCTTTCCAAGACATGTTGACACCCTTTTACCTCGTGGTTACAGATACTGAAAAAATTCTCAAATAGACACTCAATCTAATTCAACACAAAGATCAAGAGGATATCGAACCACTTACCATGACTAATGATGATGTCCATGAACCCTTTGTAAGAAATCCATCCTTTGAAACTGACCCATGTCAAGAACTTGATCCAAAGCATGTCAAAAGCAATCCCAAAATTAATCAAGATCAAGAATTCATATCTCCAAGATACTACAATGATCTAATGGATACTCTCCTATCTATACAAGATGATCATATCCACATAGCACTTACTCCTCCATTTACCCATGAGATGCTTTTTGTGGATGGACACATAGATGATCTTCATAAAGAACAAGATTCCTTTACTCCTAACATTATCACTCAAAAATAGAAGGTTATTGATTCTTATAGTCAAACAGAGTTGTCAACATCAAGATCAAATATATCTCAAACTCAGACTGAGGACATCATGTATGAGGATATCCAACATTATCCACTCAAGGAAATAGAATAGGATATTCTAGAGTTAGCAGAGTAGCAAATTGAAATAACGTCATTTGCAATGGTCATTTATCAAAGCATGCTTACTAAATAGGACATCTCAAAACAAGCAGAATCAAGGAACGAAGGTATTACTACCACCATACTGGGGGAAACTATGGCTCAGGAAAATGTCAACATAGGGAGCATGAAGAATCCTTATGATGAAATTGATGCCAATACTAAAACTAGGCACATCATGAATCTTCATCCACCCATCATCCCTTCCATGAATTCAGACCAACGTCAAAATAAAGAATCAAAGAACGAGGAATGTTATCAAAATAGAAGAAGCTAAGAAGCATAATGAACAAATCAAATACAAATGGATACCAAAGAATACAAAGATAGATTATCCCTATCAAACTTCATTAGTCAAAGAAACTATGGGGAAAAATAAAAATGGGAAAAGTATCCATCAAAGATGTCCACAAAGGAAAAAGTAGGCTTCCCAAGTGATGTACAAAGTGTATTAAGCAGTTGGTCCTAATTCCATGCACACTTTCGTATCCACCCATCATTGCTCATATTCCCAAGTTTGGAGAGTCAAAGGTTCGAAATTGTCAACCAATCCATCTTTTATTCCTAAACACACTCCATTCACACCTCCACACATGATATCCAATTCTCACATTGACTAGATATTCACAACGACCCTTCATCATAAGGATTCAAAAGGCATTCTATCGTGATGTGCGTACAAAGACAAAGTTAACCCTAGTATCAACAAAGTAAATCTGGAATCCCAAAAATTTGCATTCAAGTGCACATATCTTAGAAAAGCAACTTCTTCAAGCAGGATATCGATGGCACATTATGATAGAAGCATCTACATCAACACCACCAGGTGGTTCAGCATGAGCTTTAAATCTTTTAGAAAATTCAGAAAAATTAAAAAATATTAAAAAAAAAAAATCAAAAAAAGGATAAAAAATAGTAAAGAGAAAAATCATCCTCCAGTGAAAACCACTACTGTGGCACTTTGGGAAGGTACCATGATGAAAACCTGGCAAACAAGCATCATATGTAGAATCAAGCATCTGCATGCACTAGTTCAGGTGAAAGCATCTCATCCCATCCATAATAAATCTAGCATTCCATCCATCTCATCCATAATAAATCCATTCATCCATAAACCATTTAGCCAATCCATTTTCATCCATCTACATCCATGGTCCAAATTATCTTGATCTTGCTAAAAATTTGGCGTACACTTTACACTTGCTTATGGTAAACATCTTGACATGAGTCATTTTCATTCATCCTATCCTACCCAGCATTATCTAAGCCATGAAGCATTGTCCAAATGAGCATTCCTTTATTTGAACACCTTATCTTATCACAAGATAATCCTTGCCATCCTTTGAGCACTTACCATATCCATTCATCCATACACCTATCCAGGCTTCCACCCATGACATTTGAAACATTGCTAGACACTGGGGGCACGTATGTACATCTTGTTGTGGGAATGAATCTGGATCTATATCCTCCAACTTATGAGGTGATCTGAACATTGGAAAAACATGAAGTAAAATTGGTCAAGCATTTGAGAGAAAATATCCAAATCACTAGCCCATGGCACATTTTTATGAGAATATGTTCCTTATCAAGCTTTATCTTTTATAGAAAATAAATCCAAACAATCAATATCAGTCATATATAATTTGCAAGTCAACATCACATCAAATCATTCAAACAACTTTTGTTCCAAACCAAGCTTCATCAATCCTAATCAATCAAATCCAATCAATCCATCATCATCTTGGGATCTCCATCCTAATCCTTGTGTTGTGTAACACTATCCTTTCATTGTTGTGCATCCTCAGCAATGTTATCATCATCAATCCATCGATCTGATCAATCAACCTTAGCTTGGTTTTCACCGAAATCACAAAACAGAGCACTGATATCATCACACATATCCATATCCAAATCATCAAAATCATGTGAAACTCCATAAAGATCAAAACATCAAAAAATCCAAAAACATCCAAATCATATCAAAATCCCAAAACACTCAAAAAGTCAGAAAAAAAATCAAAAACATGCAATCTAAAGTACGTCTTCTCTGAGATTAAACATAGGAAAGGCTAATCTTTGGTTATCCCCCGAGAAACAAAAAACACAAAAACATTCCAAAAAAAACAAAATCCAAAAACATTCAAAAAAACACAAAAAATCCAAAAACATTTGAAAACATTTAAAAATTCAAAAAAATCAAAATATTTGAAAAAATACCAAAAACAGCCTCAAAACATTCCAAAAATGTCAAAAACATCCAAATATTTGAAAAAAATTCATCTACCCCATCTCGCTTTCACTTGAAATAATCAATCATCCATAATAAACTGATCATCATCTTCATCCTTTGGAAATACAAATAGAAACAAGCACAACAATCAACAAAAGAAAACTTCAAATGCAAAATCAAAATTGAAACATCAAACTTTTAAATGCAAAATCAAACTCTTGATCATTCGCAAACATGTCAATCAACTTTATATCAACAACCTATCAAACAACTTATCAACCATCATCATCCTATACAATGCATTTCCTAGGATATATCATTCCGACAAATGGCATCATTTTGGATATGACCTTAGATTCTTATCCTATCAAAACACATCCCTTTGGCTGGAGGTATGAAGAACATTGGCTTGTTTGTCTACTTGATCTTTTCTTTTATCTTATTTCACTCATTCCAAGGACCTCTCAATGATGTCCAAACAAAGGATTTAGAGAGATAGGAATGGGGCAATGATCATTATCTTTTGTCTACTATGCTTGTTGGATATTCTTGTAATATAACTTGGCGAATACTTTCTTTGTTAGGTGCATCCTAGTAAGGTTTTCGTATGTCAAATGTGAACAAGAATACTCCTAACTATTTGTCAATTCAAATTCCATCGCATTGGTTACACCGCTATCCTGGTTCTTTTTACCTTGATGCATCGTATCTATGTGTGCTATCAAACATAAGGTAAGTATCCCTTTTAAAATCCCAATCCTTGATAAGAAAAACATCATCTATCATTATCATCTATAATAAAGTCTTATCAGATCATGGACTTGTTGGATCCTCTTGTCATCATCTCACTTCTTCTTTCTTCTCTTCAAACTAACATAACATCACCAACGCATCCATCTAGCATCCACAAACCATCAATATACATACATCTCATAATAGTAGCATATCACATAATCCATCTCACATGCATTGCATCATGAGTTACGATGTTTAGGATAATATATATTTGTTATTCTCTGCATCTTAAAACCATCTCATTTGCATCATCATCATAATCATCCATATGTCCATCTCGAACCTCTTTGTCGCGAGATCGACCCTCAAATCGAATCTTTCTCTCGATATCTCGAGGGGGCAATGTACGAGTATACTTCTTCCCACTGGGGCATCCAAAAACAAAAAATCAGAAATTTTTTGAATTATGATCACAGTAGGTTTATTCTTTGAACCAATGTAGCAAGTGCATTGCTTCAGAGAGGGGCAAAATGTAGACATGCGAAATTGACATCATGTATTCCTCATATTTAATTAAATCATATTTTCCTAATTAATTTTAAATAAATCAAGTTTAATTGATTAATCTCCTAAAGTCATCCATTTAAATTAAATAAATTCATCTTTATTTGATTTAGTCTAACATCATCCTCTTTGATTAAATAAATCAAATATTTATTTAGTTAAATCTAAAATCATTTTCCATCTCCTTTTGATTTATTTTAATCCACAAATCTAGATAAAATAGGTCAAATCACCTAATCCCTCATTAAATTAATTAAACCTTGATTAATTTAATCCTAACCTCCAAAATTCTCTAGATTTTTCCACTTACACATGAAAATGCATTTAAATGATTTATTAAAATCTTTATTTATTTTCAACTTGGCATCTTTAGGGAATATTCCTCCAAGTTTGAAAATCCCTCCAAAAGGGATTTTCCCTTCCAACAAAGCATTTAAGAGCTCTTACATGTGTCTTTCACAAGTCAAACTTACCATTTAACTCATCTTTTCATCAAATTCAAATTTCAAATCTCTCCCTCTTTAGCACATTGACCAAAATGTGCTCATTCCTCAACCTCTCACATGTTGACAAGCAACATCTTGTCACTGGTGGATCTTTAGTCCCACATCCTCCATGTTTGGCATTCTTCTATGCTTCTTGGTTATAAATATAGGCCTCTTCTATTGTATTAATCCTCCACAATCTTAGGCAACTTGATCACTTATCATCTTGTTCATCATATCATCTAGGAGCTTAGCAAGGATTGGGAAAGGGCTTCTTTTCGCATCAAAGAAGCACCAATCCACTATGAGATAAATATACTTCATGTTTTTTTTATATGCTTTAGTTATCTTGTTATTTGATTAGATTTTGAAGCATGATGTATTATTTCATAGGGATGTTGGATGTTTTTTTGTTCTAAAACACTAACCATGCTAATATCTTGTTTAGAGTTTTAGCCATTTGCAGATTTTCACGTACACGCAACATTTCATTTCTTTGAGGTCAATTCTTTGTTGGCCATGATTTTTGTGATTGTTGAGATGTCATTATTCTTTAGAGGGCTCGATTTATGTTTTGGAGGCCACAAATTCAAAGCATAGAGGCACATTTTTTTCTGCTCTTTGGAGGCACATTTTCGTGTTCAGAGGGGGTGACATGATTTGAAGATTGTAGGAAAATGTTATTTTCTTGCTAAGAGGAGGTGTTCACATATTTGTGTCTGTAAATCTTTATTTGGAGGTGTTGAAACCTTCCTAGGTGGAAAAACATTTGTCTCAAGAAAATTTCCTTTGTTGTAGTGTGGCACCATACATTGCCAAGTGTCCTCATCATTCATCATTCACTCATGTTGTTCTTTGAGGAGACGATTTAATATGAGGTGGCATAACTAGAAGGCTGCTATTGACTTGAAAAATTGTGGCATACATTTACACCTAATTAGTAGTAAGTACTTGATCCACTTTATCTACATTTCCTTTCTCGGTGCATCGATTTTTGACACCATATCTACAAGAGATGCACATTTGGAGGGGGAATTTTTTTTCTATTTGTAGTTGTGACAATTGATTGTAGGAGGGTTCAAACTTTATAAATTTTCAACAAAATATTTATTTAGGGTTTCCAAGCAATGTCAAGTGGAGGTGGGCCCCAAGTGTTTGAAGTTGCTTCTGGGAACATTTATCCCACACTGGAAACATGGGGTTTCTTTTTTCTATTTAAATAGAATTGCAGTGTCTTTGATTGTTGTGAGAAAGTCTCACAAGAGGCTATCTTGCTTGTGTGCTTAGTGGAGTTTTCTTGTGCTATCAATGGAGATCAAGCAATGGGCTGCACTATTTTTTTCATCAAATTAGGTTTAATTCTTTTTTGGAAGTTTTTGAAAGCACCATATTTGAAAATTTTTAAAGAATTTAGTTGTAATGGTTTTTTTGGAGAAAGGGAAATTTAGGCAATGGAGTGATTTTATTCTCACTCATCTTAGTGAACAAAATCTATTTCCATATTTGTATAATGAAGTTCCTATTCTATACACACGTAGTAGGTATATGATTTGGAAAGGATTTAGGGCTAGAGTCTTTGGAGTTATTTTTGAGCATATTAATGATGAGGAATTTTTGGATTCACTTGTTCATTTTGAGTGCCCTCATGCTCTTTGGAATTACATTCAAGAATTATATGGAGATCCTAATACTCTGTCATCTCTCGATGATCCCCTTTCCAATACTAGTGTGTATCTTTATTCTTCAGAGAAGATAAAACATGCTTGTGATCTTTTGGAGGTTTTTAAGACTTTAGATGAGGTTGCAGTTGCTTCATAGGTTCCTAATTCTTTGTCAGAGATAGTTGATCTACCTTCATTAAGTACTTCCATCATTCTTGAGCAACAATATTCTCATTTTCTTCCTTATTGGGATTCGTATTTGTCAAACATTGGTTCATTGTTCGTGGAATCTCACATTTCTGACTTGGAAGACACATTTGAGGGTATATCCCTTCTTTTTTATGATATTATTTGCACTACTCTCACTCCATCTCAATCTCTAGATAATTTTCAAAATTAGTTTCTAGTAGTACCTTATTTTTCACCTCTTATTGTGATTGGGAATGTTCCTAATTGGTTAATGGAATCATCTTTCAAGGTCTTGGCGACACATGAGCAGATTTCAGAGATATTTTCATCCTACATTTAAATTCTACTTGCTAGTTTCTATCCAGAATGGGAAGCATACATGCATCTGTACTTTGTTTTGTTTCTTCTGATTGGTAAATAATTTGTTTGTCAACATTGGATCATGTTTTGTCTTCAAGCACTTACCATTTTTGCAGCCGATTACACATTATGGGGGGGCTATATAGTCTCTCTCTTTCCCTCTTATGGTGGGGTCATTTTTTGTATATACATGATGTATGTGGTCCTTGGGGGGTGTTATTGAGTCCTCCATCCATGCATAATTATTGTTGTCTTTTCTCTCTTTTGGAGAGGGTTTTTTTCCCATAGGGTTTTTCTCCTTTTCTTCAGTTGTGAGAGATTTTTTTTTTCATTGTGTATGGGTACCTAACATGGCCTTGTAGCTAGGACCCATCTTGCATCTTCATTTTGGCATAATAATTCTCCCTAAGTTTTCACTTAAGGGGGGTGTTAGTGTGTTAAGTTTATCTTAGGGTAAATTACTCCATGTGGTTTCTTCCCATGTTGGGTAGTTTTCTCACCCATAACATATTTTCATGCCTTTATAAGGAACTATTGTACATTGTGTAATATATCTCATCTCAGTATTTTTCCCTAGTGAAATAGCCTTGTGTTGCTTCTCTCATTTTTTTGAAGATTTTTTGCAGGTTGTGATATTGGGCTCAGTGATTGACACCAAGAGAGATTGAAATGAAATGAAAGAAGAGGTTGATGAGTCATTTTTATTTTTCTTAAGTAGATTATAATGACCTAGGAAGGTGATGAATGATAAAATGCTTTAAAATTTCCACTAAACAAGAAATAGTTGTGTAATGCTAGCATATAATATGGACATCCATGTGTCATGCTAGTGGCTAGATAAATTGAGTAAAAAATAATGAGACATTAAAAAATATAATCATAACAGAAAAGTAGAAAAAGTATATACAAAAAGAGACCACAAGAAACAACAACTAATCACCTTGAGAAGAAGAAAGGCTAGTATAGGGGATCAAATGATCCTAGACACCAAAGTGAGCACAAAATATAGCATAAAATATTAAGGGTATATAAGTTTAGATGTTATACCTAGCTACATTTTCCTATTTATTGTCATGATGACCTACTCTAATAGATAACTTGCAATTCACCTTAATATAAATTAGTTCACACTTAAGTTTTTTTGTTTCCAATTTTGTAATCTTCTAAAAAAATCTAGTTGATAACTTACAAGAATAAAATTATAGTTCAGATTCTTTAACATCCTATCCCACCTTTCAACTTTAGCCTTACCTTTTTCATTCCTCTCCAAGTAATTTATTTCCAGTAGTTCATAGCATGACCTTTTAATTTTATTTTTGTAAAATTTAATCAATCAAGGTCAACAATAATATCATCATCAAAATATTATTTAAGATCATCAACCGCATCAATAAAATCTTATTTACATCTAAATTATCAAAATAATTAATCAAATCCATTCAAATTTTCATACCAAGTCAAGTGATCTTTCAAAATATTGGATTTTTATCCTCTTCTTCAACTATATTTTTTCCATAATAAATTGTTCGTCATCATCACTATTCTTCAATTCTAGGCTTGTAATGCCTCTCATATTTTCATTTTCTACTACATCCAACTAGGCATAGACATTCCAAAATGTAGTAAATATTTCTTCAATTTTCTCTACAACTATATTTTTAGCTCTACCCATTCTTCTAGGTGACATCTTAAAAGTCAAAAGTCAAGATTTGAACTTCTCAAAATTTTGGTGATCTATACACAAATAATTTAAGCCTCAAGAATCTTCTACCTAACAATCTCCTATTAAAAGACTCACAATACACTATCCTTTTATGGAATGCCTTACTTTTCCAACCTCATCAAATTAGTTATAAATCACTCAAAACCAAAACTTTCTCTCATACTATTTAATATTTTCAAGGTCAAAGGATCCAATTAAAGATTATCTAGCCTTACAAGCTATGTTATTTATTGAAGTAAATTGAATTCAATTATGAATAAATAACAAATCACTTGAAATAAATAACAATGTTTTATTATTCATAAAAAAAATGTACAAAAATATCTAAGTATTAACCATGAATTACAAAAATCATAATGATATCATTCAATATATTTATTTCTTCTTAGACTCCTACCTATATTTTCCTTATATTTAAACATCTTTTTAAATCTAATCATTTTCTTGAATCTCTTTTATCTATATCATCCTCTATCACTAACTCAATTGGTCTATCCTCAAATCATATTAGACTTCCATATATAGAGGTGATAGTGTGGTGGTTGGTATGATGATATGTGATTATAGAGTAAGGTGATGAAGATCATTGGCCCCATAATTAAATGTATTCATAATAACTTAATATGACATTTGTATAGCACTCTCACATAATATGTGTGTGTCATAGAAGAAAGGACCCTTTTCTTGACATGGGAATAATTCATGATAAAATGGACTTGATGAGGTCTTAATCTAGTGTTCTAAGGCATTTTATGCATCCACACTAGGTCTTGGACCCTTGCAAATCAAATAACATGCTTTTAATGACATCTTGTAAAGGTGTTGTAATTTTTTGTAAAGGACTTTCACACTTTTCTAGACTTAATTAGCCTATTTCTCCCTAATTTTCAACATTATAAAATGTGTTTTAGAACATTATTACATCAATCTAGAATGTTCCTAACTTAAACTTAATGATAAACTAGTGTTTTAATGTGTCTTGCACATTCACATTGGCTCTTTTGCATTCCTAGGCTATGTGGATCTCATTTTAGTGTTGTAAAGTGTATTTAATCACACTTTCACATTGATTTTTGTTTCCCAAGCCCTATTTGACATTTACATCATTATTAATAGGCCCCTATTAACCCATATTATGCATCCTGAGGTTCAAATTGATCAAATACCTGATAAGGTTGCATTTTAGACCTTATTTCCTTATTCCTTAGCATTTGAGCTATCAAAATAGCCCCTGTGGGACCCATTCGCCATGCATGGTCAATCAGTCCCATCTAGGTGGGAACCATTCACCATTTGTGGAAAATGAGTCCCATTTGGCCCCATTTTGACCTTTGAGCGGGAAAAAAAGTGAAATTTGAATTTAATTTTTGTTCATGTTGGCATGTGATGAGGTATTAATAGGTAAAATAGGTGAATTTCCTATAAAATCACATCTCTAAATTCATTTTTACATCCATTAACTTAATTCACACCCATTCTTCATTATTCATCCCTCAATCTTTCATCTCAAGTCAAGCATCTTAGGGTTTTTACATTGTAATTCATCAAGTAAGCTTCTAAGGACATTCAAGGGCTGAATCTTCCTCCATTGTTGTAGAATTCCAAAATCAAATCATCATGAAATGGTAATCAGCCCCATTGTTGCATGTTTCATTACTTTATTTCATCATTTGGTTCAATTACCTAAAAGGGGTTTGACCAAGGCAAACCCCTATATCCTAACCTTCAACACTCTTTCCCCTTTGCATGTGTTTATTATATGTAGATTTATCAAATCGAAAGGTGAGAAAAGGTGTACATATCTCATCATAGTCATTTAATGTTTTTCAATCCCTATTTCAAGATTGGAGAGAGTCTATAGGTTGAGTTTTGCAGATTCAGACTCGAGGAATCCTCAGAAATAGAATTGCAGATCATAAGCCACAGAATCTTGTCCAGAATTCTTTGTTTTCTAGAAGAGGACTCATTCACCATTGATGGTGAATCAGTCCTATTTCTAGGCTTGAACAATGATATCTGTATATTTGGATACCCAATTCCCTGAAACTGGTTCTGACATTTTCTGGAAAAAATAGGACTGATTCACCCAGGATGGAAAATCAGTCTCAATGATCATTCTTGGTGTCTTCTAAAAGTTTTTAGAGCCTCATTCCAACCTCTTCCAACTTCAATCTTCATATCTTCAATTGGGTTATTTTCTATTATAGTTTGTTTACATTTCTAGTCAAATAGTTTGAATACACATTTTGTTTTCCATCACTTTTGCATTAGGCTAGAATACATTCCTTAATCTGCATTTTCATTAATTTTTCAGCAGTTAAACACATCCACACACACACATTTCATATCCCTCTTTCCATTTCCTCTAATGAGAACATAAGCATTTTTGGCCCACCTTTCTCCTTCTAGGTGAAAAACCCTAGGAGAGCAAGAAAGCAAGTAGGTGCCAAAAATCTATGTTTGATTTTGGTGAACCTATTGTTTGAATCCCCTCTTTTTCTGATTTTGGAGTCCAATAATCATTCTATAGTTGCTTTCATTTCATTTTGCATTAGTTAGCTTACATTCTAGAGTTTCATTTTTGCATGAGTAAAAGTGCATAATAGGTTGCATTTTTGCATCTTTCATCATTGAATAGTTCTAAAATACTACATTTTCACTTAGGTTTGCATGATGGCACTCAGAAAGCATCAAAATCAGTCACAAATTTCTGAAAATTATGAAAAAATTCCATACTGGGATTCATTCACCACCCTGGGAGAATTAGTCCCTTATGATCCCTAAAATAGTATTTTATAGAACTCAAAAAAATTCTTTTAGGCTTATATTTGGTGCCTTCACTTGTATAGATCAGTTAGTTGCAATTTTGTAGCATGCATTTCATGATATTTAGCATAAAATAGCTCATTTCATGCATTGTTCAAATTCAAATTTTGCATTTGCAACATTTCATTTTTAGATTATTGCATAGTGTAAATAGAAAATTCCTTTGTTTGAAGTCTGAAAATTTGTATTTCATCCTATTTCTTTATATTGCATCATTATAATTAGACATTATTTCCATTCATGGCACTTAGAATTTTGCACTCTTCATTTTCTGCATTAGTTCCTAGCTCATTTAGATCAACTTCATTACATAATGAAAAAAAAAAAATACAAACATCAAAAGAACCAATTACACCAAACATAACATCCAAGCCCTTTATTAGTGATGATTTTGCAATGTTAGATGAAGCCTTAGATCACTTCCTCTCTTCTAAATCATCCACTAAAGATTTTCCCCAAAATGATGCATGCGTCAATAATCATGATAGTCATAATTGTTCTTCTCTTGATATCTCTCCCATTGGTGATGAAGATCTCTTGATGAAAGAAGACACAATCATTGAAGATCATGAAATCCTTTCTTGTCTTCCTTATCCTCCCCCTTGCAACAACATTATGAGACACAAATTTGAAATCATTGCCACTACCTTACCAACTTCCCTTTCATCTCCCAATCCCTCCCCTCCTTGTGACAATCCTTTAGTGAATACATATACAGTCCTAAATAATCATGACAAACACATTTGTGCAGAGGATATGATTGAGCTATGAAAATCCTACTTCCCCCACCCACGAAGATATTATAGGACATGCTAATGTAGATAATCATGACAATCCACCCTTTTCTTCTCCTACTATCTTCTCTACACATGAAGAAGATAGTTTAGTGTTAGAAGATATCGGTAGTGACACTCATGAACAACTTATTTCTCCCTTCCTTGATCCCATCATTGGTAACCATGAAACTCCTGGTTATCCTTCTCTTGATGCCTTTCCTATGAGTGATGAAGCTATCTTGCCAAATCCAATTATGGCATGTGATGAATATATTATCTCTCCTCCTAGGGTCAATATTATGGCACATAAGAATGATATCTTAGTGAGCCTCGACAACCAAATAGAGCCTCCTATGCTCGGTTTTGATACTCCAACAAATTCAACCCTTAATCATCATCCTATGTTAGCTCACACTATACTTAACCTCATTTTTCCAAATAATAGTCTTCTTGATTTTCCTTTCATAGCCATTAACCCATCCAACAAACCTTCACTCAACATCCATTCTATCACCAATCATTTTTCCAAGAAACCTTTAACCTTGTTACATCCTAAATCAATACATAAATAACATTAGTTTTTTCTCCTTTCCATGTAATAGTTGTAGTATCATAGCATTCTCACTATTACATGTTTTCCATCCCTTGCAAGGGGAAACATACTGTCATCCACTTTATGCTCACCCTTGTCCTGCACTAAGTAGGGGGCAAAGAGTTAGACAGCCTTATCCCTTGTATGTCCCTTGTCATTGTATATTTCAAGTACTCATTAACTTTTCATGAACATATACGAGCAAGCTCGAGATGTGAATGAGATGTCTTAAGATTAACTCGCATGTGACATACTCCCTTTCTTTTATTTTCATTTTCCCTGACATGATGCAGCCTAACTTTGAAACATATGACTTGGCATAGGACTTTCTAGGCTGGCTTTCATGTCTTGTTTCCTTTTTGCATTTTATTTTCTTCTGTACTTTAAAGTAATTTCTCACAGAATGATGTGTAGCAATTCCTTTAAAGTGGGGGGGCATACATTACCATAAATTCATTTGCATTCTTGGTTCCTAGTGTAGCCTTGTCATTTAAATAATGTGTTTGTCACTTTGTGGATGACATTGGGTGCGATGTCCTTCATAATTGTGATCTATCTTAGCATATTACATTCCTCTTGGTGGCCTGATGTGATGCACTACATCCGCTAAGTTGTGAATATACTATTCTTTTATTGGTCCTCTCTTAGAGACATTAGATGCAATGTCCCCTAAGTGACTGACCTTGAATGAACTGAACAAGACTCCTTCAAACATTTTACACTTAAAATCTTCACATTTTTACATTTTACATTTCTACATCTTTTTCCACCTTGCATAATGCAACTTGCAGTCCTATGGTACCTTTTCTTTTTGTTCATGAGCATTTTTCCTTGTGGCACCTTGTTAAAGTTATTAGGAGATATAACTTTAATATGGTTGTGTGTGAATCCCACCTAGTGGCATTACTTTTCCCCATAGCCACCTTTGTGTTTGTGAGTGCATACCAACTAGCATATGTATCTTACCTTTTTGGGCTTTCTCACCCCATAGATAGCCAGAAGTTTAGTGGCCCCATAGTGATTACATTTCGGCCTTCTCACCTAGTGGATAGCCAAACGTTATGTGGCCCCAGAGTCAGTACACATGAACACTTTTTCAAACAATTAGCCTAGATCTAATCCACAACTAGCTAGACAAACTATCAAAGCTTGATCCATCCTTTTCACCCCTTCTTCCTTGTCATTGCATGATTTTGTATATTGGGGGCTTGACTTAGCATCTTCAATCTTGTGGGCTTGACCACCTCCTTTGATCTTTTTCATTCTTTGTCATTTGCATCTATGTATGAGGACCTCTCTTGAATGTCTACTTTAGTGTGAGTTTGAAGCAAGTTCATCCTCTCACTAAAGTGGGGGCTAAATGTGTTGTAGAAAAAAGGACCCTTTGCTTGACATGGGATTAATTCATGATAAAATGGAGTTGATGAGGTCTTAATCTAGTGTTTTGAGGCATTTTATGACTCCACACTAGGTCTTGGACCCTTGCAAATCGAATAACATGCTTTTAATGATGTCTTGTAAAGGTGTTGTAAAGTCTTGTAAAGGACTTTCATACTTTTGTAGACTTAACTAAACTATTTCTCCCTAATTCAACATTATAAAATGTATTTTATAATATTATTACATCAATCTAGAAGGTTCCTTACTTAAACTTAATGATAAACTAGTGTTGTAATGTGTGTTGCACATTCACATTGGTTCTTGTGCATTCCTAGGCTATGTGGACCTCATTTTAGTGTTGTAAAGTGTATTTAATCACACTTTCACATTGATTTTTGTGTCCCAAGCCACATTTGACATCTACATCATTATTAATAGGCCCCGATTAACCCATATTGTGCATCCTGAGGTTCAAATTGATCAAACACCAGATAAGGTTGCATTTTAGACCTTATTTCCTTATTCCTTAGCATCCGAGTTGTCAAAATAGCCCTTTTGGGACCCATTTTTCATATGTATGGTGAATTATTCCCATCTAGGTGGTACCCATTCACCATGTGTAGTGAATGAGTCCCATTTGGTTCCATTTTGACCTTTGAGCGAGAAAAAAATTGAAATTTGAGTTTAATTTTGCTTCATGTCAGCTTGTGATGAGTTATTAATAGGTAAAATAGGTGAATTTATTATAAAATAACATCTCTAAACTCATTTTTACATCTATTAACTTAATTCACACCCATTCTTCATTATTCATCCATCAATCTTTCATCTCAAGTCAAGCATCTTAGGGTTTTTACATTGCAATTCATCAAGTAAGCTTCTAAGGACATTCAAGGGCTGAGTCTTCCTCCATTGCTGTAGAATTTCAAGATTAAATCATCATGAAAAGGTAATCAACCCCATTTTTGCATGTTTCATTACTTTTTTTCATCATTTTTTTTAATTACCTAAAAGGGGTTTGACCAAGGAAAACCCTTATATCCTAACCTTCAACACTTTTTCCCCTTTACATGTGTTTTTTGTATGTAGATTTATCAAATGGAAAGGTGAGAAAAGGTGTACATATCTCATCATAATAATTCAAGGTTTTTCAAGGCCTATTTCAAGCTTGGAGAGAGTCTACAGGTTGAGTTTTGCAAATTCAGACCCGAGGAATCTTCAAAATAGAATTATAGATCATAAGCCATAAAATACTGTCAAGAATTATTTGTTTTCGAGAAGAGGACTCATTCACCATTGAAGGCGAATTAGTCCCATTTCTAGGCTTGAACAGTGATTTATATACATTTGGATACCCAATTCCCCAAAACTGGTTCTAAAATTTTCTAGCAAAAACAAGACTCATTCACCCAAGATGACGAATCAGTCCCAATGAGCATTCTTGGTGTCTTCTGAAAGTTTTCAAAGCCTCATTCTAGCCTCTTCCAACTTCCAGGTTCATATCTTCAACTGGGTTATTTTCTGTTACAGTTTGTTTACATTTCTAGTCAAATAGTTTGAATACACATTGTGTTTTCCAGCACTTTTGCATTAGGTTAGAATACATTCGTTAATCTGCATTTTCATTAATTTTTTAGCATTTAAACACATCCACACAGACACTTCATATCCCTCTTTCCATTTCCTCTAATGAGAACATAAACATTTTTGGCCCACCTTTCCCCTTCTAGGTGAAAAACCCTAGGAGAGCAAGAAAGCAAGTAGGTGCCAAAAATCTATGTTTCAATGTGTGTTCACTAGTAATGTGTATTATTGTTCCCAATGAGGTAGAAATCTCTAAATTTTATTTGGTTACATATATACACCCTTCAAAGACCTCTAATAAAGTAGGTAATGTTAATAGATGCAACAATTTTTAAATACTTGTCCCATTGATCAAATAAGCTATTGTTATATAGTGAATGCTTAATATAGGCCTCAATTGACTCCCTCAATGAGAAATTTTTTTGTGGTTATTCTTAACTCATAGATATCAAATATAAGGTTCATAATACATAAATAATATATATTTCCTATTGCAACTAATGATAATAAACTATAGTAACCTACGGTGCCTTTGATCATGCAACTATACTTGCTATTTTAGGCATGAAATATTGAACCTCGAAAATATAAGCATAGTGATATGACATGCCTCAAACTTTTCCTATACTACTATTATATTAACCACTTACCTACAAAACTAACAAAACAAGAAGAAATATTTTTGGACAATACAAGATTGTTCTTACACCTCTAATGCTCTTCTAACAAGAAAATACAAATTGAAAAATCTCTAAGAAATTAAATTATATGAAAATGGTGCAGTCACGGTAGGAGGGTTCCAAAAGGAACAATCTGAACCATGTAGCAATGAGTCAACATAGTGGAAATAATACAAGAAACTGATATGTGAACATAAACTTTATTGAATTATCAATTTCACATATATAAGATATGCCTGATGGGAGATAGTAATTCAATAATACAACTAGCCAAAGGCCTTACTACATACTCCTGAAGGGTTGGTGTGAAAATATAATGAATCTATCTATTTCTATCTGAATGAACTAATTCCTAAATTATTACAAATGCTTATAAATATGCTTTTGAAGCTCCAAAAAAGGTTCACATCGACAACAAGGGTCATAAGCCTAATGAATATACATGAAGGTTGGCCTCAAAATATGTGACGATAATTCCACACAAAAAGAAATAACTTGTAAATATCCAAGATAGGTCCCAATGAATCCAAAATTCTTATAATGCATCCCATTAAGCTCTAAATAATTTGGAATAGTTCTGAACTAAGTAATTTG
The DNA here is from genome assembly GCA_007258455.2 of Sequoia sempervirens. Classification (NCBI taxonomy): domain Eukaryota; kingdom Viridiplantae; phylum Streptophyta; class Pinopsida; order Cupressales; family Cupressaceae; genus Sequoia; species Sequoia sempervirens. Next base: position 341,708,783 of record VDFB02000008.1, read on the forward strand.
GACCCAAGTCGATCCCAATGCTCTAACTGGTATACACGGTGAAATTCTTAGAGTGATAAATTTTGAAAGGAAAGTGCGAATAATGTGACATATGGATATGTGATAGATGTCGATGTGTAGATGTTATATCCTACTTTTTGAGCTAAGAAACAATGATGTGGTAAATTTTGAAATGAAATACTGATAATGCTACTGAATGCAATGCAAGAAAAGAACTGTTTTTGGTTGATATATGATTGCTTTACAACTAGGGATGATCCTGCATCCGAAACTTGGGGTTGGAAGAAAAGTGAGTCCCTCACTTTCTAGGGATAAAAGGAAAACCAAGAAGGTCCACCTTATCCTAAGAAATCCATGATGAATCATCTATTGGTTTTCCTTTCCACTTCACATGATACTCTATGTATTGTTTGTTCCTAGTGCTCCTTCCAGTTTTTGTATCCAAAATCTTCTTAATATCCTCTAGTTTCTGATGTTGTAACTACTTCGTCAAATCTACTTCATCACTACTGCCACTTGATTGTCCTTCATAAAACTCATAGATGTCTACAACATTGAAAATAGGTGATATACCCAATGTCTCTAATAAATCCACTTCATATACATTTCTAGAATCAAATTTCCTTAGAATCTTACATAGTACAAACTTCCTCATGTCTTCAATTTATTATATGCTCCCATTGGAAATCCCTCCTTCCTCATATATACCATCACTTCATCTCCAACAATAAATTACTTATGCCTTTGATGTTCATATGTCTTGTCCTTATACTTACTATTCATGCCTTCCAAATTCTTCCTAACCTAATTATGCAATGTTTCCATGAAATTTGCAAACTCTTCTACCTTCAAACTCCTTTTTTCCTCCATATTGATGTCTCTTAACTCTACAACTCCTCTAGGATTTACTCTAGTAACAATCTCAAATGGTGTCTTCCCTATACTCTAATTCAATAAATTATATTATGAAAACTCTACCTATGGTAAAACCATATCCCAATTTTCTACCTTATGTCCAACCAAACATCTCAATAGGTTACCCAAACTTTTGTTTACTACCCCTTTTTTTCCATATGTCTCTAGTGATATGTTGAACTTAACTTCAAATTTGTCTTCATATTCTTTCATAATATCCTCCAAAAGTATCCAATGAACTTAGTGTCTCTATCTAAAACAATGCTCTTAAGTAATCCATGCAGTTTCACAATCTCCTTGAAAAATAAGTCAGCAAAATGCACAACATCATAAGTCTTCTTGCAAGGAATGAAATGAGTCATTTTAGAAAATTTATCCACTAATTACCATAATTGAATCATAACCTCTTTATGTTCTTGGCTATCCTAATATGAAATCCATACTTATACCTATTGGCATATGGCTTCTAATGTTGTCATTGATGGAAAATGAAGTCATTACTTTAGTCTGCAGATCAGAATGTGGTCATACCGGCAGAAGGAGTTGAGAACAAAATATTACTGGCAGAAAATATGAAGAACAGGTTATCCGGTTACTATGTCAATCTGTTTGCTTCACCGGATCATCTTTTTGAGTTGTGGATCCCCGGGATAGTTTGTTAACCATGTATGTTATCTTAATATTGAATTTTGTGGTGTTGCATTAATTGGTGTACAAGCTAGGAGATTTGACAAGATGTTTTTGTTTATTTTCTCATTATGGAAAACTCAATGAATGTGGCGTGTTCTGGATGTATAAGGAGTAATTATTTTTAAAAAATTATGTTTAATAATTTTATTTTTTGTCCAAGCTATGTCATAGCCGAATTGTATGGGTATGCATCAAAAAAAATTTATGAATTCAGCTGAGATATGAAGAATATTTTATATTTTATCTTGAGGCCGGCCTGACATGTCAAGATCCTTGTTGTAGATATATATAAGAGATCAATCATATCATTTGGTGTGAGTAAGTTGTAAATATAGAAGTGTGTTGCGAACATCAGAAGGTCGATTAGGAAATTTTTCATAGTTTCACTTGTGCATTAAATTTTCTAGAATAGCGAGTTTGTGCAAAGGAGAGCAGAATCATTGAATTAGTCAGAAGGATAGAAGATTGACTACAGAGCTTAACCAGAACTATAATCAAGCATTGTAGATGCTATTCTATCAGTTCACTCTTTTGGATTCAATCCAAATCATTGTAAGGAAGTAAGCCTATCTTATTTGAGTAGTGAGTTCTAGGCAGTGTGCCTAAATGCAAGTGCATTCCTATTTTGTAATCTTTCTTTTAGGTATACTCATATTAAATTGTGGATTGGCCATCCACCATGGTTTTTCCCCTAATAGGGTTTCCACGTAAAAATATTGGTGTTATAGTGTTGTGATTGTCTTCTTTTTGTTCATGCATATTTCTTTTGTTGAATGCTTTAGTGAGTTAAAGATCAAAATAATAAAATTAATTTTTGCACAACACTGATTTACCCCCCCTCTCAGTGTTGCTTGTTTGCAACAATTGGTATGAAAGCTTGTTCCTCAAAAGAAGTCTAACAGCTTGGGGAGATCTTGGACAGAGTTTTTCAATGGATACAAGTAATCTTCAATAACAAATCATGGTGTCCCTTGATGATCTTGACCAGTCAAAGTCTAAGAACCGGGTGTTGCAATAAAATCTTAAGAGTGTAGAGGAATTCATTCAGTTATTAAAAGACAAAATCAATGAATCAAGGGAGAAAAGGAAGGAATTGTGTGATCATCTTAAGTAGAAGAATAGAATCATGGAAGATGAACAACTCAGTCATGCCTTGAGAGAGAAAACATAAGAATGTAAAAAGTTTTCCAGAGAGAATGTTTCCTTGAAGCATGAGATGGAATCCATCATGATGAAAATGACTAAGATTGAGGATAGAAAGAAGAATGAAGAAAATCTCACACAATCCTTGAAAGAAAAATATGAACAATGCAACCAATTGGACAATGAACTGGAGGAATCCAAAAACAATGAAGAAGTGCTTGAAAAATAGCTTGATGATCTCACAAATGAACTTGCTATTGCGAATGAGTACAAGGAGAAATTCAAAGAAAGCTTAGCCAAACTTGATGAATTGATTAAAGGACAGAAGACTGATGGTGACAGGCGAGGTCTTGGATTTGAAGAAGGAGAAAGTTCTAGATCTGGACAAAAGAAAACTGGACAAGGGAAATTCAGGAAAGGAAATTAGATGAATGGAGCTTGAAGGAATCTGATAAGACAACCAAATGCTCAAAGATTTAATGGCTATTGTTTTGTTTGCAAAAAAAATGGTCATATAGCTTCTCAGTGTAGGAGCAGGATGAACACAAGAGGACCACCATTTTTAGGTCAGTGCTTTAATTTCTATAAGTATGGTCATAAGTCAAGTGAATGCAAAGTTGTGATGAATAACTTTCATAGAGATGTCAGATGCTATGCATGCAATCGATTTGGGAATATTGCTAACCAATGCAGATCAAGACAAATTTAGTGGAACGGTTGGCCTAGACAGAGAAGTGTTGTGTGCTACAACTACAACAAATTTAGCCACAATGCTAGATTATGTTGGAACAGAAGAGGTCTGGTAAAATAGAACATGCAACAGGATGTTAAGGGAAAAGGTATAGTCACAATTGATGTGATCAGAAGGAAAAAGAAAAAGAAATGGGTGAAGAAGGATCCCTCTGTTGAAGGAAATATGCCTGTACTAGAAGCAACTTCTGATAATCCCTTTAGGAATTAGTTTTAGGCCTTTGGCCTAGGGGGAGCTACCAAGTAAATATTTTAAACCCCCTACCGGTGATTGGTACTAGAATCCGAATGAGTCCAATAAGTGTATTAATGTTTTTTAGATGTTGTTAAACGAATTGGAGGCAGTATTGAAGAATTTTGGAGATCCGCAAAAGAATCATTTGTCTCTCTACATGAAATACAGGAAACTGGATGAATTAGAGTAAAAGAATTCATTGCAACAAAAAGGAGTTAGGTATGTGGATGATAAAATAACATTTTCTTCCCTCAGTTGTCACTTTACATTTTGGAGGAAATTAGTTTGGAGAGCTCTAGAGTGATCGTTGCCAAATTGTGGAGAGATTCTAGCGTAAAGAAGGATCTATGATCAAATTTCATTCTGACCCTAAAAGGTATTTATCGAAAAGCCTATAAATTTTTCTAATTAAAATCATGTCCACTCCTCTAGTAGTCGAAGTAAATGATAGGTCATGTCCAAAATTTAAATGGCATCCTTATAAGTCAGTAGAGATAGACCCCTTAGGTGCATTTTTTATCTGTGCCATATAGAGTCCTACACATTGAAGATATTAGGGCTTATATACATGCAAATATTGAAGAATTGGGAAGCTCTGATTTGATGAATCTATATTCTCATCACATAATTTAAGAAGATCTTACTGTAAATCTAGAATTTAAAACCCTAGAGGAAAAGAAGTTCGTGCAGTTTGCAAAATTTCCAATAGTTGAGGAAAATGAATGAGTTTGATATGTGTTGAGCCATATTCATGATGAATTAATGTGGTTGGATGTGTCATTTAATATCACGAAAGAGGTTATATGTGAAGTTATAGACCTGTCTAAATTCCACTGGCAGACTTCTAGTTTTGAAGTCCGTAAAGAATGATAAGGTCACTGAGGCAATAGGTTCTCAATGGGATAGAAGAGCAATGAAAATAGAGGATATTGTTGTAGTAGATGTAAAATTTGCATCAATGGTTATTGGTTATAAGATATATCACTCAAGCTGGGAAAACTCTATATCTGGTATGGCTATCTACGCAACTTATGAGATGGTGAAACAAAACATAGACTATGACCTATGTGAATTTCTCATAAGTTAGTTAATGGAGAATCTGGGGAAAATCAAGAAAGATAAGAAGAATGTATTCAAGTACGGTAACTTGCTGCTATGTTTTTTTTTCTACTTTTTAGATGAGGTTCTGAGAATTGGAAAAGAGAAATGGAAAAATGATGAGCCGGTAGTAGTTCATATAAGGAACATGTTGTTTGGAATAGGTGATCGTTAGACTCGGAATATTGTTCTTTGGGGATACTTAAAAAAAATTCTAAAATATGATGCATGCCATGGAGAGAATTCCTACCTCAATAGTGGAATAGTGCAAAGATACTATTTGCTTCATGGTAGACATTGATCAATTCCATATGGAAGTTGTTGATCCTAGAAAAATTTGGATCATGCTTATGGGTTACGAAGTAGAGGAGAAATTTTGGAAAATTTATGCAGAACACTTGTTGAGTTCACCTCGGATCTAGGAGAAGAAAGATTTGGAAACTATGCAGAGAAAAGCTTGCAGGTTCATTCGAAATTGATGAAAATTATGATAGCTAGAAGAGTAAGAAAAGAAGTAGAAGTCTTTGCAGAAAATATGGTCATACCTGTGGAGAAATTGAAAGAAGTGAGAAGGAAGAGAGATGAGGCTAAAGTAGCAAAAGAGAAAGAAAAAATAGATTCTGCTAGTTCAGGAACATCTTCTTCTCACACTAGATCTACTAGGAGTTCCCCTGTAACCCAGCCAGTTCAAGCCAAGGCTTCCAGAAAAAGAAAGAAGAATAAAAGCACGAGAACATATGAAGATGCTTCTAAAGATGAAGAGGAAGGGACTGAATTAGAAGAAGTTGTAAAGTAAATAAAGGCTACTGGGATTAGGCTATCAAGTTAAACAAAAGAAAATCTTCTGGTAAAGGAGAAGTAGAGAAAAAGGAAAAAGTTGTAAAACCCAGTATGACTATTGAGGAAGCGGAGAATGAAGTTGTGAAAGATGGTAATCTCAAGCCACTTTGTGATTGGTATGAAAGCTTTGATGAACCCGGTCAAAGAATTCTTGAAGCAGCTACAATAAAGCAAACAAATATTTTCAATAAAGTTCTTGTTGAAATCATGTCTGGTTTACCCACAAGTCTGTATAATATTTTGGAGTCTAGAAGGTTGAGTGCTAGAATAGAAGAAGAGAACATCAGGAAAAGAATTCTTGCTGATTTATGTCTAGAGATGCCAATAGAGGAGATGAATTCACTCCTTAAAAATGTCAAAAAGGAATTTAAGAGCAAGAAAAGAGCGAATAAACTCATGATTGGTGACACTGATGTTGTTGTTTGTGAAACCAAGAATATTTTGGAAGAGCTTTTGAGAAGGGATAAGGTAAATGTTGAAGAAGTAGATACTAAAAATGTTCTAGAAAATGAGGAAGTGAATGTTGATGTTGAAAATTTCCAAATTCCTCCTGAAGTGGAAAATACAGAGACACCAATCAAAGCTAAAGTTCCTGAGTAAGTGTTAGCTAAAGAGAAGGAGGTGCAAAATGAAGAGGTTGATGTGACTAAACGCAATCCAGAAACAGTCCTTGTAGAACACAAGGTTGAAGAAGAAAAAGCTCAAGAAATCAAAATAGAGGCAAGAGACTCTACCAAGGCTATGAAGAGATCTCTGGTGGAGTAGCTCAGGAAGAATTAGATCCTAAATTCGATGAAATCGCAATCAATATATCCACTTTTTCCCCAATTTAGATGATGAATATTGCTTCAATTGCTCAAGCCAAAGCCAGTGAGAATATTCTAAAGTCTCACATAGAAGATAGTGAATTGCTAAGCCTTGCATCTGGAGTTCTACAGAAATTAATGCCTACTCATGTCATGGATCCATTTGGTTCCTCTTCTAGTGAGCTAAAGAAGCTGATAAATTTTGTAAGTTCTCACTTTGAATCTTTTAAGAAATCAGCCTTGATTAAGGTGCAAAAGGAGTTTAAGGAAAAGAGACTTGGTAGTTCGAAAGGACTGATTGCAAAAGACAAAACTTTGTTAGCCACCTGAATGAAAAATGTTCAAGATACTTTTTCTGAAGGAGGAAAAGTGTATAAGTCTTGTTTAGTCTTGTCAAAATTCACTGAAGCAAATGAAAAGCAGGTGAAGGATATTGAGAAATAGTTGGTCACTAAATTTCTACTGCTTTTGACCCATTAGTTGGTAATATTGGTAAACAAGAAGGTCAAGTAATGTCTTTTCTTGACAAAATAAAGGGTTTGAAGCTTGAAAATGAGAGGAATATTGGGAGAGTATGTGAACTTAGAGGACTAATCAATCCAAAACTAAAATAATGGTGAATGCATTGAAAGAGGCTAAAAATGCTATGGCCACTCCTGACCCAATAAATCTTGAAGCTGCAAAAACTTTGTCTTATCTACTTTGTGGTCACATAACCATTTTGGAAAGTTTGAAAAGTGTTTGGGGCTCAAACTTAAGTGTGTTGAAGAATGACTTTGTGGATGTCTTCAAATTTTTGTAAGTCATAGGTTATGTTTGAACAGTCTTGAAATTTTGAAATTTTTGATTCCCCATTTTTTTCATTGATGTCAAAGGGGGAGGAGTGCAATAAAAAATTCCTTGGCATTCTAAGGGGGAGCAATGTTTTGAAAATAATCTATGTTTTGACATTTTGAACTTTGGCAGTGTACTTACTAGTTTCAACACTTAGTCATTTTTCACTAAGTGTTGCCATCAATGCGAAAGGGGGAGATAATTGTTGGAATATAATTTTTTCATTGATGGAAAATGAAGTCATTACTTTAGTCTGCAAATCAGAATGTGGTCATACTAGTAGAAGGAGTTGAGAACACTATATTACCAGTAGAAAATATGAAGAACATGGTATTTGGTTACTACGTCGATCTGTTTGATTCACCGGATCATCTTTTTGAGTTGTGGATCCTTGGGATAGTTTTTTAACCATGTATTTTATCTTAATATTGAATTTTGTCATGTTGCACTAATCAGTGTACGAGTTAGGAGATTTAGCCAGATGTTTTTGTTTATTTGCTCATTATGGCCGACTCAATGAATGTGGCATGTTGTGGATGTATAAGGAGTAATTATTTAAATTTTTTTATGTTTAATAATTTTATTTTGGGTCCAAGCTATGCCATAGCCAACTTGTATGGGTACGCATCAAAAACTATTAATGATTTGAGCCGACACATGAAGAATATTTTGTATTTTATCTTGAGGCCAACCTGACATGTCAAGATCCTTGTTGTAGATATATATAAGAGATCAGTCATATCATTTGCTATGAGTAAGTTGTAAATATAGAAGTGTGTTGCGAGCAACAAAATGGTGATTAGGAAATTATGCATAGTTTAACTTGTGCATGGAAGTTTTTGGCATAGCGAGTTTGTGTAGAGCAGTGCAGAATCGTTCAATCAATCAGAAGGACAGAAGATTCACTACAAAGCTTAAATGGAACTATAATCAAGCATTGTAGATTCTATTCTATCAGTTCACTCTTTTGGATTCAATCCAAATAATAATAAGGAAGTGACCCTATCTTATTTGAGAAGTGAGCTCTACGTAGTGTGCCTGAATGCAAGTGGATTCCTATTTTGTTTAATCTTTCTTTTGGGTATACTCATATTACATTGTGGATTGGCCATCCATCATGGTTTTTCCCCTAATAGGGTTTCTACTTAAAAGTCTTGGTGTTACGGTGTTGTGATTGTCTTCTTTTTATTCATGCATATTTCTTTTGTTGAATGCTTAAGTGAGTTAAAGATCAGAATAATAAATTAATTTTTCCACAACATTGATTCACCCCCACTCTTAGTGTTGCTTGTTTCCAACAATACCTTCCCAAGGTCTATCCAGTATTGTTAAAGGTTTGTACAATCTAGTATTCTGACTATTCCCTTTTGCAACTTAGCAAATTCTGCAACTTTGAACATACTTCTTAACATCCTTATATATTTGTAGCCAAAAATAATCTTCACTCACCAAAGCTACTATCTTATCCACTCTAAAATATCTTGCTAGTCCTCCACTATGTTTCTCCTTGATCAAATTATCCCTCATTAAACTCAGTATACACAACTAAGTTCCTTTGAATAACATATAGTCTTCTTGAATGAAATAGTCCAACCATTGGCTCCAATCTATCAATATTGGTTCTTTACATGCTCTCCATGATTCACCAAAATTTGCATCATTATCCTTCAACTCCTCAAATCCTAAAATTCAACTCATTTTTTCAGCAAATTTCTTCTCCTACTTAATGTATATGCTACTATATTTGACTTTACACTCCTATGCTTCAACATAAATGTATAAATTTGTAAGAAATCAACCCATCTCATATGTCTCTAGTTCAACTTCCCTTGACTATTCAATTACTACAAAGCTTGGTGGTCTATATACAACACAAACTCCTTAGGCAATAAATAATGTCTCAACTTCTTCAAATCTTGAATTATGGCATACAATTCTTGATCATAAACTAAATACCTTCTTTTGGCATCATTCAACTTATGATTGAAATAAGCTATAGGTGTTTCTTCTTGGATCAACACTACTCCAATTACATTTCCACTTGCATCACAATCAAATTGAAATACTTTTTCAAAATCTAGAAATGCTAACACTGGTTGTTTTGTCACCTTTTGCTTCAACAATTCAAAACTTCTTTGTGCTCTAGATGTCCACTTAAATTCCTTCTTGTCTCCTCTCATTATCTCCATCATGGGGTTATAGACACTATAATGACAGAAAATGTCCCCCTAACATGGCCTTGATTTAGTATTGTAATATGTCTAACATATTCACATTAGATCTTGGGTCCTTGTGAACTAAATGAGCTTATTGATGTCTTATTTGGAGTGTTGCAAAGTGTTGTAACACACTTTCAAATTTTTCTAGGGTTCTATTAAAAAATTAGGCTCCTTTATGCTTTAATTGGCCTTATTTTGCATGCACAAGCCCCATTTAATGCATCTTTTAAAGGATAATTACCCAAACACAAATCAACACCAAATCATAATTCAGCTATTTTTAGCTTGTGTAGCCTAGATTTAGTGATCAAGGTCTCATTCACCACCTTGGGCGCATGAGACCCACCTATATTTTTGGGTCTTGAACTTGGTTTCACACCTTTCTAAGAATTTTTTAAAATGGTCCCAAAAATTATGCCTAATGGGACTCATTTGCCACCTTTTGGCGAATGAGTCCCGTGTGGCCCAAAATCAAAATTAATTCAATTTTTTGGCAGGATTTTCTTCTCCTAGATCTGATGTTAGCTTGTAATATTGTAATTTTAGGAATTCTTGCATAATTGAGTATAAATACAAGTTTATTTCACTCATTTTCACCCCAAGCATTCAAGTATTCGTCCTTATAGAAAGTTTGAGTTCACAAGAGAATTCAATAGCATTCAAGGGTAGATTATCAATCATTTTAGAGCATTCTTCAAGCATCAAGAATCATGTCAAAGGTTTCATGCATAATGTTTGTTTTTGAGCTAAAAATTGTGATGTAGGGTTTCATGATTCAAACTAGCATTTCATTCAAGATCTATCACCTTCAAGCAAGAGTCAAGAAATACATCCATTGGATTCATTGCACACATGTTTGTAGGAATTAATTAATAGGGTTTGGTGAGTTGCAACATCATATCTTGTTTATTCATCATTCTCCATTCCTATTTCATTCTATTTCAAGGTTTGATTACCAAAATGGGGTTTGAACAAGGTAAACACCTATCCACTATCCAAACATTTTCCCCCCCCCTTTATATGTGAATTACAAGTTTAGGTTGATAGCACATCAAAGAGAAAGCTTGGAGAAAGTTTTCAAAGTGCATAAAGTTTTCAAAGTTGTCATCAAGCCTTGAAGAACATTGGAGAACACCTACAGGTTGATTTATAGAAATTCGGATCTAGAAACCTGAAGAAGTAGATTCAGCAAACTGAGGAGAGAAGATTTAGACTTTGAAGTTTCAAAAAACCCTAACTAGACTAATTTTCCACTTCTTGTGAATGATTCCTAGTTTTGGTCAAAATTCAGTTTTTTGAAAATTCAGATACCCATTTGCCATATTCTCATTCCTGCACAGAAACGTAGATTTTGGACTAATTTCCCCAGCTCTTTGAATGAGTCCCACCCATCATGAAAACCAAAATTTTCAGCATTTCAGAGCTCCATTCAACCATCTCCAAATTCTTAGGTGCATACATTCCATTTTGTAGCTTTATGTTTTTTTTTCATTTGCATTTATAGGTCATTTAATGAAGGTTTGCATTGAATTAGGATTTTGCATTTCATCTTGCATTACACTTTGTATTCCCTTTGTCTTTCTAAGTCTTAACTTGGTGATGAACCCCTTATTAGTTTAGGATCAGCCCCTAATATAGCCCTATTGCAAGATCTCTTTCTCCTTCGTAGTGAGATCTCTAGGGTTACCCTTGAATGAAATTGGAAAGTGGGTGCGATCTATGTCCTAAAACCATACGAAAGCACTATACCAATTTTACTACATTTCATTTTGGTGAACTTGCATTTAGAACATTATAATTCTAATTTGGAGTGAATCATCAGATCCTAGATTTTGCTTGCATTAACATTGCATTAGAGTTTTCATTGGTTAATTGGCATTCTATGGTTTCTAATTTTACATTAGTGAAAGATCATATAGCTTGCATTTTTGCACCTCATTTCACTAAAAATCAAACAAAATATGCATATGCACTTAGAATTCAAATCATACAACATAAAAAGCATAAAAAGAAATTGAAAATTTCAGAAAATTTTGAAAAAAATCCCTACTAGGACTCATTCACCACCTTGGGAAAATTAATCCATGTGCACATTCTGAACTACATTTTCTGGCATTTAAAGCACTACATCTATGCTCTTGTTTGTTTTTGTTACCTTTATGTTCTAGTTTATAGAATTTTTGTTTCATCCAATTCATTGCATCTAGTCTACATTACTTCATCTTGTGCATTGCTTAAATTCAAAATTGCATCTAGAACATTTCATTTCACATTATTGCATAGTTTAGAATCTAAAATTTTCATCATGGATATATGCTTTGGTAAGTTATGGATGTCCTTGAGGTCCTTAGTGGATGTGTCAAATTATGCTTTTGGAAATTATCCTAAGGAAATTGAACTAATTCATGCTCCTTCAACTCCTAATGCATGTCCTCCTCATGATGTTGACATCATTCGAGAAGATGATGATACCATGAATAAGTTCCTAAATGATTTACTTAACAATCTTGAAGCTAATGCATCCTTTTATCCATCAATGGAACAACCAACACCCCATATAATACCACCTCTTGAGATGTTTGGTTATTTACATCTTGAAACTAAGACAATAATTGAACCTAAGTTCCCTACAATAGGTGAACCTAGTTCCTCTAAGCAAGCAAACACTCAACCATTCTATGTTAACAAAGTTACAGACACTCCTATCAACCTAGAAGAGACATGTGGAAAAGGCTTTACAATCTTGAGTAAACAAGGATGTGATACAACAAGTGAACATGAAATCCATCAAATCTTAGAAGAACTACCAATTGAAAGTACTAAAGGCATAGGATATCAAGATCCTCCTATTGGATGTTGTGGTTGTGTTTCTAATATGTGGTTTTCATTGATGTCAACACTATTGGAATTAATGTCTTAGAAGCTATATATGTTGAGGATATTGAGAAAATTGTAATAAAGTAAGTTGCAGGCTGTTAGTGGTGAAGTGAATTTCAATCGGTTGGTTAGCTTATTATGTTGATGATCAAATCTTTTGGATTAAAGGGTTTCTTTTCGAGTATATCTAGTTTATCCATGTTAAGTTTCAAAGATCTGCATGAAGATTTGATCGAGTTATGAGCAGTTGTGTTCTGACATTCATTATGTTGCTTCAGTTGGTGTTCCTGAATGAAGATGATGTGATTCTACTAAGTTCAATTTTCATGAATGCTTCTCTAGTGATTCATGATGTTTTTGGATGCTTCTAGATCATGATCTATCTATGTTGCAGGTTTGCATTGATCGGTGTGCTTGCCATTGGAGATTTTCTCTTGCGTGTTCATTTTTTTCATGTTCGTGGCCGACAAGGTGTTGTAGCATGTTGTGGATCTTTGAGAAATAATTGTTTTTTTTTTCGTGCTTGAATATTTTATTTTAGGTCTTCACTATGTTGTGGCTGACACGTATGTGCAGGATCATGATGGGCCAAAAAGTGGCAATATAATGGGTATGTGGCTGATGACATTTTTTTACCCAAAAATGATGAAATGAAAAGGGTTTTTAAAAGAGATTCTCATATTTCCACCAATATAAATTATTCTTTACTTTGAATTAAATAATAAGTAATTATTATTTATTTTCTATTCAAATTATGACTAAGTCTTGATTGATAGATTGCTTGAAAAACATCTATAGCTTTCAAATGGTATCACATTTTTGAATCCAAAACATGTGTCACATTCTATGCTTCACATACTATAGGATTAAAAAAATAAAAATTGAATTTCATGAAGTTTTGACCAAGTTAAGGTGGTCGACATACAATATTTTCATATTTTATAAAATTTGTAATAAAAAATTCATAATTAATTATTTACTTGGAAAAAATTACAAAAAATATGCATCACATTGAGACTTTAGTCCTCTACTTATATCTAAAATCTTATTAAAAAAATATTATCATTTTATTGTAGTTAGTGGTAGACACCTACTTCTTATTTTTTCCCTAAAATTTAAGTAATGCATTGAAATTTCAAATTTTCACCAAATAGATATTTTTTAAAACAAACCTAGTAGTTTAGAAAATACATTCAATTTTCTACAGATTCTATTCTTACATATTTTTGAAATAATATAGATAACTTATTCAAAATTTTATGTCAAGTTTCCTAACTCTAATTTTTCTATTTTTTTGCCACTTAAGGGCCTATTTTTTCCATGATGATCTTGCACATACCCTGACCTTAGTTGATTCACATTGAAATTTATTTATTGTTTTGGTCTGAAGGTTTGTATTCATTTTATTATTGCATTGAGGCTGACATGTAGTGATGTAATCTCTTGTTGCGGATATATATATAAGTAATTGTTTATTTCGTTTGAAGGTGTGCTTGTGTATGAGATGTGCGAATAATGTCCTAATAATTTGAAGGAAGAAGCAGAGTGTGGAAAAGAATGAGCAGAGTGTGAAGAAGTGTTCATGTACTTAACCAGAACTATAATCAGGCATTAGCATATGTTATTTTCTTAATTCAAAATCTTGTGGATGTTACAATACAAATCTTTTTGTAAGATAGTGATTCTTCCTTTTGTATTTGAGTAGTGAGCTCTAAGTAGTGCGATTGAATGCATGTGCATTCCCCATTCACATTTCATTTATACTTTTAATAGGGTATAATCTTGTGGACTAACCTCCACCGTGATTTTCCCCTAACAGGGTTTCCATGTAAAATATCTTGGTGTTATGTGTGTTTTTGATGTGTTGTTGATTTATTCTTTCATGGTTATTGATCAAATCTAAGAATAAGGTTAATAATTTTAATAAGTTTGAAATTTTGTGACAACTGATTCACCCCCCTCTCAGTTGTTTTCCCTTGTGTTGCCAACAATTCGTATTAGATCAGGTTCCTTGGAAGAAGTTTAACCACTTGAGGTGATCTGGGATGGCGACATACAATAAGGATAGTCTGAGATTTGATGGAACAAAATATTCTCTATTGAAGGCTTGAATGGAGTGCCATCTGAGATGCATTGGTGAACCCTACTGGAAAATTATAAAGAATAGGTATATCATTCCATAGAATGGTCCTTCTACTGCATATGAGATTAAGGAATTTGAGTACAATATCAGGGCTAAGGAAGCATTGTTGAGTTCTTTGACTAGTTCTGAGATGACAAATGTTATGGATCTGATGAATGCTTATGAGAATTGGAAAAAATTGGAAACTTTGTATGAAGGTGATGCTAATGTGAAGATTTCTAAGTTGTAAAGTCTGAAAGGGAAATATGAAATGTTGAGAATGGGTGATGATGAGAACATTACTTCTTTCATGTAAAGAGTGAATGAATTTGTGTGTGGGATCAAATGTGTTGGTGGACGATTGAAAGAATCAGAGATCATTGCTAAAGTGCTTAGATACTTTCCTGCTGCATACAAAGTCAAAGCTACTGCTATTGAGGAGCTACGGACTGTAACAAATGTAACCAGAGACATTTTGATTCGTAAGCTTATAGGTTTTGAGTTGAGTGAATTTGGTGATGCTCTTCCTACTATAGAATCTGCATTCAAAGCTACTACTTCCAAAAGAGATAAATGCATATATGATCCAGGAGAAAGTTCTTCTAGAAAGGTATTCAAGTATGAAGAGGAAATGAGAGAGATTTAAGAATAGGAGAGAAAACTAGAGGAGCTTGAAGTAGTTATTGTCAAGAGAGAAGCCAGAGGATAAGGTAAGTATAAAGGGAAATTTCCCATTAAATTTTTTTCTTGCAATAAGATAGGTCATTTTGCATCGAGGTGTCTAGAAAGAGTTCCTAAGCCAAAACCTAATAAGCCTAGATTTCAAAGAAGGTGCTATTATGTTGTTGATGAAGGTGTCACAAATGATGAATTTGATAAAGGGAATGTAAGTGAAGATGAATGGGTATTTATTTCTATCAAGGAAAATGATCCAGCCCCTACTGAATCTGTTAGTTGCTCAAATGTGGAGAAAGCTCTAGCGGCTAGAGTTGAAGATAAAGATGAAAGGGTGATTGAAAATGGATGCTCTCATCACATGACAAGTGATAAAAGAAAATTTTTGAGACTGGAAAATTATGATGGTGGTGTTGTAAGATTTGGTGATGAAAAGCTGGTGTAATCCATCACAGAGGATGTATTTCTCTTGATGGTAAGAATAATAGTGATGATATTCTTTATGTGGAAGGTTTGAAGCATAATCTCTTGAGTTTTAGATAGATGGTTGATAAGGGATACAATCTTCAATTCAAGGATGGAAAGTGAAAAATATTGGGGAGTTCCAGAAATGTAATTGCTTTAGGTACAAAAACAAAAGGTAACATCTTTCACCTGAATGCTACTGGTAAAAGTTGTCTAATTGCTCAAGTTGATCAAAGTTGGTTGTGGCATAGGATAACGTGTCATGTAAACTTTGACAATATTATCAAGATAAGCTCTACTCAGCCTGTGAGAGATCTTAATAAGTTGGTAAAGCCTACTAATACTATATGCAAGGAATGTTAGTTAGGGAAGCAAACTAGAATTTCATTTTAGAGCAAACAAGATTGTTCAAATGAAGTGTTGGAGCTTCTTCATACCAATTTTCGTGGTCCTTCTAGAGTCAGAAGTTTACAAGGAGATAGGTACTTCATGCTACTTATTGATGATTACACTAGATGATGTGGGTTACTTTCTTAAGTGAAAAATCTAAAGCTCTAGAGAAATTCAAGATTTTTAAGACTATGGTTGAGACAAAGACATGTTTGAAGATTAAATTTTTGAGATCAAATAAAGGTGGTGAATTCACTTCCCATAAATTTAATTCTTTTTGTGAAGTGCATGGGATAAAGAGACAATTATCTACCCCATGGACCCCTTAGCAAAATGGAGTTGTGGAAAGGAAGAACAAGATAGTTCAAGATGCTGCTAGGACTATGATGCTGGAAGGAAATGTTCCTCATATCTATTGGAGAGAAGTTGTGAGTACTGTTGTTTACATTCTCAACCGAGTATAAGTCAAAGGTGATACTGGTAAGACTCCTTTTAAGCTATGGTTTGGTCACAAGCCTAATGTTAGGTACCTCAAAATCTTTAGGAGTAAATGCTATATCAGAAGAGATGAAGATATAGGAAACTTTGATGCTAGAAGTGATGAAGAAATCTTTCTTGGTTATTCTAGTAAAAGTAAGGCCTACCAGTGCTACAATAAGAGGTTGAGGAAAGTAGTTGAAAGTGCAAATGTCAAGGTTGATGAAGACATAGCTAGACCATCCAGAAACTGTGGATATGATTCAAATGATCAGAATAACAATTCAGTCACAGGAAAGAAAGTTCAGACTCAAAATCAAGTTCATATCATTTCGGTGAATCAAGAAAATCAAGAGGAAGGAACTAGTGAAAGTGCAAACAAGATATCACAAGAGCCAGAAGTTCAAGAACATCCTAAAACTCCAAGGTATGTAAGACTAAATCATTCAGAATATTAGATTATAGGTGATAAGAACAAAGGTGTTTAGACTAGGAGAAAAATTGTAGAAGAATATTGTTTGATTTCAAAGACTGGGCCTAATAGTGTCAATGAAGCATACAAAGATGAACATTGGGTGGAAGCAATGAAAGAAGAACTACAACAGATTGAAAAGAATAATACATGGATTCTTGTTCCTAGACCTAAGGAAAAAAATGTAATTGGAACTAAATGGGTCTTTAGAAACAAGCTAAATGAGCAAGGTGAAGTTGTTAGAAACAAAGCAAGACTGGTGTGTAAAGGATATTCTCAGATGGAAGGAATTGACTTTGAAGAAACTTTTTCCCCTATTGCTAGGATTGAAGTTGTGAGACTATTTATTGCTTATGTTGCTTACAAAAACTACAAAGTTTATAAGATCGATGTCAAGTCAACATTTCTAAATGGAAAATTGGAAGAAGAAGTGTATGTTGAGCAACCTGATGGATTTCAATTAACTGATCAGGGAGATATGGTTTTTCAGTTGAAGAAAGCATTGTATGGACTCAAGCAAGCCCAAAGAGCATGGTATGCTAGATTGGACAAGTACTTGCTGAAGCTTGGATTTAATAAAGGTATTGTTGATAGTAATCTATATTCCAAGATTGATGATGATAAAGATTTGATTATTGAAGTCTTTGTTGATGATATCATTTTTGTAGGAGATGATAGTTTTTTGCATGAATTTTCCAGATGAGATGCAGAATAAGTTTGAGATGTTTATGATTGGTGTGATGAAATTCTTTTTGGGATTGCAAATTACTCAGCTAGATAAAGGGATCTTCATATCTCAGTCCAAGTATGTGAAATAATTGCTAAAGAAGTTTGGTATGGAAGATTCAAAGCCAGTTGGTACACCTATGGTCACCAGATGCAAGTTGACACAAGATGATGATTCTCCAAAAGAAAATCAAACTAGATACAGATCGATGATATGTGGATTGCTTTATTTGACTCAAACTAGACCTGATATCATGAATGTTGTATGTATTGTTGCAAGATTTCAAGTTGATCCTAAGGAATCTCATGTGATTGTTATGAATAGCATTTTCAGATACTTGAAGGGGACAATTGATTTTGGCCCGTGGTATCCTAAAGATGATCATCTTACTTTGAGTGCTTTTACTAATGTTGATTGGGTAGGTGATGTGAATGACATAAAGAGTACTAGTGGTGGTGCACTTTTCTTGGGTAAGAAGTTGATTTCATGGTTAAGTAAGAAGCAGAATGTCATTTCTTTATCTACTGTTGAGGCAGAATACATTGTTGTTGCTAATAATTGTACTCAAGTATTATCAATGAAGTAGATTTTGAAAGATATCAGAGTTGTGTATGATGAACCTATTGCTATATTCTATGATAATTCAAGTGCAATTAACCTTTCTAAGAATCTGGTGCTACATTCAAAGACCAAGCATATATCTATCAAGTTTCACTTTTTGAGAGAGGTGAGTGAAAAAGAAGTCAAATTGGAGTATGTTCCTACTAAGAAATAGATTGCAGATATCTTTACCAAACTGTTTCCTAAGGATAATTTTGAGTATCTTAGAGGGAAGATATGGGTGATTAACCCTCCTAATCAGAACTAAGATGCATTGACTTGCATCAATCTATGCATTTCATAGTCATATCTTGATCCAGATTGATGTTGTGGTGGCTACTACTCAGGGGGAGTAGTCAAATGTTTAGATATGTGGTTCAGAGCTTGTGTGGAGAAAAGAGATCTTTGTCATTGATGTCAAAGGGCGAGAAGAGTCATGTGAAAAAATTGTGAATCATCTAGGGAGAAGAGTCATGTGAGGTGAAGAGTTGTGTAAAATAATTGAGGAGAAAAGAGTCAGAACCTAAGGGGGAGTAAGTGATAAAGATAGTTGCATTGATGGTGTTTTCCACATCATATGTTGCCATCAATGCCAAAGGGGGGGATTGTTGGATGTTGTGGTTTTCATTGATGTCAACACTATTGGCATTAATGTCTTAGAAGTTGTATATGTCGAGGATATTGAGAAAATTGTAATAAAGTAAGTTGTAGGCTGTCAGTGGTGAAGTGAAGTGAAGTTGGTTGGTTAGCTTAGTATGTTGATGATCAGAGGTTGTGAATTAAATGGTTTCTTGTTGAGTATATCTAGTTTATCCACATTAAGTTTCAAAGATCTGCATGAAGTATTGATCGAGTTATGAGCAGTTGTGTTATGACATTCATTTTGTTGCTTCAGTTGGTGTTCTTGAATGAAGATGATGTGATTCTAGTAAGTTCAGATGTTGTGGATACTTCTCTGTTGATTCATGATGTTTGTGGATGTTTCTAGATTGTGCTCTATATGTGTTGCATGTCTGCATTGATTGTTGTGCTCATGATTGGATATTTTCTCTTGTGTGTTCATGTTTTTCATGTTCATGGCTGACAAGGTGTTGTAGCGTGTTGTGGATCTTTGAGGAATAATTGTTTGAAGTTTTTTCATGTTTGAAGATTTTATTTTGGGTCTTCACTATGTTGTGGCCGACCTTGGTTGATTTGCATAGAAATTTTTTTTTTTTTGGGCTGACAGTTTCTATTCATTTTATTATTTTATTCAGGCTGACATATAGCAATGTAATCTCTTGTTGCGGATATATATTAGTGATTGTCTATTCCGTTTGAAGGTGTGCTTGTGTATGAGATGTGTGAATAATGGGTATGTGCAGGATCATGATGGGCCAAAAAGTTGCAATATGATGGGTATTTGTAGGGTATGTGGCTGACGACTTTTATTTTACCCAAATTTGATGAAATGAAAATGGTTTTTAAAGGAGATTCTCAGCTTTCCACCAATATAAATTATTTTTTACTTTGAATTTAATAAATAATTATTATTCAATTTCTATTTGAATTATGAATAAATTCCTAATTGATAGGATGATTGAAAAACGTCTATAGCTTTCAAACAATATCACATTTTTTGAATCCAAAACATGCGTCACATTCTATGCTTCACATACTATAGTATTAAAAAAATAAAAATTCAATTTCATGAAGTTTTGAGCAAGTTAAGGTGGTCAAACATACGAGTTTTTATATTTTTTAAAAGTTGTAATAAAAAAATCATAGTTAATTATTTACTTGGAAAAAAATTACAAAAAAATATGTATCACATTCAGACATGAGTCTTCTACTTCTGTCTAAAATATTAAAAAATAATATTATCATTTTATTGTGGTTAGGGTGGTCAAACAAACACCTACTTCTTATATTTTCCCTTAAATTTAAGTACTATTGCATTGAAATTTCAAATTTTCACCAAATAGATCTTTTAAATAAAAAATAAACCTAGTAGTTTAGAAACTACATTCAAGTTGCTACAAATTCTATTCTAACGTATTTTTGAAATAATATAGATAACTTATTCAATTTTTTATGTCAAGTTGCCTAACTCTGATTTTTCTGAATTTTTTGCCACTTAAGGGCCTGTTTTTTCCATGATGATCTTGCACATACCCTAATGTCCTAATCATTTGAAGGCAGAAGAAAAGTGTGAAGAAGAATGAGCAGAGTGTGAAGAAGAATGAGCATTGTGTGAAGAAGTGTTCATGTGTTTAACTAGAACTGTAATCAGGCATTAGCAAATGCTATTTTCTTAGTTTAAAATCTTGTGGATGTAATCCAAATATTTTTGTAAGAAAATGATTCTTCCTTCTGTACTTGAGCAGTTAGCTCTAGGCAATGTGCCTGAATGCATGTGCATTCCCCATTCACATTTCTTTTATACTTTTAATAGGTATAATCTTGTGGACTAACCTCCACCGTGGTTTTTCCCCTAACAAGGTTTCCACATAAAAAATATTGGTGCTATGTGTGTTTCTGATGTGTTTTTGATTTATGCTCTCATGATTATTGATTAGATATGAGAATAAGGTTAATAAGTCTAATAAGTTTGAAATTCTCTTACAACTGATTCACCCCCCCTCTCAGTTGTTTGCCCTTGTGTTTCCAACACCTCCTCCTGATATGAATATCCTCCTTCTTAAAGAAGAACTGATGCCTCATAAATATGGTAAAGATATTATAGCTCCTCCCACCCTAGTTCCACCTAGATAAGTTGATGAATCTAGAAAAAAATTCCACCTTGTCCTATACCTGAAAATGAGAAAGCCTTGCAAATGCTTCTTCATCATGGCCTCATAAAATTGCCACCATGTACTAGAGTCAAATTTCCTAAAGATAACACAAATTATTGTGCATACCATTCAAGGGTATGTGCAGGATCATGATGGGCCAAAAAGTTGCAATATGTAAGTGATATGATGGCCCACGTGGCTGATGACTTTTTTTTTACCCAAAATTGATGAAACGAAAAGGGTTTTTAAAGGAGATTCTCAGCTTTCCACCAATATAAATTATTCTTTACTTTGAATTTAATAAATAATTATTATTCATTTTTTATTTGAATTACAACTAAAGTCCTAATTGATAGGTTGATTGAAAAACATCTATAGCTTTCAAACAGTATCACATTTTTTAAATTTGAAACATGTGTCACATTCTATGGTTTGTATACTATAGGATTAAAAAATAAAAATTGAATTTCATGAAGTTTTGACCAAGTTAAGGTGGTCGACATACGAGTTTTATATAATTTTAAAGTTGTAATAAAAATTCATAATTAATTATTTACTTGGAAAAATTACAAACAATATGCATCACATCGGACATGAGTCCTCACTTATATCTAAAATCTTATAAAAAAATATTATCATTTTATTGTGGTTAGGGTGGTTGACACCTACTTCTTATTTTTCCCCTGAAATTTAAGTACTACTGCATTGAAATTTTAAATTTTCACCAAATAGATTTTATTTATTTTTAAATAAACCTAGTAGTTTAGAAACTACATTAAATTTTCTATAGATTCTATTCTTACATATTTTTGAAATAATATAGATAACTTATTCAATTTTTTACGTCAAGTTGCCTAACTCTGATTTTTCTGAATTTTTTACCATTTAAGGGCCTATTTTTTCCATGATGATCCTGCACATACCCTGAACTCTTGGGCATAGTACTAATGACTAGCTATCCCTATAGATTTAATTGGATAGATATGATGTTCCTAAAAATATTGACTTTGTAATTGAATAGCAATTATAACCCCTTTCACCCCTTGTCATGTAATAGTTGTAGAATCTTGTATTCTCACTATTACATGATCTTTCCCATCACCTACCTTAGCTCATTCTTGTCTTGAACTTAGTGGGGGAAATAAATCGATAGTCTTGTCCTAGTAATGCATCTATCGTTATCCCTTAGGCTAGTTGTCTACCTTTTGTTTATACAAACCGATATTGGGATACAGACGACTTGCTTTAGCTTGACTCACATGTTCCTTACTATTCTTTTCCATCATTTTATTTTTATGATTGCACGCGTGTAATGTGATCGCCAGTAAAAAAAAATTATCTCTCTCTCTCTTTATGGCATTCCTCTATTTGTACCTTCATTTTTCTCTGTCATAAATCTTTTATCTTTTCACCTTTTA
This sequence comes from Sequoia sempervirens, assembly GCA_007258455.2. Taxonomy (NCBI): domain Eukaryota; kingdom Viridiplantae; phylum Streptophyta; class Pinopsida; order Cupressales; family Cupressaceae; genus Sequoia; species Sequoia sempervirens. The sequence goes on from VDFB02000008.1 coordinate 341,731,310, forward strand.
TCTTTCCCTTTTGTCTTTTGTTTTCCTTTTGGGGAAGATGCAAGGCATCCAGACACTCATGTATCTTCCATGTTAACCTGAAATGTTTTTCTTTGTTTTCGCTCTCTTTGTGCCATTCTTCCAGTTCTATGTGTATTTGGGGAATAATGACAATTCCATGCTCTATAAAAATATTGTAGTAAGAACATACTGACCCCAAATCCATAGATCCCTTATGTGTTTGGATTTTCATTTTTGGGGGAAACCCCTCTCTTTTCCTTTTATTTTGCATGACATAGCTTTACTCGGAAACATATGACTTGGAATAGGGCTTTATAAGCTGGCTCTCATGTCTTCTTTATTATTGTTAGCATTTATCATTTGCTACTTTAAAGTAATTGCTCACATCATGGTATTTAGCAATTTCTTTAAAGTGGGGGCATACATTGACATTATTCTTTGGCATCTTCCATTTGCATGGTTCATGGTGCAGTATTCTTACTTTATACGATGCATTTTTTTCTTTTTGGATGACAATGGGTGTGATGTCCTTCAAGAGTGTGATCTCTCTTAGAATATTACATTCCTCTTAGTGGCTTGATGAAATACGTTGTATCCCCTAAGTTGTGGATATTTTATTCTTTGATTGGTCCTCTCTTGGAGACATTAGGTACAATGTTCCCTAAGTTAAAGACCTCACATGAACTAAATAATACTCCCTTGAGTGTTCCTTATTGTTGCATTTTCATTGTTTAGTTGTATGGACACCCTACATAACACATCTTGCATGCCTATAGAGCCATCTTGTTTATTCATGAGCTCCAAGCATACGAAGCTTTGCTTTCCTCATGAATGTCGAAGATCATTTTTTATGTGGTGCCTTATTAAAGTTATTAGGAGGTATAACTTTGGTATGGTTTGATGGGAAGCCGAACGAGGGTATGACTCTCCCTTAGCCACTCACATATGTGTGTGAGTGCATACCAGCCATGAGTGTATGTGTCTCAACTTCTTGGACTTCTCACCCAATGAACAGCCTAAACTTTTGTTTCCTCAAAGTGATTTTGCATTTTTCTTTCAAACAAATAGCCTAGATCTGATCCACATCACGTTGGAAAAATAGTCGAAGCTGGATCTGCCTCTTTTCCTTCTCATTTTGTTTCATTTCCTTTATGTCTTTGGCAATGCATGCTTGATCCTTGTTGTTGCTCTTTATATCATTTTCATGTGTGCTTTTTTTGGTTTATGTTGGTTTTCCATAGGACCTTTGTCCTGGGGGCTTGTGCAACCCCCTTGATCACAGTTATCCTAGCTTACCAACATTTGTTCATTTGAATCCCTCTTGATCATCATCGTCCTATCTTACTAGCATTGGTGCATTTGTTCTACTTTAGTGTGAGTTGGAAGCAAGTCCCTCCTCTCACTAAACTGGGGCCTAGATATAATGACAAAAAAAGATTCCCCCTACCATGGCCTTAATTTAGTGTTGTAATATTTCTAACATATTCACATTAGGTCTTGGGTCCTTGTGAACTAAATGAGCTTATATTGATATCTTATTTGGAGTGTTGCAAAGTGTTGTAACACACTTTCACACTTTTCTATGGTTCTATTAAATAATTAGGTTTCTTTATGCTTTAATTGGACTTATTTTGCATCCACAAGCCCTATTTAATACATCTTTTCAAGGATAATCCTAACACATCTCAACACCCAATCATAATTCAGGTGTTTTCAGCTTATGTGGCCCAAATTTAGTGATCTGGGACATATTTTCCACCTTGGGAGAATGAGTCCCACCTAGATTTTTTAGGTCTTGAACCTAGTTTTACTCCTTTCTAAGAATTTTTTAAAATGGTCCCAAAAATTATGCCTAATGGGACTCATTTGCCACCTTGGGTGAATGATTCCCTTGTGGCCCAAAATCAAAATTAATTCAAATTTTTAGTGGTATTTTATTCTCCTAGATCTGATGTCAACTTGTAGTGTTGTAATTTCAGGAATTCTTACATAATTGAGTATAAATACAAGTTTATTTCACTCATTTTCACCCCAAGCATTCAAGTATTCATCCTTATAGCAGTTTGAGTTCACAAAAACATTCAAGTGTTTACAAGAGCATTCAAGAGCATTCAAGGGTTGATTATCAAGCATTTTAGAGCATTCTTCAAGCATCAAGCATCATGTCAAAGGTTTCATGCATCATGTTTGTTTTTGAGCTAACAATTGTGATGTAGGGTTTCATCATTCAAGCTAGCATTTTATTCAAAATTTATCACCTTCAAGCAAGATTCAAGAACTGCATCCATTGGAGCCAGTGCACACATGTTTGTAGCACTTCATTGATAGGGTTTGGTGTAATGACCCCTTTTTAGTGGAATCACTTCGACCTAAATCTTGCAATCAAAGTGTTCCTCAAGGAGACATTAGAAATGTTAAAGATCAATCAATTTTAGTGATAATATCTAATAAGATCAAACATGACATAAACATTTCCTTCTTGTCAAAGGGTTAATTATTCCTTCAGTATCACTCTTATGAATGATCCTTCTATATAATTTCGTAAGTCCATTAGATAGCTATTAAAAATCTATCAAAATCCCAAAGAGAATACCATTTATCGCACTAGATTCATTATCACCTATAAGACCCAATAATTGTTGCAAGCATTATTATTGGATAATCATGAATAATATATTATAATATATACATATATATGTTATATGTATAATTCATATTTATCCACCCTCTATGAGGTATTTATGAAAATCTCTCTCTATATATATATACTTAACATTTACCAAAATATATTTAATAACGTATGAATTATATATACAGTGAACACATTATATATATATCAAACTTATATCTCACCACCACCCTTTACTAACTCCTTAATCCACTTATTTATTATCATTCATTCATCCTTAGATGAATCTTTACATAATTTATAGTCATCTATTTAATTCCAAAATTACTTACCTTCTGCCCTAGTCGGTCTGCGGATGCCCTTTCCGTCTCCTTCCTTTATTCTATTTCCATTCATCGATGCCCTATTTGCAGGCCCTTAATGCTGATCTCTTCTCAACGTGTATTGCTTTTTGGTCGAGCTCCATTTAACCTTTATTCATGTCTGATGACAGAATGATAAGGAAGACTCTGATCACCATTCAGAGGGTGTAAAATCCATGTGCTCCATATCCTCCCCCGTTTCATCCATCTGTCAATCACTCCTGGGAAGCAATCTCCAACTGTAAGATTCCAAAGAACCAAATGGCATGAGTTCCTAAGACAACCGTCCTTCTAGGAATGACCACGAACAAGAAAAAGCAAGTGTCTAGGTTGAGTTGAACGGAGCTTAGGCGCCAAGAATTATCTCTGTCAAGAATGAGTCCCCACGACTACACCAGATACGATTTTCTCTTCTTTCCTCCACCAATGATGGTCTTTCTCCTTTTCAGTTGTGATACCTCATGGTGACTTGTTCCTTCTTAAAGCTGGCTTTGGGCGTGTCTTTTACTCATGCGTTGATTTGTTTGCCTGAACCGCTTCATCCCCAAGTTGGCTCTCTTCTAAAAGTTGTATCTTGTTTATATATGCTTAGCACAAAAGGTCTTATATTTATGAATTGCATATATTATTATTTATAATATATGTTTGTTCATCCATTATTTATGATTTCCTAGAATATAAGTTAGCATCTTGTGTTTATATATTATATTTATAAACTAGATTTATTATAAATATATTTATTTATTTATACTGTATTTTCATAATTATAATAATAAATAAATATTTCATATTTATATTTTTCTATATTTATATCATTTTTAATTTTGACAATAACATTAACAATGATGATAAAGATTATAATTACATCAATAATATTAGTTTGCAATCACTTATATTTTTATTTTGTTATTTACTTTATATTATTTTCTTGTGTCAACATTTTACAATTATAATACTATCTTGATAATTAATATATATATTTGTATTTCGTTATTTATTTATTCACATTTATATTCTAACATGTATTTTTTTAAAGTATTTGAATTCCAATGCCTAGTAATTTTAGCATCCTAATTCGGGGACATGACATTTGGTGAGTTGCAACATCATATCTTGTTCATTTATCATTCTCCATTCATATCTCATTCTATTTCAAGGTTTGATTACCAAAATGGGGTTTGACCAAGGTAAAACCCTATCCACTAACCAAACAACATTTTTCCCTCTCCTTTGTATGTGATTTGTAGGTTTAGGTTGGAGGCACATCAAAGAGAAAGCTTGAAGAAAGTTGTCAAAGTGCATAAAGTTGTCAAACTTGTCATCAAGCCTTGGAGAACATTGGAGAACACCTATAGATTGATTTATACAAATTTAGATCCAGAAACCTGAAGAAGTAGATTGAGCAAATTGAGTAGAGCAGATTCAAACTTTGAAATTTCAAAAAATCATAACTAGACTTACTCACCACTTCTAGCGAATGAGTCCCAATTTTGGTCAAAATTCAATTTTTTGTAGATTCAAATAACCATTTTCCATATTCACATTCCCTCACAAAAACCCATATTTTTGACTAATTCTCCTAGCTTGGTGAATGAGTCCCACTCATCATTAAAACCAAAATTTCTAGCATTTCAGAGCTCCATTCAACCATCTCTAGATTCCTAGGTGCATACATTCCATTCTGTAGCTTTTTGTTTTGTTTCATTTGCATTTCTAGGTCATTTAGTGAAGGTTTGCATTAAATTAGGGTTTTACATTTCATCTTGCATTATACTTTGTATTGCATTTTTATTTCCAATTCTTAACTTGATGGTGAACCCCTTATTAGTTTACGATCAACACCTAGGACAACCCTATTGCAAGATCTCTTTCTCCTTTGTATTGAGATCTCTTGGTTTATACTTGAATGAAATTGGAAAGTGGATGTGTTGTATGCCCTAAAACCATACAAAAGAACTATACCACTTTTACTACATTTCAAACACTACTAAAGCTTATGATAAGCTTTCAGTAGAAACTTGTTAATCTATGGAATGGTATCACCTCTCCAATGTTTATCGGTGTAGGCCAATCTACAATTTCCTTCACTTTCTTAAGGTCCATCTTCAATCCTTAAGAAAAAATAAAAAATCCAAGGTATATTAACTATGTTTTCATGAAACTACACTTATTAACATTAATCAACAACTTCTCTTCACTCAACCTCTACAATACTTATCAGATGTGCCACAAATGCTCTTCTCTAGTCATACTAAAAATTATAATATTATCCAAGTACACAATGAAAAATTTACCCAAGAATTTATTCAATACCTCATTCATCAATCTCATGAAAGTGCTCAGTGCATTGGTCAATCCAAAAGGAATTACTAACCACTCATATAATGCCCGATTTGTCTTAATTGCAATCTTCCATTCATCTCCTTTTTTGATCTTGATTTAATGATATCCACTCTTGAGATCAATCATTGTGAAATATTTTGCTCCACTTAAATAGTCCATAATGTCATCCATCCTTGGCAATGGAAATCCATACTTGACAGTGATCCTATTGATTTCTCTTGAATTTGTACACATTCTCCACTTTCCATCTTTCTTTGGTGCAAGTACAATAGGTATTGCACATGGGCTCAAACTCTCTTTAATCAATCCTTTCCTCAGTAGTTCTTGTATCTATTAGTTCAACTATGCATTCCTTGACAGTGTCATTCATTATGTTGCCTTGTTTGGAAAACTTGCTCCTGGTATAAGATCTATATGATGACTGATACTCCAGAATGGTGGTAAACCCTCTAGTACATTCTCTAACATGATATCTTCATACTCTATCAATAATTATGTGACTTTTATCTATGGTGGATCTTCACCTTTTGCTAGCTATGAACTACTACCATTATTTGGAATCAATGCAAAACACATGTTCTCATGCCTCAATCCATCCAAAAATTTGCTTCCATCGACCAAACATAGTCTAACAGTGCCACAAAATTTACTCTTCTCTTCGTCCTCCAAAGGTATCAACTTGATTCTCTTTCCATTTGATGTCACCGTATAAGTATTCCTCCTCCCATCATGAATAACTTTCTTATCATATTGTTGTGGTCTTACTAACAGTAAATGGCATGCATCCATAGGCATAATATCACACAATACTTCACCCCTATATGATCCAATATGAAATTTGACTAAAAATTTCTAATTCACCTATATCTTATGATCATCTTGAATCTATGCTATCTTGTAAGGGTTTGGATGTTTCAATCACTCCAAATTCAATTTTTATACCATCTCCTCTAAAACTAGCTTATCATTACTACCACTATCAATGATAACTTTACACACCCTTCCTCTAAACTTACATCTAATTTTGAACAAACTCTTTTCTTGCAGTGGTTCCTCGATCACTTCTTCATGTATCAATTCTCTCCTCATCACCAATGACTCACATTTCTCAGGTTTCCCAACTGAATTGGTGGATTCAATAGTTTCTTCATATACATATGTAGTTCTTTTGGTATGCTCAGGTTTCTTTCTGGTAAGTTTCCTTGATGACACTCAAATGCTCTGTGTCCTTCACCTATACACTTGAAACAGGTTTCTCTGAATTGTCTTCTCTTATATCTTCCTTCATCCCTCTAATATCCTTCATTATGGTTGAAAAAATAGGAAATAGGATAGGGGCACTCTACCTTTGAGGAGATAGGGTTCCTATTTCACACTCAAGTTTCACTCAAGGAAACCCTAGAGATCTCAACCTAAAGTATGCAAAGGAGAAAGAGATCTTGCAATAAGGTTTTCCTAGGTTTTGATTATAAACTAAAGAAGTGTTCACCACCAAGCTAGGACTTGGAAAAACTAATGAAATTTAATACATAATCCTTAAACCTAATACAATGCAATATTTCACTAAATGACCTATAAAGTATGTAAAGCATGACATAAAGCTAAGAAATGAAAGGTATGCACCTGGAAACTTGTAGAGGACTGGATGAAGACTTGAAATACTAAAAAAAATTAAATTTAATGTTGACTGGTACTCATACACCAAACTAGGTGATTTAGTCCTAGATTAGCATTTTTGGGAAGAAACTAAAATCTGGTAGAGAGGTATCGAGAACTCTTGAAATCTACAAATTTGACCAAACTAGGACTCATAGGCTAGAAGTGGCGTATCAGTCTAGTTAGCATTTTCTAAAAATTCAAAGTTTGATTATACTCTTCCATCTTTGCTCTATTATTTCCATCTGATTTCCAGACCCTGAACTTTGATTTGCAACCTATAGATTTCTTCCAATGATCTCTAATACAAGGTGACAACTTTGACAACTTTGAACACTTGACAACTTTCTCTTCAATGTTTCTTCAACCTAGATCTACAAATCACACACTAAAGAGAGGGGAACATGGTGTTTTGTTAGTGGAAAGGGGTTTTCCTTGGTCAAACCTTGTAATGAAATGAAATAGGAAAGGGGAATGATGAATGAACAAAACGTAATGTTGCAACTCACCAAAACCTATCAATAAAGTGTTGCAAACATGTATGAACTGGTTCCAATGGATGTAGATCTTGAAACTTGCTTGAAAGTGATAGATCTTGACTTGAGTGCTAGCTAGAATCATGAAACCCTACATCACAATTGTTAGCTCAAAATCAAACATGATGGATGATGACTTTGATATGATGCTTGATTCTTGAATAATGCTCTAAAACACTTGATAATCAGCCCTTGAAGACTCTTGAATTCTCTTGTAAACCCTTGAATTCTTCCTTGATCACAAATTTGTTATATGCATAAATACTTGAAAGCTTGGGGTGAAAATGGGTGGAATAACCTTATATTTATACTTGTTTATGCCTAATTTCCCAAAATTACAACACTACAAGTTGACATTAGATATAGGAGAATAAAATCCCACTAAGAATTTGAATTAAATATTATTTTGGACCACATGGGACTCATATGCCAGAAGTGGCATATGAGCCCCATTAGGCATAACTATGGGACACATTTTAAAAAATGCTTAGAATGATGCAAAATCCAAAATGGGGCCCAAAAACCTAGGTGGGACCCATATGCCCAAGGTGGCGTATGAGTCCTAGATCACCAAATATATGCCACACAACCTAAAAACACCTGAATTATGATTAGATGTTGGTTTATGTCAGGATTATCCTCCAAAAGATGCATTAATTAGGGCTTGTGGATGTAAAATAAGGCCAAATAAGGCATAGAAAAACCCAATTATTAATGACAACCCTAGAAAAGTGTGAAAGTGTGGAACAACACTTTACAACACCTTAAATGAGGTACAATTAAGTTCATAAGGGCCCAAGACCTAATGTGAATGTGTCAAACACATTACAACACTAAATCAAGGCAATATTAAGCTTAATTTAACAAAGAGGGCCCAAATAACCAAGGAAAAGTAAAGGGATACTTTTTCTATAACCAAATTTAGCCCCCACTTTAGTGAGAGGATGAACTTTCTTCAAACTCATACTAATGTAGACAAACTCACTTCAAGAGGGGTCCAAGTGCACCAATGCCAATAAGATAGGATGACAACAATCAAGAGGGGTGATCAAACCCTGAGGATCACCATCCTATGGAAAACCAACATAGACACAAAATAAAACACATGAAAATGATATAAAGAGCAGTAACTAGGCACAAGCATACACTTCCAAAGACAAGGAGAAGAAGTAAAAGAAGGGGGGGATCAAGCTTCAACCGTTCGTCCAACATGATGTGGATCAGATCTAGTTTGTTTTCTCTGAAAAATGCACGCTCACTCTAAGGAAATGGCACTCAAGGATATCCATTGGATGAGTATCCCAAGAGGTGACACACATACACACATGACCAATATGTGCTCAAACACACACACAAGTGGCTATGATAAATTCATTCCTTGAATTAGCTTCTTGTCCAACCATATCAAAGTTATACCTCTTGATAACTTTGATAAGGAACCATACATCAATGAACTTTGAGCTTCATGAGGCAAGCAAAGCTTTGTATGCTTGGAACTCATCAACAAGCAAGATGGCTCCACAAGCATGCAAGGCGTGTTACGCAAGGTGGCCATATAACTGAAATTGTAAATTAAATAATAATGTAAAGAACATTTAAAGAAGTCTTACTTAGCTCATGTGATGTCTCAACTTAGGGAACATTGTGCCTAATGTTTCCAAGAGAGGACCAATCAAACAATAGAAGATTCGTAACTTAGGGGATGCAATGTGTCGCATCAAGCCACTAAGAGGAATATTTAATATGCTAAGAGAGATCACGCTCTTGAGGGACATCACACCCGATGTCACCACAAAGTGAAAGACACATCTCATGAAGCAAGAATAATACACCATGAAACATGAAAAATGCAAAAACAAATAATGCCAATATATTCCCCCACTTTAAAGAAATTGTTAAACACCATGTTGTGAGAAATTACATTAAGGTAGCAAATGATAAATGCTAACAATAAAGAATACATGAGAGCTAACTTAGAAAGCCCTATGCCAATTCATATGTTTCCAAGTGAAGCTACATCATGAAAAGAACAAGCGATTTTTCCCCAAAATGAAACTCCAAACACACATAAGGGATGTATCGATTTGGGGTCAGTATGTTCTTGATACAATGGTTTTAGAGATCTTGGAACTATCATAATTCCCCAAATACTCATAGAACTAGAAGAATGACACAAAGAGAGAGGAAACAAAGAAAAACCTTTTGGTTCAACATGGAAGAGACATGAATATCTCGACGCCTTGTGCCATCCCCAAAAGGAAAAAACAAGAAAAATGCAAAAGATAAAGAAAAATATTTTGGGTCAATATGCAAGAGACATGAATGTCTCGACACCTTGTGTCATCTCCAAAAGGAAAACACAAGACAAAAGAAAAATATAAAGGAAAAGGTAAAATATTTACGATAGAGAAGAATGAAGTTACAAATAGAGAAATGTCACAAAGAGAGAGAGAGACATCAAAAATAACATGTGGGATCACATTATGCACATGCAATCAAACAAGAGAAAAATAAATAACGCAAAAGACTATTAGGGTACATGCAAGTCAACCTATTAGTAGGTTCTCTACATCCCAATCATGTTCATCATATGTGGAAGGCAAAAAACTAGCCAAAGGGACAATAGCAAGTGCATTAATAAGGCCTTGATTTAGTGTTGTCAGGTGTTTTACACATCCACATTAGGTCTTGGACCCTTGCAAATGCATTAAACGATGTCTTGTAAAGGTGTTGTAAAGTGTTGTAAATCGCTTTCATACTTTTCTAGACTCTTATTAAGCATTTAAGTCTAATATTATTTTAATTCAAAAGTTAGCTTTTCCTTCTTCTTCTATAATTAAATAATTATCTCAATTATTTAATTATTCATTATCCTTTCTCTCTACAATTAAATATCTCCCCAATTAAGTAATTATTTTAATTATTTAATTACTCCTTCCCTCTCCATTAAATAATTGTTTTTAATTATTTAATGTTTAACACCCCACCTTTCCTCTATAATTAAATAATTATTTTTAATTATTTAATTATCTAAATTATTTTTTCTAAATAAATAAAATTAATATTTTATTTCTCTTATGTTGGCCACCTAAATTAAATAATTATTTAATTCTCTTGAACAACCTCTTTTTATGTGCCAACCTTATCTTCCACCTCAAGTTTTTATCTATCCATGTCTTTCTCTCAATTAACCTCCACCTTTGATTAAGTTATTTTCTAATTTAATCTTGGCCCTTGATCATGATCCTTATTCTTAACTCTCCTCTATAAAAGGAGATCTTTAAACCCTAATTCATAAGTAATTCATTCATCATTCATTCTCCATCTCAATTTAAGCAAGCAAGGGTTTAACATTTTGAGTCTTCACAAGGAAGCATCTTCAAGAACATCATCAAGGCATTCAAGAGTAAGATTCTTCATCCATTGTTGTAGAAATTCAAGATCCTTCATCATGGAAAGTTTCTAATTGCTTTATTTCATGTTTCATGTTTCATTATCTTATTTCATTATTTTGGTTTAATTACCTAAACGGGGTTTGACCAAGGCAAACACTCAATCCCTAACAATCAACATTTTATATCTCTTCCTTTGTGTGATTGTAGATTTAGGTGCTTAGATGGCTTGGAAATAATTGAAGATTAGGTTGCAAACTCGTTGGAGTCATCTCCACTTTTTCAAGTCCAAAATCAACACAAAAAGTCACCAACATAGCTAAAAATTAGGGTTTCATATCTGGACACCTCGAGGTGTAGATTGAGCAGATGAAGAGCTTCAGATTCCATTTTTGAGTTTTCAAAAAAGATAAAGTGGACTAATTCACCCAGAGTGGTGAATGAGTCCCATTGTACCTATTTCCCAAAGATTATTTCAGATTTGGACACCCATTTGGCTCAAACAGGCCCTACTGTAGTTTTCTGGAACTGGGACTGATTCGTCCAGAATGGAGAATGAGTCCCACTAGGCCTAAAAATTAGCATCTTGAGAATTTCAGAGTCACTTACAATCTCCAGCAAGTTTACAAGTGCACACATTCAGTTTTGTAGCTTTATGTTTTGTTTTACTTACATTTCACTTCATCTTTCTAGGTCTTTTTGCATACTACACTGCATTTTCAAACACATTGCATTTCTTAGTTTGCATTCAATTAGTAATCTATTTCATCATTTTTATGCATTCATATTAGCTCATTTAGGCATATTTCATCCATTTTACATTAATCTTTGAATGTATACATTGCATTTTGGCCCATCTTTCTCCTTTTAGGTGAAAAACCCTAGAAGAGCTAGAGAGACTTCGAGTACCAAAATATTTGTCTCTAGCTCCTATTGTGGTTGTGGTATAGGATCTTTTTGTTGTGGTGGGGGAGACTTGACATGCATTACTTTAGTCAAGGTTGGATTTTTATTTTCTTTGTGGTTTCTTCATTTAGCCTTCGAGCAAGGGCATGACGTCTACGCCTACACTCTCTAGCACTTCTTTCTCTTTTATTACATCTTTCAAGTTGTGTTTGTGTAAGAGCGGGTTGATCAACCATAGGTTTCTTTTCTTCCCTAAGGGGAGGAATGGAAGGAATCATGGAAGGTTGTTCAACGACTTTCTCTTTAACCTTGTAAACTTGTTTTCTCGTAGGAGGTGTGATGGGATTGTTTCCATTATCTCTTGGTCTTTTGTAAGAAATGGGAAAAAGGATATATCTTAGGTTCGTCTTAGTTATTTGGAACGTCTTTAGGTTGAATCATGGTTTCATCAATGATGGTAGGATCAATCGTCGGTTGAGGCATATTTTGAAGGGATAGTTTTGCTATGCATTTCACCTTAAATTTTTGGTAGTATTTGAAAATAAAATCTTCTCGAGGTTTGATAAGCTCTATAGGCTAGGGCTAAAATAAATCGAAGGAAAAGTTTCCCTGGGAAGACAAAAGGGTTGAAGCCACTATGATTCATGGTGAATATTTCATTGGAAAAGGGAAACTTTAAACATTGATGCACAACCAACAGGACAACTTCCATGGAGCATAGCCATGGGTGACCAAGCTTCACACAAAATTGGTCTAATGTCAATATGATGGAGAATGAGACATTTGATGTTTTTAGTCCTATTTGCAAAGGTAAGGTGATTGATCCCATCGTAGGGAAAGTGAAACCATTATGCATCTTGGTCCATGATTTTGGTCTATTGTATGTTTCTTGGTAGAGCTCATGTACAACTAAGAATTATTTGGTGATCACATTCTCTCCACAAATGGTATCTATTAATATTCCATTAGTGCGCTTATCATAGATTTTGTTGGCTATGTAGAGAGGACCATGAGGTGCATTTTAATGATATCTTTAGATGAGAAAGAAATGTTAAGAGGCTTTTTAGTTCAGCCCTTATGAGGTTGAGTTTCAATCAACACAATCAATCCTTTTTCAATAGTATCCCTAGGACTTTATTGAATAGTATCCACATTTTCATCATCCATCTAACCATTCATAACATCAATCTTTATAGTTTCACTAGTTTTGACAAATGAAATATTATGTTTTGGCATAGGATTGGTGAAGATTTGCAAGTTTTGGTTAGGAGAGGCAACAAACTTATTTCCTTGGTCATTAACACTCGAAACTAAAAGATAATCAGAATCAATGAGGTCTTGGACAAGATGTTTAAGACACTTGCAATGTTTTGTCTCTTGTCCATTTTATCGGTGACAATGGAAATAAGCATTCAATCTAAAGCTCAGAGGTAAACGTTTATTAGGACTGGGAGTTTTAATAGGAGGCAAGGTGATCGTTTGTTGTTCTAAAATTTGTGACATTGTATTATGGAGGGTATCGAGTAGGGGAGTAAATTTAATTTTTGGGTCCCCATAGCTAAAGGGTGTCACCACTTTTGCAGCAACTACTTGGTTATCGACATGTTGAGTTATTTGTTGAGGGGGATTTAGTTGAAGGAAACCTTTATTTTTCTTCCTAAAAGGTTGGCAATTGTTTTTGTTTGCAGATACGAACTTCTTAGTTCAACTAGAGGTGGGTTTACATCATGACTACTAACCAAAATTTGATAATCATGGAGGGTAGTACATAAGTGCATGAAGGAGGGGAATTTCATCATGGTAATCTTATCTTGTATCTTACTTTGTAAATTCTCTATGAATATATTTTGAAGGTGAGGTTCAAGAAACTTGACATCAATTTGGGAAGAAAGCGATTGATAGCACAGAATAAAGTCAATAATATTTTCTTCTTCTTTTTGCTTACATCTCATCAAATCAGCCAAGGTCATCTTAGGGGTCATATGCACTTGGAAATGGTTGATAAATGCCTCAAAAAGTTCATTAAATGAACGAATTGAGTTGTTTGGTAATGAAGAAAACCATTCTAAGGCAATGTCCTTCAAGGATCTAGGGAAAAGCTTAGCCAAGAGTTTATTGTCAAGGATAAAGTCACTACATAAGGCGGTATAGACGGAAACATGGTGTAGTGTAGAAAAATGTATCCCTTTATATTTTCACACTTGTTTGGGCTCACCTTATTTAAATTTATGCTTCTTTATGCCTTAAATGGTCCTATTTTTGCATCCACAAGCCCAATCATTTATTAATTAAATATTTTTTAATTATTTAATTAATTCTTTCTTTTCTCTTTATTCTTCCCTTGATTAATTAAATAAATTTCATCACTAAATAAGCCTCTTTTCTTCTATAATCAAGTCTTATTTATTTAATTATTTCCTAGTTTCCCTCCAATATTAAATAATTATTTTTAATTATTTAATATTTTGTCATTTTCCCCACTTTTGAATTAATATTGTTTGAATTCAAAAATTAGCTTTTCCCTCTTCTTCTATAATTAAATAATTATTTCAATTATTTAACTATTCATTACCCTTTTCTTCTATAATTAAATCAATCTTATTTATTTAGTTATTTCCCATTTTCCCTCTAATATTAAATAATTATTTTTAACTATTTAATATTTTATCCTTTTCCCCACTTTTGAATAAAATATTATTTTAATTCAAAAGTTAGCTTTTCTCTCTTCTTCTATAATTAAATATTTATTTCAATTATTTAATTATTCATTAGCCTTTTCTCTCTATAATTAAAAAAATGTTATAATTATTTGTCCTTCGTCTTCCCAATTAAATAATTATTTTAATTATTTAATTATCCTTACCCTCTTGATTAAATAATTATTTTTAATTATTTAATGTTTAACACTCCACCTTTCCTCTCTAATTAAATAATTATTTTTAATTAATTATTTATTTAATTATTTCTTCTCACCTTTCTTTTAAAATAAATAAAATCAATATTTTATTTATTTATCCTATGTTGGCCACTAAAATTAAATACCTCTTATTTAATTTTAGCTCCTTAATCCATGTCTTTCTTCTCTCAATTAACCTCCACCCTTGATTAAATTATTTTCTAATTTAATCTTGGCCCTTAATTGTGATCCTTATTCTAGCCACTCACTTAACTCTCCTCTATAAAAGGAGACATTTCATCCTCATTTGAAAACATGCAAAAAGAAGAGAAACTACAACAAGAAGACGATCACACACTAAGAAGGTGATCTTACACACTAAGCACTCTAGATCAAGAGAGCATCTTCAAGAGCATTATCAAGGAATTCAAGGGAAGATTATTAAAGTATTATTGGAGAAATCAAGGTTCCATTATCATGTTGAAGTAATGCATGTTGATAGAGGAATCATGTTGATGTAGCATTCAAGATCACTTCAAGTATTTTTAAGATATCATCTTCATGATCAAGAATCACATCCATGGAGATTTCTACATGTTGATTTCATTCCAAGGTTTCAATATTGGTATGGTAATTTGTGAGCGCATGTGCAGGATCATGATGGGCCAAAAAGTGGTGATATGATGGGTATGTGTAGGGTATGTGGCTGATGAATTTTTTTTACCCAAAATTGATGAAACAAAAAGGGTTTTTAAAGGAGATTATCAGTTTTCCACCAATATAATTTATGCTTTACTTTGAATTTAATAAATAATTATTATTCATTGTCTATTTGAATTAAGACTAAAGTCCTGATTGATAGGCTGATTGAAAAATTACATCTATAGCTTTCAAACGGTATCACATTTTTTGAATCTAAAACATGCCTCTCATTCTATGCTTTGCATACTATAGGATTAAAAAAAAAATTGAATTTCATGAAGTTTTAACCAAGTTAACATGGTCAGACATACGAGTTTTTATATTTTTTAAAATTTGTAATAAAAAATTCATAATTAAATATTTACTTGGAAATTTTTTTTAAAAAAATATGCATCACATCGAGACATGAGTCCTCTACTTATATCTAAAATATTATCATTTTATTGTGGTTAGGGTTGTTAGACATACACCTACTTTATTTTTCCCAAATTTAAGTACTATGCATTGAAATTTCAAATTTTCACCAAATAGATTTTTTTTAAATAAACCTAGTAGTTTAGAAACTACATTCAATTTGTAACAGATTCTATTCTTACATATTTTTTAAATAATATAGATAACTTATTCAAATTTTTACGTCAATTTTTCTAACTCTGATTTTTCTAAATTTTTCGCCACTTAAGGGCCTATTTTTTCCATGATGATCCTGCACATACCCGTGACATTGTTATGTTCACTTGTCATTCCTTCAATTACATGTTTCAATTCAATATTAGGTTTGATTACTAAAATGGTGTTTGACCAAGGCAAACCCCTATTCCCTAATGATAAACAATTTCTTCTCTATGATGTGTGATGTACAAGTTTTAGGTTGAAGATTGATGAAGAGAAAGATTTGAAAAAAAAACTTTGGTGACTAGTACACATCATTCTTACCTCTCAAAAATATATTTTTTGATTATATGTATGTGTACCGTAGAAGAAAGGAAACTTGCTTGACATGGGAATAATTCACAATAAATTGGACTCAATGAGGTCTTGATTCAGGTGTTGTGAGGCATTTTATGCATCCACACTAGGTCTTGGACCCTTGCAAATGAAGGAGAAGAAAGATCTTTGAAAGCCATATACTTGTTACAAGGGAGATGCAAAGAAATAATACAGCAAAAAATTCTCAGAAAATATAGAGCCCAATATTGCCAATGTAAAAGAGTTAGATTACAAAAGAAAAGATTACAACCTTATATAGGTAAAAAACATAAAAAAGGAAAAACCCTAGGCTTGCACATAATAATTAATAAAATAATTAATTATTATGCACCTAAAGTTAGCTTAAGTGAAAAAGAAATAAAAGGTAACTTAATAAATTAACTAGATATTGTTTAATTAATCAAGTAAAACCCATTACTCTAACACCCCCCCTTAAGCTAGACTTAGGGAGAAGCTAAAACCTAGAAGAAGCAACAGAAAGCAAAGAAGAATGGGTCCCAGCAACAAGGCTAGATCAGGTACCCAAATACAAGGAAATCTCTATGAAATGAAGAAAAAAGGAGAAAACCCAAAGGGAAAAAACTCCTCTCCAAAAAGAGATAGAAGAACATGAAGGAAGGCCTCATAAAGACCACCCAAGGACAACTTCCTTAACCCCAAGCATAGAGCACAATTAAAGATAGTGCAGCAAGGCAAAAGGCTTCGTGAAGATGTCAGCAACCTGCTTGGTAGTGGGAATATACTCCAAGATGAGAGAACCATTCTGAATCAATTGTCTAATGAAATGCATATGAAGCTCAATGTGCTTTGTCCGTTGATGCTCCATCAGGTTGCGAGAAATGTGTATAGCACTCTGATTGTCACACCAAAGAATAGTGCTACTATTAGGAGGAAAACCAAACTCAGTCATCAACTATTGAAGCCATAAGATCTCCTGACTAGCGAGCACAGTAGCTCGGTACTCAGCCTATGTAGATGATAATGCATGAGTAGTTTGCTTCTTGTAAGAACATGTGATAGGACCAGAGCCAAGACAGAAAACAAAGCCAGAAGTAGACTTCTGATCATTGACATCACTAGCCCAATCTGAGTCAGTGTAGCCAACAATGTGAGGATCCCTTGATGTGTAGTGAATGCCATAAGAAAGGGTACCTTGAATGTACCTCAAAATACGTTTGGCAGCTTGCTAGTGACTCTCATGAGGATCATGGGAGAATTGAGAGACAAGGCCAACCACAAAGGAAAGATTAGGACAAGTGTGAGTCAGGTACAACAAACTACCAACCAACTACCTGTAAAGTGTAGAATCTACTAAAGGAGTGGGGCAAGTAGTAGTCAAAACAACCCCTGACTGAAAAGGTGTGGGGGCAGGCTTGCAATCAAGCATGCCAAAGCGTTGAATCATATCAAGAGCTTACTTCTACTAGTGAATGGAGATCCCATCAGAGGACTGAATCACCTGAAGTCCAAGAAAATAGTGCAGAAGACCGAGATCTATCATCTCAAACTGCTCCATCAAAGCTCATTGAGCATGCTGAATCATAGAGGATGAGCTACCAATAATGAGGAGATCATCAACATATAGCACAAGAATCAGGATCTCACCCTCAAGATTCTGAATATAGACTATAGGATCAAAATGACAGCGTGTGAAACCAGTGGAGAGCAAAAAGGAGTCCATCTTCTCATACCAAGCCCTAGGGGCCTGTTTGAGACCATATAATGAATGCCAAAGTCAGAAACCAAAGAAGCATCCTAAACAAATCCCTGAGGCTGCTCCATATAGATCTCCTTCTGTAGGTCACCATGCAAGAACGCACTCTTCACATCCATCTGATAAATGGACCAGACCCTTGAAGCTGCAAGTGATAGTACAAAGTGAATAGAATTCATCTTGGTGATAGGGGCAAATGTCTTGGAGTAATCAATACCCTCAACCTGTGAGAAACCCTTCGCAACAAGATGTGCTTTGTGCTTATCAATAGAACCATCAGCAGCATACTTGGTGCGATACAACCATCTACACCAAACCATCTTTCTACCCTTAGGAAGGGAGCAGAGATCTCAAGTACTATTCCTCATCAAAGAAGAATACTCCTCCTCCATAGCACTATCCCACTCAGGGTGACTTGTCACCTCAGAAAGCTTTTGAGGATCCTCTGAAAGAGCATGACTCAAAAGACTAAAACCCGCAATATGAGGATGGGTGCAACGAGTGTCTGAAGGATCACTTGCCATAGATCTTGTTGCCTCAACAGTAAAGTGAGCCCATTTGGGCATCTGAGGTGGAGCAAGTGGAGGTGGAGATGGGGGATCATCAACATCCTCATCAGAATCATCCTCAACATAATCCTAAAGAGTTGCAGTGTGAGGAGTAGGTAGTGCAGTAGACACTGGAGACAAGGTATCCACTGTGGGAAGGTGCTCATCAAACTGGACATCCCGTCGAAATAGGACCTCTCAGGAATCAAGATCAAACTACCTGTATGCCTTAACATCCTCACAATAGCTGACAAAAATGAGGGGTCGAATCTTCATTCCATGGCTCTCCTCTGAGCATCAGGAATAAAGGCCCATGCCTCACTACCAAATACTCGAAATGATGAAACATCAGGCTTGTCATCAGACCAATCTTCCTCAAGAGTCATATGTCAAATCACCTTGTGAGGCATCCGATTCTGAATATAGTTGGCTCAATTAACTGCCTCAGCCCAAAAGGATGGATCCATGGACCTGGACTAAATCATACAATTTTCCATCTCCTATAAAGTTGTGTTCTTTCTCTCAGCAACACCATTCTACTGAGAGTTGTAGGGAACAATAAACTGATGCTGCAAACCATGCTCAGTACAAAAATCTCTGAAAGCCTGATTCACATACTTCCCCCCCATTATCTATGTGTATCTGTCGAATAGAAAGGCCAGTCTGCTTCTCTACGAAGGTCTTGAAGATTCGAAAGGAATAAAAGACATCATACTTGTACTTAAGAAAGTACACCCATGTGCGTCTGGAGAAGTCATCAATGAATGTGAGTACATACTTGGCCCCAGAAAAAGGAGTGGGAAATGACATGAGGTCACTATGAATCAACTCCAAGGGTGCCAAAGCACGAGTGGCGCTTCCCTTCGGAAAGGGATCCCTATGATGCTTGCCAAGCACACAACCATGACAAACACCATCGGTGCATGAAATCTGTGGAAGACCAAGAACAAGTGCCTGAGTACTCATCTGCTAAAGATATATGTAATTGACATGGCCCAAACGCTCATGCCAAAGCTTACTCACTGAATCTGCATGTGCTATAAGAGATGAACTTGTACCTACAAAAGGCTCAAATCCATCAAATCTATAAAGATGAGATGCACTATCAACATACCCAGTAGCCACAACCACATTAGAGTCATGGAGGTCCCGAATAACCACATGATGTGCTAAGAACTCAACTATCTTACCAAAGCTAGAATGGAAAATATGATAAATGGATAGGAGGTTCATCGAGATGTCAGGAACAACCAGAACATCCTGTAGAGTACCCCCATCCAAAGTGACAGAACCTGAACCCAAGACAGAAAGTTGTGTAGAGTCACCCACTACAATCTGTGAAGTACCACAAGAGGCAAGAGAAGTGACCAACTGTTGAGTGTGAGTCATATGGTGAGAAGCACCAGAATCTAAAATCCAAGTGGACCTAGAGGTCGATGTACGAGCAGTGAGAGCATGACCTTTCCCTGTGGAAGGAGAAGACGAATGAGGTGAGGAGATGTGATGCTGCTGTAGGGATTCCTCTAAAGCCTCTAACCATTTCCAACACCTAGAAACTGGATGTCCTTCCTTGCCACAGAAGGTGCAAGTGTTTCCTGATTTCTTCTTAGTCTTGGAGGAAGACTCACCAGAATTTGAAGATTTCCCCTATTTTGGATTAAGTGGTGGTTTGGAATCAGACTTAGGAGGTGGTTTGGAGGAATGCTCACTGTCTATATAATCTTTCTTGGGCTTCGGTTTCTGCTTCTATTTCTCCTTAGATGACTGAGCAACCAATGCTTTGTTCTTTGATCCTGAGAGCATATCAATCTGAGAAAGGTGTGACTGCTCACGAGACAAATGCTCACAAAACACATCAAAGGTAGGCATGGTAAAATGAGTACCCAGACCATCCATGGTGGAATAGAATGAAGAAGCAAATATCTGAAATGGACCATGAAGCTTTGAAAGGATCAAGTAAATGCACTATGTGTCTGAATTATTCTTGCCACAACCCTGTAAAATAGTGTGGATTGTTTTGAACTTGGTCAAAAAATCCTCAATAGTGGGAAATGATTCAGGTAACAGTGAAGTCAACTTTGCCTCAATCTGTAATGCTCAGAACTCATTAATGGTCCCAAAAAGTGTATCAAACTTCAACCAAATGGCGCGAGGAGTGAGCAAAGCATCAAGGTGAAATAGAAGGCTGTCTAAAACGTGTAGAGATAGCAAACCCATAGCTTCATCCATCTTGTTCCTGTGCTGAAGAATCTCAAAAAGATGTTGCAACTGAGGCTCAACCTCATCTAGACAAGACCACAACCCTTGTGACCTAAGAAGCCTCATCATGCGAGACTTCCAAGTGTGATAGTTGTGTGATGTGAGTAACTCAACTTAGGAGTCTGCCATGAAACCCTGCACCTGTACCTGTAACTGTACCTATACTTGTACCTGCTAGTGTTTTTTATTATTATGTGATCTTTTAGAATAGACAGAAGATGTAGAAGGGTTTGATTGTTTTGAGAGTTTTTTGTGTTCTATATTTCTGATATAAATGATAGAAAGCGAGAAAAAACACCCGCCCACAAAAGAGAAACCCAAACCCTAGTACAAACTGAGAAAGAGGAAGCAATGCATAAGTAAAAAATATTCAAAACAAATTCTCATGTATCTGAATAAAATTATAAGAAAAAAGGATCACATAGCTGAATAGAGCAGGCTGAGAGCTTTCCAACGCCTATTCATTTTTGAAAAATGGAGTTTTTATGGCCCCGGAAGTGCAGAAAGAAGACTCCACTTTGACTGGACAAAAATATATTCAAACAAAAAATATAGAAAAAATTACCAGTACCATAACGTTAGACATGAAATTATCTTTCCAACGGTACCTCGTTTGAAAAAAACAGAGACCGTATGCCCATTTTATACCCGATTTCGTGAAGCCCCCTGAAAAAGAACAATTTGGTCTCCTTTAAGCCCTGGGAGCTAAAAAAAATAAGCCCCTGGTCTGCTAACCGACCAAGGGGTTGGTGGTAGGTAGAGGGCCGAAGCTCTTGGTCACCAATGTAACTAGTGCACTAGGAGCACAAGCTGGCAGAGAGCTTGACGAGCTGGGAGCTCGGCGAGCTGCGAGCTCAGTGAGCTCGGCGAGGCGGCGGTCGGGAGCACAGCGAGCTGGGCGGCGGCCAGGAGCACGGTGAGCTGGGCGGCAACAGGAGCTTAGGCAATGGCTGGAGAAACCCAGTGGTGGTGAGCTCAGGTGGAGGCGACGACAGTGGGAGATTGGGCGGCGGCCGAAGAAACCAAGGAGTTGCGGCCGAAGAAACCAGGGAGGTCGGTGGCGGCCAGCGAAACCAGAGGCGCGGTGGCTAGAGAAACCAAGGAGTAGCGACTGAAGAAACTAGGGAGGTTGGCGGTGGTAGGCGAAACCAGAGGCGTGGCGGCCGGAAAACCAGGGAGCGGCGGCCGAAGAAACCAGGGAGGTCGACGGTGGCCAGCAAAACCAGAGGTGCGGCGGCCGAAAAACCAGGGCGCCGACGGCCGATGGACAGCCGAAAAAAACAAGGGCAGTGTGGATGAGAAGAGTACTACCACCTACAATACTTGTAGGTCTAGTGGTACCGTGCGTACAGTGGGTGCAAACCCAAAAAATTTCAAAATTTTTTTTTAAAGAACCCTTTGTATTTTTTGCCTAGTTTAAAAAAAAAAAAACAAACTCAGCTTCTAATGCAAGATCTCAAAAACGAGAACAGAGAGCTTCAGACCTTTGCTCTGATACCATGAAGGAGAAGAAATATCTTTGAAAGCTAAATACCTGTTACAAGGGAGATGCAAGGAAATAATACAGCAAAAAATGCTCAGAAAATATAGAGCCCAATATTGCCAATGTAAAAGAGTTAGATTACAAAAGAAAAGATTACAACCTTATATAAGTAACAAACCTACAAAAGGAAAAACCCTAGATTATTATACACCTAAAGTTAGCTTAAGTGAAAAAGAGATAAAAGGTAACTTAATTAATTAACCAGATAGTGTTTAATTAATCAAGTAAAACCAATTACTCTAACAGCAAATTGAATAAAATGCTTTTATCAATGTCTTGTAAAGGCATTGTAAAGTGTTGTAAACAACTTTCACGTTTTTATAGACTTAATATTAATGATAATCTAGTGTTGTAATGTATCTTGCACATTCACATAGGTTTATGTGCCTTCCTAGGCTATGTGGACCTCATTTTAATGTTGTAAAGTGTATTTAATCACACCTTCACATTGAATTATTTGTCCCAAGCCCTAATTGGCCTTTACATCATCATTAATAGGCCCCTATTACCCCATATTGTGCATCTCAAGGCTTAAATTGATCAAATAACCAACAAAGTCACAATATAAACCTTATTTCTCAACTTCCTAGCATCCTAGCTATCAAAATGGCCCCTATGGGACCCATTCGCCATTTATGGCGAATCAGTCCCATCCAGGTGGGACCCATTAGCCATGGGTGGCGAATGAGTCCCATTTGGCCCATTTTTTACCTTTAAGCGAGAAAATTTGAAATTTAAGTTTACTATTTTCACATGTCAGCCTTAGGGATCTAATTTTTGGGATAATAAGGTGAATTTCCTATAAAATCACCTCTCTAAACCCTAAATCGCATCCATCCTTCATTATCCATCTATCATTTTTCCATCTCAAGTCAAGCAACTTAGGGTTTCATCATTTCAAGTCACCAAGATATCAATTTTTAGACCTTCAAGGGAAAATCCTTCATGTTTTGTTGCAGAATTTTAAGATCAAACAAAATGGAAAGGTAATCAACTCCATTATTGCATGTTTCATTTCATTATTTCATCATTTTGGTTTAATTTCCTAAAAGGGATTGACCAAGGCAAACCCCCATGCCCTAACATTCAAAATTTCTCTCTCTTGTCTTGCATGTTTGCAGATTAGACATCTTGGAAGGTTGGAAATTATTTAATATTGCATTGCAAAGTTGTTTAAATGTTCTCTTCATTCAAAAAGTCAAAATATCAACAAAAACTCACTTTCATGTTCATAAATCAAAGCTTCGGAAGAAAACACTTATGGAGAATCAAAGTGCAAACCTAAAGCTCTGGATTCCACCTTTGAATATTAAAAAATTCAAAAGTGGACTCATTCACCATGGGTGGTGAATGAGTCCCACTCCAAGGTCATATTTTGGTTTTCTGCATTTTTAGATACCCTTTTGTCTTAAACAAGTTCTAGAACAGTTTTGCAGAACTAGGACTGATTTGCCTAGAATGGTGAATGAGTCCCACCAAGCCTAAAATTCACCATTAGCGGAATTCTAGAAGCCATTTCCAGTCTCCATCCATATTCCAAGTGCACACCTTCATTCTCTTCCATTTCTACTCAGTTTTCTTCACATTTCTAGTTGTTTTTGCATTACACAATGTGTTTTCAAACAAGTTGCATTTCAATACTTTTCACTTAATAATGAATCCATTTTGTCAATTAGTAGCATTTAGATCAATTTTTTTAGTCATAATTTCATCATACATACATTATATTGAGTGAACCACCTAGATTTTGGGTGTGGGAACTATCACTTTTCATTAGGTGAAAGACCCTAAATGAACAAAAGAGACATAGCATTCCATCCAACCTTAAAATATATGGTTCAGTATGGTTAGAATTTAGATTTTCACCCCATATTGGTCATATTTTAATGGAAAATAGAGAATTAGTGATTTCCATTTAGAAGATCTAGTTTTTTTATGTTTCACATGGTTAGAAGGATCTCCTTTCCCCCCATATTTATTGACTCTAGGCACCTCTACATATTGTGGCATCAATGTTCACAATATCTCCAAGGACAAGGGACTTCTTTTTACATAATATGTAGGTGGGACATTTTGATTTTGGTTGATGGTGAAATTTTTCTTTTGAAGGGATGAAACGGTTTGCAAAAGTTGGTTTATGAGAGGATCATTGCTTGTATTATGAGATGAAGGTGAATATGGTGGAGGTGTGTATGTGTTTGAAGGACAAGTGAATGGAATGCTTATAGGTGGTAAAGTGGTAGGATATATGATGTGTGATGTCATAAAGGTACTAGGGATGCTGGTAGA
This sequence comes from Sequoia sempervirens, assembly GCA_007258455.2. NCBI lineage: Eukaryota > Viridiplantae > Streptophyta > Pinopsida > Cupressales > Cupressaceae > Sequoia > Sequoia sempervirens. The sequence goes on from VDFB02000008.1 coordinate 341,756,075, forward strand.
AATACCTAAGGAAGGAATCACATTACTAGTTGGTTCCATTGTTGTTGTAACTTGAGGGTTGGTGTAGGTAGGAATAGAGGCAATTGTTGTGAGAGGAGGAATTTGAATTCCTCCTTGGATTGTGACATTGTTTGAGAGTAAAGCACAACTAGTGGTTGAGGTAAGATATTTTCCAAAGATCTGAACTATTTTATGCACAAGTTCAATTACATCCTAACTTTCAAGCATATGATGAATGCTATCTGTAATAGGGATAGAAGTAGTTGAAATGTTCTCAGTACTTATTTGATTTTGTAAGTTTGCTAGGTCTTCATGGATTTGGGTTAAGTTTTCTTGTGGAATACTAGCAACCATTGTTTCAACATGTGTCACACTACTTGAAGGCAATGAGTTGTTAAGGGTATAGTCCATACCTAGTGAACTATTGTCAATATTAGGAGTGAAAGAGCTAGACAACCCAAGATCCATGACGATTGTGCTATTGCGGGATGACATGAGTCTCGAACTTCATCTCACTATAGTATTAAAGCAATAGGAAACCAAGTAGAAAAGCTCATGCAAGGGATACTAAATGTAAGATGGATGCAAATACAATGAAATGAAATGGATATAACATAAAATCTATAAATTGAAATAGAAAGTTATCAATAGCAAATAGGAGCATAGAAACAAATTTTTAAATTCTGGAAAATGCAGTTTGAAATCTGCATTAGGACTAAATCGCCTAGAGGGGTGTATGAGTCCCAGTGAGGGATTTTTTCTCAAATTTCAAAAAAAATTAAGTAATTTTTATGCTTTTTGGTTTGTATGATATGTAGAATAAATGCAAATGCAGATTTCAAGTGAATTTTTAATGACACAAGAAGCAAAAATGCAACCTATATGCACTTTCACTAATGCAAGATTTCCCTAGAATGCCAATTAACTAATGCAAAAGCAATGCAATGATAATGCAAGCAAGATCTAGGATTATAATGCACTCCAAATAAAAAATGATGTGTTCTAAATGTAGGTTCACCAAAATGAAACAATGAGAAATAGGATAGTGAAACTCTACCTTTGAAGAGATAGGGTTCCTATTTCAAACTCAAGTTTCACTTAAGGAAACCCTAGGGATCTCAATCTAAAGTATGTAAAGGAGAAAGAGATCTTGCAATAGGGTTGTCCTAGGGTTTGATTATAAACTAAAAAAGGGTTCACCACCAAGCTAGGGCTTAGAAAAACTAATGAGATGTGAGACCTAATGCTTAAACCTAATATAATGCAAGATTTCACTAAATGATATCTAAAAGTATGTAAAACAAAATAGAAAGTTGAGAGATGAAAGGTGTGCACTTGGAAACCTATAGAAGACTAGATGAAGACTTGAAATGTTGAAAACATTGAATTTAATGCTAACTGGGACTCATACGCTAGACTAGGTGATTTAGTCCCATATTAGGGTTTCTAGGTAGAAACTAAAATCTAGCAAAGAGGTATCTGGAACTCCTAAAATATAAAAATTTGAACAAACTAGAACTCATATGGCAGAAGTTGCGTATCAATCTAGTTACGGTTTTTTAGAAATTCAAAGTTTGATTCTACTCTTTGATGTTTTCTCTATTCTTTCAACTTGATTTCTAAATCTAAAACTCTAATTTGCATCTTGTAGATGTCTTCCAATTATCTCCAATGCAAGATGACAACTTTGACAACTTTGAGCACATAAAAACTTTCTCCAAACTTTCTCTTCAATGTTTCTTCAACCTAGATCTACAAATCACACACTAAAGAGAGGGAAAAATGTTGTTTTGTTAGCAGAAAGGGGTTTGCCTTGGTCAAACCTCGTTTTGGTAGTCAAACCTTGTAATGAAATGAAATAGGAAAGGAGAATGATCAATGCACAAAATGTAATGTTGCAACTCACCAAACCCTAGCAATAAAGTGTTGCAAACATGTATGAAGTGGCTTTAATGGATGTAGATCTTGAATTTTGCTTGAATGTGATAGATCTTGAATTTTGCTTGAATGTGATAGATCTTGACTTGACTTGAGTGCTAACTTGAATCATGAAGCCATACATCACAATTGTTAGCTCAAAGAAAAACATGATGCTTTCCTCTTGAATAATGCTCTAAAACACTTGATAATCAACCCTTGAAGACTCTTGAATGCTCTTGTAAACTCTTGAATGCTTCCTTGATCACAAATTTTTTATACATGCATAAATACTTGAAAGCTTGGGGTGAAAATGAGTGAAATAACCTTGTATTTATACTTGTTTATGCCTAATTTCTTGAAATTACAACACTACAAGCCGACATCAGATCTAAAAGAATAAAATCTTGCCAAGAATTTGAATTAAATTTGATTTTGGGCCACACAAGACTCATACACTAGAAGTGGCGTATGAGTCCCAATAGGCATAACTATGGGACACATTTTCAAAAATGCTTAGAATGATGCAAAATCTAGATTAGCGCCCAAAAACCTAGGTGAGACCCATATGCCCAAGGTGGCGTATGAGTCCTAGATCACTAAATTTGGGCCACACAACCTAAAAACACCTAAATTATGATTGGATGTTGGTTTCTGTCAATATTATCCTCAAAAAGATGCTTTAATTAGGGCTTGTGGATGCAAAATAAGGCCAAATAAGGCATAAAGAATCCCAATTATTAATGACAACCATAAAAAAGTTTGAAAGTGTGGAACAACACTTTACAACACCTTAAATGAGGTACAATTAAGTTTGTAAGGGCCCAAGACCTACTATGAATGTGTCAAACACATTACAACACTAAATCAAGACAATATTAAGCTTAATTTAACAAAGATGACCCAAAACAACAAGGAAAAGTAAAGGGATACATTTTTTCTTGCCAAAATGGTAAGAATTATGGCCTCCTATACCACTATGATAAAAAAATTATATCTTCTTTGTCTTTGTGATTTGAATTAACATCTTTTTCTTCACTCTGATAGGGTTTCACATGTTTTTTCTACTCTGTATAAGGTCTTCTTTCTTCGGATTAAGGTCCACTTTTTTGTTATCTCCCTCTTTTACTTCTTCACCTTTGCTCAAATTTCTTGTTCAACTTCTCTTCTACCTTCAATGCAAATTGATATCCTTCCTCAACTAATGTCATCTTTACTAGGCTCAATTCTTCTTGAATGTTTGTTCTTAGTCCATTGATATACCTTGCAACCTTTTCTTTGCTTGCTTCACTATGACCAGTTCTTATTATCATCTTATAGAATTCTTCAGTATACTCCTTCACAGATCTCTCCTTTTGTCTTAGGTTTTGCAATCTCTTCAACAATTCAAGTTGATAGTCTAATGGTATGAATTGATTCTTCAATTTTTTCATCATTCTATCACATTTGACGATTCTTTCTTTACCTCTTCTATTTCAGTCTAATTGAACTTCTTTACACCATAATGCAACATGACCTTTCAAGTTGGTTTTCACAAATCTGACTCTCTATAGATCTTCAATTTCTTCATATTCAAAGTATTCCTCCATTTCATTGATCCAATCAATCAATTCTTTAGGATTCCAATTTCCTACATAATTTTGGATTTTGGCTCTAGGTCTTTTTCCAATCTTTGAAATTGCTTTCAACATCTTCATGAATCTAATTCTTCCTCTTCTTCACCTTGGGTTTCTACAATTTTATTTACAACATGTTCTACCTCATCATCACTAACATCATTTTACCTAAGGTTTAGGCCTTGCCTTCAGTCTTCTACAACATCATCTAATCAAACTTGCATCTCGCGCATCATTTCCAACATCTCATCCATTCTCCCAGCAACATTTTCCATACCAGGTGCTCTCCTTGGTGACATATCTCCCCTTGATTCTATGCAACTGCCTCAATTCGATGATCTCGCTACAAGGGTTTCAACTGCCTCAAATATGGTGATTGGTTGAAAACAAATGCAATATGTCTTAGGTTAGCAATCTGTTCACCTCAAGGAATGCCTTCAAGAATAGAAAACTCGCTTTGATACCACTTGGTGCAGTCACAATAGGAGGGCTCTAGAAGGAACAATTTGAACCATGTAGCAATGAGTCAACATAGTTGAAATAACATAAGAAACTAATATGTGAACATAAACTCTATTGAATTATCAATTTCACATGCAACATATTCCTCATGGGTGAAAATCTAGGGCTCGCTAGCCTACCACAAGGGCATTCAACAATACAATTGGCCAAAGGCCTTATTACATGCCTTTCATGGGTTGGTGCGAAAATGTAATGAATCTATCTATTTCTCTCTTAGTGAACTAATTCCTAAATGATTACAAATGCTTATAAATATGCTTCTCAAGCTCCAACAAAGGTTCACATCAGCCACAAGGGTCATAAACCTGACAACTATACATGAAGGTCAACTTCAAAATATGCCAAGATAATTCCACGCAAAAAAGAAATAACTTATGAATCTCCAGGATAGGTCCCAACAAACCCAAAATTCTTGTTTGGTATCTCATTAAGCTTCGCACAATCTGGTATAGGTCCACACTAGGGAATCTGAACCAGGTCGACCCCAATACTCTGACTGGTAAACACAGTGAAATTATGAGAGCGATAACTTTTGATAGGCAAGTGCAAACAATGTGAAATTTGGATATGTGATAGATGTCGATGTGTAGACATTATATCCTATTCCGCAAGTTGAGAATCAATGATGCAGTAAAATACGAAATGAAATACTAATACTGCCACTAAATGTAATGCAAGAAAAAAACTGTTTTCGATTGATACAAGATTGCTTTACAACCAAGGATGCTCTTGCATCAAAAAAATTTATACAAATTAGACATGACAATATATACCAATTTTGACAAATCACAAAACATTGTTATAATACTTCAATTTACTAATGTAAATAAAAAAAAATCTAAAATTCTCTTAAGACTGTTGATTAAGACTGTTGATTTTATAAATGTGAAGAACATACTTATTTTATTACCATAAAATAACAACATTCACAGTAACAAAGTCTAACATTTTGAATAACAACTATTCAATTTTTCAAGATGCTTCTCCATCACTCTCCCTAATGAATAGAAAAAGCAATATTTAATGTTAAACTAAAAAAATATTATAACGTGCTTATCCATGTCATTTACCTCGGAGCAATGGTGCTATCGAAATATTGTATATCTTATTTTATAAAGAGATTCTTCATATCTCAAAAGTGAGAGTTCGGTTTTATTTTAACTATAGATCATCTCCATTGAATATAGATGCCCTTCCTCAAGATCTTTTCTGCAAGGGAAAGCAGCCTGTGATAGCCATGGCAATATCCAGAAATTAATGAATACTTTTTTCTCAATTGAAACGATAAGATTTAGTGAAGGATGGACACTAATATTCTAGGATATCTTGGGTAGTGTCAGACGTCCATTTATTGTATAGCACATGGCCAATGGCCAACAGGCCAACATGGTGCCCACAGTTTTTGCAGTTCATAGTTTATTTAATGAAAGTAAAAAGCTCACACATTATTCTAAGGACATACAAAATCCAACTTGCATTGACAAGTAACTTTTGTCTCGAAGTTATCATTCTTGCTGGCGTATGATGTATATGCGCATTGATTAATGTTCAATGTACGTGGTATATGTGGTCTCTTTGATTGAGTTGTGAGCTGGATTTGATAACATTTAGATAGTGAGCAATTGCAGTACTTATAGTCAATAATCGTTCTTTCTTGATCGATACACTGGATTTGGCTCATTATCTGAGAGTTCATTACATCATGGGATTTTCTTCAGTCTACTATGATTTCATGCTGTACTGGGAGTTTGTGTTAGCTTTTATAGACTCTGCAATATGTTGGATTATTTCTTTATCTGAGCTACCTGAACTCCATTTCTTCGAGTGGCTGGTGTTATCAGAAAACGCCTACGATTTTTCCTCTATGTCTGCAAATAACGTAAGAGAGACCTTGGCTGTGATTACATTTAGAGATATTGCAAAGAAGTTGGGTGAGATTGAGGAGGAAATTATGTGCACAGTTTGTTTGACTTCTTTCGAGGAAGATGATGAAATTCGGGAGCTGTGTAATTGTTGTCATATTTTTCACAGGAATTGTTTGGATAAGTGGATCGATCACCGTCAGAAGACATGCCCTCTCTGCAGATGTTTTCTTTTTCCAATCGACCATGACTTCCTATCATCTATTTAATCAATTCCTCGAGCACTTTGGCTCTGTGTAAAATGGAATAGTATTTCACAAGTTCCAAGAGATTGAGATTTTTGAATATGGAATGGTGTTTGTAGAAAGAGAAACAATAAATGTTCTTAATAACTATGCGTCTTTCTGTTTGAGCTCCTGGTAATTGATTTATAGTAATATCAGAACCGGTAGACCATTAAGAGATCTTTGGTGCACTCACAGTCTCCTTTGCTCCATAACATTCCTCTTTCAACCCCAGTTGATGTGGGCCAATGCACATTCATCATGTTGAATGCATTTTTTTATCAAAATAATTGTTTTTAATGTTGTTATGGGGTAGTTACAGGCAGTTCAGTTTTTAGAGCGTATCCACAAAGAAAATGTTAAATAAACAATTGGATAAGGATCGTAAGACTTCAAAATTGGTCGAAATGAATAATTAATAAAATAATATATGATCAAATTAACATTTTGAAGTAGCTTTAGTTAAAAGGAACGATACATTTTTAATCAATTTATTTTGTTATATTTTAAATATATTAAATTTAATGTATTATTTAATTATTATCTATTTTTTAAATTATAGATGATTAGTTTTTTTTCTATTATAAATGAATATAAGTGTTAAAAATATTGGGTTTAATTATATAATGTATTTAATTATAAATAATTAATTTAAATAAAAATTTAAGGGATTAGAAATAATAGATTATAAATGAAACGCAAAAAAAATGAATTTAAATGTAATATGTAGTTGAATTTTAAAAGTAAAAAATGAATGTAGAAGATGGTGAGAATCGATTTGCAATGACGATAAAATTTTAGATTTTGTTTAAATGAATGTTTTAGAAACTATAAACTGATAGATATGAGTGGCATAATGATCTAGTGTGTGGACCTTAAGTTATACTCACAAGAGTGAACCAGTAGAAAAACAATTATTTCAATTCACTTGTCTTGATCATTTAATATTTGAATTTTAGTGAGACATGGTGGTGCTTGCAAAAGTATTTGGGGAAATTGTTGAATTGTGAGGATCATTTTCTACTTAGTTGGACCCTTGGTTAGACCAATCCAACTACTTTGGAACAGGGATCAAGTACAACAAGTTAGAATACAATAAACCTAGGATGATGTATCTTGATGTAATACTCTATATATTCTAATTATGTTTCTAGGAAAAAAAAAATTATAATTATTAGGTTATTATTGATAATATATACATCCTAAATTGTTTTAAAATAAATGAATCAATGTGTTCTGAGTTTGAACTATAAAATTAAAACTCTCTCTCTCTCTCTCTCTCTCTCTCTCTCTCTCTCTCTCTCTCTATGTCTCATTCTCTTCTTCCCTCTTTACTTATCTCTATCTCACACCTCTCTCTCTCTCTCCCTCCTCTCTCTCTATCTATCTATATCACCTTTCTCTCCCTCTCTCCTTCCCTACCTCTCGCTCCCTCCCTCTCTACTTATTTGTATCTCTCATTGTAATGTCCCCTTTTCAGTAGCCACCTTAAGGATCATTTAGCCTTTATTTATTCTTGAAGGCTAAAAGGAGAAATAAGGGAATAATTATTTAATTAATTATTTTTAAAGTTATTTCAATAAATTAAAATCATAAGATAACTTTATATTTAATTAATTTAATAAAGTGACTTAAAATAAAATCATAAATCATAAATTCACTTAAGGGAATAAAATAATAATATTTATAAGGATTTGTTGGCCTAGCATTTGAGCATGTTTATGTCTTGGATTATTTTATTCATACCATATTAGTAGAAGCTTGAATGCTTTGCTTGTCCAAGGGTTTGAAGACTCTAGGATACTAGCTTTGGTTGTGAAAGATCAACCCTAGCTGGAATTTGTGGAGGATTCCATCCAGGTTTTCTATATGTGCTTCATTGCAGAGTTTGGGTTTGAGCAATAGTTGATGTATTATTGTCCTACTGAATAAGAAGTGATTGAATGCAATAGCTAGTTTATTATTCCATTTATTTGAAGAGTTTACACAATCGCAATAGTTCATTTATTATGGCAATTATTGAAGGATTTGTAGGTTTGCAATAGCTAGTTTATTGTTGCATTTGAGGAAGATATTTCTGCTAGTTTGATACAACCAAATTTTAATTTGGAGGATATTAGATGTTTTGATTTTGATAATATAATTGCAATTTTTTGTGGAGGTAATTTTTTAGTATGGAGGAGTTCAAATTTTGGTAGCTTGTAGCATTTTTTATTTTTTCTTAGAAGAGTTTGATTTCTTCTCAGTTGGGGGATTCAATTTTTATCAAGTTGGAGATTAATTTCTAGTCATAATAAGGTAGCGAATTTATCATTGGTGGAGCACATCACAACTAGAAAATTCACAATCCCATGAAGAAATCTAGGCGCTACAAATAGAGGGACAATTTTGGACTTTAGGTGCAACATTTGATTGAGGCTTCTTGGAGTTTAGAGGCATCATTGGTGAACAAGCTGAGTTGGGTGATTTTGCATTCCATCCTCAATATAGTCACTACCAATCAAGCTCAAGAGCAGTTCATCATTGAAGGGGTCGATCATCTAGGTTCACCATATATTTATTTGCATTCACAATAATATTTTCATTGAGTCGATAGGTTTCCTTGCACATAGATTGTTGTTGTCCCAACATTAGTCTTTGCATTGTATGATCATTGTAATAATTGACATGGAAACTATAAAAATATTGTAAGTTGAATTTAGGTGATGTCAATCAGTGGTAATTGTCATTGACATATGATTTTATAAGGTGCATTTCATATTAGCAATGTCATTCAAGAGGAGTTGGAGTTTGATTACAAAGTGTTTATAAAAATGCATATTGTTGTAAGTAAACATTTGCATTTAATTTCAGTCACCTATTTGCATTGAAAAATCACAAAAATATTGGTATTACATCCTAGTTGCATTGGAAGTCTTTTGGCATTGTTTAGTTAAGTCTTTTTATGAATTTTATCACCACATCAAAGAGAAAAAAAATATAGAAAACATTTACTAGCCAAGGAAAGTTTGCAAGACAAGTGTTTGGCAAAATTCTCAAGTGGTACAAATAAAAAAATTAAGGTCAATTTTACCAAGGATCTTTACAATGGTATCAGAGCTAATAATTTTACCAGCCTGTTGGATAGTTGATCTTTATTTCAACTGATCAACTATAGACCAAAAATTCCAATTGGGCTACATGGCTACTTCTAGGAATTCAATGAAAGCCTTGTTCAAATCATTGAATCAACATCATATTTCTATGGAAAAAAGGTTGAAATTATGGAACAGAGAATTGGAGGAAGGATTGGAAAAATGGAACAAAGAATAGGATGACATCAAGACTTTTAAAGAGAGATTGATGTTTTTTGGTGAGAAGTTGAAATTCTTACCTCAAGTTAAAACAACTCTTCTTAATATTTTGGAGGAAGTAGAAAGTTGTCTTTGCAAGGTTGGATAGTCACCTTCTCAAGCAATGTATAAAGCTATGAAACCTTTGGTGCATTCTTTGGTTAAGCCAGAACTTTTACAACATCAGGATGAAGAAGTTAGACTTACAGTTGCCACTTGTATGATTGAAGTTGTAAGGATTAGAACTCCTACAACACCATATGTTAATGATACTATGAATGTAATACTTCAAGTGATGGTGGGTAGATTTCAAGGGTTACCTGATGTTAAAAGTCCTACATTTGCTCAAAGAGTAAAAATCTTGGAGATTATGGCCAAGTTTAGGGTATGTTACCTCTTGTTTGATTCTGGGTGCAAGTATTTGATTCTCCAAATGTTTGACTACTTCATTTCTAGAATTAGGAAATTTCATTCAAATAGTGTGAAGAAAAGTATGTTCAATATCTTGTCCTTAATCCTTGATGAAGATGGCAATGTTTGCAAACAACTACAATCAGATTTTTTAGTCATTTGGAGAAGAGAGCAACATGTTTTGTCTACAACATATGATATCACAAAAAAATTGGTTGAGCAGAAAATTGAGAAGTTTAGGGGACAATTGAATGCACAAGAGTTAATTTCATTTGGTCTACTAGTTCCATCTTCTCTACTTGAAGAAAGCAGACCATCATCTAGTGGAGCAACAAAGTTGAATTATGAGATCATAGAACAACCTGAGCCCTCTTATGTTGAGACACTTGATTAGGGAATTGATGATGCTTCTATAGGTGGAATTAGTGTTGACCTAATTCCAAATTAGTATATGTGCATGGATGACATCACCAAAGAAAATAGTTGTGTAACTCAAGCACTTCTAGAATAATATGATGCTTTCTCTGATAAAGCAAAGATTGTTCATAGACCTAAACATCTACACAACTTGGAGAACCAGTTGAAGGTGAGTGAGGATGAGATTGTGGAAGCATTATCATGATAAAATGCACAAGATAGTTGAGAATCATCTTTGGGTGGTTCAATTGGAGAGAAGACAAAATGGAGTTGAAGCAAAGTCTTCTCATGATAGCTTGAAGGAAATCAAAGAAGGTTTGGGAATAGTGAAGTCAAATTATTTACACCTTCCTTTAGATCATTACCACCTTCTCAACCTCATTGAGATCTATTCAGATGCTTTGAGAAGGAAATAATATGAATTTGATAATCTTTCTCATGAGCTTAAGGCTTCCAGTGATTCCTTGAGGATGACTCAAATAGCTCTTCAGGAATCATAGATCCATCTTGATGAGCTTTGCTTAGAGTTGAGTTTGGCTAGATTTTCATCATGTTCAAGAGAGACTCAGTCATCTATGGAAACTAGGGCATAGGATGAGGAGAGTAGCATGAGATCTCCTAGTGTTCACACTCAAGATATAGGTGCAGTGCCTCTTATGTTGGATAGGCAAGAGGAGTCAATTGGTGATGGATGTCTCATTCTTGATCTTGAGAGGTCTATGATCAAGTTGTCAATTGATTTCAGTCTATGGTTTGGAGATAGGCATCTTAGTAGTAGTATCCCAACACCATCCTCGAGGATTTTACCTCATAATTCAATGATCAATTGTTGTCCTACTTTGTTGGTTCGAGTTCTGTCAGGTTACACTTTGAGGGCAATAGCGGTTGGTATGGATAGGAGTAGTTGGGTTTGTCACTTTGGAGTTAGAGGATGCAGTAATGATGAGTTCTTATCATCCTTGGGTAGTAGAAATACCTTTTGCTCCATCATGGACTTGATTTTCAAATTACATGGTTTTATTCTGATTTATGCCATTAGCTTGATAGGGGTTGATATATGTTTTTATGCACCTATGTTGGGCACCTTTCATTTTTTGGGAAACCACTCAATGTGGAATGGATTGATGATGACATAACACATCACTCTTGGCTATAGGTTTAGGAATCATTGGATATTTGAGCACCAGGCTCTACATCAGTACTTTTGAGATTGACATTGGTCAATCTTTTATGAAGGAGATGGTTTCTTCTAAGTCTTGCACATTGGACTTTGGTGTTGTTCCAAGCTCTTTATAGGAGAATGAAGGAATAAATGGCTAAATCAGAGCAATAATGGAAGATGGAATCAATCAAGAAATGAGTCTTTAGTCTTGGATAAATGGCTAGTTGCATCTCCAACCTAGAACTCTCATGATCCACAATAGGCATCCATTACTAATCCTTGCAAATGCTAAATCTTGGCTTGGAAATATACTTGAAAAACCTACAAAAACACAATAGAAGGTTGCTCCAAAACTCTAAAACTTCCATCAACCTGCTTCACTTATCACTTTTTTGCTTATGTGAAAATGGAGTGTGAATCTTACTTTTATAGGCATTTCTACCTAATAACCTGACTATTGGATCTCAAATGCCAATAAAAGCTCAAATAAATTCAAATATTTTCATTTCTTGCTCTTAATTCTAAAAAATAAAGCCCTTGGGACTAAGACGCCCTAGGTGGTGTCTTGGTCCCACAAGGCTTAATTTGCTAATTCAAAAGGTGGGTTACCAAGATTGATGGTTGCTTATGGGTTTTGGTAAGGTTTAAAGTTGCAATATGTCTTGAGATGCACAAAAATAGGTCTTAAGGTCCCATAATAAGTGACCTACAGAGAAATTAATGCAAGGGGTGATAAAATAGGTCCAAATTAAGTGTGAAAATGCAAAGTATACTTTTTTATACACTACAATATGTATATATACATGTATGTACATACATGTGGGTGTGTATGTACATATATGTGTATATGTATATATATGTATATATGTGTACATATGCATACATACATACTTGTACATGCATAAATACACATGTACATGTATACATATAAATGTAACATACATACATATGTATGTATACATACATAAACACATGTACACATATATATGCATACACGCATACACATATGCATGTATACATACATACACACATACACATATATGCATACATACATACACACATACACATATATGCATGTACATACTGTAGACACATAAAATATACTGATTGACATTGTGCATCTGATCCTAACTTACTAGCATTGTCTCTTCCTGAATCATCCCTCGGTCTAATCATTTAATCAAATCTCCTTATTTGATTAAATTCATCAATATTCCTATTTTAATTGAATAAATCATTTTATCTAATTAAGTCACTCTCTCTTGTTAATTAAATCAATACATCTGATCTAAATATCCTTATTTAATCAAATAATCAATTTATTTGATTAAATCTCTAAAGTCTATCCATTAAATTAAATAAATTAAAACCTTATTTAATTTAATCTAACACCATCTCTTTTAATTAAATAAATCAAAATATTTATTTAATTAATCTCTTATCATATGCCTCTCTTATTTGATTTAAATAAATCCATAAATTTGAGACAAATAGGTCACATCACCTAACCTTTCTCATTAAATTAATTAACCCTTGATTAATTTAATCTCATCTCATGTCCCATCCTCTAAATAATGCAAGTTGCACATGAAAATAGATTTAATTCATTTATTAAATCTCTATTTTCCTCACAAGGCATCTTTTGGAATATTCTCTCAATTTGAATTCAAAAATTCCAAGTCAACATGTACATCCAACAACGCAATAAATTCATCTTACATGTCCTTCTCCTTGAGCCAAGTGGCATTTATTGCATTTTCCCTTCCCTCTTACTTGTCATTTCAACAAATTTGAAATTCAAAATTATGCATTTATTGGCACAAACCCCAAATCTTCCACATCCTTCATCCATTCATAGATTGACAAGTGGCATCATTCCATTGGATGAATGTTAGTCCCACATTGCTCAAATTTGGACATTCATCCATCTTGGCATTCTATAAATAAAGAGATCATATCCTCAATCCATCATCCACAATTTGAGCAAAGTTACCATGCCCAAATATCCATCAAATTTCATCAATCATTCTTGAATCATAGTTGAGTTTTGCAAAATTTTAGCTTGGAGCACTCTTCAACATCAAGAAAGTGGATTGAAATCATCTTCAACATATCAAGCTTGCATTTTAGGAATTGGGAAATGGCCAATTTTCACATCAAATTGGCACCAATTCCCCCATGGGATCATGATTTTGCACATCTAATTAGGATTCAATCTTTGTTTTATCATTTCCATTGTGTTCTTTAATATTTTCTTCCTAGTTTGAATGTTGTAAATGGATTTCATGGGGAATCCTTGTTTTGGCTTGCAATCTCTTGTCTAACTTTTTTATTCTTATTATTTTGCAGGTACCAAGGTTGGGGTTCACACATTTGGTGCTAGGAGGGGTGCTAGATATCATCATTTCTCATATTTTCCCATAATTTCCACATTTTTCCTCACACAGAAAATTCCAACGCTGGGAGCTCAATGTCGCTATTTTGGCACTGCTAACTTCTTAACGTCACTATACATGGCACCGCTAGAAACTAAAACTGCAATGTTGGACTTGTCCTACCAAAATATTTGAATTTCTAACCCCGTCGCTGGACTTGTTGACTTGCAAGAATTTTCAAAATTTTAAAAAACTACAATGCTGGAAGGAAACTGCGACGCTTGGCAAAAAGTGTGATGCAATTGAGCTCTCTGTTCCGACATAGAGCGACGCTGGAAGACAGTAAAAAGGGAAAATCTAATTTTAACACGTGCTTTTGATTTATCATTAATTTGTCTTCTATTTTTTGTTGTTTAATTTCTGTATTTTCCAAAATCTGACTGGTTTTTCTTCCTTGTAGGTTGGAAATTGAAAACAAAGAAGGGAGAAGCATGAGGAGGATGTTTCATCAAATCAAAGTGTTTTTAAACACTTTAGTGTTTGCTTAACACTTTTTCATGAAATTGTTATCCTTTTATTCTTAGGACACCAATTTTTGTTTGGGATTAGAAAGAATTTTTCAATTTCTTCTTACAAAGGCTAAAACGAATATTAGGATCAAAACTTACTGGATTTTGTTTCTTGGATTAACAAATGAACAAGGTATCTTCCACTTGTGTTTTGGTGCTTAAAAGGAACTCACATTTTGCTTTGTGAATTTAAAAAGAACAAGTGCAACTTTGTTTTTCGTGAAAGCTTACTTAAACTAAAGCCATTGAAAAAGGATGTATGCACTTCTCTCACACATTATAGAGATCTTGAGAATCAAAAGGCCTTTTTCATGATTGTAGGTTAAGACAAAGAAATCACCTCCACAGTTCAATTTGGGTTTAAAATTGAACATGTTGTGCGAGTGTGAGTGGGGGCATTGTTGTGTATATTCTCTCTCCTTGTTGCCAACAAGGATTGATTGAGTTACAAATAGTGTTCTTCATTTGCTTTTGTTTATCCTATAGGGCCTACCTGGGGGAAAAAGTACTCACCCAAGGGAACGACTCAACCGGTAAAACTCTAAAGCCAAGAGTATTTCCAACTGGGATATAAATGTGGATATTGGAATAAATGCCAATATCACATGGTTGATTCCGACAAGATGGATCCAAAAGGGGACTCTTGTCGTATGGGTCAATCTCCACAAATGGAAAGTTCTTATTAAAACCCATGTGCTAGAATTTACCAAAATCCTTTAATCTATTTGTTGGTACAAGAATGGTTGTTCTGAAGCCACCCCACACTTTTACGATCGTTTAGTAGAAATGGAAAACATGCCATGGGAGTTTCATGGGTGTTGATGCTTGGCTGCCCCGTATAAGTGAGTTTTGTGGAGGGGAGCCAGTGGGTTCAAGCATCTAACCATTCACTAATGATAAGCGTAGCTGGACTTGTCCAAGTGGGAATCCAACAAATATTGTCTTACACATCCATAGGATTGTACTTATTCTTGGGTTACAAAATGCATTGCTTGATAAAAAACACCATGGAAACAAACACTTGAACCTCATCCAAATTTCAAACCCTTTTGAAGACAAATACAATTGACTCAATCCATATGTTATTGCTTTCCCTTGGGATTCACTTCCTTAGAGGTTTCTAAACATTGAATTATATCTCGATTTGTCTCCTTAAGTAAACAATAGGAAAACCCTTGCCTTAAGTTCATCAAATTTCTACATAACATATCATGTGGGGTTTGAAGAAATTAAGACATTGGACATCTTAGTTTGAAAAACTAATCAAAGAAAGTGTTTTTGGTAAAATAAAGCCATTAAGAAAAGCTAAGCAAAATGAACTTTCATATGTGTTGAAGACTCACAATCCCAAAGCAAAAATCATTGGTTGAAAATCCAAAAATTTGTGTTCAAATTAAATCATTCTTTGGTCAAAAAGGTCTATAGGAAGCATTTTCATGTTCTTTAATACCTAGGTCTAGGCAAAAAAAGTGTCTTTGTAGGTTCATCTTAGGATCAAAGAAAATCAAAATCTTTTTCATCCATCCTACAAAACAAAATATCATCTCACAATCACCTTTTGGAAAATCTCGAAATCATCCCTAAATGCTAGGCTTTTTGGAAAAATCAAAATCCTTGAGACTAAATCCTTGAGAACATTAACAAAATCACCTTTGGCTAAGTATGTGTAGATGTATCCTTTTGCATATGCTTATCCAAAGTCATCAAAATCATCTTGTTTAGCTTAGTATATGGGGATGAATCCTTCTTCATATGCTTAGTGAAACTATCATCTTGTTTGGATAGGTATGGGTAGATGCATCCTTCTCCCCACACATATTCAAATTATCATTCTTTGAAAAAATCTATCCTTTAGATCATCATCCAACATCTTAAGGTATTTTTGTTCAAAAAATCAAAATCAAAATCAAGGACAAAATCCCAAATCCAAAATCAAATCAAAATCAAAATCTACAAGTCCTAAAATCCTAGTATCTCCTTCAAGATTTACCAAAAGATCATAGCATATGTATCATCCATCCCTAACATCATCATCATATCATCACCTTTGATCCTCAAGACATCCTAAAATTTGTTTACTTTGGACATAAAATAAAGATCAATCCAAAGAATCAAGAGATTCATCTCCCATATTCTCAAAAATTGATCCTTGTTTTATGGTTCTAACTAGATCTCAATACATGAAGAGTATGGAAGCCAACAAGGAAACACCCACTTCAAGCGATCTTAGCCAAACAAACGCAGAAATGAATCCCACTGAATCAAGTAATCCTTTGACCCTCTCATCATCATAAAATACACAAGAAGAAAACCAAGGAGAGGACCTTACCTTTGGAATGTCTCGCAAGGAAATGACTGAAATGCTCCAAAATCCTAACAACCATAGAATCATCAACATCATGAAGAGACTCAACCGTTCGTTATGCATGCTTGAGCTAGCAAAACAAGGGGCCAAGTTACCTTCGAATTTTGATGTGAGTACCATAGTGGAGACATCTTTTCCTCCAATCTCATCCACCATCCCCATTTCATCTACACCCCCATCTCAAAACATCATGCAAAACATTCCACAAATCATGACATCTTTTGCTCCAACCCAACCCAACGTTAACAAGGGAAATGCATTTCTCAATGCTCTTCAAGCACACCCCCTTGTTAATAATCAAAACTTGGATGCAAACACCACCTTGGAACAAAATATACTCATTACACCCCCATCTCACATGAAACATCCGCATCAAATCATTCCACTAGTTTTAAACCATACCATGATGCTGATAAAAAATCTTTTGATCAAATGAATTCATTTAAAATTTATTTCATGGTACCCAAACCCAACGTTAACAAGTGGAAATGCATTTACTGCATATGCTCTTCAAGCACACCCCCTTAGATATAAGTTAATCAAAATCCTTCATGGATGCAAACACATCACCTTGAAGTGCAAATTCCAAAATATACTCCAAAATTCCTATTACTATACAAAAATTGTTCCTCACCCCTCACCTTCCATCATGATCCATCATCATCATTTTTTCACACAACACCTCAAACACCTCTTCTCACAAACTCTCAAGAAGAGGGAGATATGTTCAGACCAGGGAGCATATTCGACACCACGACATTTTCACAACAACTAACACCCCTTACATTTCCACCTCTCCCACCATTGCCATTATCATCCACACCCCTCCTTGGTTTAGGGCTTCCCCCTCTACCAAGTATCAATCAAAACAACATCCCAAATGTCAACCAAAACATTATGTCAAACGCTCAAAACTTATTGCTGACATCACAAAAACAAGCGATAAATGCACAAGCAATTGCAACATCATCAAACACCCCCTGACATCACAAAGCATGGTTTCTGAAGGAACAATCACATCAACAACACCATCCATCATGCACAACACCAACACCACCTTCACAAACACTATTCCAAATCCACCACCACCACCAACTTCCACCACATCAAGCCAATACAACACGACATTGCAAGTTGCTTTCCAAAGAATATACCAACAAGTTTAGAAACAAAAAACCAAACAACTAGTTGCTCAGCAAGTTGCTCAAGCTGCCCAAGCAGCCCAAGCTACCTTACAAGTGCAACAAGCCCAAACTTTATTGCAACATGTTCAACAAAAACAAGCCACCCAAGCTGCGCAAGCCACGCAAGCATTGCAAGCAAAAAAGGCCGCTCAAGCACAACTTTTATTGCAGCAACAAGCAGCACAAGCACAAGCTCAAGTGCAAGCTCAAGTAAAAGCTCAATATCAGGCACAACAAGGTCAATATCAAGCATAACTTCTTGCACAAAGACAAGTAGTGCAATTGTAAGCATATCAGCAAATAATAAAGCAATATCAAGAGCAGCAAGAAGCAACATAATTGGTAGCACAACAACAAGTGTTGTTGGAACAATAGCAAGCACAACAACAAGCGTTGTTGGAACAACAAGTGCAACAACAAGCACAAATCTTAGCGCAACAACAACAAGTTCAACAACAAGCGTTGTTCATACAAAAGCAGGTGGAAGCCTACCTCGCTTGGTAGAACATACATATATCATCAAACAATGCACCAATCAACCCACCCATCCAACCCACAATTGAAACACCCCAAAACACTTTCATCCCACCCCCTGATCCCCAAAAAGATGTGACGACACAACTCAGGTTGCTCTTGCAACAAATGATCGACCTTCAATTAGGGCGAACAACCAAAACACCAAGCAACTTGTGTCCCTATCCATTTGATAGGAGCTTAGTAATGAAACCATTCCCAAGGGATTTGAAATCTCCAAATTTGACAAATATCAAGGGATGGGAAACCCTGAAGATCACATCAGGGAATTCCAAGTTCATTGCATGGAGGTCGCATATGACGATACTTATCTAATGTGGCTATTTCCTAGGAGCTTGGCAGGCTACACTATAGAATGGTTCTCTCACTTACCTCCAGGCATTAGAACATTCCAAGAAATTATGGACGCATTCATTAAAAATTATGCATGCAACATTGCAATGGATTTTAGTCTCGAATAACTCTCAGCTCTAAAACAAAGGGTGAATCATTCGCCTTATTCCTACAATGATGGCGATCTAAGGCCAATCGGAGCAAGTGGACCATGCCAGAAGAACAACAATTTTGCACCATCATAGCCAACCTTGAAGGCTACTTGGCATTTCATCTCAAGGTCAAGGGCATCACCACATATGATCAATTGATCTCCAAGGCACTCAACATCAAAAGAGCCCTTATGACTCAACCCACATAATCAAAATCATACCACGAACAACAAAACAACCACCCACCATCCAATTACAATGACAAACCTCGTACGCGGGAAAGGAACAAAAATGTTACTAATGATGGTGTCATTGATGCCAAGGTGGTCATTAGTTCTCCTCATCAAAATACACACACACTGCAAATCCAAATTCAACACCAAAACCACCATCACATAACACACCAACCCAACAAGAATCCAACCATCAATAATCTCAATCACCAAAGGGGACCACCCCAACACAAAAGCTATCCCAAATGAAAATACACCATTTTGGGGGAGCCACTTGAGAACATAATGAAAAATTTGATCGACAAAAAACTCATCAAGCCTCCTACATTTGAGAATTACCAAGAACCAGATGTCAAACCTCCTTGGTATAATGAGAATCAACTCTATGAATTCCATAAAATCAAAGGCCACACCACAAACAGTTGCATGAGACTCAAAAAAATAATCCAAGATCTCATCGATAAGAAAATCATAAATGTGGAACAACCTACGGGAAATAAAGATCTTAAAATATATACAAATCCGATGTCAAACCATAGTAACAGAGGGAATAAAAATGACAAAGGGAAGGGAAATGTAAATCATGTGTATGAAATAGCCATTGCATCCCTAAATGAAGATTGCATGGTCATCACCATCAAGGGTGCCCATGCCAAAGATTGTGGCATCACCACAAGAGGTGGAAAAGTAACCATCATAGGATCATCCCAACCAAACAGAGTCCCTGCATCTAGATCTGTTCCAAATGGATATAATGTCCTAGATCAACTTAAGAGAACGCAAGCACACATCTCCATCATGCAGTTGTTAAAAATATCATCAGCTCATAAGAAGATCCTTGAGGAACCACTAGCCTCATCCACTATTCCCGTGGATCTCGATGCAGAGAAATTCCAAGCTATGATTGGAAATATCATTACACCTAATCTTCTTACATTTTTTGACCAAGATTTCCCTGCCCAACCATCTCACAACCATGCACTTCACTTGGAAGCCATAGTAAATAAGAGGAAAGTCAAAAGGGTCTTGGTGGATGGAGGTGTGGGCTTGAACATATGTTCCTTAAGCCTCATCAAGCAGTTAAAAATATCAGAAGATTCCATCGACAAAGGAAAGGGCATCACGATAATAGCATATGATGACCAAGAAAGAGTCTCTTAGGGCACAATCAAACTTCCTATTCAAGTAAGGCCCACCATCATGGAAACCACTTGTCAAGTCTTGGACCTTGACTTGTTGTATAATATCCTCTTAGGACATCCATGGATCCATGCGATGAAGGCGGTAGCTTCAACTTTCCACCAATGTGTGAAATTTACACATAACAGACAAGAAGTTACCATCCATGGAGATCCTGAGCCTTTCTCATATTGCAAAAATCTTGAAGCAAAATATTACAAAATCCCCCAAGTACCAAAAAATGATGAGGACCCATCCACACCATACATCGACCCCACCACTCTCGCGTCCACTTCTATAATAGAGACACCCACCACTCCCACCATTCCCACCATTTCTAACATCAACCTTATCATCCAGGAGGATAGTTGTGGATGCTACAAGCTCCCTAACAATTCTTTTTTGATAGGAGAGTTACCACAATCTCCTAGATCATGGGGACGTCCACAAGAAAACCAAGCTTCAACATCATAAATGTCTCCTAAAGACTATCCCAAATTCACAAGCTAGGGAGACCTTGGCCAGGAGGTTATTGAGGAAGATCCATCACATATGCTTTATTAAGATGAAAGACCAACACCTGCATTACCAATGGATGAGAGAAGCAAGGGCCTACAAATGATGCTCACAATGGGCTACAACATAAATCAAAGGCTAGGACAAAATGACAATGGGATCATAATACCTATTATGCCAGAGAAGCGACCAATAAAAAATCTTGGCCTTGGATGTACCCTTCCAAGTATAACCATACATGGTTGAAGTCCTCCATTTAGAGCGGTTAATAAGCCTCGTCAGCTAATAATCGCAGAACTACGATTACTAGTATCCATAGGTTGTGTTCAAGATAACTATACCTTTGATATAACCGATGTCTGTAGTAGAAGGGATGATGAGGATACCATGACCAATCTACCTACGCTATTTGAGGATACCACTCTTTGCATGATTAGTACCCTATCCTTTGAAACAGACCATCAAAATCATGAGATTTGCTTAGTTTACCCCAACTGATCGACTACGACCAATGAGGACCACTAGTTCTTGATACATTCGAAAATGATGAGGCACTCTTAGAATTCATGGGATTGAGGGATAACATTCCAGATGGGGATCATAAAGCAGGGTTTATAATGGAATTGGAAACACATGCCTATTATAGGGAAACGATTGAATCCTTCAGTCACAAAAGTAGAAACTAAGAATCATATCCAAGTCCTTGAGTGAAAACCACACTGTGGCACTCTCTAACAAGAAAAATGTAAAAAGAAAGGACATATCCAATGGTGAAAACCTCTTTGAGGTGCCCGAGGATGAAGGATTCAATCTTCCTTTAAGAGCTATACATCAGGAAAAGTTAGTAGTCCTAGTAGAAAAATGTAATCCTATCAACCTAGGAACAAAGGAGATCCCGCGAGATCCCGCATATCACATTCTACGCAGAATCACTAACTCCTAGCAGCATTACTAACAGAAAGAAAAAATAAACTTCGCATGGAATTATGCTGACATACCAGGGCTTGATCTAGATACTGTGGTTCACCACTTAGCAGTGTATCCAGAAGCAAAGCCTGTCAAACAAAAGCTTCGAAAATGCACCCTTAGATCACTCTATTAGTCAATATGGAGCTAAAAAAGCTACTAGATGCAGGATTCATACAACCAATAGATTATCCAGAATGGGTGTCTAATTTGGTACCTATTTCAAAGCCTAACAGAGCCATTAGAATCTGCACAGACTTCCAAGATTTGAACAAAGCATGTCCAAAGGATGATTTCTTGCTTCCCAACATTGACATGATAGTAGACATGATAGTAGGACATGAGATGCTATCACTAAAGGATAGATTTTCTGGATACAATCAGATCATGATAGCAAAAGAAGATCAACATAAGATGGCTTTCACTTGTCCATGGGGGACCTACTATTGGAACATGATGCCATTCGGCCTAAAGAATGCAGGAGCAACATATCAAAGGGCCATGACATGATTCATAAAATAGTTGAAGACTATGTTGACGACATTATAGCTAAGTCAAGAAAGAGAAAAGATCACATAGCAACCCTAAGTGCTATCTTTGACAGACTGGAGGAATACAAAGTCAGACTAAATCCCAAGAAGTGTGTCTTCAGCATACAATCAGGTAAATTTCTAGGATACATAGTGTCCATGAGGGGTATCAAGGTGGATCCATCAAAAGTAAAAGAAATCCTCGAGATGGAAGCACCAAAAACATTAAAACAATTGAGAGGCCTCCAATGCAAACTCCAATCCATCAGAAGATTCATAGCACAACTAGCAGACAAGCAGAACCCATATTCTCACCTACTCCACAAGGGAGTAGCGTACAAATGGGATACAAAATGTGAAGAGGCATTCAAAAAAATCAAAGAATACCTATTGACACCACCAGTCATAATGCTACCCATCCCAAGAAAGCCATTGATCTCATATGTGTCAGCAACAACAGTAGCCCTTGGAGCTCTCCTAGCTCAGCAGGATGAAAATAGAACAGAAAGGGCCATCTATTACATCAGTAGGAAAATGGTTGGTCATGAGCTAAACTATTCATTCATCAAGAAAGCATACCTCACAGTAGTGTTTTCATCACAAAAATTCAGACATTACATGTTGGCACACAAGATAAAGCTCATCGCCAAAATTGACCCCCTCAAATATTTACTATCAAAGGAAATGCTCACAGGAAGAATGACCAAATGGGTGATGATATTGTTAGAGTACGACATTGAGTATGTTGAGTGGAAAGCAATCAAGGGTCAAGTTATTGTAGATCAATTAGCAGAGGCACCAATCTATTCAGAGAGCCCTCTTGTCTCAGAATTTCCTAATGAATCCATTTTTAATCTCAATATAGCTGACCATTTGAAACTATACTTTGATGGTTCATACACACAACATGGATCAGGAGCTGGTGTCTTCTTCATCACCCCACAAGGGGATTGCATACCAAGATCATACAAAATGGCATTTCCTTGCACCAACAACATCGCAGAATATGAGGCTTTGACTATAGGTCTCAAGATAGCAGTGCAATGGAACATCATGGCTCTCAAAGTGTATGGAGACTCTCAGTTGATCATAAATCAGGTCAATAATGAATATCACACCAAGGATGACAAGCTCACTCCATATAAGAAATTGGTGGAGACTCTCAAAGAATCTTTCATTGAAATAACATTTGAGAAAATTCCTAGAACTAACAACAGAGCAACAGATACCATGGCAACAATTGGATCCCTATTAGACATCCCTCATAACATTCCAAAATATGAATTCTTGATTGAGCAACTTCTCGTGCTTGTATTCAAGGTACCAGAATTAGAATTCATATGCAAAATCGTTGGTCCTGGTGATCCTTGGTATCATGAAATCTACACATATCTTCGTATAGGAGTCATACCCACTGACCTACCATCGAACCTAAAATGAACCTTTGTTAAAAAGACATCTAGATTTGTCATCCTAGGTGATGCCCTATACCGTATAAGCATAGAAGGTACATTACTGCATTGTTTAAACGCTGAGGAGGCATTAACTACTCTAACCAAAGTTCACAATGGTATCTGTGGTTCACACTCGAGTGAAATGACCATGGCTAAAAAAGTGCTGAGGATGGGGTATTATTGGCCCACAATGGAACAAGAAGCACATGATCATGCTAGAAAATGTCTACAATTTCAGCAGCATGGGGACCTCATCCATGCTCTAGCTCAAAAACTTCATCCCATTGTCACACCATGGCCCTTTTCGCAGTGGGGTCTCGCTCTCATTGGAAAGATAACTTTGACTTCATCTAATGGACAAAAATTCATCATAACTACAACTAAATACTTTACTAAGTGGGTGGAGACCATACCCATGACATACATAACTAGGAAGCATATTTCAAAGTTTATCTTGAACTAACTCATCTGTCATTACGGTGTCCCACAAGCAATTATCTCAGATAATGGGACATCATTCAAAACTCAAGAGGTTTATGATTTATGCAAAAAATTCAAAAATCCAACATCGCTTCTCCACCTCATACTATCCCCAAGGCAATGGCCAAGCAAAAGCTACAAACAAAACCATTCTAAAAATCCTCAAGAAAACAGTCAATGACGTAGATCATGACTGGCATCTGCAGCTTAATCCTGCCCTCTAGGCTTATCAAACCAGCATTTGCACACCCACTGGTGCCACCCCTTTCTCCCTAGTCTACAGATCAGAAGCGGTACTCCCCATTGAGATCGAGCTCCCATCCCTTAGGATATCACTGCAAAACCACATCATAGATGAAGAATACAGAGTGTCAAGACTAAATGAGCTAAAGCTACTAGATGAAAAATGTATAGATTATTTAAATCATCTGCAAGTCTATTAGAATAGACTCAAATAGAGCTACAATAAGAAAATTAGAAGCAAGACTTTCCAAGTCAGAGAACTAGTCTTAAAAGAAAATTAGAAGAATGTCCCAAACCCAAGTAGCAAAGGAAAATTTGAACCCAACTGGCTGGGACCATTCATTATCACAGCAAGTTACAAATCAGGGGCATATCAATTATCAACACCTAAAGGGGAACCTCTATAGAGCCCATGAACAACTCTCATCTCAAAAAGTTTTATGCCTAAATCTCTCAAGGTATAGAACTAGAAAAATCCAAAAAATCAGAAAATGTCCTAAAAAATGGTTACTTTGGTGAAAACCGGCAAACAGGTGTCTTGGTGACAAAAAAAAAAGAAGCAAAAAATCCAAAAAAAAATCAAAAAAAGGATAAAAAATAGTAAAGAGAAAAAAATCATCTTATAGTGAAAACCACTTCGATGGCACTTTGGATAAGTACCTTGGTGAAAACCTGGCAAATAGGCACCTTGCATAAATAAGTACTTTCCATCCACCAAGATCTTTATGGCTTGTTCGGCATCAACTCTCCATTTCACTTCCATCATCCATCACATTAAGGTCTCCATCCATCACTCATCCACTCGCATCCACACCATAGCTTGGTCGTGTTTTCGTACCATGATCCCTCCTAGTACTACTCGGCCCATCCTCAAGGTCAGCTTGCCCTGCCTTTATCAGAGTAGTCTATTGCATCATGTTGGGGGCATGTTCTCATCAGATCAGATTCATGTATGATATTAACGTCCTCATATCAAAAAATCCAAAAACATCAGAAAATCAGAAAATCCAAAAAACATTCAAAACATATCAAAATCCAAAAACATGTAAAAATGTCTTCCAAAAAAAAAAAGGGTCATATTGTCAAAATACGTCGTCTTTGAGCATGAACATAGGCAAGGTTGATCTTTGATCATCCCCCGAGACACTTAGGTTAGTCCTTTAGGAGTTCGTCATAATAAGTTGACATCTCATCACATATATCATCATCTGTAAATCGGTCAAGTTGTCAATCGAACTACGTGGTCTCTGCGTGTATAACATAGGCAAGGCTCATCTGTTGATCAGCCCTCAAGACCCCTAGGATAGGTCCTTAGGTTAGTCTCTTGGTCAAAATCTCAGAAAATCCCAAAAACATTGGAAAATCAAAAATCAAAACATTTGAAAAATCCAAAAATACCAAAAACAACCTCAAAAACATTGAAAAAATGTCAAAAACATCCAAATATTTCAAAAAATCCATCCACCTCATCTCGCTTGCACCCGCAATAGCACCACTCATAATAAACTGATCGTCATTATCAACCTTTGGTGAAACAGTTAGAAACAAGTCTAGTAGATTAAAAGTAGAACTCCAAATGTCAAGTCTTAAGTTTAAGTCAGTGCGTAAGCAAGTTGGTCATCTCTGTGTATTGGTAACTCATCATCCAATCAGTCCCATATCAATCATCCCTTAGAACACTTTGGATAAATGAAATCACATGCCGCCATCCACTAATATGTCCTAGGATGTATCCTTCCTACAATGGGCATTATCTTTTGGCAATAAGTTTCAGTTATCATCCTTAGAAAATACATCCTCTTTCCATTAGCAGTATTGAAGAGCATTAGTTTGGTTTTTTACTTGGTCTTTATCTTTTGATTTATCTTATTTGCACTCATTCCAAGGACGTGTCTATGATATCCCAAAATAGAGGATTTAGAGAAATAGGAATGGGGCAATGATCATTATCTTTTGTTTGCTATGCTTGTTGGATGTTCTTGTAATATAACCTCGGCGAATACTTGCTTTGTTAGGTATGTATGGAAGAGATCTAGGGAAACTTGTTGACTATTACATAGATAGGTTTACCTTTCTGTGTTTTGGCCTGAGGTGCCTGAAACTTCTGAAGTACATCCTAGCAAGGCTTCCATATGTTAGGTGTGAACAAGAATGCTCCTATCTGCTTGTCAAGTCAAAGTCCATCTCACTAGGTACGATGCCATCCTAGTTTTCTATACCTTGATGCATTGTACCACATGTGTTATCAAACATAAGAAAATTTGGCCCTTTGAAAATCCCAATTCATCGGCAAGTAATCATCATCATCATCATCATTTGCATTTGCATCATCTTGTGTCTTGTTGAAATGACTTCTTCTTTTCTTACTAACCACACTAACAAGGTACTATGATAGTTGATCATTATCACCATCATCGTCATCGATCTTGCATCCAAAAATCATTAACATATTGCATAAACATATCATATAGGAAACATACACATTTCATTTTAATCATCATATAAATAGGTTATCATAAACATTCTTCATAGATAGGTGCATCCATGTCATTGCAATTCACCCATTACATTGCATCACATGGCATTATATCAATCATTGCATAAACACTCATTTGCATTTCACAACCATTTCATATTACCATCTATCATATAAATCATCGCATAGCATCTATAGAAGCATTTCATAATCTTTTTTCACATAATCATAAACAATAGGTATATAAGCATTTAATTCATTGGGCATACATACTTGCATAACATCACGACATCATTACATCACTTTACATTAACATAACATCACATCCTCATATCACTTTGCATCACATACATTACATCATCATTTATTACGTCTAGGATAATAACATTTGTTATTCTAAGCATCTCATAAAACCATTTCATTATACATTAACAACATTTGTATCATATCACGACCATCGCATTCATATTTTATCACCCATATCATCTCATAAATAGCATCATAAATCATTTATTGCATAAATCATTCCACCTAAGCATAAACATGCAAAATTCATTATAAGCAAAGCATATATACATCCATAAACAAATATAGGTCACATATCATTTCATATGAACATCATAGATCATATTAAAATCCACATCACATATCGATCATCTCATTTGCATTATCATAAATAGATCATCATATAGATAACATCATTGCACATCATATCATAGGTTAGCATAATATAGATTTGTTAGTCATAATCATAATGTATGCATCATCAGAAATAAATGCATCCATAAAGACATCATTGCAAAGCATATAGAAATAAACCATCCATGCATAAAAGAGAGCACGATACATCACATCAAAATCATCATCGACTCATATATATATATCATCAATGTCACTGTCATAATACAAAAAATAAATCGGATCACTGTACATATATGTCAATCAGTACAAAAGGCTCATCAGGCTATCAAAAATGAGCCCATAAGGTGCAAAAAGATATCATAACATCTCAATCAAGCTTGATCCCTGTGGATGCTACCCTCGTCCCTGTCACCATGACCCTCTGCTGGTCTATGGCTAGCCTGCTTTGGATACTCTGGGACCCACTCTGCTTTGGGTATAGCCTCATGATAAGACCGCTGATAATACTCTGCCTCTCAGATAGCATCCCTATAGGACCAAATTGACACTATACCTTGGGAGGAGGAGGCTATCATGCTCTCTATCTATTGCCTCCAGCCTAGCTCAATGGGTGCTTGTAGCTCTGGAGCCTGTCTCTACTGCACATCTTGATCTCTCTCTACTCTAAGCTGCTCTCTCTTAGCCCTCACCTAATCTCTCTTAGCGGTCATGGTCTAAACCTGGGCCTGTAACTGCACAATCAGCACATCTTGAGCATCTTCCTGTCCCTGTGGCTGCACATGTGGTTGCACCCGAGGCTGATCTTCATCTCGTGGTGGCTCTTGCATGTGTACATCTCCATGACCTAATGAGACAGGGGGCACAATTGGTGGAACCTGTCAAATCTCAAACCTCTATCCTTGTCGTCATCCTTGTCCTCCTCTGCCTCTAACTCTGCGTAGATCTGGGTCATCACCTGCAATAGTCAACCGAAGTGGAGGTCAGAAAAAGTCCCTGTAGGCCTGAGTGGTGCTAGGATCTGCTAAACCCTGATCATAGGCCCATGGTTGGGCTACCAAGTGCCTAAAACTATCAACTGCCTTTGAGGAAGGAATGTAGTATCCCCATGATACCTGTGTCATGCTGAGAGCAAAGATGGCTACGTAGCCATCATCAGGCCAATCCTGTGGCTCTCTGAACTGATGTTGCACACGCTCGGGCAGGTACCTCTCGATCATGGTATGCTCTTGCCCTTGCATATACCAGTCCTGGTGACAATAAAATAGCTGATCAGCATTGTCGGCCCATCTAGGATGACCAAGGTATGGTCGCCAAGTAAAAACCAACATCTCATCTAAAATCCACCTCCAGTAGGGGAACCCGTGCTCACCAGTGTGTGTAAAGGACACATCACCTCTATATCATGCCACAAGGGCATCATATGCCCCCATCAGAACTGGAACAACATGTGGACATAGCATAGAAATGTGCTCCCATGCCCAGACATGAAGTAAAGTCACCCTAGCCCCCAACGCTCTACTGTCCATGTAGACATACTCATGGAGGTCCCTGTAAAGTGAAGCTAGAAGAACATGCCCCCATGTGAAATGAACCAGCCTATCTCAGACCATCTGCTCCTAGCAATACCCCCAGCCAGGACTGAAGTATCACCCTCGTCTGTCTAGGGCAACAAGACCTGAGATGATAGCTGCAACCACCCAGTGGTAGGGAGGTGCTATGATCCTGTATCGCTCTAGCTCTATCTATCCCTCATAGAAAATGATGTCCTGTGTGGTGAGGACTCTGTAGTAGGCCTTGTAACCCTCATCCATATCAAAAATCTCCCATCAGCCATGAATTAGGAATTGAAGAATATGCCAAACGTCCTCCAGAGTGACGGTAGCCTCGCCAGTGGGGAGATGAAACGACGACATCTCATTGTGCCACCTCTCAGCCAACACTGACAACATCCCTAGGTGAGTGCACACGAGCGCTGCGTATGCAATGTGCCACAAACCCACAACTCTGAGTCGATCTTGGTCCTTGTCACTCAGGTCTCGCAAGACACTAGCCAAATCTTGTAATTGGTGCTCACAAGAATAGAGCTCCCTCGCCGCATCCTACATCAAGGAAGATCAATATGTTAAAATTTTTGAAAATTTTCTAGTCGAATGCTCTAAAAACTTCCCCAACAGCATAGTTTGTGATGGCGTCACAGTTTAATTTTACTCAAACTCCAACACGAGAACCCAAAAAGAGAAAAAATGCACCATTGCAGTGCACTTTCCCTTTCCACATCACAGTTTGGGTGAATTCAACGACACCACATCGCATTTTATCAAACCATCCCGCCAACCCCAAGCTCAGCGTTGTAGTTTGTAAACTCTAAACCGCACCACTGTGGCACAAAACAACACCGTGCAGCATAGTTTGAATTCTGAGCAGCGCTATATAGGATTGTTGCAGTGAGCTACTCCTTTGAAGCATTAATTAAAGCATTAAATGAAAAGACATAGCTCAAATAGCGACCACATATTGATGCCCTGATGCCAAGTGGTTGTTGGTATGTCCGAACTCGATCAATGATGTGTAGGGGAAGTTGTCATTGCACCATAACACCAGAGAGTCAGAGCTCAAATCTCAAGATTTCTAGTGAAGGTGTGTGAAAATGACTTGAAAATGACCCCTTGGGCCCCATTTGAGCATGAAAATTAGGGTTTTTTAACCCTAAATGGCTATCCTGCTAGGATTTTGGACCCGCGATCTTGGTTTTTTTCTAATTGAGGATTTTTTCTCATTGTTTTATTGCATTTAGAAATGTTTTTAGCCTCCTGGAGCCCTTTCTGACCTATTGGGTACTTTGTCATCTCTTGTCACGAGATCACCCAAAAATATAAAACTTTCATCTGATCTCTTGAGGGGGCATTATATTGGCATATTTTGTCCTGCCAAGAAGCAGTGGGGCAAGTTTTTAAAATATCAAAAAAATTTGGCTTTGATCGAGATCATTATTCTTTGAACCAACGCAATGAGTGCATTGCTTCAAAGAAGGGAAAAATGTAGACACGTAAAATATACTGATTGACATTGTGCATCTGATCCTGACTTACTAACATCGTCTCTTCCTAAATCATCCCTTGGTCTAATTATTTAATCAAATCTCTTTATCTGATTAAATTCATCAATATTCCTCTCTTAATTGAATAAATCATTTTATTTAATTAAGTCACTCTTTCTTGTTAATTAAATCAATCCATCTAATATAATTATCCCTACTTAATCAAATAATCAATTTATTTGATTAAATCTCTAAAGTTTATCCATTAAATTAAATAAATCAAAACCTTATTTGATTTGATCTAACACCATCTCTTTTAATTAAATAAATCAAAATATTTATTTAATTAATCTCTTATCATATGCCTCTCTTATTTTATTTAAATAAATCCATAAATTTGAGTCAAATAGGTCACATCACCTAACTTTTCTCATTAAATTAATTAACCCTTGATTAATTTAATCTCATCTTATGTCCCATTCTCTAGATAATGCAAGTTGCACATGAAAATAGATTTAATTCATTTATTAAATCTCTATTTTCCTCACAAGGCATCTTTTGGAATATTCTCTCAATTTGAATTCAAAAATTCCAAGTCAACATGTACATCCAACAAGGCAATAAATTCACATCCTTCAAGGCAAATCTTACATGTCATTTCTTCAAAATTATGCATTTATTGGTGCACATCCTTCATCCATTCATAGATTGACAAGTGGCATCATGCCATTGGATGAATGTTAGTCCCACATTGTTCAAATTTGGACATTCATCTATCTTGGCCCTTCCCTCTTACATGTCATTTCAACAAATTTGAAATTCAAAATTATGCATTTATTGGCACAAACCCCAAATCTTGCACATCCTTCATCCATTCATAGATTGACAAGTGGCATCATGCCATTGGATGAATGTTAGTCCCACATTGTTCAAATTTGGACATTCATCTATCTTGGCATTCTATAAATAAAGAGATCATATCCTCAATCCATCATCCACAATTTGAGAAAAGTTACCATGCCCAAATATCCATCAAATTTCATCAATCATTCTTGAATCATAGTTGAGTTTTGCATATTTTAGGTTGGAGCACTTTTCAACATCAAGAAAGTGGATCAATCATCTTCAACATATCAAGCTTGCATCTTAGGAATTGGGAAAGGGCTATTTTTCACATCAAATTGGCACCAATTCCCCCATGGGAACATGAGTTTGCACATCTAATTAGGATTCAACCTTTGTTTTATCATTTCCATTGTGTTCTTTAATATTTTCTTCCTAGTTTGAATGTTGTAAATGGATTTCATGGGGAATCTTTGTTTTGGCTTGCAATCTCTTGTCTAACTTGTTTATTCTTGTTGTTTTGCAGGTACCAATGTTGGGGTTCACACACATACATGTATATATGCATACATAAATACACACATACACATATATGTACACATACACACATGTACGTGCATATATGCACATACATACATACACACATACACATATATGTACATAGATGTACATAGACATATGTATACATACATGTACACATGCATTTACATATATGTACACATAGATGTATACACTTGTAGATATGTATGTTTACACACATGTACATGTATGTACACACGTACACACATGTACATGTACATATATGTACATGTATGTACACACATACAAATATGTAAGATTAAAATTATGACCTTATTTATTTAGAGAACTAGGTTAGTTGAAGGTTACAATTTATTTAGGGTTTAATTACTTGGTTGAACAGTCACTAGAGATCAATTAGGGTCGAGTAAGAATGAAAAAAAGGTTAGAGTTAATTTTAGGGTTAAGGTTAAAATTCAAATAGGGTTAGATGAATGGTACAAGGGGTAGATTTTAGGGTTTACTAGAATATTCCAATCTAGAACAATTTGTAATGACTAAAGATGACCTTAGTAGATGATGTTAATCTAGAAGAATGTGTAATAACTAATCTAGAAGAATTTGTAATGACTAAAGATGAGTTTTAGCAGATGATGTTAATCTAGATAGAATTTGTAATAACTAATCTAGAAGAATTTGTAATGACTAAATATGAGTGTTTTGGAGTAGATATAAAACAACAACCAATCATATGATGCCACATCAGCGCTCAACTACCCATGCTGTGAATGCACAAGTATTGGTCTCACATTTTTTTGTGGCCTTTTTGGACACCTTGATAAAAAGCATGTTGATGTGGCATCATATTTGATGATGTGGCCCTGAAATGAAAGTTATAAGCAGGGGACTTGCCAAGTAAGCTACTATAAAAAATTCGAACTGATTTTGAAACTTCCATGTAGGATTTTGAGAAGCGTGAAATTAGGGTACACAATTATTAGGTCCTCTCCTCTAGTGTAAAGATAGTCAAATCTTTTCGAAAGATCAATATAGGGGATTGTGAAAAGTGATTTTGACACTTAGTATATTGTGCCAAATGAATGTATATTCTTGAGAGGCAAAATTTAAGAGAAGATAGGATTCTTTTGATAAAGGATGAATTGGGCATGACAATGTTAATATTGAGGGGCAAATTTCAGTTTTTAAATGTTGTAGTGAAATGCTTGACATATGGAGAAGACAAACATGCATTTTGAAAGCATGAGTTAGCAAGAAAAAATATCAAGCATTAGGATTCTTTTCACAATCACATACATTAACTTTAAAAGTGATAGGCTCCTTTTCCTAAACAAAATTATAGTCCATTGTCAATAACCATAATGCACATGAGTTCTCAGGTATTGAGGGTAGGTACAGTAGGGTTGCAATTCTTGCTCATGGCCTAAATGTGTGACAAACACATCATTATCATGAATTCATAACTTTTTTTAACTTCTTGTCTTGTCATTATCATATGAATGTGATAATAAGGTCTTCAAGTAATAGTCCCAGGAGGATAATGAACAATTTTGTGCAAATAATGCATTCAAAATCCTACTATGCTTCACTTACATGTATGATGTTGTTGAACCCTTTAGTAGCTACCTTAGATCATGGAAAGTTACAGTAACTAACTTGGAACACATCTAGAATTTTTTTTCCACATTTATTTAATCCAAATCCATTGTCCACTAGTAGCATTATGACATTATCTTGAAGTATTGGTTGCAATAGTGAACATAAGATCTTAGGAGTAAGAGTATATGAAATAATTGTGCACTCTAAAATATCATTTAAGGATTTATTATATTTTTTTGAGGAACATACTAAATACCAGAGGTGTATTTTGGTGGGGGTACTATGAGATAACTAATGTCTATCATACATCATGTTTGTATGAATAGAGGCACATAATGAGCTAGTTGTATAAATAAGACATGAAAAGTGTGAATAAAACTAGGCTTGGTATTATATGTTTAAAGTATGGAGAATTATAAGTCATTTGGAATGTATGTAGAGTATCACACATTTGAAACATGCCATGAGATGCAACTTCACCTAATGATGTGTCACCTATAGCAATATAAGGTGTAAGTATATCATGTGCATCCTTCACAATAAATGTAGCATGGAGTGGATTATTTGAAGGAAACATTCTTAGAGTTAGAATAAAATCAAAATCAAACACACTACTACTAGTCTCCATGGAGGAAGTATGTAGCATATGATAATCCAAAAAGAGTGAAGTAAGAGTATTTGATAGATAAGGGAAAGTGATGAGTTCACATCCTTAAATGAAGAAAAGAACAAATGTGATACAATTTTTTCATATATAATGTGATATGACTTCTTTCATATGATAAAATGTCATGTGTATTAAAATAGAATGATCATATGTAATAAAATGTATAAACATGTCAATATCAATGATGAAAGAATGAATTAAATCTAATGATATAGGGCTATGAAATTCTATGATGTACAAACAAAGCTCTATTCAAGTGTAAATAGAGTAGGGTTCACAAGACTATACAATGAAAGTGTAAAACCCTAACAAGAGTAATCAAATGATATGGAAACGAGTTACATTTTTTTCTAGATTAAGTTATCAATCCTAAATTGGATCTAAAACAAGTGTAAAGTATAAACCCTTAAGCAACCACAAGGGCGGATAGGGGAGATGAAAGATAGAATAGGTAAATAAGAAAATAGGAAAGTAGGCCAAACCCTAAAAGAAAGATAGATCGATGGAGAACAAGGAGTAAAAGGAAGCTCAAATTTGAAAGTAAGATGTATAACTAGAAAATAACAATATTTATAAAACTTAGTATAATGGAAACATTCTTGAATGAAGACAAAATAATGTAGGAACAATTGAGTTCACAAAACATGTATAGGGTGAAATTAAACATTCCTTAGTGTTAAAAAATGCTTGTATATTTCTAATTAATGAAATTTAGGCATAATGATATCAAGGAGGGTACAATGGTTTAAGATGCAATTAAGAGGATAATGAACACTGTTACAAATAATGCATTTAAAACCCTAGTATGTTTCACTTGTATATTTCTAATTAATGAAATTTAGTCATAATGATATCAAGGAGGGTAGAGTGATTTAAGATACAAGTAAAGGTTTGAGGTTGCTAAAGAGTCTTGAATGCTAGTAATAGTCCCAAACTTAAGACTAGTCACCACTTATAGTCAAAAGAAAATATGAAGGCAGTGAGCATTTTTTGAAGAGTGGCAGATGAGAGGTAGAAAGGAGAAAACCCATAAGGTTTCATGTAAGTTAAATGTTTGATGGTGAGAAAGTCACACTGGCCAAGAAACCCATCATTCATGAGTAGAGATGCAACATATGTGAATGGTGAGATTTCAGTATGGTCTTATGCTTGAGGGAAAAGGTGTTCATTACATGAAAAAGTTGTAACAATGCTTAGCCTTGAATGCCAGTGAAGGAGATAAGGTAGTGCAACAGTCAATATAGAATTTCATGTGGTGAATCTCTTTGGTATCAAAACCCTACTATCAATAGGCCAAGATATATGCTCAAATAAGATGAAGATCACTCTAGTTAAAGAAAGCAAGGTTTCATGTCTCAATGTTTAATCAAATGCACTTTGTCATTCTTCAAGGAGGCAATAGGTTTGCTTGATGAAATTTTTTATCAGTAGCCCATTGAGATGAAGTTGTCTTTGGGCTCATGGAGGTGCAAATGATTGATGAAATAGTTACCCAAATACAAAATGGATACAATATTTTTACTTAAATATTCTCATAAGTAAATAAATAATTATGCATGTTTCTGATCTTAAAATATATGAATATGTATGTATGCATGTTTTTTCATTTTAGAGTTCTGGATCTAGGGGTTTTATAGGCACACAATAGTGGTCATATTGGTTAATTTCAAGTTTTCATATGGGTTTTTTTTATCTACATGTATATGTATATAAAACCCAAATTTCTATTTCTATAAACCCAATTCAAACCCAAAATTTCTATTTCTATAAACCCAAAACTGAAATCCCAAAATTTAAAACCCCAAATTTCCATTTCTATAAATTGAAAACAAAAAAACCCCAAATTTCTAGTCACCATTAAAGGGTTTTTTTCATAGTTTAACACATTTAAAATATTGAAGCCAAAAAACATTCCATTGTAACTTCATGGCAAGGGTTTTAATCACCTACGTCATTCACCCACTCCACCAAGAAACAAAATTAACACAACCATTGCCATCTATTATTCCACAAAACAAATCACACAAAACTACTATTCGTTTCTTTCAAGGAAATCACAAAAACCCATATCGCCATAGTATTTAGCCAATTAAACACCAGCGACACCTCCTTCGAGTTAAAAAAATTAACCCACACACAAACATCAACGCATTACCCACCAACAACAGAGGTCAAAAACTCATAGAAGAGAAGGAGAAATGAATTGAGAATTTGGGTATAGCTGTCATTTATCGAATCTTCTTGATCTCCTCTTTGGCCGATGACCTCTCGAATAGGAATAGTTTCGCTCAAGCATGCAAAATAGTTAGGCCCTATTTTCTTTTATTTTATTATGCACATTTTCGGTCAATATCTTTTCAACCGAGTGGGTTTTGACTGGAACCATTTCAGTCAGAAAGATACCACCACGTCAGCACCATCTCACTGTCGAGTGGCTTCGGCCAAAAGCCACTTGGTCGAAAAGGTACTGGTCAAAAATAGTTCACTGGGAACTATTAATTTGGTTGAAAGTGTGACAGACTATTGTTCTTTTACCGTATGCATCTATATCATCTTATAAGAAAAAATTGACTAGACTACATAATCAATCAAAATATTAATTGATCATTGTAGCCTTTTAAAATTAGTAGCACATTAGTCCATCGTTTAACTTAGCACAGCAATGACCTAGAAATATTAAACAACAAAAATATGTTTTTTGTATCATTTCAAGAGAGGAGATGCCTTACATCACCTCTTGATTTTGGCATGTCCATTTTCACTAGAATATATTGATGCAAGAGGGGATCCCATCTTGACGATATAATCATTTCACCAATGAGTGAAAGGAAAAAGGCATGTCACTTTTTTATATTCAGAAAATTCCCAACATTGGTCTAAGATTTTAACTTGAATCACTTGAAAGTGGTTTATATGTTTTTTTCATTTGATTATAAAACAAATGATATTCAAGTTATTTAGTTTTGCTTATGAGTATAATTAGAAATATATATTTTTTAAAATATATGTAGATTTTTTTAATAAAACTATGATATAATCTAGATCTATTGATAAAACATTAAGAATGAGGGTAGTGGGACATCTAGTATTTTAATAGTAAAATTATTTTTCTATTTTCTTCATTTAGATAAATATATGTATAAAAGCTAAGAGAAGAAGCCTAGATTCACACAAAATCATGATATTTATCTCTATGTATGTATATCAAAATACTACCTAAGAATAAATACAAAAATAAATTAAAAAACACATAAATATACAAATTTCACTATTACAATTTCATTCACATCCAAAAATATAATAATTATCCTATTTATACTAATAAAAAATTATGTCAAATAGTTTAAATAACCTACACATTATTTTACATAAAAAAATATTCAGTTTATATTTATTCCTTTAAGAAGTGGGAAAGCACTCTTTCTTCTTTAATATCAAAGCGCCATGATTCCTTTGAAATTAAAATACCATCACATGGGTACAAGATTATATCGTTTTATATTTTTTACATGTGAAAAATTACAATTTCATTCAGATTTAAAAATATAATAATTATCTTATTTTTATTAATAAAAAATAATTCGAATTGTTTAAAATAACCTACACATTATTCTACATAAGAAATATTCAGTATGCATTTATTCCCTTGCCAAGTGGGAAACCATGCTTTCTTCTTTAATATCAAAGCATGGTGATTCTTTTTAAATCAAAATTTCCATCATATAAAAATGATAGTACAATAATATATCATTTTAGGACTTTTTACAAGTGAAAAATTACAAGTTCATTCCTATTCAAAAATACAATAATTATCTTATTTTTACTAATATAAAATTACTTGAAATAGTTTTAAATAATCTACACATTATTTACATAAGAAATATTTTACTTGCATTTATTCCCTTATAAAATGGAAAACCACTCTTTATTCTTTAATATCAAAGTATCATGATTCTTTTTAAATTGAAATCAATTACCTTAAATATTTTAATGAACTATAATCTTAATCATAATTTAATTAAAAAATTATAGTATTATAATTGTAAATTAATCTATATAATTATAATTATGATCAACTTAATTCTAAACCTAATTCTTAATTATTAATATTTTCAAATTATATTATTTTGATTATATTTATGTAATATTAATTATAACACTCACCTTAATAAAATAATTTTTATTAGTATTATTATTGCACACCCTACAATTATATTAAATCAACTTAACTAAAACACTTAAGGTATATCATAAATTTTATCTCTATGAAAATTTTCTAATATATTATGCAAATTTATGTATGAAAGCAAACAAATATTTTAACTAGTACATCATTTTCATTAGTTGAATGAAGTTCGCCTACAAACCTTCCTTAACCTTGCTTAATTGATTTTCTTTGGAATAATTTGAGGTTCACTTTTCAAGAGATGAGGGAAAAAAATTCAAAAAGTAAAAAAGTAAAAAGTCGAACATTTTACTTAAAAAAATTAAATATAATGAAATTAACATTGCTTGGAAAATATCTTTAAAAAATTAGTGCAATCATTGATCTTTTTTATATAATATTTTCTTTCTTATTGTGGATGCCAAATATGCATATGCTTAAACCTTGACATAATATCATCATGCTAGTCATTTGAAACACATTATATTAAACATCCCTATGGAATACTTAACCATGCTAAAATATGCAAAACTAAATAGAACAAAAATAGCTAATTGCAAGCATATAAAAACATGATCAAAACTTTCTCATATTGGATTGGTGCTTCTATGGAAAGAAGCCCTTTCCCAATCCTTTGCTAAGCTCCATGATATGTTGATGATATGTTGATGATCAAGATGATGAATTGTGGAGTGGACCAAATTAACTCTCCATTGAAGAGAGTAACTTTGCATGAGGATTGTGGATGATTTGTTGAAGAATGAAGCTTCTATTTATTGACTCTCAAGTTGAAAGAGTGTTCAAAAGAGAGCAATGTGGGATATAGATTTAGCCAATGAGATGGAGCCACTTGTCACCTTGTGAGTGGATGGAGGATGTGCAATTTTTGGTCAATGTGCCAATAAATGGGATTGGTTGGCCTTTTCAAATTCAAATTTGGTTTGTTGGAGGGAGAAAAAGAGACTTTAATGCCAAGTGGGGGACATGTAAGAGGGAAGTTATTGCCATGTTGGAAGGGACAAGTCAACTTGCCTTCAAATTCAAACTTGAGGAATATTCTCAAAAGATTCTTTGTTGAGGGAAAATGAAGAATTTAATAAATCAATAAATTGATTTATTTGTGCATTTGGTAAAAGCTAGAGGATGTGATGGGTGATTAGATTAGGTTAATCAAGATTGGATTAACTTAGATGATGATAGATGTTTTTGACCCATTTGACTTAAATACTCTGATTTATTTAAATCAAAAGGGATGGAAGGTGATTTCAGACTTGATTAATTAAACATTTGATTTATTTAATCAAAGAGGATGTGGTTAGGATTAAATTAAATAAAGCTAATCTATTCAATTTAAATGGATGACCTTAGGAGATTAATCAATTAAAACTGGTTTATTTAATTGATGGGCGAATATGAATTAATTAAATGTATGAGGTCAATTTCATGTGTCTACATTTTTTCCCCCTTTGAAGCAATCTACTTGTTGCATTGGTTCAAAGAATAAACTTGCTGCGATCAAAATTCAAAAAAAAAATGATTTTTTCAAATGCCCCAGCGAAAAGAAGTACACTAGTACATTGCCCCCTCGAGAGATTGAGCGAAAAGATTAGATTTGAGGGTTGATCTCATGACCAATAGATTCAAGATGGACGTCTAGATGGTTATGATGATGATGCAAATAAGATGGTTGAGATGGACGATGTGATATGCTATGATTATGAGATTTATGTATGCTAACGATTTGTGGATGCAGGATGGATGGAAGATGGATGCATTGGTGATGTTATGTTAGCGTGGAGAGAAGAAATAAGAAATAATATGATGACAAGAGGATCCAACAAGTTCATGATCTGACAAGACTCTATTAGAGATGATGATGATGATGATAGATGATGTTTTGCTTATCAAGGATTGGGATTTTAAAAGGGCTACTTACCTTATGTTTGATAACACCCATAGATACGATGTATCAAGGTATAAAGAACTAGGATGGCATTGTACCTAGTGTGATGGACTTTGACTCAACAAACAGATAGGAGTATGCTTGTTCACACTTGACATACAAAAATCTTGCTAGGACGTACCTAACAAAGCAAGTATTCGCCAAGTTATATTATAACAATGTCCAACAAGAACAGTAGACAAAAGGATAATGATCGTTTCCCCATTCCTATCTCTCTAAATCCTTCCTTTGGATATCATCGAGAGGTCCTTGGAATGAGCACAATAAGATAAATCAAAATAAAAGATCAAGTACGCAAACAAGCCAATGTTCTTCATACCTCTAGCCAAAGGGATTTGTTTTGTTTTTAGGATAAGAACTAAAACTATTGCCATAAGATAATGCCCATTGTAGGAAGGATGCATCCTAGGACATATTAGTGGATGGCAGAAAGTTGATAGGTTTGTTCGAAAGGCTATTGATATAAAGTTGATTGACATGTTTGGGAATGATCAAGAGTTTGATTTTGTGTTTAAAGGTTTGTTGTTTTGATTTTGATTTTACGTTTGAAGTTTTCTTTTTTCCAACTATTGTGGTTGTTTCTATTTATATAGCCAAAGGATGAAGGTGATGATCAATTTGTTATGGATGATTGATTATTGTGGGTGCAAGTGAAATGGGATGGATGGATTTTTTCAAATATTTGGATGTTTTTGACATTTTTGAAATGTTTTGAGGCTGTTTTGATTTTTCAAATTTTTGATTTTTTTTCAAATGTTTTTGGATTTTGATGTCTCGGGGGCTAATTAAAGATTATCCTTGCCTACATTTAAGCTCAAAGACGACGTAGTTCGGATGATATTTTTTTTATGTTTGTATGACTTTTTGAGTGTTTTTGAATTTTTTTGATATGTTTTGGATGTTTTTGGAGTTTTGGATATTTTGGATTTTTCACACAATTTTGACGATTTGGGATTTTATT
This sequence comes from Sequoia sempervirens, assembly GCA_007258455.2. Classification (NCBI taxonomy): domain Eukaryota; kingdom Viridiplantae; phylum Streptophyta; class Pinopsida; order Cupressales; family Cupressaceae; genus Sequoia; species Sequoia sempervirens. The sequence goes on from VDFB02000008.1 coordinate 341,797,601, forward strand.
GGAAACCAAGCTAGGGTTGATTGATTCAATTGATGAATTGACTATGATAACAATGTTGAGGATACACAACAATGCAAGGATAGTGTTAAGCAACACAAGGATTGGGATGGATATTGATTGGATTTGATTGATCAAGACTGATGATGATAACATTGTTGAGGATGCACAACAATGCAAGGATAGTGTTAATGAACACAAGGATATCCTGAGATGATGATTTTTTGATTGGATTTGACCAATTAGGGTTTTGAAGCTTGGTTTGAAAAAAAAGATGTTTTGGATGATTTGATGTGACGTTGATGTGTAAATTAGATTCGACTGACAGTGATTGTTTGCATTGATGTTCGATGAAAGATGAAGTTTGATAAGGAACATTTTCTCATCAAAATATTCCATGGGCTAGTGATTTGGAATTTTGCTCACAAGTGGCTTGACCAATTTGATTCTACATTTTCCAATGTTCGGATAACCACATAAGTTAGAGGATATAGATCAAGATTTATTCTTGAAGCAAGATCTAAATATCTGACCCCAGTGTCTAGTAATGTACGAAATGCCATGGATGGATGCTCGAATAGGTGTATGGATGGATGGATACGGTAAGCACGCAAAGGATGCCAAGGATTATCTTGCGATAAGATAAGGTGTTCAGATAAAGAATTCTCATTTGGATAGTGTCTCATGGCTTAGATAACATTAGATAGGATAGGATCAATAAAAATGACCCATGTCAAGATGTTTATCGTAAGAAAGTGTAAAGTGTGCCCCAAACTTTCATCAAGATCAAGATAATTTGGACTATGGATGCAGATGGATAAAGATGGATTGGATAAATGGTTCATGGATGAATGGATTTATTATGGATAAGATGGATTAAATGTTGGATTTATTATGGATGGTATAAGATGCTTTCACCTAAATTGGCGCACGTAGATGCTCGATTCTACACATGATGCTTGTTTGCCAGGATTTCATCATGGTACCTATCCAAAGTGCCACCCATGTTGTTTTCACTAGAGAATTATTTTTCTCTTTACTATTTTCAATCCTTTCTCTAATTCTTTTGGTTTTTCATATTTTTTTGGATTTTTTGGTTTTTTGAAAGATTTTAAGCTCATGTCAAACTTCCTTGGGGTGTTGATGTAGACGCTTCTATCATATTATGCCATCGATATCCTTCCTGAAGAAGTTGCTTTGCTAAGATACTTGCACTTGAATACAACTTTTGAAATTTCTAATCTACTTTGTCGATACCGGAGTTAACTTTGTCTTTGTGTGCACATCGTGATAGAGTGCCTTCTGAATCCTTATGATTAAGGGTTGTTGCCAATACATGGTCAATATGAGAATTGGATATCATGTGTGGAGGCAAGGATGGAGTGTGTTTAGGGATAAGAGATGGATTGGTTGACAGTTTGGAACATTTGACTCTCCAAACTTGCAAAGATGAGCAATGATGGGTGGATACGAAAGTGTGCATGGAATTAGGACCAACTACTTGATATACTTTGTACGTCGCTTGAGAAGCATACTTTTTCTTTTGTGGACATCTTTGATGAATACTTTTCCCTTTCTTATTTTTCCCCATAGTAACTTTTCTTTGACTGATGGAGTTTGATAGGGATAATCTTTCTTTGTATTCTTTGGTATCCACTTGTATTTGATTTTTTTGATATGCTTCTTAGCTTATCTTTCTTTAATAGCGTTCTTCATGCTTTGATTCAAATCTTTCTTTTGATGTTGGTCCCAATTTATGGATGGGATGATGGGTGGATGAAGATTTGTGACGTGGACAGTTGTAGTATTGGCATTGATTTCATCATAACGATTCTTCATGCTTCCTATGTTGACATTTGCTTGAGATGAAGTTGCCCCCAGTATTGTGGAAGTAGTACCTTCATGCTTTGATTTCGCCTCTTCTGAGAGCTCTTGTTTAGAATGCATTCTCTAGTAAATGACCACCATAGGTGACGTTGTTTCAATTTGTTGCTCCACTAAGTCTGAATTATATTATTTTGTCTAACTTGTTTCCTTGAGTGGATAATGTTGGGTATCTGCATACCTAATGTCCTCAGTCTGAATTTGTGATATATCTGATCCTGATGTTGACAACTCAATTTTATTGTAGGAATCAATAATCTTCTCTTTTTGTGTCATGATGTCAGGAGTAAAGGAGTCTTGTTCTGAATGAAGATCATCTACGTTTCCAACGATTGAAAGCATCCCGTGGGTATATGGAGGATTATGTGCTTTGTGGATGTGATCATCAGTTGTGACATCTTGATAGATAGGAGAGTGTCCATTAGATCATTATAGTAGCTTGAAGATACAAATTCTCGATCTTAAATGATTTTGAATTTTCTTTTGACATGCTTTGGATCAAGTTCTTGACATGGTTCAGTTTTAAAGGGTGGATTGCTTATAAAGGGTTCTTGGATGTCATCATTAGGCATGGGGAGCGGCTCAATATCCTCTTGATCTTTGACTGGACTTGGATCAAATGATGAGTTGAAAATTCCTTCAATATCTACAACCATGAGGTTGAAGGATGTCGATATGTCTTAGAAAGGACCATCGCTAGACTTTGGTGAAAGACGTTGATCATGCTTTGGCATAAATTCTTGAGATATGTCCCTCTAACTTATCAGTTGATGTAGAGACATTTTCAACATGATCATTGGTTGATGCCTCATTGGATGAGGTGAAAACATCTTTATTGATGGATAGATCTTGATCACTGCTCCCAAGAGTTATCATTTTTTGTGTTTGTGCTTATGCTTGTTGTGTAGCTTGAGAGGCTTGTCACACTTGTTGAGCTTGTGTTGCTTGTTTTGTGGCTAGATATTACTGGATGTCCTTTTGCTAGGCCTAGTGAGTTTATAGCACAATGTTATATTGTCTTGCTATGTTCGGTTTTGGTGGTAGTGGTGGCAGATTTAGAATTGTGTTGGATATAGTGACGCGTGGTTGAGATACACTTGGAGCGATCATGGTAGTGAGTGGTTGATATGTGATGGGTGTGAGAGTGGTGTTTGGAATTATTGAAGTGATAGTTCCTTGGGAGATGATGTTTTGACTTTCTGGGATTGACATTGTTGTTTGATTGGATACCATCTGTTGTTGCGATACCAATGGTATATTTGGAGGATTTGATGTAATGATTTGATTTGTGCTTGATGGATTGCCTTGGATCGATTGATTTTGGACAATGCTATGATTTGGGATGATGTTTAGATTTGGCACGTTAGGTTGAAATTGAATATTGTTGATTTTGGGAATCATATTACCTTGATTTAGGTAACTTTGATTTTGCATGGTGTTACATTGACTTGGATTAATACATGGAGTCATTAACATCTTGTTTGAACTTTGAACAAAATTTGTGTGATTTGAAAACGTATGCATTCCAAAGTCTACCAAATGTGGATTTAAAATGTTCATGTTTGGTAAACTTGTACTTGACATGTATGGATTTGGTGGAATGTTGTTGTTTGCTTGAAGATTCATGCATTGATTGTTTGTTTGATGGATTTTTATGTTTGGACTTGGATTTAAATCTATCATTAGGAAAGGTGTTCCAAAATTTTGACTGGGAATACTCACATTGTTGTACCATCGAGGTTTGTAGGAGATAATGATCCCATGTATGGATTGTATAGATGTGAGTGTTGATAATCAATTGGCATTGTAAGGATTTGAAAGTTTAGTTGATTTGGATTACTCATGATGTATGGAGGAAGTTTATATTCCATATTCCTCTTGTGTTGAGGTCTAGTTTGGATCGTAAAATAAGGATCAATTTTCAAGAATGTGGGGGGTGAACCTCTAATTCTTTGGGTTGATCCAAACTCTAGGTACAAAAAAGAAATTCTAAGTTTTTAAGGATCAAAAGGATGGTGATGAGATATGAAAGATGGATGATTGGTGAATGATTGGAACTCTTAGGAAACCTTGAAGAGGATACTAAACTTTAGGACTTGGATTGATGTTTTGATTTGATTTGGATAGTGAACCCATAAACCCTAAGAGGTTGGATTTTGTCCTAGAGTAAATTTGTCCACAAGATGCTAAGTGTAAGAAGAAGGATTCATCTAAACACACCTAACCAAATAAGATGACTTTTGATTTTGGATTTTGGATAGTGAACTCATAAACCACCAAATGTTGGATGTTATCAAGGGATAGACTCATTCACAAAGATCGATAATTTGACTAAATATGTGGAGAAGGATTCATCTACACACTTATAAATTTAAAAAAAAAAACATTATATATGTTGCATATTATGCAGTGTATATTATTATAATACCATGTTAAAATTAAGATATTAAACATATGAATTTAATAAATTAATATAATATATAATCAAATATAATAGATTTAAAACTAGCTATATTATATTATAAAACCACATTATTATCTTATATCATTATTAATAATACTTTATTATTACATTGTTCTACTCCTAGCAGAGGATGGAAAAAAACCTTTGTCAAGTTTTTAGAGCTGCATTTAAAGTGACATGCAAGTGGCTGTCAAAAAGGAAGTGAAGGAATTGCTAGCGGTGAAGATGGAAGCGGAGAATGTAACCGACGCACAAAAAAGAGCCCTCAAGTTTTCAAGTGAATCATTTTATTGTAGCATTACTGGGGTAGTAAGTGTATTGTCGTTACAACTCACCCAACCAATGGCCATATTTATACCTGCATTGTTGGGGCAGTAAGTGTACTACCATTACAACTCACAAGTGTTGTCATGGTTGCTATTGCAGATGAGATAGCACCTTGTACAAAAAGAAAAGGGTCAAGCTTTCCAAGGATTCCATCTGTTGCAGTAGCAATTGTGCTAGGGAATTAGGATTCCACTCTCTAAGGCCTTATTATCTAGCTTTACTCTTGCCAATTGTTTTTGTTTGAAAAATTGTAAAGATTTTATCAAATGCAATTTGTGCATCATCAGCTACCACCACATTATTTATCTGCACCAACACATTTGTTCATGTCTGCAATCATTGTATTCACATTTCTTGAGGTATCAATTATATAGATTTGAAAACAATGTCTATGCTTCCATCTTTTTTATGCATGCCAATGAAATCTTTTGCTATTAATGGTTGTCCATACCTCGTTCCAAGTTTTGATTATACCACAAGCAGGGAAGATGTTGGGCAGTTGCAAAATGACATTTACCCTATAAATTCACATTTGTTTGAATGTTTTAAAAGCTTTTTCACAAATTCATTTATGGATATCATGGGTGATTGTTCGTTGAGATCTTAAATCGTTAAACCTAGTTTTCTGGGTTGGTCACTTCATTGGTTGATTCCCAAAATGATTATTTAAAATTTCATTGAATCTCATATGCATGGCATGGGTGGTTCTTGTCAAATATTGCACTTTATTATGTTGATCTATTGAGTCATAAAAGATAAGATTTTTCTTCGGCAATGGTAAGTGCTACAAATTTGGAGGGTCTTCATTTTTTACCTTTATACACAGTGAATGTCAATGAATTGTGTCTAATTTTATTTTAACAGTCTTAGCTTTACATGACATTTTGTATTTTCTTTGCATTTTGTAGTCTCACTCCAAGATACATGATTCAAATTGTTTGCATGAATTAGTGGAATACTAGAAAACATATTTGCAACAAGATAATATTAATTATATCTAAGTTAGTTTAATTTTTTTTGCCATGTGACTTGTGTGCTCTTAATTAATATCACGAAATGACTTCTGTGAGTAGTCCCGTAGTTATTTATTCTAAATGAAATTTTATTTTGTTTGTGTTGGTAATGTTTATAAAGCAAGGAGAGACTTGGAACACACGCCATTTTAAGTATTTGTTTGTTGTGAGGAGAAATGGTGAATATGATCTACTGCTTTGAACTTTCCAAATCTTGGAATTTGTAATGCAAGTGTAATGCCTTGTAAATCCACCTAATAAAAAATGCTCATTTTTGGTTGGGAGTCAAGACTATAATAGTAATTAGTTAGAACATGATAATTTTAGATGAAATGTTATCTGTAATTAGTTACAACAAGGTAATTCTCTACTTTCAGATTATTTGTTTAGAATTATATATATATATATATATATATATATATATATGTTTGTATAATTTTATTTTATTCTTCTTTTTGTGATATAACTTTTAAATTCAATAGAAAATTATTCTATTGTTTTAAAATAACATTTTTAATTATATATATATAGTAAAAAATGATGAAGTGAAAATGAAGTTAAATGATTTAATTTAAATAATTGATGATGTAGAATTAAATAGTAGAGTAAATTGTAGATAAAATTAATTATTTATTTTAAATGAGATGAATTTTAAGTGTCTACAAAATGAAAAAGATTAGAGCTTATCTTGAAATTAGATATATTTCTATTGTGACTAATATAATGCTTTATATCTAAACCTAATGGCATCCAAAATCTTAACCCTAATTCTAATAATTTTGTCTTTGTGGTCATGATGTGCATATATTATTCATAATATATATAAAATAAGCCTTGAGATATCATTTTCAAGGTGTCTATTTTTAATCAATTACTAATATATATATTCTAGTCTCTATATGCAGTTTTGAATTTTGAAATGTTTGAACATGATTGCATCAACCCCTCTATCTAGCTTTTAAAAAATAAAAAATAATTGCTTACTTTATATGGCACCGAGCTCTCTGTTTTTGTTGCACACAACATCATACCCAACACCTTTCTCTTTTTTTCCTCTCATTGTTGTGTATTATTTTTTGGTTTTGCTCCTCCAACTACAACTTTTGGACTCCTCTGCCCCCACATTCCACACTCAATGCTTTTGTTTTTTTTTTAAATCTTCCAAAATCCAATTAGACCTTGAGCTTAAATCCATCTCTCCATTAAATTTAAAATTTAGATGGAGTAATAATTCTATTTAGTCTTTTACATAAAATTATATTTATTTCTCTATTCAATTTAAATTTCTTTAGACAGAGATAATAATTGTATTTAGTCTTCACATAAATAAGTACATTTCATTTTTGTGGCAATGATTTATAACTATAACTATTATTTATTTATTCATTTGTTTTATCAACATTGTTGTTAAAACTTACCAAACACAACTAATTAAAACATAACTATTTTAAATATTTTATAACTTTTTGGTAGGAACTTTGCTTGCAGCTCTTGTTATTTATTATTTTTACTTTAAATTTGATTATTTCCTTAGATGACTACAAAGATGTAAAAATTAAAAATAAAGAAAAGTAAGTAGATATCAAATTTTAAAACTAGCTTAAAGATATAAAAATTAAAAATAAAGGAAAGTGTAAGGTAACATAAAACATTAGAGATTTACATAAGAATAAATAATATTAAGAAAGATGTATCTTTCTCCATTAGCAATTAGAGTTGACTCTTTAGAAGAGATGTCAATATAGGGGTCATTAAGTTACTTTCAAAGGAGAATATTTTTCTTTATTAAAAAATGGAGTCCATTTTAATTTTATTTTTCCAATTTAATATTATTAAATAAACTAAAATGGTAAAATCTAGAAAATAGACAATATGAAATAAAAAAATTGTGTTAACCTTGTCCCTAACTTTGACAAAACTAATTAACTTAAATTTTCTAAAAAATGAAAGTTGAGAGTTCACTATTTAAAAACCCTATTATTATGCTTTGCCTATTAGAACGACTATTACTATGCATTTCCTATAAATTTCTTAATAGTATTATTTTAAAAAAAATTGTGATAAAATATATTTAAAAGCAACCACACTATCTACATGAAAATGATTTTTTTTGTGATATTTGAGACTTTGATATTGACTATATCCCCTTTAAGATTTTAGAGTTTAATAAGATAATTAGTGGGTTACTTGTTTTAAACTTCATTTGGTGTTAGTATTATAAATACCTTTATAAAAGGTAAAAGGGTATGGGTATTTTTTTACATTATTATTAAAAAGATAATGAATTGGTGTATCATAAGGTTACCTCATAGAAGCATCTCTTAGATGGTTTTTTTATTTACCTTATTGTAAGTGGAAATAACATTTCCATAGGATTCATCTTATAAGATAGTCAAAGGAAATGCATACAACTAGGCATGAATCAACTTAGATTGATTAAATTTTTAAAAAATATTAAATGCAACTAGGCATGAATCAACTTAGATTTATTAATTTTTTTAAAAATATTAAATGATAAATCTAAGAAAGTAAATGTGAGGGATAGGACACTTTACTATAGAAAAAAGATAAAGGATAATTCATTTATGGTGTTGAATTGGATGTGTCTAGTTATTGAATCTAGTTCCTCTCCATCTATACTTTTCCTTGAAATCAAAATAACTAATAAATTTTCTTGGGGTGAAATTTGGTAATCTAGATCTTTTCTATTGGCACAAGTTTTTCTTGTGAGCTATGGATCTAATTTGGTGAAATTGACTAATTTTGTTTTTGACTTGCTTGAAATCTTGCTTCTCTTTGATTATTAAGGGTATCTGGTGTTTAAAAAATATCTTGGATAAGTTTTTAGATCACAAGGGTCTTGTTCATGTAGGATGACCCACTTGAAAGGTTAACTTTATAGTCATTAAATTGATAGATGATAACACTCATTAGTCATGCAGATCCTTTAGAATGATGTGATGTGGAATTATATTCTTTTAAATGTTTCAATTACATTTTTCTTAATATTATATTTCTCTTAAATTTAAATGATACATGAATTCACATTAAGTTATTTTGAATACAAGAAAATAGCAATAAATCACACAAAACTTGCATGGAGTCAACTCATGACACTAATAAAATGGGCAAGAGAGAAAATTTTCAATTTTAGGGGTAAATTTGTGGATGAAAGAGAAATATGAAAAATATGATACTCACTCTAAAATTCAAAAATTAAATTCACTTTGTCTTCAATTCTCATTTAATTTTGGGTCTATTTTGAGGGAATGTCTTAGTGCAATTAAATAGTGACATGTGAGATACTCTTACCATAAATTTGACTTGTTCTCTAAAACCTATTTTAACTCATTTAATCTTTTCCTCCATACATTTGCACAAATTTTATTTACCCTACCCTATATACACCTATTTCCACACATATTCCTCATTATTACCCATTATTCCAAAACATGCATCCTCTACTTTAATCCACTATTTCTATTACCTAGGTCAATTATGCAATGCATGAGAGTGATCTTGCATGGTATGGATCCTATCAAAAATTCAAAAATTGTTAACTCACATCTTTTTGTACTAACTGTTGAGAGTTGACTAGGTACATGTTTGTGTTACAATTTATTATATATTGATATTTAAAGACATAATTGTTTTCCAATGTTTAAAATGATAATAAAACTAGTATTTCCAAGGGGTTTCCTAGTACAACTTTTCCCTAATGGTTTGGTAGTATCATAAAGTTTTTTTTAAAAATTGTTAGTCCTTAATGATTAATGCAAAGTAGACAATCTACAAATGAGAGAGAAAAAGTGTGAAATCAATAGGATCAAATTTTCATGTTGCAAACTAGATCTATATGTCATGGAATTGATCTAAAACTGTGGAGTTGACCCATAATGATCTCCAAGTATGTATAGAATGTCATACAATGAACACATCTAGATTGTCTATATTTTGTACCAAGATGATAGTGTTCATGCCACATTAGATTATATTCATTTAAATTAAATCAAGATAATTTATGTTGATTTATTTGTATTTCATGTTGTTAGCCTAGATGAATCTCAGGGAAATGTTATTTTTCCTTTACAAAACTATAATAAATTTTTTTAACTTATTTAATTCTCAAGTGTCGTATGTTAGGTTACACTTTTTAATTTTTCCTAAATTTAGATTAGTATTTAACCTTACAATATATAATTATATATCTATTGTTATTTCATTTCACAATCCATGCTTCAATTCTAAATGCAATTTAAATTATTAACTCATTTAAGTAGCTTGACACAATATATCTCTTGTTTTTTTTTTTTTTAATTTTTACTTAAAATATTATATAATTTTATAAATTCTTAAAGTAGTTTTATGTATCTATACATACAACTACTTTAAAAAAAATTTAAAAAATCATTTTTTTAACAATTTCAATTGTTATATTTTTTCTTTTTCTTTTTTTTTCATAAAATCATATAATCTATTTTTCTTTTTCTTTTTTTGTTTGGTTGATTATTTGATTGCTAAATAATAAACAACATTTATATGTCTTTCTAGGAGTTTAACAAATTTTCAAATATAATTATATTTAATTTTTATGTTTCTATATTGACATTTAAAGAATTATAGACTAGTTTTTAAATTTGATATCTACTTAGCTTTTTTATTTTTTATTTGATTAAATATTTTTACAATCATTTAAGAAAATAGTCAATTTTAAAATAAAAACAAAAAATGAAGTTATTTTATAATTTTATATATTTTTAACTATATATGTGAATTGTACCATAATTATTTTTTACCTTCACTTAATATCCTTATTTAATCATTCGTTAAATTTAATTATTTTATTTATTTTAATTTGACAAATCAATAAATACATTATTATTTAATTATAATTTTCAAGAATTGATGAAAATTTAAATTTAACACTTTGATTGATTATTAAAAGAACTACTATTATATTATTCTCCACTTTAATATATATATTTTTTTTATATAGTCATTTTTATTTTAATACCTTAAAATTTTGAAAAGTTTTTCAAAAATAAATAATGCTAGGTGTAAAGATTTGAAGCAAGTCAAAAACAAAATTAGTGAAATTCACCAAATTAGATCCATAGCTTACAAGACAAACTTGTGCCAATAGAAAATATCTAGATTACCAAATTTCACCCCAACAAAATTCATTACAAGGAAAAGTATAGATGGAGAGGTACTAGATTCAATAACTAGTTATTTTATTTACATTGTTATTTTTTTATTTATATAAGAAAGAATTATTTTATTTTTACATGTTTTATTAATTTTATTGTGAATTATAGTCGTAATTAATTTTTTACCTTCACTTAATATCTTTATTTGATATTTTTCAAATATAATTATTTCATTTACTTCACATTGACAAATCAATAAATACATTATTATTTATTTAATTATATAATTTTTAAATCTGATTAACATTTAAACTTAACACTTGTATTGATAGTAGTATATTATTTTCCACTTTAATATTATATTATTTTTTATATATTAATTTCCTTTTTAAGATCTTATAATCTTGAGCTGCTTTTTGAAAATAGATAATGCCAGCAGCGTACCTTGACAAGCTGCCAAGCTCCCAATTCACCTGCACAACATTTTTGTAAACAGTGGAAATGGCAACGGAAAAAGAATCAACCAAGGTATGCGCACAACAAATGCTAATTGCAAAGGTTAATGTTGGATGAGTTAAAGTGGGACCCACAACCACCTAAGGCATTAGTGTGTGATGATTAAGCCAGGCCTTCCCTTACATATGACAAAACATAATTTATTATTTTACAATCAACGTTCCATACTACCATTTTTCGAAAGCGATGAAAAAATGATTTGTTTTACCTTAATCAAATTTAAAAAATAAAATTATTTGTTTTGTCGAAACCCAAAAGTTCGCTTTCAATAAACTAGCACTTGTACGCAACACATATAATTCCAGTTGAGAACATATTTTTCTTAATATTCTTGAGTTGAAAGTTGTAGTTTAAACTTCAAACACTACGCTTACGCATTAGTGCAATGTCTTATACACATATGCTTTCAATCTCTGGTTGAGCACAAATCATCTCAATTTGAACATAATAACATGAGTCAATGAAGATTAGTTGAATTTCATGAGGGGGTTGAAAATTTTTGCTTGCATTGAGGGGCAGCTGTTGGTCTGCATATCTTATTTTAAAAGCTTGAGGTTGAATAATCTATAGATATTATTGTATTTGAATCTTTCATCTCTAGCCTAGCTCTAATGTTGACTATGCCTTTCTAGTCTAGATTAGATACTCAAATTTGTTGTGAGTCTTTATTGTGTGGTATAAAAATTTCTAATAAACATCCATAAAGTAACCAAAGGATAACCAACATAACCATATGTTGTGAACATTTGAAGCGAGTGAAGAACATAAAAGATAATTTCATAGAATGGAGAGATATGTGAAATTTGAAATAATCCTCTCCTATTGGCAATCACACATTAAAAATCTTTGGAAGATTTTTGTAAGACCCCGCCTTGTATGCACTTAATACAACCCTAATTTGTTATATTCTTTTCTTGAATTGATGATTAGATATATTATGGATGATAAATAAGGTGATCTTTTGGTGATATTCTTGCATTTAATTTTGACATTTTGTTTATTGTCGGTACAATGAAGGTGGAATGCACTCGTATACTGTGAAGAACAAATTGAAATTTTAAATGGGTTATTTTAGAGGTAAAGTATAAAATATTTAGTTAGTAGATTTATGTGATATCAAATTGTTACTTATGATTGTGTTGGAATTGTGCAGAGAGGTAACAATGTTAGCATGGGAATGGTAAACCATTGAGAGAAAATGAAAAAGACATCTTCTGCAGTTATGAATTTGACCCCCTCCTTTTAGAACTTAGGAAGAAATAAAGTTATTATGTTGAGATGGTGAGGTTTGATATTAAAGGGATAATTTATTTTGGGGTTGTGACGACATTTATTTATGTGTCATTGAGATGTAAGTTGGGGATAAGGTTAGAAATCATTATCCAAATTTGAATTTCGGATGGGTCCTTAAATGGGTCTTTAAAGAGGATTGTTGGTCAATTTCCTTAGTTGAAATGCAAAAATAAACCCCCTAGGGTCTATATCATAGTAGTAGGGGTCAAATAGGCATATAATAATGCCCCAAGGACATGATTTGACCCTTGAAAAGTCTTCATAATGGGGAGTGACGAGATTTGAGGAGATGATGGGATGGAAGGATGGAAGGGTTGTCCAAGTGCATGTTCCTCTTTAATAAGGAATAGACACTCATTAATGGAGGTAGGTGCACTTCACACCTCCCCACCAAAAGTTTGCAAGTTGAAACTCCTATATACTCTAGAGAGGAAGGAGTGGGGTGTTACCCACTCCTCCCTCTGGAGAAATTTAGTTAAGATGGTAGAAAGAATGAGAAGAGGGGAGGATTCATGTTGACGAGAGAGAGAGAGATCGAGATGGCTTGTTGGAGGAAGAAGGATAAAAGAGTTAAAATCCAGCACCTAACGCAAAGAGATAAGTTTTGTTATTTCCATCTTCCCTTGTTTAGTTGTTGCAAGAGAGTGATATTTTTGTGTTGATTTTTGTTAAGTATGGTGAGTGAGGAGTCTATATGTATATAATAAGAATGTTGTGCCAGTTTCATTCCTTTAGTAAAATTTGAGAAGACCCCATTCATCATCTTGGGGTCGAAATATCTCTTGCTCGAGGGTATGGCTAGAGCCTATGGGGCTCCATGATGCCATTATGGTAGGGTGGAGAGCAAGCCCTTGATTATTAGTGAGTTATTCACTTATTTCTAATGTCATTTGAAATTTGTAAACTAGTTTTTATATGAAAGAAAATATGAAATAGGTTTTTATAAAAAAAAAAGAAGGAAATAATTCTTGCATGGAGCTACAATTTTGTATGAAAAGTTCAAAAAAATGTTCTTTTTGTGTAGTACAAAAAAAAGATTAACAAAATGGGATTACTAGAAAGATTTCAATGGGTAGAGCCTCCAATGAAAGAAAAGATTGATATCTTGTAATGAAGGAAAATAAATAAATAAGATTCAAAGCAATTCTAAATTGTAACATGTTCTCAAGAACATGGAGAAATATGTAAATGAAAACTAAACCCTCTAAGAAGGATTTAAATTTGTGTATAAATGCTTAGGTCAAATGTATGTTGTCTTTGCTTGGCAAAAAGAAGCGCAATATAATTCTATACCACAAATATTTCATTCCTCCATTATCCTAATATATGTATATAAAATAAATAAGGAGAATTTTATGCAATATATGTAAGATGATAAAGATCTACTCTTATGAGAAATACAACTATTCATATTTTGTATACCTGCAAAGCAAATCACATTAGAAGACTGAAATTTTAGGATATTATGAATCTGGTATGTAACTGCACTTACAAATATCTTTAAGGTTATGAATTTTAACTCAATAACCGCGGCCTCCCCACTCAAGGGGGCGAGAGGCCATACTATTTCTTTATATACAAGCCTATTTTAATTTAATTATTTGAAAGTTGAAACATGGAATAACAGTTTAGGAAACAAAGTAGATTAATATTGCAGTACGCATGGATTCGTGGCTATTTTTAGCCTTTTTTGTGCTCGTCGTTCTACCTCTGGTAGTGCCCTGTGTCTCTCTGGAAACAAAGGAAAAAGAACTTAAATAAAACTCCTGCCTGATAATCATTGTTGCCACCACTGGTGTTTAGGGTTGTGGCTTGTGCTCTCATTAGAGAGAGACCCATCATGATGTTGCCCGGGCGGACTCCCTAATAGTAGCAAAGGGTGCCAGGTAAAGTTGGCACCTTGCGAACGGTGCCAAGTATGTCTCCCGCCACTACCAGCACCATGAACACCATGTTTGTCTTGCGCACTCTACCTTCTCAATCTCCCACTACTTATGTTCATATGTCTGAAATAGAAGTGAAATACAGTGATAGCTATTTCTTTACTGTTTAGTATGGCAATAATTTTAGTCGCTGGGAGGGGTTATGTCCTAATATGAATTTAGTAACTTTGTAGTCAACCTATTAGCGTCAGGTGTTGTCAGTGGAATTTAATACACCATCTCAAATCAGCATGGGTGCCAAAGCCTATAATCTAATTTGGGTTAAATTAAAAGATTTGCAATTATAGCGCACCAATCCACTTCTATGCCACGTAATTGATACGACCACTAAACTGTCCATTCATTTGACCTACTTCCGATACATGAAAGATCTGGCTGTTGGCGTAGATAAATCCTTCACCGAGTACTCCCCCTGTGACAAGACTAATCCTGATTTATCACTCTACGTGTGGGCATATTAGGTGGTTATTAAATGAACATCATTAATATAGTTTCAAACGTTCAGTCTCTCCCTAAACATACCCCTGGAGGGTGATCAAATCATATCTGTCGTAAAGAATAGAATTACACAGTTTCCAAACAACAAGAAGTTGTTGGAGTTGGTAAGGAGTTTAAGTTGCAGACCTGCATTATTTAGCCTGACGCCTATTTCACTTAACGTAGGGAAGAAAGATAAGGGGGTTAAAAGCTGTCTAGGGAGGTGGTATCACTGTAACTAAATAGTAGTGTTCGGCTAAATATCCATAGTGATGGCATTATATTCATAAGGTGACTTGTAAAAGTGTATCAATGGCTATCTTGCATCCATTTCAATGGATTCGATGAAAGGGCTTTTGAGACATTCTAAAAATTGTAGTTGAAAGAAGTAAATGCTACTCAGTGCCTTGTTTATGTTCTTTTTATTTCTTATTTTCAATCAGTTGATGTACGATAGCCATGGCAGATCAATGGCATTAGAAAAGTAAGACACGCTTCCTTAGCACTAATCCAGTAAAGCACAGTTTTCTTATATGGTGTGTATCGGTTAATTTTTTTTAAAGAAAGGGGTTCCTTAGTCCAAAGAATGTTGGAGAGTACTCTGTCAGGAAGAAAAAAAACAACACGGAATTATGGATCGAACTAAATAGTAGGTATATACAGTAGAAGGGCATATCGTTATCAATAGATACTTCTCCCAGTCACATTGTTTTAGCATTGAAATAACTGCAACTGGTATTATTTATTGTTTATCTGCTAAATGTAGGACTATATTTTTTATTCTATCATACTCATCCATTCAGTATATTGTAAACCATATTCCCGTATGAGCATGAATGGTATTCTGGGCACCTCTTTATTACTGAAGGCGTAATAATGTTGGTGAGTATGGCCTTTTTGTTGCATCATTTTTTTTATGTAGATAAAATTCACAATAATTAATGTCCGCTTTGTTATTATTAAAACTCCCTTACGAGGATTCTATTAAAAAGAGAACAAAAATAAAGCATCGTGGTAAATTTCATGGTAACTATTCCTTAAATATAATAAAAGGAATATATTCCTATATTCTTAAGGAGGATTCGATTAAACCAATTTAAGATTATATACATAGATAATGGTTAGTATTAATAGGGTTTTTTTTTACGAAAGAGATTATCCTCATTTTATTTTTAATATATATATATGAAGGAAATAATATAATTATTTTATATGTTATCTTTTTATTCTATAAATCTTTTAAATTATTTCTTAGAGTAATTTACTTATAAGATTAAATAAGCAATTAAATAAATAATGGTTAATCATAAATAAATAGTTTAATAATACACTTATAATGGTGACAATAAATAGATTAAAAAAGAAATGATTATAATGTTAATAATATCAAGGGTATTTATTAAGTATGTATATATGCACTATATGAATATTTAAAAAGTATCATTCTTTATATTTTTGCTTATCATGATTAATGAATCGGATTCTTTAAAGTATAGGCTTAAAAGACAAGAAAAGGTTGAGGAGTAGGACATTTCTTTTTGCTATTTGGCTGTTAATTAAGGATATAGAAAAAAAAAGGGAAGTATATTAATTATTAGAAATGAGATCTAAAAATAAACCAATTATAAATAAGTACCCATTAGAAGAGGAAACAATAAAAGAGGTTTAAATTTTCACATATAGAATTATTATCAATTGGCAAGGGTGCAAAAAGGCAGTACTCCATATTAGTAGCTTGTGTTTACTATCTTGCAATTGAAATCTTATAAACAAATAGAAAAACAGGATAAAAAAATTCTCTATAATTATCAGCTTCTCCTGAAATACCTTGAAGATTATTCATCCATGGTCAACACCTTCAAAAATGTTCATACTTCATACCTCCTTCAAGGTTATTCATACCTTGTCAGTGCCTGAAGACTATCATGCATTGTCAACAATATAGTTTGTGTAGGTCTGTCCCATACAACAAAGTGTAGGACCAAATTTATTAAATAATTATTTTGAACAATCATAGACATACAATCTCTAAAGCTATGGATTAGAGTTATGTATCCAGAAACCTTGTGGAGCCCAAAGTTTTTTATTTGATTATGTTTGAAAGTTTTTGAATCAACTAGTTTTTGTCTTCTCACCATTCATATTATGGCTTTTTCTGATTTAAAGATCATTTCAAATTTTTGAATTTTTATTTATGAACTTCTTATAATATTTATTAAATTTTTATACATCTAAAAGTTTTGTTTAGTGACACATCCCATCACCTTGTATCCTAATTTTTGAGAAATGACATCCCCATCCACAAACATGAATTGAGGATACTGTGTTTGGCTGGGCACAAAATTGCTCAACGGATTTTAATGGCATCTTATTTTAGCTACCACAAACCAAAATTGTAAATAATAAATAAATCCATGTAAGTTTGAGCTTTTAACATATAATTGCTTAACACTTTCCATGCAATTGGTTTTGGACACATAATTGAGGATAGTGGATGGGCACATAATTGTTCAACACATTTTTAATGGCAGCTTATTTTAATCAACTTTTCTTTTGCTTGTTCAAAGTAGGTGTGAACAATAATAAGAGAGATCCACCGGAACAAGCCTGAAAGCCAACAAATCAACCTGTAATAAAGAGTAATCAGTAATAAAGAGTAATAATGATCTATAAAAGCAAATTAGAGAAAACACAAAAGGTTTAAAGAAAAGAAGTAAAGCAGTGGCTTTCTCTTTAATGACTTATAGTTAACAACTCAACTGAAGTTTCAATTAACATCACATCAAATAACCATAATAAGGGAAAAATTAATAGGGCTAAATATCACTATCTTTGCAGTGTTCAAACCACTGTCAATTGCAACACCTAAGTGCTGAGTAACACTTTTAACTACTGTTAGTTATTCGGTTGAAAATGCTTGTTGTGTATCTACTTGGATAACATTAACTAATAGCTCTCTTCAACCACTTCTGGTGATTCAATATATTGCTTGCAATATTCCATGTAAGAATCCCCTTTCATTGAATATTTCACTTCTTACATATCATTTTTCGTGGTCATATCTAACCTCATTTGAACCAATACAGCCATCAGAGTCTCTTCCTTACCCTTGAATACGTTCTTATGCAGAACCACAAAATGGATTTTGAATATGTTAGTAAATGTTAAGTCTTTATTACAAATGGCAGCAATCGTAAAGGTATAGTGAATAGCTTAAAAAATTACAAATGAGAGGCATCACTATTGATCAACATAAACTTTAGTTTACAGAATGTACACCTTAGTTTGCATTAATAATCATTCAATACATTCTTATGCAAAACTAATGTCAATTATGTGGTAAGGGTTGTCTCTATTGCAACTGACATTAGCTGCTTGTTGGAGATGAAAGGGTCTCTATAATGCACACTTATGAACCCATTATACATTTAAGTCCGTTAACACATAGAAATTGTCAATAGCATCCCACAATATAACAGAGATGTAGATTCTTCTCAGATGAAATTATTGCAGTGAAATCCATAATATATTTTTTATCATTTGTAATGTAACACAATTCAAGTGATACAAATAAACAGGAAATGATAAAGTTTTTCATGTTAAAGTTCCTGGAATGAGTACAAATCTTTAGATAATGTCTCATAAGGCTGCTGTTAAGAACAGAGAAATATGTAATGCCTGAATCATTAAAGCAAAATCGATAATGAGAAAAGCAGTCACAAAATGTTAAAAGGTTCAACAACATAAAAATATCAGCATCTAGACTGCCGATATATTCATCAATCCAAGTTTGAAACATCCAATGTATGAGTCTCTAGGAGTGGAATTTTTCTAAAGTTTTCTCTGCTTCAACTTCTGCTACAATTGCCTCAAATTCTGATGCATCTTGTTATTGTAAACCCTTGTCCTGTGTCATCACAGCAATCTCTATGTTGAGAGTGCTATCTTAAACAACCAGCCTCTTGAACAACAAAATATTAGTCTTCTTGAAGAATAAATCTCCTTTAAATTTTGCTTCTCAAATTATTTTCTGCTCCTTAAAATAGATTTCTACTCTCCAAATCTATTTGTGCTTGTATGATATAGCTCGTATTCAACACACATTTCACACATCTCACAATGTAAAACAGAGTCACAATGCAAAATAGCACATCAGAACTTAAAGTTGCAAAAACAAAAAACTTTCAGTTGCCTTTAGTAAGAAATTCAGATAATTTAGTGCAAGCAACTTCAGGGTACAGCTGACAGCCCTCCAGGTCTTCACTTCCAATCTCAAAATTGGTCTGCTCTCCCTTTAATAATATGGTATGCCCAAAAGCCAGTCCAATGTTTCCAGGAAATGGGGTCTCTACAATATTAAACGTAACCATCAAACATTTTAAAACGTTGGATTTAGAATTATGAGGTCCCTCTAGAATGAAAATACCTGCAATTTTTTGGAGATACTGTTGTTCTGGCATGTAGATCTTTTGTAATGTAAGTCAACACTTTATACTTTGTTTACCATGCTCTCCAAAACCATGATATTAAAATCTCTCTTAAAAAGGTTTCTAAGCTCATTTGCGGACATATGGTCCACCTTGAACAGGGGCTGGTGTAAATCAAAACGGGATAGTGGAAAAGCACAGTTATCCCCTTACTGGCATAGATACAAAACAAATAAATTTCAAACCCTTACTGTCATAGATACCAAACAAATAAATTTCAAACCCTGTGAATTGTTTGAAGATCGCGTACAGCTTTGAAAAAAATAAAAATCATGATTTAGCTCAAAAACCTGGTGTCAACGATGCAGATGACGAATAATAGGCGAAGTTTGGAGGATAAATTCACGAAACCCTACCATGCCAGAATATTTCCAAATGAGCTGAGCCGAACTTGCTGCTTCAATATTTTTACAGTAAACGGAAGTAGATTGAAAATATGGCAGATTAGGGCTGATCATGGTCGATTTTATTTGGACTTTTAGATTTAAAATATGGCAGATTAGGGCTGATCATGGTTGATTTTATTTGGACTTTTGGCGAGTTTTGTTGCAGCCTTATTGCATACAAACGACAACAAAATAATGGCAGTCATGGTTGTGACGAGTTTTTCCATGGTTTATTGTGATTTTGCCGAACTTTTAGCAACTCTTGCCACACGATTTTTGAGCCGGGGAAAATTTTCTCCGACCTCTCTGCCACACGATTTTCCGACGAATTTTTTCAGGCGTGAGACAAAATCAGTGGGCTGTGCCCACACAATAAATAGCCTATCGGCTAATAAAATTCTGTATACATTTCCAAACAGCAGTAATTGCAATGAAAAATAAGATGAAGAAAAACATACAATCTGTACGTAATTGTCGAATACACTTAAATGCAGTCTCAGAATTTCAAGATTTCGTTCTAGTAACTCTAAACTTAAAATTTATCATGTAAAAAGCTCAGAAATAGAACATTCTAACCTTGAGTAGATAATTTTCAAAAGAATTCATCTCCATCAACAGAAAGTTCAAGTGGTGGAAGCAGAAGACATCTACAGGAAGGGCAGGTATGGTGATGGTTATCAATCCATTTATCCAAACAATTCCTATGAAATATGTGCCAGCAATTGCACAGCTCTCGGATTTCGTCATCTTGTTCGAAAGAGCTCAAGCAGACTGCACACATATAATCCTCATAGCTCTCAATCACCTTCTCTGCAACATTTCGGAGTCTAATGACAGGCAACCTATAATTTATCATCTCCCCCGATATGGGGGGAATTTCTGGTAATTCTTGCCACAAATAGCTCTCGTCTTGTGGCAGCCCACTCAGTCCAAGACCAGAAAGAAACCAACATGGTGCGTTTTGTATGTAGGCCATGGATGATGCCGAGTAGAGCAGCACTCTGGGTATAGCGATGTTACGGAAACCCACAGGAGATCCCATGACGGAGGAAGCTTTGAGGAAATACGCCACGTCAAGTATACACAGAAATCTAAGATAGAACGTGAGACGCTCTGCTATACTCTGGCTTTTGCCGCAAAGCGTGTATTTGTAGGCTGTTTTGCACAAAAATACCCACCAGTCTTGTTTCAAAATGTACGCAATATTAAATGAAAGAAGTCGTAATATTTTATATTTTCCAAGCAATCAATTTTTTCGTTTTTAAGTGGTGAAACACCTGTTTTGTTATTTAATTGTATTAATTTCATCATTCATCAATTTTTAAGTATTTTCTGTTACTTTAAAGGATTAAAGAATCACTCAATAGTGATATACTTAGATTTGGTGCTTGGAAAGAAGTAAATAGTATGTATATGTCATTGTAGGTTTCATTTCTACTATCTTTTATATTTGTAATCTACAAGAATATGTTTACTTTTGATGAAAGGACAACCCTTCTACCATATTTCTTAATAACATCAATCCTTAAATTAGTAAAAGCAACAAATCAAATGAAGATTATTCAAGGAGACAATGGAGCAAAGTTTTATTTTGTGGAAGGTCAATCTAATGCTCTATGATGAGTTTGCAATCACATGTCTAACCTAGATAGCCAAACTTGATCCCTAACAAAGTAGAGGATGAACATAAAATATAATAAATTCTTATGATATAGAATAAATATTTTTTAGCATACATTAATCTGATTCAAAAATTTAATTATTAGAACACACACTTCAACCATAGTTAAGTACCCCTCTTTGGTATTTATATTTGATGTTTTAAAAGAAGTAAATAATGTGTGTTTGTGTGTCATTGTAGGCTCCTTGTCTACTATCTTTCAATCGTTGTAATCTACTAGAATATGTCTACGTGTGCTGAAAGGAAAACCTTCCAAGGTATTTCTACATAACACCAACCTTCAAATTAGTAGAAGCTCAACAAAGAAATCAAAGATTATTTAGGGATACGATAGAGAAAAGTTTTACTTTATGTAAGATCAATTATAAATCTCTATGATGAGTCTAGGATCAAGTGTCTAACCTAGATAGCCAAAGATGGTCGCTAACAAAGTAGCAGATGAACATAAAAACCAAGAAATTCTTATGATAGAGAAGAATCTTTTTTAGCATACATTATTCTAATTAAAAAAAATCATCATTAGCAAATGAAATTTGGTCATAGCTAAGTACCCCCTCATTAGTATTTAATTTTCTAATTTAATTGTTACAAATTATTTATTATCTATTTCAACTATCATTAATTAATCTAGGCTGATTTAGGCTTATGTATATGTATTTGATAATATTTTCTTGGGTCAGCCTAATGGAATTCTATTTTTTTAACATTTGTTTTTGTTAATCCATCCCATATTACACGATCTAATTTGCTTCTAGGTTTTCTTATTCCTATTAAGGTTTTTTAGATCTCCACTTTTATGATATTTTCATGTCCTTTGAAATCAAAAAATATATATTCCCATTTGATTAATTTCTTCAAAATTTTCCAATTTCTTTTTCTATTAGAGTTGATGAGCTTATTATGATCTCACTTATCACACTCTATCCATCCTTACCTATTGCATTAGGGTTTTACTTTCACATTTGATATACCATTAATATTCCTAGTTTTTCAAGTTAAAACTATATGTTTTTTATATTATTTTGTTAAATTATATTCATGCCCCAAGCTACTCAAGATCTTAATCTTTCAATCTAAAGGAGTGTTTATGTGAACCCTAGCATGGCCCAAACTAGTAGAAGCAAAATCTTTTTTGATTCTCATAATGAGAAAGCCAAGTAGTATGATCACAAAGCTCATGTGAACAACCAAGAATTTAAAAAGGAGTTGGCTAGCTTTTATAATGTATAGCATTCTATAAAGTCAATTTATATGTTTCATGATGTGTTTTCTAGGAAGACATATGTATTAGAGACTTTAAAATTTATTTATGCTTTTCCTACTTCATCTAGAGTTACTAGTAAACCTAATTTCATCCCTACTTCTTATTGGGATTAGGCTATCTCAACCTTAGATTCATAGAATTTATCTATTTTTATTTGATGTATTTATTCAGATTATAATGTTTATTAGCCTACCGAAGTTTGTTGTCACTTTGTCGGACTTGTCAGTGAGTCTTTTTAAATTAAAATTTTCATCATATGAAAGTGATAGTACAATAATATACCATTTTAGATCTTTTTACATGTGAAGAATTATAATTTCATTCATATTCAAAAATGTAATTATCTTATTTTTACTAGTAAAAATTTACTTGAAATAGTTTAAAATAATATATACATTATTTACATAAGAAATATTCAATTACATTTATTCTCTATGAAATCAAAAACTATTTTTTTTCTTTAGTATCAAAGCACCATGATTCCTTAAATTAAATCAAAATACCATCACATGAAAGTGATAGTGCACATATCTTTCTACATGTGAAAATTTGCAATTTCATTCACATTCAAAAATATAACTAGCAATTTCACCTTGGTGTATAATGGGTATGCCGAAGAGGTGTGGAACAAGTCAATTTGGGAAAATTTTGGTCTATTTTTTGTATAAAATTTTTGTAGTACATGAGGTCAATTAGTAGGCTATTTATCAAATGATGTTGTTTGTGGAACAAAGGTCTCAATCTAGAAGTGATAGTTTCAAATCAACTATGCATTCACTTAGAAGGATCCAAAAACCACTAAACACAATACCTTTGAATGAGGAAGATAATCAAGCACCATTACCAACAAGTGCATGTTAAGTTTGTAATATGAAGTGAGGGAGAGAGAGGGAGAGATAGAGAGATAGAATTAATTTTCCCAAATAATTTTTAGTGGTAAGCTTTGTTGTATTGTACATTTTAATTTTATACAAATATAATTTTATGATGGTAGAAATGGGACCTTCTTTTGTAATGAGATGGAATGTTCATATTTCTTAGCATGCTAAATTCTAGTCCATTGGTGTCTTGATACATATGTACTGGAAGAATTATAATATCTAAAGATTAGAAATTACTTATATCAAAGCAATGAGAATTAAAGTAGATTCAACTTGTTCTTTTGAAGAGATGTGTCTTTACTACAAATTTTACATTTTTTTTTTTCTTTAGTGTGTCATTAGTAAAATCTATGTAACAAAAAGAGAGGAATATAGAAAGATAGATAGACCCTGAAAATGAGAGAGAATAGATAGAGAGGGAAAGATATAAAAGTTGGAGAGAGCGGGCAAGAGAAAAAGAGTGAAAGAGGAGACAAAGAGATACATTTATAGAGAGAGATAGGAGATGGGAGAAAAATAAGAGATATAAAGGAAAACAAAGACTGCTTTTTGATCAACTATTATGTGTCAACAATCCAAAGATGGCACATGTCCATGGGAATCCACCTCTCTACCCATCTCTCTCTATGCCACTCTATTTGACTCTACATCTCTATCTGTTTATGTCTCTCTATAGATCTTTGCATGTCTCTCTTATTTCTCTCTATACCTCTCATGCTCTATTTTCCTTAAAATTTGAAACTTAAATCTCAATGAAAAATTCAAATAAAATAAACTAAGTGCAATAAAAATTTATAATTCATAAAAATACAAAATAGAAGAATTAAAAAATCAATAAGATGTGTACCTAAGAAATATAATTAATATATTAAAAAAATATTAATATCAATTGAAAGATAAGATCAATATTAATATATAAAAAAATATTATAAATTTAACCATAAGTATAGATAAATTCTTAAATAAATTAAATTTATAAAATGAAAACCCAACTACATTATATTAAAATTGTTAGAGTACAAATGCATATTTACTTGCTTAAGTTTTAACTTAGACACATAGTTTGCATTTCATAGGATAATTAGTTTTTTATTCCCGTATTCCCGTATTGGGTGATTGCACACCCGTTTGACTTTTTTTCATGGCTTTATAAGCCTGTAACATTATGTACATTTATCATCTCATATTCAACATACATTTCTCTTCGGCGAAAGAGCATTGGTTTCTCTCATTACTGAAGGTTTTTGTGAAATTGGTATTTCTTGGGAATGTGTTGCTCTATCAAAAATTGTTAAAGAGAAAATTTTAACTTGTATAATATTAAAATTTCAAAATTTAAAAAATTTAAAACTAAAATGAAACCTATTAAAAAGGAAAAAAGTCAATTCATAATTAATTTACACAACTTAATTAGTAAAACCTTGATGTAATTCTTAAAAAGCATGATATAACATAATACAAATGTAATTACTATTAACTTAATCTATAATCATATTCTTCATCATTTATAAAACTAAAAATATCTATCCTTTTTACTAATTTAATATTTATTATAATACTAAATTTAACAGTTACAACTTAATTATATAAATAAATAAAATACATTGATAATTATTTTGTTGCACATATTAGCCCCAATTTTTATTGAAAGGTGTTTGATTCCCCTTAATTCGAGTTTAGATTTAAATAAGGAAGGTTTAAAAATCCATAATCTACTATGACTTAGAGCCTCCCACGTAATATAAAACCTAACTCGACATTATTTTTGTTTTGCGAAAATTTAATATATTTTATGTGTCAGAATAATTAAATTCAATTATAAAAATACTGTCTTCAAAATATAATTTCAAAAAATAATTAAATTCAATTATAAAAACATATTTTCTTCAAAATATAATTTCAACAAAGAAATATGTTGCTTGGAATCATGCATTTGACATCATCTCCAAAGTAATAAAAATCTTTATAATACTCTTGTTGCTTGCAAATGAAAAAATAGTGGGTTAAATTATCTCTTCTCTATCTCTTTCCCTTTGTATCTCTTGTATTTATCTCGTGTGATCTATCTCTATTTGTCTATTCCTCTCTCTTTCAATTTCTATCTCCATTTATATCTCCCACTTTCTACATATATTTATTTATCTCTTTATCTAGCTCTATCTCTTTCTTTCTCCCTCTTTATCACTTTCTACCCTCTCTCCCTATCTCTCTATCTAAATTTATCTTTCTCTATCATTTTAATTTTTCTCTCTTTATATATATACATCTCTATATAGAATTGTCTCTTCTCTATATCTCATTCTTTTTCCTCCTCTCTCTTGCTCTCTCTCCCAAGGTGAGTTAAACTATTAAAAAAAATTATCTTAATTTAATTGTATTATATTAAAAATAATAATTGTTAATTATAATAATTTAATAAATTTAATCATTTTAATTATAGATATAATATTATATATAATAATGAATATAATTATATTGTATATAATTGAATTTATATATAAAATAATATAATATATTAATTAGATATTGTATTATATTTATATGATAATTTATATTATATTATATGGAAATATATTAATTATTAATTATAATAATTTTATATTCGTATGTAGTAGTTTTTATTATAAAATATAATATAATAATAATAATTTAATTTATATTTAATAAAAATTATAATCATATTATATATAATTTTATTTGTATTATATATTGTATATATTATATTTATATTTAGTAATTTGCAATGTAAATTGTAATATATAATAATAAATATAATTATAATCTTATTTTAAAGATTAATTTTGGATAGCATATAATTCATTTGTGGTTAGGTAGATATAACATATTACAAATAAAGCAACCTTGTCAGGAGCTCTCTACATGTTTTTGAGTAGTTCTTTCATGGTCTAACCCAGTTATCAGTATGAAGCTATAGCTAGATAGGACTTAATTAGAAATGGTGGTAAAGATATTTTATAGTTGTATTCCACTATCATCCATTGCATGGTGAAAAAACTTACAGATCACAAAGATAGAAAACAAGCATAGATAATGCATAAGCTCCTCCACTTCTATTAGATATTCAAGGGTCTCCTTATAAATGAGAAATATCCAAGCATGAGGAGAAATATCCAAGTATGAGAAATATCTCAGTATGAGGAAAATATCTAGAAAATATCTAGCAAGGAAAAATATCAGGAGATATTTAACCTGCACAATAAATGCCATGCCTAAGTAGGCTTAGGTCAACATGTGGATAACAAGCATTAAATGTAAACATTGACACCCCCCCTTAAGCATAACTTAGGTGGGCATGGATAAAATTGGTCCTAGCTACTAGCCATGTTAGGTAACCATGTACAAATTAATCTCTCATGAAATGGAGAAAAGTAGAAAACTCTATGGGAAAAAAATACCCTCCAAAAGAGAGAAAAGATGCAAGAAAATTATACACATGAAGAAATACTACTTCTTTCACTAAGTATAATATATGATTTCCTCCATAAGAGAGAAAATAATAGAAGCTCTATGAGACCCCACCATAATACATGTCTTGCTACATTAAAGTTGGATAGTTGACAGAGGATGCAGATATAGTTCCAAGAACGCTTCACAATGTTCCTTCCCTTGGGAAGAAATGAAACCAACTGAAGATGCAGGATATCTTCCCATGTGAGAAGATGTATGTATGATCTTGAATAGAGTTGAAGTTCATCCAAGAATGATGATGACAGTGCCCATGATGTCTTTGAATGTTTCTTAGGAATCTCCAAGCCAATGCTAACATGTGACGAATACTGATGTAATGAATCAAGTATCATAAAAGATTATGTAACAGGGACCACAGGAACCATAGATGTATGGGGATAACTGGAACCATAAGAATATGATACTGTCACTATAGAAGCCAATGTAGGTGAAGGAAGAGCAATCATATCTAAAGAAGACATGGTTAATGCAACTTTATTGAAGTTGTCATCACAAAGAAGACTGATGTCCTCAATGTGCGCTTCCATGTCAGCAATGCATAACTCTACGAAAATACATGAAATGTCGGGTAGATATGCATCCCAATCAGCAATGCTAGGAAGACAAATATCCTATTGCAAAGAAGTGTTGGAAGCTCTCGAAGAAATGACTCTGAAATCCGATGAAGCAATAGGAGGAGGTGGAGGAATGATGATTTCCTCTATGTCAACAAGATGCTTTGTATCTGAATCATGATGCGGGATGTGAGTTGTGATCATAGCAGGATCATGTGGGAAGGGAGAAACATTGGAGTCTCCATATATTTCCCAAATTTTGATCCATAATGCATGTGGACATTCAATATCCATGATGACATACAAAGAGTCATCTAGAATATGTAAACCGATTAATCCACGAATATGATAAAAAATATTAAACCATTTATCCTTTTGAGTTTGTTTACCTAGTTCTGGGATAAGTCCATACAAATATGGCATGAGATTATGGAACCTTAGATGTTTCAGGATTCCTTCACACCAAGACTTATAGTTTTCTGGTTCTAGGTTGATTATAGAAGAACGAGTTTCATATCCCATGATTACAAATAAGTTAAATCCTTAAGACAATAGAAAATCAATAGATTAAGAACCCCCCAATTAGATGACCCCACTTTTGGCACTTTATAAGTTAGTGCGTTTTACAAATGTCACATTCATTGCAAAATAATATTCCTCTTTTACAAATTTTTAACTATGACAACAAAAATTCTAACTCCCCTCCCTTACAAGCTTTAAATGAGCTAGGTAAATAACCACACCATTAAATGCTTAATATAGACATTAACCACCATTTTAACATAAAATATGAATTTTAATGCTAAAAAAAAAATGCCTATGGGAGATAATGATTAAGGCTATGGATGCTAAGTAAGTTAGACTAAGTAAAGAGGGTGGGACTGGAAAGAGGAGATTCACATGGCCTGCAAAAGTTTATTTTGCAAATTTTTGCAAATGATTGTAGATCAAGTAGCTCACAACATGAGAGAATGAAGATTCAATGCCATCCATAGTCAAAATTGTGACCACCAACACAAAATTGTGGCTTTAGTGACCCTTCTTCCACCATCGTCCCTTCAATTTCTCTCTGCCAAAGAGAATTAAAATGTCTGAGCATAGATCCAATTTCCTTCTTGCTTTCCAAAATCATGCCTACAATGATTTCAAGGTGAAATAAAGTAGAAATAACAAGTCTCCTTACAAAATTTAGCAAAAAATAGGCCTATGTACTTGATGCATTGGCTCCCCTTAATGCGTCTTTTGTGAGTTTATGGCATGAATTGACCCCAAAATAGTGAGCAGGGATGTAGGGCCGAAAGGTCTCCAAATTACGTGGGAATGATTAAAGCTTCCCCTTGCAAGTGCAAACATGGATTTATCTCCAGGTTTTTTCCTCTGTCCCTCCAATTTATCTTCACAGTAGAGTAATCGCAATAAAGACTTGAGTTTTTCTAACTACAGGGGAGGGCATGAATATGGAGGACTTACGCAGCAATGGAGTGCAGAAGGGAGGAATAGCTATAGGCAGTGACTTTTCTGGCCGCTCTCACGTGGAAGTGCATTTAGAGGACAAAGAAGAACTTGTAGAGGCACACAAGAGAGTCCTCCCTCCATCTGTGCATCTCACATGACCTACAAGAAGGAAATTTTTTGTCTAGAACCAAATGCCAACAAGGGTGAGCTGTTATGTGTGAGGAGGACGTGGGATTGAATCACCCAACACCCTCCCAACACCAACTTGTGGGGATTGAATCGTAGCCTCTTCAGGGATATGAAATCAGCCTTTGCACAATGAAGAGATGGAGGGGTGAAATGCAGCCTCCAAATGACCACACAACCTCCAATGGGAAGATAGAGCAGCCTCCAAATGACCACGTGGGGAGCAAAGATTTGAAGGGGGGAGAGTGGTATCCTCTATCGTGCCTTTAAATAGGTGAAAAAGAGCAGAGATTTAGATGCCCCTCTTTGTTTTGTCACCTCTTCTCAACAGAAAATTGACTCCTTTCCGCAAAGAACATAGTCTTCGCGTTTTCACATAAAGATGCAGCCTCTCTCTTTTGAAACAAGGGAATATGATCAGTCAGAAAAAGAATGGGCCTTTTCTCTCAGAAATTGTGCCTATCACTACTCAGTCGGGCATGTTGTGGATGGATTGGCTCTTTGGAAACAAATAAATAAAGTGGGTAGGGTTAAAATCATGCCTTCTTCTTTTAGAAAAGAATGCCTTTCTATTTTGAATAGGGTCACCCCTCTCCAACAGAAAGAATGGGAATGAGCATGCATGCATTTTTCAATGGCTTGAGAACATTTGGAATATTCTTTGAACTGCTATGATACCATGAAAGAACCTACATATCACAAAGATAGAAAACAAGCACAGATAATGCATAGCTCCTCCACTTTTATTAGATAGTCAAGGGTCTCCTTATAAAGGAGAAATATCCAAGCATGAGGATAAATATCCAAGTATAAGAAATATCTCAGTATGAGGAAAATATCTAGAAAATATCTAGCAAGGCAAAATATTAGGAGATATTTAACCTGCACAATAAATGCCATGCCTAAGTAGTCTTAAGTCAACATGTGGATAGCAAGCATTAAATGTAAACACTAACACATGGTAAAGTGAAAAATGACATAATTTCCTAATGTCACCTCTGGAAATGAAAATTGTGAAATTCTAATAGATGGGATGCCTTTTATCATCTTGTATCCTATTTCCAACAGTTTGCAACATCGGATGTCAGAAGTGAGTCGGTTCACTTCAAATAGAATATTTCTTCAACATAAATAACTATCTTATTTTCACTATTAAACAATTATTTGAAATTGTATAAATAAATTACACATCACTTTACATAAGAAATATTTGATTTTCTCTATCAAATCTGCCTTTAATTTATTCTAGAAACCTCCATCTTCTTTAATATCAAAGCTCTATAATTCTTTCTTTTAAATCACAATACCACATGAAATGGAGTAAATAAATGACAAAACATAATTTATTAATTTTTGCAATCAACGTAGCATACAATCATTTTTTGAAACTGATGAAAAAGTGATTTTTTTTTCATTTAAAATATTTAATTGGCTAGCAAGCACCCTAAAGTTTCTCTTTCAATAAAGAAAAGCATGAAACAAACAAAATCTATGTTTGGTGGGAAACATTTTTTATGGAGAAAAAGAAAATTTTATGTAATTAAAATATAATTTAATCAATAAAATATACTATGCAATTTTAAATGAAAGAGGTAGTAATATTTTATATTTTCCAGCTACCTCATAAATAATTTTCCAACAGTTCAAGGTGGAGCTCTTCCTTTATTCAATGTAAACTTGGTTAGTTGGCCTTATTTTTTTGTTTTCAAGTGGTGAAATACGTGTTTTGTTACTTCAATGTTGTCTTAATATTTAAAGATATTTAATTATATTAATTTTATCATTCATTTTCTATTATTTTAAATAATTAAAGAATCACTGAATAGTGATGTATTTAAATTTGTTGTTTTAAAAGAAGTAAACAATTGTATATCTTATTGTAGGTTCTTTTCTACTATCGTTCAATCTTTGTAATACATCATAGTATGTATATCTTTGATGAAGGACAACCCTTTCATGATATGTCTACTTTCACATTTGATACATCATCAGTATTTTTAGTTTTTCAATTTAAAATTAGATGTTTTTATATTTATTTTGATAACTTATATTCATGTTCCAAGCTACTAAAGATCTTAATCTTTCAATCTAAAGGAGTGTTTATGTGAACCTTAGGGCATGGCCCAAACTAGTAGAAACAAAATCTGTTTTGATGCACATAATGAGTGTAGTGTGTTGGTTATTTATTTAGAATCAAACTTATTCTTACCATAGACCTATGAACTTGCCAGGAACAATTATCGTTAAGGGTAAGGATTGTCCAACACAGAAGTAAAGGCTTTTAGGTCTTCAGTTCTTCACTTTGGTATCTATGAAACCCAGGAGGGTAATCCTAATCAATGTGTTTGTAGATACTAGTGTGTATTAGTATCAAACATAGGATTCATAATAGATAATTCTCTTTAAATGTTTGATAGACAGAAAATCCTGAAAATTTGGCTAACTTTCAAGACAATAACTAACCTAAACAAGAGACATGATATAATTCATTAAATCCCCACACACCCAGAAAGAGCTTTATAAGTGATTTGATTATATTTTGTGGTTAGCAATTGAATTGTTACCACAATTGGAGTATCATTACTTTGCTAAACCAATGCCATATTCTTGGAATGTAGTAAAAAAAAAAAACGCATATGACTAGATAATAAACTTGTACTTAACAATACCCAAAGCTTCAAAAATATTGCATTACAATACTCCCACCAGTCATTTCCATAATTTACTTCTTACTAGCATCCTCACAATAGATTTATTTCAAACCCATTGCTACATTCAAGCATTTACATACATTCATTGAATGGATAAGCAAGAATAAAACAACACATCTATTGGAAACCAATAGAGACAAATAAGATAACCATTGATTATATTATTCATTGTCTTTGTAACCTATACATAGGAGAGTAGTATATAGAAATTCTATGTTGTTCTGCTATAAACATTATCATTGTTATTATCATAACTAGATACATATCAACTAGTTTTTTCCTGGAACACCTTACTAGAAAGTTCAATATCTTTTTTTTTTTTGTTTATAACTTCTTCAAAAAAGAACTACCTACTAACCTCTGTGTGTAATCAACCTTGAAATTCCTTTTAGAAGACAAGGGAGCAACAAGCACCAAGCTAAATTACACTTACATTTCACTTTCATTCCAAAATGAATTTCCACAAAAAGTGGAAATATTCCTCAATTGACTAGTCATAAGAAATCATGTGTATGATAGGGGAGAGCAAAACAAAACCCCCAAAAATGTTGGCCATAGCAGATCTACCATTCTTCAAAAAGTGTTGTTGTTGCAACATCAAAAGCAAGTAAATTCATTCCATCCCAAGAAACATCACCATTAACACCAAAAGGTAAAAGTAAATAAAGACCCATATCACAACACACTAGCCCAAGAGAGAAAGATAACACAAAGGACAAAAACTTGAGAACCCACTTAGAGAGAGAACAAAGTGCTACTTTTCCTTATTATCATCAAAGTAGGTGTTCCCCTCTTGGTGTCCTTATTGTAAGTAGAGTAGCCATCACCACCTCATCCTTAGAATCAACCCAATCCTTCATAGCCATGAGATATTGATGATAACTAGAATCAATCTCGTTTCCACTATCAAAGGAATCATCTGAGACTTCAATCGAAGAATGATGATGTCCCATGTAAGCTTAGTGATACATATTCCTTCTTGCAAATTCCATTTCTAGCCTATCAAATTTCTTCTCCTTTCCTTTAACTAATTCCTCCAAGACAATTTGGCCTCTCAGGTGATAAGCACATTTGAGCACACCTCATGCAAGATTTTTGGCAGCTCTAGCTTTCTTCTTTGGTGTCATAGGGATTTATGGCATATCTCGTTCACCTTGGGGAGAATTTTCCTGAGATTCAATAGGATTGAGCCTCTTTGACCTGCAGACTGGGATGATGTTCACACGCACCTTTTCCATTTCCTCACTTAGCAACTTATCAAATTTTCCCAGAACAAAGACACCACCCTACTTAGAAATAACAAGCTCAAAATCACACTTTCTTTCAGACTCCTAATTCTCATAAGCAATTAGATGGTGAGAATAATCAAGTAGGTGATCTTCATTAAATAGAGAAACTGGTGTGTTTATACATTAATTTTTCTAGGAAAGCTTGTGCGAGAGCACTAGCAATCGATTACCCTAATTTTGAATCTCAGTCGTCGATCATACCTTGAAATGAATCAACAGAATAATTAATCAAGATGATTAATTATGACAAAATTGGAAGCATGTGTTTCATACTTGTCCCCAATCAAGAAACTCAAGTGAGATAAGCATTCGTTTAATTTTCACATTACCATACACTTAGTGTTTAACCAACCTATCTTGTCACATTTACCCACTCACTCGTGGGAATTAATTTTCTTGTAATTGATCATTGTAAGACAATGGGGAGCGATCATGATTTATCTTCAGAATATCGGTCTGTACCTTGCCTCACTTCAGTTTCAGCTTCCCACATGTACTAGCTCTTGACAGATTTGATGGCCACAAAAATGTTTACAAAAAATCACATGCATGCCCCAAAATTAGTTTTAATTTAGCATCATTTTTAGCCTAGAACGGTCTTGGCTATTATCCCCAGTAGCCTCTATTTTTACCAAAAACCTTCTAAGTCCATTGCATAGTCCACGTGGAACTTTCCCACGTGCTCACTAAAGAATACAAGACACAAGTGGGGCCCTCACGGGATGGTGAGGAGTGGTCAAGATTTACCCATGTCACTCACCATCAGTCGTCGATTTCCTTCCCTATGAAGCAATTATTGTCATCAAAACTTGGCGGGTTTCTCAATAAGTGACAAGTGTTGCATCACTCACTAGCCCATGTAACTGTCTTTCCTTACTGCTTTTAATGGATGGGCGTGTGGGGAATGGTCCTAATGAGAACACATGTTGCAGTGTCAACCGTTGATCCTTGTTAAAACTATGTTTCTCAGCCTTGTGGAGACACCAGTCCCACCATCTATCAGTAACATGCAGCCATCACCCACTAGCTGTTGTGCTTAAAATAACATGAAATAAACCAACATAAGCATGCAGGGAGAGGCCAAGATCTTGCCACATCTCAAACCTGCAACTGTTGATTTTCTTTGAATGGCGCCATCTATCTTCACCAAGGAAATTGGGCCCACCAACACACTAGAAACATGTCTGAAGCCCGTCAACCCATGTGAATAAAATAAGAAGTAAATAAGCACGGGCACACAGGGAATGACTAGGATCAACTTTTGACAATCAAAGAACCAACATGAAGTCCTAATTCTACACATGTCACAAAATTTAATCTTAAAAAGGGGGCCATCACTACACATACAAAAACTTGACCCATAAAGGAAGAAGGCTAAGGATTTAATTCATTATAAAGTTTAGAATTCGACCATAGGAAAGATTAATACTAAGAAGGACTGAGGTGACCAAAAGACCAAAAATTAGGGGGTCGATAAAAACAATGACCCCAATGTCATAAGAGGTGACTAAGACAACTAGAGACTGGGAATATCAGGTCAATGCAATTTTAAAACGACCAAGGGTTTTTCAAAGCTTGTAGGCCAATTTTGAAGGTTTTTAAATCATAAGACCCTAAAACATTTATGAACACAACCCAAAGCCATACACAAGGGTCGAAGCAAAATTTTGCACAATTATAGAATTAAACCAAGAATTTTTTGAGGGGTTCCATCAGTGGCTCATGTTGGGGACACATACCTCTCGTAGGCATGGTGAGATCCAAGAATTATGGGAGAGCAGACCAGGTACCTTATCCATTGGGAAACATAGTCTTTTTGAATTTTAAAACTATAGTTGATGGCCCCAGGCCACCAAATGAAAAGAGAAACCCATGTTTACCTCTGTTAAATACCAATTTGTTGAAGAAACTAATCTCCATTAATGCAAACTTTCTTTTGTAATACCAAAACAACATGAGTGACTGCATTCCTACAAACACTAGTGTCAAGATACTTTTGAATTTAGCTATTCTAGCACATGGTAACTAGATGACATAGGCCATATCACTGCCACTCATTTTATTTTCAAATTCTATGCCAAGTGACAAAATGTGAGGACCATAATCAAGACTATATGAAAAGATAGTCTTTTCACATTCACTAACCCCTTCATAGTGATCAGGCTCAAAAAAGACATCATGCATTAGGGATAATGTACAATCCTTCTATTTTTTGAGAAAAGAGTGCTCACACATTTGAAACTCGTCCAACTGAAGTGCACTATACGTAAGTTTACATAAGCAACACAACTTAGTCATATCATCTAAGGACAAGGAAAAGTATCCCTTTTTTCATGCTTGATTTGAGATTAATTGATGACAAATTGGACTTAATGAGGCCTTGATTGGTGTTGTGAGGTGTTTTACACATCCAAATTAGGTCTTGGACCCTTACAAATGAATAAAAATGCATTTAATGACTTCTTGTAAAGGTGTTGTAAAATACTTTCATGCCTTCCTAAGCTTAATGGACCTATTCTTTCCCTAATTCAATATTATAAAATGCATTTAAATGCATTATCACATTAATCTAGAAGGCTTGTAAATTGAATTTGACTTTAATCTAGTGTTGTAATGTATCCTACATAGTCACATTAGATTTTGTTCCTTTCTAGGCTGTGTGGACCCTATTTTAGCATTATAAAGTGTATTTAGTCACACCTTCACATTGAATTTTGTGTCCCAAGCCCTAATTGACCTCTACATCATCATTAATAGGCCCCTATGGGCCTATATTGCATATCCCAAGGTGTAATTTAACCAAATACCTAATGAAATCAACATAAGAATTGAAATTCCTCATTCCTCAATATTCCAACTGTCAAAAGGGCCCCTCTGGGACTAAGTCGCCCATCAACACATTCACATCCACTACACACATGAAACCTATACAACCAAAAAACAAAGAACAACACTCAAAGATATTAGATTATGATTGGGGTTCCTTATATTTCACATTAACACTCATGGAAGAATACAAGATCTCAAAAAAAGACTCTAAAATAGTCCTGTCAACATAGAACTCATACGACCCTTTAAAAGAATCCACCTCCACCACTATTGATGAAAACACACCAAATTATACAAAAACAATTCAAAAACGCATCGACAAACAACCACCTGATCCAAAAGTAGTGAAAAATCTTTATGCATGAGGTTATGAATTTATGAAGCAACTTGGATATAGTGGAAAGGATGTGGTGCTAACAAACAAGGTATCATCAACCCTATATATCCTATCACACAACAAACAACTTATGGTCTTGGTTATTGTCCTTTGATAGAGTTTTCCAAGCCTTCACTCAACATCAACACTCTCAAACAACATTCTTCTAATTCAACTTTAATTGTAAAGCATCCTAAACTAATAGAAACTAGTGGTATTGATTGTTCTCCTTTGCACAAAATCAAACACACAAACACACCTTCACTTAATGTCAATGTCATCTCACAAAGCACTAATGAATTGAATTTGTTAGATTTTACACCCTCCTATAAAGGAGAGCCCAAAATCTCACAATCTTAACAGTCTTGCATAAGTATGACATCTTGTACTAAGCAAGAAACATCTTTGTCACAAACTATAGGGCCAATTTCTACCATCGATCAAGATCGTATCTTGTCAAGAATTCTCCAAGATCACTTGATCACCCTTCCTCCAAGAACTTGAAAGAAATTCTATTACAAGACTTCATTTTATGCATATCATAGAGTTCATGGTCATTCAACTAATGAATGTAAGGCTTTAAGTAGTAAAATCCAACATTTTAAGGAGTTCAAATGGTGTTCTTCCTTATGTGGGGGAACCTAATCCTTCAAATTGATATTTATTTTCTCTCTAGCATACATTTCATTAATCATTTCAGCTCACCTTTGTACTGCACTAAGTGGGGGAAAGGGGTTAGGTGGCCTTGTCTTCGTATGTCACTTGTCGTTGCCGCTTTTGGCTATTCATTAACCTTTCATGAACATATAAGAGCAATCTTGGGATGTGGACGACATGCCTTAAGTTGGCTCACATGAGACATACTAATTTTTTCATGACATAGCTTATAGGAAACATATGACTTGGCATAGGGATTTTTGCATAAGCTCTCATGTCTTCTTCTTCTACTTTAAAGCAATTGCTCACATTACTAGTGCTCACAACCACTTTAAATCGGGTGCATACATCACCACTCACATTTCATCATGCAATTTCTTTCTTCTTGTGATGCGTCCTTTTCTTGGTGGAGTCATTGGGATTGATTCCCTCCAAGAGTATGATACTTCTTTGACACATCCTCTCTTGGACACATTAAGCACAATTTCCCCTATGATGAGACCTTGCACGCACTAAGAAAAATTCCTTTGAGCACACCTTACACTATTTTCACATTTACAACAATTTTTATATGGCCAGCTTGCATAATACAGCTTGCATGCTTGTGGTACTATCCTATTTGTCTATGAGTGTCAAGCATATGAAGTTTTTCTTACTTGATAGAGCTCAAAAATTATTATCAATGTGGCACCTTATTAAAGTTATCAAGAGGTATAACTTTGGTATGGTTGAGCAAGAAGGCCATTCCAAGGCATGACTTTTCCCCATAGCTACCTTGTGGATTTCTCACCCTGGAGACAACTAGAAGTTCTGTGGCCCTCGAGTGAGTATGTTGTAGATTTCTCACCCTGTGGACAACCAAAAGTTTCATGGCCCCAGAGTGAGTATACTTGGGCTTTCTCAGTCGATGGAAAACCATGAGTTCTATCACCCCAGAGTGAGTACACATTTCTTTTTCCGAACAAACAGCATAGATCTAACCCACAATGTCTTGGAAAATTACTCAAAGCTTGATACACCCTTTTATTTTTGCTTCCTTTTAGTTCTTGTCATTGCATGACCATATATCTTGTTTTGTTGCAAATCATTCACCCTTGCACCTGTCCATTCATGCTTATGTTGGCTTGACTTAGGATCTTGCATCCTAGGGTCTTGCACAACCTCCTTTGATCTTTTTCATCCTTGGTCATCCGCATTGGTACAATTGGACCCTTCTTGAATGTCTAGACTTTAGTGTGAGTTTGAAGCAAGTTCATCCTCTCACTAAAGTGGGGGCTAACTATGGACACAAAAAAAGTATCCCTTTTTGCTTGATTGATTTGGGATTAATTGATGACAAATTAGACTTAATGAGGCCTTGGTTTGGTGTTGTGAGGTGTTTTACACATCCACATTAGGTCATGGACCCTTACAAAGTCAATAAAAATGCATTTAACAATGTCTTGTAAAGGTGTTGTAAAGTGTTGTAAAAGACTTTCACGCCT
This sequence comes from Sequoia sempervirens, assembly GCA_007258455.2. Taxonomy (NCBI): domain Eukaryota; kingdom Viridiplantae; phylum Streptophyta; class Pinopsida; order Cupressales; family Cupressaceae; genus Sequoia; species Sequoia sempervirens. Next base: position 341,836,394 of record VDFB02000008.1, read on the forward strand.
CCCTAGGCTTAATAGACCTATTCTTTCCCTAATTCAATATTATGAAATGTATTTAAATGCATTATCATGTTAATTTAGAAGGCTTGTAAATTGAATTTGACTTTAATCTAGTGTTGTAATGTTTCCTACACATTCACATTAAATTTTGCATCCCAATATCTAATTAACCTTTACATCATCATTAATAGGCTGCTATGTCCCCATATTGTGCATCCTAAGGCATAATTTGATCAAATACCCGATGAAATCAACATAAGAACTGGAATTCCTCATTCCCCAATATTTGAGCTATCAAAAGGGCCCCATTAGAACTAAGTCACCCATCTAGGTGAATGAGTACTTGCCAGGTGGGACTAAGTCATCCAGCATGGCGACTTAGTCCAATTTGGCCTATTTTCAAGGTTTGAGTGAGAAATTTTGGAATTTAAGTTTAATTTTCTTTTATGTCGGCTTTATGGATCCAATTAATGGACAAATTAGGAGGATTTCCTATAAATACAAACCTCTAGACCCCAATTCTTAACTCACCATCATTTATTCATCATTCATCATGTTTTCAAGTCAAACAAGCTAGGGTTTTATCATTCCAAGTCATCAAGATAGCTTCCTAAGACATTCAAGGGAAGATTATTCATATTTTGTTGCAAAAATTCAAGATCAATCATCATGATTTAGGAATTTTAAGGGTTTGAAGGTTAGGTTGAAGACTTGTTGAAGATCTCACCTTGCTTGCCAAGACAAAATATCAACAAAAAGTCACTTTCAGGCCTGAAAATCAGAGTTTCAGAAGTGGACACCTGTCAAGAACCAAAGTGCAGACTAAGGGATTTCGTTTCCACTTTTGAATTTTTAGAAATTTAGAAGTGGACTAAGTAACCACTATTGGAAACTTAGTCCCACTCAACCTATTTTTTAGAGGTTTCTATAGATTTGGATACCCATTTGGCTGAAACAGGCTCCGGACCAGTTTTTCTTGATCTTGGACTAAGTCACCTAGATTGCTACAAGTGTCCCAGTTGACTTCTGCATCAATTTTATTAGGATTCCAAACCTTCATTCCATCCTTCTTCAACCTCCAAGTGCACATTTTTTATTTCATATATTTTTGACTAGTTTTGTTTGCATTTCTAGGTCCTTTATCACATGTTTGCATATTACAATGTGTTTTCTAGCACATTGTATTTCTTAGAATTAGCATTAATAAATCATTTCTTTTTCATTTTATTACATTAGGATATCATATAGAGATACATTGCATCCCTTTTACATTAATATTGAGTGTAAACATTGCCCATTTCCCCCCATCTCTCTCCTTTTAGGTGAAAAACTGTAGAAGTGTTAGAGTGCATTAGGGTGGAAAATTCTTTGTTTACATCATCAAATGCTTGAAGGGTATGAAAATCAGATTTACCAACATCTAAATCACTTTTAATTCCATCACTTTCAAGATTAACAGGATCAACAAAAACACTTTTATGTGTACCACCAACTTCATGTGCACTATCAGTTGGTAGGCATATTGACCTATGCGCTAATGATATACTGTTATCCAAAATTTGGTCATTAGCACTTGAACAAGCATATTTGTTTTCCTTCACATGGATGCTTTCCTTATTGGATGAAAACATGTCCATAATCATACCGTGAAGATAAGGAACATCAACAAAGAACTCCATTTCACATTCACTAGCATGAGATCTACCATTGTTTGCATGATTTGGCTGCTTTACACATAGACTCAAAAGTTTTGCAATATCAACACAACATAAAAATTGATCAAACTATTTTACATTATTAATGGGTAATAATTCTGATTCGAGATCTATTTTCTTATCATGATGTATACTCTAATTATTCGATAATGAAACCTTTCTTTCATCCATGAGTACAACATCATCATCTTCATGCTTAGCTGGCATCTCCACATATACTTCATGTAAATAATCATGAGAAATAGGGTCATGAGTATATTCACCAACATCATAGTTAGCATCATCAAGATCTTTATCATTTCTAAAGCAGTGCTTAGGATCAACATATTGAACACACAAGTTTTTATCTTCAAAGTGATCATCATCCATTGAGTCAGTATGATTGAGTGATAGAAAACTTGAGCTATACTCCAAATATTCATCATGTGAAACTTGTTCATTCACTTGTGAACAAGTGACATTATCCTCATTTGCATCACTGCATCCTTCATGTGAAAAAAACCCCTCTAGCTCTTTCTCATAGTAGCATTCATAATCCTCAGAAGAATAATCAGAATATCCACTCTCATCATAATCCTTATCACAAGAAAATTCATCACTACATAAATTATGATCAAAACCTTCAAAGTGAATGCTTATATTTTCATCTTCAATATTTTGACCACTGATTTGTGATGAGAAATCAACAACACTTGCAAGTGTATTTTTATCTGAGCCATCACTGATATACAAATATTCATATATGCTACTTGTGAACTGATTACAATCACTATCTTCATCCATACAACAAGATGGATGTTCATTTTCTGATATACTCTTTTAATCTTGAGCCATCATGTTTTGTGTAGAGTCACACCTGGCTCCTTCTATCCCTTTTATTCATTCAAGTACTTGGTCAAAACTATGAGGTTTCAATTTTTTTGGAAAGGTATTCAACCCTGGCTTAAGGATTTTGCAAAATAAATCAATGGATGTTGAATCCTCTGATCTAAAATTTTTGGGGACTTCCAACATAGCATCCAAAAATCTTGAGAAAAAATCATAGTGTGATTCTCCCTCATGCATCTTTATGTTAGAAAATTCTTGCATAAAAGACATTTGATCAACTTTGCTCAAATTTTGTTGATTTTCAACTTGGAGCTCACTATGATTTGTGTGTTGTAGTGATGCAAAAATTGGAACATCAGAAGCATCATCAACTTGAAAATAATTTATATTTTCATGAATTTCATTTGCATGAGGTGTGCTAAGATAACCAACACTTGCAGCCATGTATCCTTTCATAATTGAATATTTCATATTGTTCTCAATATTCATTGTAATTTGATATGTCTGATGTAATGTTGTGGGCTCTTTATCTCTTAGCAGATAACTCATTTCTTCATCAGATGCATCAAAGTATATGATCAGACATATTGCATCATTTCGTCTCATGCTTTCAAGAATGTCACCTAATGTTTTTGAAAATATGAGATAGAAAGCTAGGACTAACTCATCATCTTCTCTCTGGATGTTATTAAATCTTTGTCTCACTGCATGTGGACTAATTCTTTCTCCAAACTATTATATGAATGCTGCCATGAACTCATTCCATGAAGAGATAGAACATACTGGAAAATATGAAAACCAATCTCTAGCATCTTTCTTCATAGATTGAACAAAGAGCTTCATGACAACATCTTCATGACTTATCTCAAAATCTCCCATTAAATAAAAATTTTATTGCAGATGTTGAGATGTTGATTATGATCTTTTTCCTTTGAAATTTGGAAAACGTTCCCTAACTTCATTAGGAACATGGTTTGGGAAACCTTGAACACCATTAAAATTCAATGGTATATATCTTTCCACAAAGAAACTTCTTTGATGAAATGACAGGGGTTGCACACTCTTCATGTTTACATTATGCACCCCATAGGGATGTACAGGTGAATGATACATTTTCTTACACCCCTTTACAAACTTCAATTATCAACTCTACAGTTGATCACTACCCTATTTATTGCTTTTATCATGACCTTAAAATATTGCTATGTATAACTCAAATACTTATATATCTAAGATCTCTCTAATGGGAAGATTTCAAGAAAAAGCATACTTCTTCCACCCTATTTAAATATTACAAATTTTAGTTCAGAAGTGTGTAGAACAATTGCTACTATTCCCTTCCTTAGTGCTCTAACTCACTTAATTGGGACTATAGTATTTCTTTCATATCTCCTAAAAATGGATTTCTTACAAACTTATTTATTCTTGTAAATCAAATTAGGGGAAAATACTTGGATATATTAGCAGATATCACACATTATTAGGTTCTTTGCATAGAGTCACCAACTCCTTTGTATAGGATCAAACTTCAACAATATGAAGTTCCTTTTACCAATTGATTTTACTTTAAGCTTCTTCTTCCTACAACATTTTCACTAGTATCAAGTTATTCAGAGTTGCCACACACTCTTAATGAGAACTTTACTTTAGAAACTCCATCAATCTATTAAGGAAAGATGATCTACTGTAGATACTTTCTCAAATAATTCCCCAACGGAGTTGCCATTTATGTTGGTTATTCTTTTAGAACCAAACTTAATCTTACCACAGACCTATGAACTCACTAGGAACAACTATTAGTAGGAGTACCTAAGGATTGGCCAACACATAAGTAAAGGATTTTAGGTCTTCACTTCTTCACCTATGGCTCTACGAAACTAAAGAGGGTAATCCTAATCAATGCATTTGTAGATACTAGTGTGTATTAGTATCAAACACAGGATGAACAAATAATTCTCTTTAAATGTTTGATAAACACAAAATCTTGAAAATTTGGCTAAATTTCAAGACAATGACTAACCTAAACGAGAGATGATATAATTCATTAAATTACCACACACCCAGAAAGAGCTTTATAAGTGATTTGATTATATTTGTGATCAACAATCGAATTGGTTACCACAATTGGAGTATGAATACTTTGCTAAACCAATGCCATATTCTTGGAATGGAGTCAAAACAAATACCCATATGACTAGATAATAAACTTGTACTTAACAATACCCAAAGCTTCAAAAATATTGCATTACAATACTCCCACTAGTCATTTCCATAATTTACTTCTTACTAGCATCCTCACACAAGATTTATTTCAAACCTAATATTACATTCAAGCATTTACATACATTCATTGAATTGAGAAGAAAGAATAAAACAAAACATCTATTGGAAACCAACAGAGAAAAATAAGATAACCATTGATTATATTATTCATAGTCTGTGTAACCTAGACATAGGAGAGTAGTATAGAAATTAAATATGTTGTTTTGCTATAAGAATTTTCATTGTTGTTATCATAACTAGATACATATCGAATGACTTTTTCCTATAACACCTTACTAGAAAATTCAATATCTATTTTGTTTATGTTTATAACTTCTTCAAAAAAGAACTACCTACTGACCTCTCTATGTAACTAGCCTTGAAATCCCTTTTATAAGACAAGGGAGAAACAAGCACTGGGCTGAATTACACTTACATTTCACTTACATTCCAAAATGACTTTCAACAAAAAGTGGAAATATTCCCCAATTGGTTGTTAAAACTATGTTACAGTTTCCACCATTGATCCTTGTTAAAACTATGTCCATCATCCTTGTGGAGACACCAATCCCACCATCTATCAATAATTTCACATGGCCATCACTTGCTAGCCTGTGTGCTTAAAATAACATGAAATAAACCAACAGGAGTGCATAGGGAGTGGTCAAGATCTAGCCACATCTCAAACCTATAGTCGTTGATTTTCCTTGAATGGTGCCATCTATCTTCACTAAGGAAACTAGGCCCACCAACACACTAGACACATGTCTAAAGCACATCAGCCTGTGTGAATAAAATTAGAAGAAGTAAATCAGCATGGGCATAGAGGGAATGACTAATATCAACTTCTAACGATCAAACAACCAGCATGAAGTCCTAATTCTGCACATGCCACAAAAGTTAATCTTAAAAAGGGGACCATTGCTAGGAAAATGGGAACTTGACCCATAAAGGATGAAGGCTAAGTATTTAAGTCATTATAAAGTTTAAACTTCGACAATAGGAAAGATTAATATTTATAAGGACTAAGCTGATTGACAAACCTAAAATCAGGGGGCCAATTAAAAGAACGACCTCAATGGCATAAGAGGTAACTTAGACAACTAGATATTGGGAATATCAGGTCAATGCAATTTTAAAATGACCAGGGGTTTTTAAAATCTTGTAGACCAATTTTGAAGGGTTTTAAATCATAAGACCCTAAAACATTTATGAAGAACACAACCCAAACCCATACACAAGGGTCCTAGCCAAATTTTGCACAATTATAGAATGGAACCAAGAATTTTTTGAGGGGTTCCATCATAGTGTAGTAAAATGCATACGCTTGCATTTTCACACTTTTTTGGGCCCTCCTTGCTTTACTTATCCATGTTTATGTCTTAATTGGTCCTATTTTGCGTTCACAATCCCTACGAATTATATCTTTTTCTAGCTAATTTTGACATTCTCCAATGCATAAATGATAATTTAAATGATGTCATTTGAGTGTCCTTGATTTTTGGTCGGGACTAAAAAACCACCTAGAGTGTCTTTATCCCCTAAAGGTCTTGGGACCCCGATTTTGAAAGCACCTGAATAGGTTCCTTTTTGGAGTCAGTACCATGAGATTTGAGCCTCGGGACTAAGATGCTACCTAGCGAGTCTTAGTCCTCCTTGGCTTATTTTTGGGATTTAATTTCAAATTTTGGTGAGATTTAGCCTCCTTTATTTAATGAATTCATATCTTGGTTTGGTGTGATGTAATTTTGGGATATTAAGCATAGATAAGTATAAATACAAGGTTCATTCTTTCATTTTAATCCAAATCTTTTGTGAGAGAATTCTTAATAGCAATTTGAGTTCACAAGAGCATTCGAGTTTCTTCAAGAGCATTCCTATCAAGCATTTGGAGCCATCATCAAGATTCAAGCATCATATCAAAGAGTTTCTTGCATCATTTGTGTTGTTTCTCTAACATTTGTGATGTAGGGTTTTGATTCAAGCAAGAAATTCAAGTCCATATCCATTGATTCAAGATCCATATCTATTGTAGCCATTTCATAAAAGTTTGTAGACTTTACAACAAGGGTTCAGTGAGTTCTAGCATTGCATGTTGTTCATTCATTGTTTCACTTCATTACTTTATTTCATTTCAAAGTTTAATTACCAACAAGGGGTTTGACCAAGGAAAACTCCCATTCACTAATAAACAAGAAGTTTGTCCCTTCTTGCACATTTGTGATTTTAGATTTAGGTTGAAGACTTGAAGATCATTTGGAGTGAAAAGTTGCAAAGTTGCGAAGTTGCATTACAAAGTTCTCATCTTCATGAAAACTCACCTATAGGCTAAATATGAAAGTTTCATAACCTGAGATTAGAGGAGAAGCAAGTTCAAACCTTGGAGCTTAGGACCACATTCAGAAATTTTAGAAATTTAGAATGGGATGAAGACAACAATAAGGGCATCTTATTCCTCCAGGTGAATTTTTGTAGAGATTCTTTCCAATCCTGTTTCGGCATCCAAAGATTTTGCATCCACCCCAAAAAATAGCAGCAAGACTAAGACAATAGTAAAGGTGTATATGTCCTCCCTGGTATATTTGGACAACTTCTTTTCATTTTTGGAATCCTCACAACATCTCCAGACTTCCGAGGTACACACATCCTAACTCAATGTTGCATAATTTCATCATTTTCATCTCTCATTTAGCTTGCATAACTAGGTTTTGTAGGTTGAATTCTTATTTATCTTTTCCAAGCATTTTCTTGGTGGTGAACCCCTTAAAGCTAAAAGGACCCCCTCCTAGGTCCTCCTTATTGTGAATTGACTCACCTTGTGAGGTTGATAGTTCATCCAGTTAGGACTCCTAAGACATTATTGAATGATAATAGGAGTATAGTGGTGTTCTATGACCTAGATTATAAAGCACCCATTTTCCTATTGTTCATTTTGGTGAGCCTGACTTCTTTAGCATTCATTTTTCTTATTTGGAGTTGATTAAAGTCTTAGACCTAGGTTGCATTCATTCTTGCATTAGTGAAAGTGCATCTAGGGTTTCTCATATTTGTATTAGTAAAAGTGCATATAGGTTGCATTTTTTCTTTCTTGCATCATCTTATCTCATTTAAAAATTGAAAATTGCATTATTCATCATCCTAATTGCATTTAGGAACATTATTATTCATTGAAAATTGAAAAAAAAATTCATTCACTTCTACATCCAATTGCTTGTTACTAGTTACTTTTTATTGCATTCATTTGCATAATTTTTTGTTTCCAAGCATTAGGTTCCTCTGTAGGAAATCTAGGAATATTGTTAAGAACTTAGATTTTTCTATTTTTCTAAAAAAAACCTCCACTAGGACAAAACTTCCCTTCCTGGTATCTTAGTCCCTCTTAGGGTTTCTGGCTCATAACCCTTTCTGAGTTGTGTTCTTTCTGTTCCACTCCCTGGAACTTCAAAATTCCACTAGTAGGACTAAGACGCCCTTGTTGGCATCTTAGTTCCTGTTGAGTTTGAAGCTACAATTTTCTAGGGTTCAAATTTTCTTTTCTACAATTCTATTTTCTATCATTGGTTATCTATTTCAGTGGGTTGACTTTATGTTACATGCATTTCACTAAATCTAGTTTAAAGTGCTTTAGTTCATGAATTTCCCAATTCCAAATTTTCATTCACAACATTTCATATTTTAGGTTGTTGCATAGTGTAATCATCAAATTACCTTGTTGCCAATTTGAAAATTGCATTTTAATTTAGATCATTGCATTTCACTTTCTTTACTTTTCCAAAATAACATGTATTCTTTCAAGAGATGTGGCTTTGATATGGTTAAAAATGAACTATATAAGTACAACATCCCCTCTTATGAGTTCAATTTAGATTACACCAATGAGGTCATTAAGAAACATGTTAGTCATCCTTCTACTATCTTTCATAGTTATGAGAACATGTTAGAGAAAGGGAATCGAACCATTAACAAAATCCTTTACATTACATTACCAATTGGTGAGGATGGTAGTGTAGACAATCATAACAATCATACTTGTTCCTCTCCTGATACCTCTCCTATTAGTGAGAAAGGTATCTTGGTGAAAGAATATATAAGCATTGAGAATCTTGATAATCCCTATCCTCCTCCCCCTTTGGAGGATATTAGAAAACAAGAAGATGAGATCATAGAAACATTTCTAAACATCACCTTACCTAGTCTCGATTCATCCCTTGCTTGTGAGAATGTTTTAGTGAAAGAGGATGATATATCATAGATGACCATAATTGTCCTTCTCCTAATATCCCCCCTTGATACAAATAGGATAGGTTGGTATTAGAAGATGCACCTATCGAGAGTCATGAGAATCTTTCCCCTCCCTTCCCTAATGCTCCTACCATTTAGGAAGATCTATTTGGTAAACATGAAAATCATTGTTGTCCTTCTCTTGATGCCTCCCCTACTTGTGATGAAGCTAATTTACACAATATAACCATGGATGAACATATTATAAGCTCTCCTTCTAGGGTAGATGTATATCACAAGAGAATGAGACCCTACACAAGGATAAAGTCATGAACAATCATAACAATCAAATAGAGCCTTCTCCTAATATCCCCACTATTGATGAACAAGAAAATACAACCATTGATCATTCCCAGGCTACTTGCGATGAAGTCATTCAGTGATCCCATAATAGTGGTTTACAATTTTTGGCCAAACTGGACATTGAAATTATTATTTTTAACTAAATCTTCACATTCGGGCACCTATAGCGGCTAAACTGTGAGGAATTTGAAGATGGTGCAAACTAGAGTCTCATCAAATTTTGTCTATAGATTCTAAAAATATTTTTTCAAAATTTTTGGAATCAAATTGCACTTCTTTTTCCATCTCCCACTAAAATATTTTTTCATAAAACAACATTTTTAAAAAGTGACCACACGTATAATGCATAACATTTTTTCCATGAAGGATAAAATTCTAATTCTTTCAAATTTAGATTTGCAACTCTGATATCTAGTGCTTCCACTTGGTTAGATAGTTTTTTATTGAATATTTTTTCTTAATCAAGTTTCAAAGTCAAACGAATTACAATTCAACGACCGTATAACGCGTAACTTTTTTTGTATATGTCAAAATTTTATTTTATTTTTTTTGTTGGATCAAGGACTTCAATATCTGGTGCACTCATATTTTTCATTTTTTTTTTGATAATCTTCTATTTTTCCACATGTGAAGAACAAAGAAATTCATTTTCGATGAAAAACCTATGTTTAATAAAATTAAAAAATAAATACATAACAAAACCAAAACATATTAAAATTATATTCATTGGATAGCTTATTCTGAGGAATACCATAATCATTTGAAATAAATTTTAAATGAATTCATTTGATCCCCAAAATCTTAATCAAAAGTGATTTTTATCAGCATTTTGATAGGTGTAAAGGAGAGCATTTATAGGTATGGTTTAAAACTAGCAAGGTTCTATCCAAGGGGGTTTGATCTAAGGTGATTTGATCAAACCATCTTCAATTGGAATCCTTAAAATGGAACTTTTTAAGGCTTAAATCATTATATTTTCTAAAAATATGTGATTTCAACTAAAATTCATTCCTCTCAGGAATTGTAAACGACTATTATGACAGCACCCTTTTAGAAGAACTAATCCTTGAATTTCAAGAAAATTTTGTTTGTAGTTCTCCTAGAAACTCTCCTACTAGGGAAGACATAATAGTGGAAGAAAATGAGAACATTGATAATAGTAATTCTTTAGATGAATATGGTGAAGTAACATTCGATTCCTATTCACTAAGAGATCATGAAAATAATGATAAGAATTCTGAGGTTATGCAGATTATATACCCCTTGGACTACTCTCTTGAGCCTAAGCTTATCATTTATCCACCCTCTCAAAAACTGCAAGTTCAAAACAGACCTGTCCTTATCCTTGAACCACCCAATAACAATGTTTCACAACAACCAAGTTATAATATTGTTTCTCATACATACAACACTAGGAAAAATCTACAACCAAGACAAACACCTTCAACATTCCTCCCATTTCATAATCCTATCTTTCCTAGTGCCCCTCATTTTCCTTCACAAAGTGGAAAAGAGTCTTGTGCAAACCCCAATCCTAATACCTGCAAATCAATGAGAACAAACACATTAGATTAGAGAATGCAATAAAGAACAAGGATCCCCCATCAAATCTATTTACCAAGTTCAAATTAGGAAAAAAGCAATGAAGAATACAATAAAAAAATAAAATAGAGATTGAATCCTAATTGTGGTTGCTAAACCTGCAAATACTTTAACTTCAACAAATATTACCAATAAATTCAAGTTAAATATAGCAAATCAAGCATCCATATGAGATATTGAATCATGCTAAATAAGTAAAGTGATGAAATAGCAAAAGACTAAGCATGCTCAAACCTATCCCATATTGGATTGGTGCTATTGTAGAAAATAGCCCTTTCCCAATCCCTAATCAAGCTAAGCTAAATGATGAAATTGATATGGATATGAAGATGATAAATGGACAAGATTAGTTCTCAAAGAGAATGACCTTGCATCAAGTTGTGGAGGATTTTCTCAAAGTTGAAGCTTCTATTTAAGGATTTTCAAATGCTAAGTGTGCTCAACATGGAGGATGTGTGACTAAGATTGGACAAGTGAGAGAAAGACACTTGTCAAGTGGTGAGTGGTTGATGCATGTGCAAGATTAGGGAAATGTGCCCAAGAGGGGGGGAATTTGAATTCAAATTTGTGCAATGAATGTTGAGTTTGACCTTTCGAAGGGGACATGTAAGAGACATGTAAGGCCTCATAAATGCTTTGTTGGGTGTACATGTCCACTTGGGCCCCGAAGATTCAAACTCGGAGAAAATTCTCCCTTTATGCCAAGTTGAAAATAAAGATTTTGATAAATCAATAAAATTGATTTATTTTTTCAAGTGGCATAATCTAGAGAATGCAAGTGGTGAGGATTATCATTTAATCAGGGTTAGATTAAATAGATGATGATTATGTTATTTTAATGATGATTAGGTGAGTTTGAATTTTAGGACTTTGATATTTGATTTATTTAAATTAGAAAATGATGGAATATGATTTTGGATTTGATTTAAATGGATGTTTGATTTATTAAAAGGTTGATGATAATGTTTTTTCTTGATTTTAAATAAATGACCTTAGGAAATGGAGATTAATGAAATTACCTACTGAATGAATGAAGGTGAACCTGATTAATCAATGAATGGACCTAATGCAAAATATAGTTCAATTGATGAATGAGCCTGATCAAATGTAGAATGTTAATTTTGCATGTCTACACTAATTAAACTAGCAATCTCGTGATCCCATGGGGGAATTGGTGCCAATTTGATGTGAAAATTGGCCCTTTCCCAATTCCTATGATGCAAGATCGATGTATATTGATGAATGTTGTTGAGTGATCCACTTTGTTGATGTTTGATGAGTGCTCCAATGGAAAAACCTGCATAACCTAGCTATAGTTCAATGATGATGGATGGAAATGGCTAAATATTTGAGCATAATAACTTTGCATAATTTGTGGATGATCAAAAGAGGAGATGAGCTCTTTATTTATAGAATGCCAAGATGGATGAATGTCCAAAATAGAGAAATGTGGGACTAACATTCACCCAATAGCAAGATGCCACTTTTCAACCTATGAGTGGATGGAGGATGTACAAGTTTTGAGGATTATGCCAATAAATGCCTATTTTTGAATTTAAATTTTGTTGAAATGACATGCAAGAGGGAAGGAAAAATGCATTAAATGCCACTTGGCTCAAGGAAAAGGACATGTAAGATGGAGTAAATTCCTTGTTGGAAGGAATTATCCCACTTGGATTTTGAGTTCAAATTTGGGGAATATTCGTTAAAGATGCCTTGTTGGGGAAAATAGAGATTTAATAAATCAATTAAATCTATTTTCATGTGCAAGTGGGAAAATCTAGAGGATGGGACATGAGAGGAGATTAAATTAATCCAAGTTAATTAATTTAATAAAGGGGATTAGATGATGTGACATATTTGACTTAAATTTGTGGGTTTATTAAAGTCAAATATGAGAGGAATGTGATAAGAGATTAATTAAATAAAGATTCATGATTTATTTAATTAACAGGGATGATGTTAGATTTAAACTAAAGAAGGTTTTAATTTATTTAATTTAATAGGTAGATTTTAGAGATTTAATCAAATAAAATTAATTATTTAATTAAATAGGATAATTAGATTAGGACGATTAATTTAATTATTGAGAAGAGGTGACTTAATTAGATAACTAATTTATTTAATTAAGAGACAAATATTGATGAATTTAATCATATAGGGGGATATTTGATTAAATGGTTAGACCTAAGGATGATTTAGGATGAAATGATGTTAGTAGTCGAGATCAGATGCACAATATCAATCGATACATTTTACGTGTCTACATTTTGCCCCTCTTAGAAGCAATCACTTGCTGTGTTGGTTCAAAGAATAAACGATCTCAATCAAAGCCAAAAAAAAATCACTTTTAAGAATCTTTCTCCACTACTGCCTAGCAAAAGAAAACATGCCAATATATTGCCCCCTCGAGAGATTGGATGAAAATTTTTATTTTTTGGTGATCTCGCGAAAAAAAGTGGACAAGGTGCCCGATAGGTCCAAAAAGGCTCCAGGAGGCCAAAAACATGTCTAAACACCATAAAACAATGTAAAAAATGCCTTAAGTAGACAAAAACAAGTTTGAAGGTCCAAAACCCTAGTAGGATAGCTAAACAGGGTCAAAAAACCCTAATTTTCAAGCTTAAAAAAGCCTCGAGGGGTCACTTTCAATTCATTTTCACACAACCATCTAGCAACCTTGAGATTTGAGCTCTTACCTCCTTACGATATGGTGCAATGACAACTCTCGATGCACATTTTTTATTGAGTTCAGGCATACAGCGGCCACTCGACATTGGGGCAGCGGTAAACTTGTGGTTCTTACTTGATCTTTATTTCTTGATTTCTGTGCTTTTTTAATGTGTTTAAAGTTAAATTTTCTATAGCAGTGCTATATAGCACCACTCAAAAGTCAAACTGCACTGCTCGGTGTTAGATTGTCCTGAGATGGTGCAGTTTGGAGTTTGATATAAACTCCAAACTCCAACGCAGAGGTTATGGCCTACTGGGTCATTTCCAAAGTGTGACGTGGAAGTTCTGATTAGATAGTAATCTTTACAAACTGCACTGCTCGGTAGAAAAGTGCACTACAGTGGTGCGATTTTGGATTTTTTAACCCTTAGCATCATAGTTTGGAATTTTTAAACTGTGACCCCTTCATGGGTTGCGACACTGGGATGGTTTCCTGGATGCTCGACATGAAATTTTTCAAAATTTTCAACACGGTGACCTTCCTTGATGCAGGATGCGGTGAGGGAGCTATTCTCGAGAGCACAGGTCATGGGACTTGAGCGACAGAGATCGAGATCAACTATGAGACATGGGGTTGTGGTATATTGCCTACGCAACACCCATGCGTACTCACCTTAGGATGTTGTTAGTGCTTATCGAGAGATGGCATAGTGAGACCTCCTCCTTCCACCTTCCCACCAGCAAAGCCACTATCACCTTGGAGGATGTTTGGCACATCTTGAGATTTCCGATTCATGGACGATGCACCATTTTTGATATGGAGGGGTGGGAAGCTTGTCACAGAGTCCTCACCATAGAGGACATTTTCTTTTGCGAGGGTCAGAATGAGCTTGAGCGCCATAGGGCTCTGGCCCCTCCCTTCTACCTAGCTATTGCTATGATTATTTTAGGTCTCATTGCCCCAAATCGATGAGGCTAGTACTTCAGTCCTAGTTGGGGACTCTGCTGGGAGTGCATGGTTCATGACAGACTAGTTCATTTTTCTTGGGGGTCGGTACTTCTTACTTCGTTGTACATAGATCTTCATGAGTATGTGTACCATGACGGGAGATCACTAGGGGCAAGTGTTACACTCTTGCATGCATGGGCATGGGAGAACATCATTCTTCGTCCACGTGTTGTTCCAGTTGTGATGGGGCCTAATGATCCCCTCATATGGGGTTACAGATGTGGTGTGTCCTTTACACACACTGGTGAGCACGAGATCCCTTACTAGAGGAGAGTCCTAGATGATATGACAGTTTTCACCTGGCGGCCATACCTTGGTCGACCTGGATGGGCTAAGGATGCAAAGCATATTTTCTTGTCCTGCCAGGACCATTTTGTGTAGGGGCAGGAGCACACCATGGTGGAGAGATATCTACCAAGGCAGGTGCAACGTCAGTTCGACGAGCCATAAGACTGACCCGATGATGACTATGTAGCTATATTTTCTCGCACCACCTCGCAAACTTCATGGGGGCGATATATTCCTGCCTCAGAGGTCGTGGCCAATTTTGGATAGTTTGTGGCCCAACCATGGGTTTATAATCAGGGGCCTATAGATGTAGGGTACACACAGGCATATAGAGATTAGTTCTAGACTCCTCTATGTTTGACAGTTTTGAGAGCTGTTGCGGTTCAACAATGAGCGAGAGGTAGGGAAGGTCAAGGATGGAGAGATGGAGACCAACAGGAACAACGGGGTAGAGGCCCCGCCCAACCAGTTTAGCCGCCTCAGATTAATGTTCTGATGCCAAATCAACAGTAGGTACCAAGCTAGCCATAGGCCTAGGCAGATGTACCACGACAAGCTGAGGGTGAGGATTAGCCTCACGTGCAACCCCAAGTGAAGACTCCACCAGTACAGCTAGCAGGGCAGGCAGACCCTCAGGATACATTGATTACACAGCTATAGGACCGGGTGTAGACTTTGACAGGGGAGAGAGATCAGGCATGGACTGAGAGGGACCAAGCCGAGGCTGAGAGGGATCAAGCCATATTGTAGAGACTGGTTGTAGATCTCTAGGCAGCCACAGAGATGGGCCAGCGACAACAGCTAGAGAGCATGGCAGCCTCCTCCTCTTAGAGTATAGTGTCACTTCACTCTTACAAGGAGGTCATTCGGGAGGTAGACTACTACTGCATACACTATCATTAGGTCATACCCAAAGCAGCATAGGTCTCGTAGTATTCACAGCGGACAAGCCATGGACTAGCAGAGGGTCACGGTGAGAGGGGCGAGGGTAGTAGACAGGAGGGTTAGGCCTCCTTTTGATCGAGATGATACTTTTTTGTGCCTTATGGGATCCTTTGTGATAGCCTGATGGGACTTTTTGTACTTATTGACATACATGTATAGTGATTCAATTATTTTGTACCTTAACAGTTACCCGATGATGATATATATATGAGATGATGATTTTGATATGATGTGATGTGATACGTACCATTTATTTATGCATTCATGGATGATTGTACTTCTATATGTTATACAATGATGTTATTATATGGTGTGATGTATGTATGGATGCATTTCCTTCCGCTGATGTATTCATTATGTATTGGTTATGTGACTAACAAATCTATATTATGTTGTCGACTTATGATATGTAGATGTATTTATGTGATGTGTAATGATGCGAAAGGATATGATATGTAATATGAAATATGCAAAATGATGTGAATCATGCTTATATATGAAATGATTATGGACGGATGTACGCTTTGCATGTAATGGATTTTGTATGTTTTTATTTATGCTAATGTGGAATGATTTATGCAATGAAATGTTCAAAAATAATTGTGATGCTATATGGATGATTAGTGGATGAAATAATGCAATGTAAATGCAATGGTTGTGTTTTATATGATGTGTATTGATGATGCAAATGACATGGTTGAATAACAAATATTTTTATCCGAAACATGTATATAATGAATTTATTGTGATGCAATGTAATATGTTAAATGATATGTTAATGTGAAGTGGTATGATGATGCTTAATGTAAAATGAATGTAATGTGTGAGATGGCTTTATGCGAGTATGTATGAAATGGATTATCTAAAATGCTTATATACTTATTATGTTTGATTATGCAGTAGATGGTAGTGCGAAATGGTTATGAAATGCTTATGCAAATGAATGTTATGCAATGATTTATGTGATGAATGTAATGTGATGCAATAAATGGATGTATTGTAATGTTCTAATTTATGAAAAATGCTTATAATACTATGTTTTTATGATGATGGAAATGCAATGTCTATGATACGTTTATGCAATATGCTAATGATTTGTGGATGCAGGATCAATGATGATGATGATGATAATGATGATCAACTGTCATAGTACCTTGTTAGCGTGACGAGAAAGGAGGAATGAAAGAGAAGAAGTCATTTCAACAAGACACACGATGATGACAATGAAAATGATGATGATTACTTGCCAAGGAGTTGGGATTTTCAAAGGGACAATTTTCTTATGTTTGATAACACACGTAGTACGATGCATCAAGGTATAGAAAACCAGGATGGTGTTGTACCTAGTGTGATGGACTTTGACTTGACAATTAGATAGGAGTATCCTTGTTCATGCCTGACATATATAAACATTACCAGGATGCACTTCAAGTACTTCAAATATCTCAGACCAAAACATAGAAAGGAAAACCTTCCTATGTGGTCAAGAAGATATCTAAAACACCTTCCATACACACCTGATAAAGCAAGTATTCATCGAGGTTATATTAAAAAGACATCCAACAAGAACAATAGATAAAAAGATAATGATCATTTCCCCATTCCTATCTCTCTAAATCTTTTGATTAGACATCATAGAGAGGTCCTTGGAATGAGCACAATAAGATAAATCAAAAGATAAGACAAAGTAAACAAACAAGCTCATGTTCTTCGATACTTCTAACCAAAAGGAAATGTGTTTTCTAAGGATAAGAACTAAAACTATTGCCAAAAGATAATTCCCATTGTAGGAAGGATACATCCTAGCACATGTTAGTGGATGGTGGCATGTCATTTCGTTTATCCAAAGTGTTCTAAATGATGATTAATATGGGACCAAATGGGTGATAGGTTATCGACACAAAGAGTTGACCAACTTGTTTACGTATTGACTTAGACCTAAGACTTGACATTTTGAGTTTTCTCTTTTGACCAGCTAGACTTATTTTTGATTATCTTACCAAAGGTTGAAGATGACGATCGTTTGTTATTATGAATGATGTTATTGCAGGTGCAAGCAAAATGAGATGGATGAATTTTTTCAAATATTTGGATGTTTTTGATCTTTTTGAGATGTTTTGAGGCTATTTTTTGGTATTTTTTGGAGATTTTCAAATGTTTTGATTTTTTGATTTTCAAAGGTTTTGTGATTTTTTGAGATTTTTACCAAGAGATTAACCTAAAGACCTATCCTAGGGGCCTCGGGGGCTGATCAACAGATTAGCCTTGCCTACGTTATACATGTAGAGACCACATAGTTCAACTGACGACTTGACAGACCCCTATAGGACTGACCTAAGTGTCTTGGGGGATGATCAAATATCAACCTTGCCTATGTTCAACACTTAGAGACCCATAGTTTGATAAGATGACTTCATTTTTTGACTTTTTTGACTGACTTTTTGACCTATTTTGGGATTTTCATCTTTTTGGATTTTGTGATGTTTTCGATATTTTTGGATTTTCTAATTTTAGGACTTTAAGAATATACACGAATCTGATCCAATGAGAACATTCCCCTAGTGTGATGCAATAGATTACTCTGATAAAGGCAGGACAAACTAACCTTGAAAATGGGTCGAGTAGTACTAGAAGGGATCATAATATGAGCACAGGACCAAGCTATGGTGTGGATGTAGGTGGATGAGTGATGGATGGAGATCTGGATGCGATGGATGATGGATGGATGATGCAGAAAAAGCCATAAAAATCCTGGTGGATGGAAAATGCTTATTTACACAAGGCGCCTGTTTTCCAAGTTTTCACCAAGGTACTTGTCCAAAGTGCCACCGAAGTGGTTTTCACTAGAGGACGTGTTGATGTGTTTTTTATGCACTTTTCAACATAGGCAGTGCGTAGGTGCACTACCTCTCTTGAAAGACAATCTTCCACAATCAGATTGCAGAACACTATCCCAAGGTCTCTAATGTCAGGTCTTGATAGTGCTTGGAATATCTCAGTTGTTTTATGTGATTTGCTGGAATCACAAGGCGGTCTTACAGATGAGTTACAAAGCATGGAAGTTGGGTTTGCAAATATAGTTTCAAAGTGCTGAAAGTGAATGAACAGTGGTTGTCCACTCAAAATAGTAAATTGAGACTCATCAAGTTCATCTGATTTAGCTTCATGGTGATGCTTTGGGTCCTACTCTAACCAATGATTAAAAGAAATAGCAAAAGGAGAAGGGTTAAGAAAGCTATTATAATCCTAAGATACGAATGAACAGTAACAATGGTGGCTACTAAAGTAGACAGGCTTCCTAAACTAAGTTTTGTTTGGCCAAGAGAAACCTACAGTTGCACAAAACCAGTGCAATCTTCTAAGGACTGCAGATTTTTGAGATTACACACACACACACAAGCAAATGTAATTGAATTAAGTTGTAGCAATGAAGTAAAAAGCTCAGACTAGCTGTGCAAAGTGACTCATCATCAATGAACCACAAAAAGCATGAGCTGAGAGTTCATCAAATACTAAAACAACAAACACCATCACCACTCCCATTCAAGAAACTCACACCTAAACTAGTATGGAAGGTGAACCATGCATACATAAAGAGCAAACTCAAAAGGAACACCCATAAATCATGCAAAGCTGCTTTATATTGCTGCAGAATGTCTTTACATCAATTCTCCAACCCTTACAAATGAGAGGCAAGCCCCTATTTATAATTTTCTAAAGCCTAAATGAATGGCTAGGATTCAATTACATCGAATGGCCTAGATTTGATTTACAATAGGGTTTCACCTACCCTCCATTATCTAGCAATTTAAAATACATTCCTTGTCTTTTCCCTGTTTTGTCATCTAGTGCCAGTCACTGTAGCAATTTCGTCATTTAGCTAATTGCCCTTTTCACTGTAGCAAAAACTGTCTGAAAGCTGCCCTCCATCTGGTGGACTTGCAACATTTTTTATTGGATCAAACAAGTCGGTCAATGACTTGCATCAATGGATTGGTGGCCCCTGATTTGGGCAGAAAGCTCCGTAGAAATCATCATCATCTAGAAAAAGGTAGGAAAACTCCCTGAATGGGCCTCTTCGATAGACCTCTAGAAGGCTTCTTGACTCCTACAAACATGAAGTGTCGTAAGTACATTTATACATGAGTTAAGGAAAATGTCAGTCAAACCTACAAATTCCCTATTAGATCTATCCATGCATCATTAATGCGTGCTTCAAGGGTGCGAGCACGAGAGGGCAGAAAGAAGGCAGAAAAAAGCCAGAAGGTAGACAGTGGATGGAAGCCAAAACAGCCGGGAAGGAGGCGGGCTCCCGGATGTTCAAAACAGCCGAGAAGGAGGCAGGCTCCTGGAAGTTCAAAACAGCCAGGAAGAAGGGAGACTCTTGGATGTTGAAAATAGCCAAGGAGGGATGGACTACCGGAAACAGCTACAGAGGGTCCGGGTTCTAAAGGTCAGGAAGGAGGTGGCCGTCGGATGTTCCAAATGGCCAAAAAGGGACAGACTTCCGGAAATGGCCACGGAGGACCCGAGTTCCGGAGGCCGGAAGGGAGGTGGCTGTCGGAAGTTCCAAAATAGCCACGGAGAGGCAGAGCCCTGGAAATGGCGACGGAGGGGCAGGGCTCTAGAGGGCGGAAGGGAGGTGGCTGCCGGAAGTTCCAAAAGAACCACGGAGAGGCGGAGCCCCGGAAATGGCCACGGAGGCGCCGGGCTCCAGAGGCTAGAAGGGAGGTGACTGCCAGAAGTTCCAAAACGACGAAGAAGAGGCGGAGCCCCAGAAATGGCCATGGAGGGGCCGAGCTCCAGAGGCCGGAAGGGAGGTGGCTGCCGGAAGTTCAAAAATAGCAAAAGGGGGACAAAGCTCTGAAACCACTGAAACTTAACCAAACTTTGACGAAACCTTGGCAGTTCATTTAAGCACATCAAACACATCCCAGGTCCAGAAAAGGGTGACCCCAAAGTCAAAAGTGAGGAAACGGGAGCAACGGGGGTCCACTGATGTTTCCAAACAACCAAGGAGGAAGAGAATTCTAGAGGGAAAGTTCTGAAACCATCAAAACTTAACGGAACGTTGATGAAACCTTGGCAGTTCATTTACGCACTTCAAACACATCCAAGATCCAAAAAAGGGTGACCCGAAAGTCAAAAATGAGGAAACGGGAGCGACGGGGGTCCACGGATATTTCCAAACAGCCAAGGAGGAAGGGAATTCCGGAGGGAAAGTTCTGAAACCATCGAAACTTAACGAAACATTGACGAAACTATGGCAGTTTATTTATGCACTTCAAACACATCCCAGATCCAAAAAAGGGTGACCCCAAACTCAAAAATGAGGAATCGGGAGCGATGGGGGTCCACGAATGTTTCCAAATAGCCAAGGACGAAGGGAATTCTATAGGGAAAGTTTTGAAACCATCGAAACTTAACGGAACATTGACGAAACCTTGGCAGTTCATTTATGCACTTCAAACACATCTCGGATCCAAAAAATGTTTCTCCCAAAGTCAAAAATGTGGAAACGGGACCGACAGGGGTCCATAGATGTTTCTGAAATAGCCAAAGCAAGACAAAAGGCAGAAAGGGGATGGGTAACTTTATTTCTCTGAAAATTTGAATACCCCAAGCAGGTGAATTTGGGTAGGGGATTTGATCATTTGAAGGTACATGATAATTTGGGCTTGGAAATGGGGCACGCAAAACAAGACAGGAGTAAAGCAGCCTGTCGAGAGCGAAAAAAGGGGGTCCCTGCCTATAGCGGGGTGTGTGTGCAAAACATGCACAACAAATAGTGACTCGCTGGGGAAATGTTGGAGAGCATTTTGATGACAAACTGGAATCACCAACCCAGAATATCTAGTTTCGACCTTCACGCTAGGGTAAACAAACCAGACACCCAACCAAAGGATCAAAACTATTAGCCAACCCAACCTTCAAAATGTTGAAAATCCAAGTGTGTGCAATTGTGTTAATTCTCATTCTTCAGTTGCTATAGGAACCCAAGCTCCATTCAGTTAAGCTACGTAGTTTATTCTAACTCCAAAAGCATCTGGGACATTGCCTCGCTCCCAGTCAAGTGTCCATAGCCGTGACAAGGTTATCACTGTTATTCTCCCGAACATTGCTCTACTACCGGCTGGGCATCCATAGCCCCGGTAGAGTTGCTCGGATACCCCTGAAAAGTTGAATTTTCCTTTCTTTTAATTTTCAGTGTTTTCTTTATTTCTTTATTTTCTCTTTTCAACTCTTTTATTTCAACTCGCAAGCATTTAAGCTCACACTTAGGGCTTAGAATCACAGTGGCGCTCGAGCAGAATTTTAGATTTTCACTTAACTAGACTTCACAAAAGGCCCTATAGTGACAGTCTAATTCTAAGATGTGTAAGAGCTATAAGATTTTAGAATACGTCAGAGTTAGACTAAACCAACAACTTATCCTCTTTGAATCAAACACCTAGATCACTTGACACTAACAGAAGACCTTCACCATCCACTCTAAAGACTTGATTAGAGTTTGAAAAAGAAATACATAGAACAACCCCAGGCGATAAGTATGGTTGTTGTGCACACAGATGTGCTCAGCTAAAAGCAGAGGGACCTCGAGCAAAGTAGTAGCAAAGCAAAAGAAAACAAAAGGAAAACAACCTACAAAGTGAGCAACCTACACACACCAACTAACCTAAGGAAAGCAGAAAAGCGGAGTATTTACAGGAAACCTATACTACTCAAAAATGAGCTATGTACAAAGATATTTACAAAGAACTATGTTCAAGCAGGGTGAGCTGACATTAATGCTCATTGGATTTTGCAATGCATGCACAAGAAAACGGGCAATCGTTATCATTCTTAACCATGCAAATTTATCTTTATATTCTAAAAAAAGAAATTCAACATTGCAGTACTTAAGTTTAATCACGTCATCACGAAGAATCAACAATTGAGGAGGCTCGTTCAACCCATGGTTAATCCACAAACATGTTTGTTTTCCCTCATTCCCATAATCAAAATAATAAGTGCAATTATGAGAAATAATAGGGGCAAGGAAGGATAAAACCTAGATGTCGTCACATGAAGGTGGCAGCGTTGGATAGTCAAGAGCAAGCATAACATCCTTGATCATTGCATTGGCAGTCTCGGGCAGGTGCAGTGGAGGGTGTAGCACTGTGGATATTAAGTGTGCATAAGACTGGGAGGACAGGGCAGCAAACAACTCTTCCAAGCTGTGAGCAATATCCACAGTCCCAATTGGTTGTTCTTGAAGGAGGAACACCTCGCCTTGTTGATCATCTATAATCTTGGTGCCCTTTTCATGGTCATCTTCAAAAGGTAGCATGCTATCCCATTTCCCTTCCCAAGTGTTTACCTGATTTTTGTGACATTCAATGTCATGGGATGATGACATGCATGAATCTGTCTCATTGCAGCTCTCTGGTTGTGAAGGAAAATTTGCAAGAATTGAGGCAGAAGGACCCTCAGTTGTAGCCCGCGGTTGACCAAGCTCACCGTATTTGTTGGCAGCCATCGAAACACCCTCACCTTTATCTTCTTCCTTTTGTTGTTCATGTATCTCCTTGTGGCACCCACTTGTTTCCTCTTGGTCACTATCATTGTAAATGGAGAAGGAGCTCCTCTCCCAATCTGGAAACTTTAGTACATCATTGTTCAAGGGCTCAAGGAGTATGTATTTGTTATTATTGTCTTCTCAGATGTGCTCTTCCTCGACATGAGCATACCTCCGTAGTGCAACTCCTAATGGAAATAAGTCATCAAATGATGGAACCTCATCAAGGGGACCAAAGTCTACTACACAATTTCCCTCCAAAGACTCGTCAAAAAGCCCACCATCCATGGCACATAACTGATCTTCAAGAGGAAGAACTTCTTGGTGACTGGTGGACAGCATTCCCGCTTGATCTACTTCATCACTCTGAAGTCTAAGACTGTATTGTTGTCCTTCTATTGCTGCCCCAACATCCTCTTGAGGTCCACCTTCAACTGAGCCATCACTTGACTCAGGCTCTTGGTCTTCTACTTCGATCTGAGCAGCAAGTAGAGGAAGTCGGGCACTTGGCTGCCTTGCTTGTTCTTTGACTTGTTTGATGGCTTCTTGGCCTAGTTTACATGTGAGCTTTGAATGCGATGAATCATGGAGTCGACACCAATTTGGGAGCAGCAATATCTCCAAATCCACTTGGTATTTCAGCTCAGTCCAATCCCTCACTAGTCTCGAGATGAGCTGGTCATATCTTTCCACCAGTGGGTCCTCATCATCATTTGGGAAGGAAGGTGAATAGTAGACAGCTATGGCAAGTGGTTGTTCCCACTCCTCCAAATCTGCATTTTCAGATGCTTGATCCTTTTCATTTATGAAGGATAGGTCCTCTAATGTAATCTTGCTTATCTTTTTTCCATCATTCTCTATTGTCCCAAGGCTATCAACCTTTTCCTCTTTATGATTTTTAACATCTTCATTTGCTGCCCCAACATACACTGCTGCAAACTCTTTTGATTCATCTTCAACTTCCAATCCATCTTCTAGAGCAAGGGACTGCTTTTCTTCAACAGAGGAACAAATTTCTGATCTATTTCTAGCTAATTGTTCATCAAGGTAGCTTGTTTTCCTAAGGAAATTATCCTCTTCCTTTTGGATCTGATCCTCTATGTCTGTTGTCTTAGCACTAGCCTATGTCAAATTTCTTGATTCATCAGTGGTGTGTTGTCCTCGAGCCTCCAACAACTTTCCCACCTCATGGGATGAGTCCCCTTTACTAGGAGATGGTTGATCCAACTTGTTCACATGATCCTTGAATTGGGCGATCACATTTGTGCATGATGAGCGAGTGAATTCAGAGTGGGGTGCATTATGAAATCTACACCAACTTGACATTAGTACCTCCTCCAATTTTGGTCCATTTTTGCTGCCCAAACATCTTTGGATCAGCTCCTTGAAAGCGTTAGTTGCCATGGTTTGCAATTCCTCTTCTGGATCTTCGGGAGCCAAGGGCTGGTATATTTCCCAAAAGGGAATTTCTCCTTGCAAGACCTTCTCAATTTTGTCCAAAAATGTTAGACACCCCAATTCACTATGCCTGCAAGTACAATGGATCCAACATCTATCCGCCAATGCGAATTGTTGCAATGGCTTCTTCAATCTCTTATTCAAATGTGCATGTAACTGAGTGATGTTGATTTGCAAATACTGCTCCATTTCAACTCAGCTCTTGTTTGCCTTCAAAATTTTCTGATTTTTGAATTAAAAAGATCCCCTATCTCAGATTTCTTCCTAAATGTTCATTTCTCAACTTCCAACTTTCAGCTTCGTAGCCTCAATGTGTTAAACCCTCCTTCTAGCGCCAGTTCTGTTGATTGCATTAGGAGGAGGAGGGCATAAAATCAATCACTTTCAACCTTCAACTTTGTATTCCCAACTTGTCAGCCCTCCCTATAGCACCAGTTCT
The DNA here is from genome assembly GCA_007258455.2 of Sequoia sempervirens. Taxonomy (NCBI): domain Eukaryota; kingdom Viridiplantae; phylum Streptophyta; class Pinopsida; order Cupressales; family Cupressaceae; genus Sequoia; species Sequoia sempervirens. The sequence continues at coordinate 341,861,752 of VDFB02000008.1, forward strand.
GTTGATGTGTTTTTTATGCACTTTTCAACACAGACAGTGCATAGGTGCGCTACCTCTCTTGAAATACAATCTTCCACAATCAGATTGCAGAACACTATCCCAAGGTCTCTAATGTTAGGTCTTGATATGCTTGGAATATCTTAGTTGTCTTATATGATTTGTTGGAATCACAAGGCGGTCTTACAGATGAGTTACAAAGCATGGAAGTTGGGTTTGCAAATTCAGTTTCAAAGTGTTGAAAGTGAATGAATAGTGGCTGTCCACTCAAAATAGTAAGTTGAAACTCATCAAGTTCATCTGATTTAGCTTCATGGTGATGCTTTGGGTCCTACTCTAACCAAGGATTAAAAGAAATAGCAAAAGGAGAAGGGTTAAGAAAGCTATTCTAATCCTAAGCTACGAATGAATAGTAACAATGGTGGCTGCTAAAGTAGACAGGCTTCCTAAACTGAGTTTTGTTTGGCCAAGAGAAACCTATAGTTGCACAAAACCAATGCAATCTTCTAAGGACTGTAGATTTTTAGATTACACACACACAAGCACATGTAATTGAATTAAGTTGCAGCAATGAAGTAAAGAGCTCAAACTAGCTTTGCAAAGTGACTCATCATCAATGAACCACAAAAAGCATGAGCTGGAAGTTCATCAAATACTAAAACAGCAAACACCATCACCACTCCCATTCAAGAAACTCACAGCTAAACTAGTATGGAAGGTGAACCATGCATACATAAAGAGAAAACTCAAAAGGAACACCCATAAATCATGAAATGTTGCTTTTTATTGCTGCAGAATGTCTTTACATCAATTCTCCAACCCTTACAAATGAGAGGCAAGCCCCTATTTATAATTTTTCAAAGCCCAAATGAATGGCTAGGATTCAATTACATCGAATGGCCTAGATTTGATTTACAATAGGGTTTCACCTACCCTCCATTATCTAGCAATTTAAAATACATTCCTTGTCTTTTCCCTGTTTTGTCATCTAGTGCCAGGCACTGTAGCAATTTTGTCATTTAGCTAATTGCCCTTTTCACTGTAGCAAAAACTATCTAAAAGTTGCCCTCCATCTGGTGGACTTGCAACATTTTTGATTGGATCAAACAAGTCTGTGGATGACTTGCATCAATAGATTGGTGGCCCCTGATTTGGGCAGAAAGCTCCTTAGAAATCATCATCATCTGGAAAAAGGTAGGACAACTCCCTCAATGGGCCTCTTCGATAGACCTCTAGAAGGCTTCTTGACTCTTGCAAATACGAAGTGTCGTAAGTGCATTTATACATGAGTTAAGGAAAATGTTTGTCAAACATACAAATTCCCTATTAGATCTATCCATGCATCATCAAAATATCTTGATATTCATATTTGGAGCTCATTTGGGCCATAAACATTAATGCGTGTTTCAAGGGTGCGAGCACCAGAGGGCCGAAAGAAGGCAGAAGAAAGCCAGAAGGTAGACAGCGGATGGAAGCCAAAATAGCCGGGAAGGAGGCAGACTTCCGGATGTTCAAAACAGCCGAGAAGGAGGCAGGCTCCTGGATGTTCAAAATAACCAGAAAGAAGGGAGGTTCCTGGATGTTCAAAATAGCCAAGGAGGGATGGACTACCGAAAATGGCTACGGAGGGCCCAGGTTCCGGAGGTCGGGAAGGAGGTGGCCGTCGGATGTTCCAAACGGCCAAAGAGGGACACACTTCTAGAAACGGCCACGGAGGACCCAGGTTTTGGAGGCTAAAAGGGAGGTGGCCGCTGGAAGTTCCAAAACGGCCACAGAGAGGTGGAGCCCCAGAAACGACCACAGAGGGGCCGGGGTCTGGAGGCCAAAAGGGAGGTGGCCACTGGAAGTTCCAAAACAACTACGGAGAGGCGGAGCCCTGGAAATGACCACATAGGGGCCGGGCTCCGGAGGCTGGAAAGGAGGTGGCCACCGGACATTTCAAAATGGCCATGGAGAGGCGGAGCCCTGAAAACAGCTACGGAGGGGCTGGGCTCCGGAGGCCAGAAGGGAGGTGGCCGTCGGAAGTTCCAAAATAGCAAAAGGGGGACGAAGCTCCGAAACCACTGAAACTTAACCAAACTTTGACGAAACCTTTGCAGTTCATTTAAGCACATGAAACACATCCCAAGTCCAAAAAAGGGTGACCCCAAAGTCAAAAATGTGGAAACGGGAGCGACAGGGGTCCACGGATGTTTCCAAACAGCTGAGGAAGGGAATTCCGAAGGGAAAGTTTTGAAACCATCGAAACTTAATGGAACGTTGATGAAACCTTGGCAGTTCATTGACGCACTTCAAACACATCCCAGATTCAAAAAAGGGTGATCCGAAAGTCAAAAATGAGGAAACGGGAGCGACGAGTGTCCACTAATGTTTCCAAACAGCCAAGGAGGAAGGGAATTCCAGAGGGAAAGTTTTGAAACCATTGAAACTTAATGGAACGTTGATGAAACTTTGGCAGTTCATTTATGCACTTCAAACACATCCCAAATCCAAACATGGGTGACCCCAAACTCAAAAACGAGGAAACGGGAGTGACAGGGGTCCACGGATGTTTCCGAACAACCAAGGAGGAAGGCAATTTCGGAGGGAAAGTTCTGAAACCATCAAAACTTAATAGAATGTTGATGAAACCTTGGCAGTTCATTTATGCACTTCAAACACATCCTGGATCCAAAAAAGGTTGCTCCCAAAGTAAAAAATGTGGAAACGGGACCAACAGGGGTCCATGGATGTTTCTGAAATAGCCAAAGCAAGACAAAAGGCAGAAAGGGGATGGGGGACTTTATTTCTCCACAAATTTGAATACCCCAAGCAGGTGAATTTGGGTAGGGGATTTGATCATTTGAAGGCACATGACCATTTGGGCTTGGAAATGGGGCACACAAAACAAGACAGGAGCAAAGCAGCCTGTTGAGAGCAAAAAAAGGGGGTCCCTGCCTACAGCAGGGCGTGTGTGCAAAACATGCACAACAGGACAATTTTTTTCTCTTTACTATTTTTTTCTTTTTTGATTTTTTTGTTGTCACCAAGATTCCTGTTTGCCAGGTTTTCGCCGAAGTAATCATTTTTTTAAGGACATTTTCTATTTTTTTTGGATTTTTGGTTCTATACTTTGAAAGATTTAGGCATAAAACTTTTTGAGATGAGAGCTATTCATAGGCTCTTGCAGAGGTTTCCCTTCGGGTGTTGATAATTGATATGCTCCTGACTTATAACTTGTTGTGATAATGAATGGTCCCAACCAATTGGGTTCAAATTTTCCTTTGCTGCTTGGGTTTGGGACATTCTTCTAATTCTCCTTTAATACCAGTTGTCCAACTTGCAAAGTCCTACTTCTGATTTTCTTTTAATAGTTCCTTTTAATTCTATTCTGATAGAATTGTAAATGATTCAAAGCGTCTATACGCCACTCATCCAGTAGCTCCAGCTCATTTAGCCTTGATACTCGATACTCTTCATCTGTGATGAGGTTTTGTAGTGATATCCTAAGTGATGGGAGCTTGATCTCAATGGGGAGTACTGCTTCTAATTCGTAGACCAGGGAGAAAGGGGTGGCACCAGTGGGTGTGTGGATGCTAGTTCGATAGGCCCAAAGTGCGGGATGAAGCTACAAATTCCAATCATAACCTGCGTCATTGACTATTTTCTTGAGGATTTTTTGAATTGTTTTGTTTATAGCTTCTTCTTGGCCATTGCCTTGGGGATAGTATGGGGTGGAGAAACAATGTTGGATTTTGAATTTTTCACATAAGTCATGGACATCCTAATTCTTAAATGGTGTCCCATTATTATAGATAATGACTTGTGGAACACCATAGTGGCAAATGATATAGTTCAGGATGAACTTTGATATCTGCTTCCTTGTTATGTACGTCATGGGTATGGCTTCCACCCACTTAGTAAAGTACTTTGTGGTGGTTATGATGAATTTTTGGCCATTAGATAAAGTGGGATTGATTTTTTCAATGATATCAAGTCCCCACTCTAAAAAGGGGCATGGTGTGATGATGGGATGGAGCTCTTGAGCTGGAGCATGGATGAGGTCCCCATGCTACTGACATTGTAGACACCTTCTGACATAGTCATGCATTTCTCTTTCCATTGTGGGCCAGTAATACCCCATCCTCAATAGTTTCTTGGCTATAGTCATTCCACTCGAGTGTGAACCACATATATCATTATGTACTTCAATTAGAGCAGTCACTGCCTCCTCAGTGTTTAAGCAATGTATTAGGGTTCCTTCTATGCTTCTACGATACAAGGTATCTCTTAGGATGAAAAATCGGGATTCCTTTTTTACAATGGTTCATTTTGGGTTTGAGGGTAAGTTGGCAGGTATGACTTCTATTCGAAGGTATGTATAAATTTCATGGTACCAAGGATCACCGGGACCAAATATTTCGCACAAGAATTCTGATTTTGGTACCTCAAATGTGGGCACGAGAAGCTACTCTATTAGGAATTCATATTTTGGAACATTGTTGGGGATGTCTAGTAGGGACCCAATTGTTTCCATGGTGTCTGTTGTTCTATTGTTGGCTCTGGGTATTTGCTCAAATGTGATTTCGATGAAGGATTCTTTGAGAGTCTCCACCAACCTCTTGTATGGAGTGAGCTTATCGCCCTTGGTCTAGTATTCATTGTTCACTTGATTTATTATCAATTGGGTGTCTCCATATACTTTGAGAGCTATATTTTTGCACTGCACTACTATTCTGAGACCTATGGTTAAAGCCTCGTATTCTGTAATGTTATTAGTGTAGGGAAACACTAGTTTGTAGGACCTTGGTATGCAGTCCCCTTGTGGGATGATAAAGAATATGCCGACTATTGATCCATGCTACGTGTATGAGCCATCAAAGTACACTTTCTAGTGGTCAACTATGTTGAGATTGAAAATAGATTCATCTAGAAACTCTGAAATGAGAGGATTCTCTGAATAGATTAGTGCTTCTGCAAGTTGATCTGCGATGACTTGGCCTTTGATTACTTTCCGCTCCACATATTGAATGTCATATTTTGATAGTATCATAACCCATTTGGCCATTCTTCCTGTGAGCATTGCTTTTGACAATAAGTACTTGAGGGGGTCAATTTTGGCAATGAGTTTTATTTTATGTGCCAGCATGTAATGTCTGAATTTTTGTGATGCAAACACTACTACTAGACATGCTTTCTCGATGAATGAAAATTTTAGCTCATGTCCAACCATTGTTCTATTGATGTAATAGATAGCCCTTTCTATTACATTTTCGCCATGCTAAGCTAGGAAAGCTCCAAGGGCTGCTATTGTTGTTGATACATAGAGAATTAACTATTTTCTTGGAATTGGTGGCATTAGGACCGGTGGTGTTAGTAGATATTCTTTGATTTTATTGAATGCTTCTTCACACTTGTTATCCCATTTGTATGCTACTCCCTTGTGAAGTAGGTGAGAATATGGTTTCTGTTTGTCCACTAGTTTTTCTATGAATCTTCGAATGGATTGAATCCTACCTTGGAGACCTCTTAATTGACACTATATATCATAGCAATTTTTCTGATTGTACGTCGAAGATGCACTTCTTTGGGTTTAGTCTGACCTTGTACTCTTCCAACCTGTCAAAAATGGCACTTAGGGTTACTATGTGATCTTTTCTCTTTCTGGACTTGGCTAGAATATCGTCAACATAATCTTCAACATTCTTGTGGATCATGTCATGAAAGATTAGAGTCATGGCCCTTTGGTATGTTGCCCCTACATTATTTAAGCCGAATGGCATCACATTCCAACAGTAGGTTCCCCATGGGCAAGTGAATGATGTCTTATGTTGGTCCTGTTTATCTATCATGATCTAATTGTGCCTTGAGAATCCATCCATTAGTGACAAAATTTCATGTTCGGCTATCATATCTATGATCATGTCAATGTTCAAAAGCAAGAAGTCATCTTTTGGACATGCCTTATTCAAGTCTCTGAAGTTTGTGCAGATTATGATGCTCGCATCAGGTTTTGAGACAGGCACCAAGTTTGACACCCATTCTAGATAATCTATCGGTCGGATGAATCCTACATCAAATAGCTTTTTTAGCTCCATTTTGACTAATAAGGCGATTTGAGGGTGCATTTTTCAGAGATTTTCTTTAACAGGCTTTGCCTATGGATAAACTGTTAAATGGTGAACCATGATTTTTGGATCAAGCCCCGACATGTTAGCATAGCTCCATGAGAATTTTATCTATCTCTCTCTTACAAAGGCTGCTAGGAGCTCCTGTTCCTTTGATAGTAATGACTCCGCATATAATGTGATGTGCGGGGTTTCCTCTGTTCCTAGATTGATCGGATTGCATCTTTCTGCCAGACTACTGATTTTTCTTGATGAATAGCTCTGAGAGGAAGATTGAATCCCCCATCCTCGAGTGCCTTAGAGATTTTTTCGCCATTGGATGCATCCTTTCTTTTTACTTTTTTCTACCAGTCAGAGAGTGCCACAATGTGGTTTTCACTCAAAGACTTAGATATTACTCTTAATTTTTCACTTTTGTGATTGAGATATTCAATCATTTCCCCATAATAGGCATGTGTATTTAGCTCAATTATGAAACCTACTTTGTGATCCCCACATGGAATGTTATCCTGTGGGCCCATGAATTTTGAGAGTGCCTCATCATTTTCAAATGTATCAAGAATTGGTGCTCATCGTTGGTCATATTCGATGAGTTGGGGATATACTAGGTGGATTTCATGATCTTGGTGGTTTGATTCAAAGGATAGAGTGCTAATCATGAAAAGAGTGGTATCCTTAAATAGCCTAGGTAGGTTGGTCATAGGATCCTTGTCATCACTACTACTACAGACCTCGGTTATGTCGAATGTAAATTTATCTATGACTAGACTAATGGTAGATACTAGTAAGCATAGTTCTATTGCGGTTTGCTAAGGAGGATTAAACTTTCTAACTGGAGGACCTCGACCACGTATGGTTATCCTCGGAGGGGTGCATCTGATGCTGAGATTTGTTATTATCTGCTTCTCCAGAATGATAGGTATTATGAGTCCATTATTGTTTTTCCCAAGTCTTTGATTTCTGTCATAGCCCATTGTAAGCATCATTTGTAGACCCTTGCTTCTGTTGTCCATTGGTAAATCAGCTACTGGTCTCATCTTGATATAGCATATGAGATGGTTCAGCCTTAATAACTTCTTGGCCAAGATCTCCCCCACTTGTGAAACTTGTTGGGATATTTTTTACGAGATGTTCGAGATGTTGAAGCTTCATTTATTTGTGGACATCCCCATGATCTGGGAGATTGTGGTAACTCTCCTACCATAAAAGAATTTTAGGGAGGCTGTAGTTTCCACAACCATTATCTTGGATGATGACCTTAATGTCAGAAATGGTGGGAATGGTGGGAGTGATAGGTGTCTCTGTCGCAGAAGTGGATGCGAGAGTGGCAGGGTCAATGTATGGTGTAGATGGACCCTCATCATTTTTCGGTACTTGGGGGATTTTATAGTACTTTTCTTCAAGACTTTTGCAATAGGAGAAGGGTTCGGGATCTCCATGGATGGTGACTTCTTGTCCCTCATGTGTGAATTTAAGACATTGATGGAAACTTGATGCTACTACTTTCATCACATGAATCCATGGGGGTGTCCTAGGAGGATGTTATATGGCAAGTTGAGGTCCAAGACTTGACAAGTGGTTTCCATGATAGATGACCCTACTTGAATAGGGAGTTTTATTGTGCCCTGGGACACTCTTTATTGATCATCATATGCTCTTATTGTGATACCCTTTCCTTTGTCAATAGAATCCTCTAAGATTTTTAATTGTTTGATGAGCTTGAGAGAACATATGTTCAAACTTGCACCTCCATCCACCAAGACCCTTTTGACTTTTCTCTTATGTACTATGAATTCTAAGTGAAGTGCATAGTTGTGATATGGTTGAGCGAGAAAATCTTGGTCAAAGAATGTGAGGAGATTTGGTGTAATGATATTTCTAACCATAGCTAGGAATTGTTTTGCATTGAGATCTGTAGGGACAGTGGATGAGGCCAATGCTTCCTCAAGTATTTTCTTATGGGCCGATGATATTTTTAGTAACTCCATGATGGAGATTTGTGCTGGCATTATTTTGAGCTGATCCAGGACATTGTCGCCATTGGGGATAGATCTAGATGTAGGGACTCTATTTCGCTGGGATGATCCTACGATGGTAACTTTGCTGCCTCTTGTGGTGACTCCATAATCAACATGGGTGCCTTTGATGGTGATGACTATGAAGTATTCATCTAGGGAGGCAACAACAATTTCATATACATGATTCACATTTGTGTTGGTTCCTTTCCCCTTAGCAGTGTTATTATTTCCTTTATTGCCATGGTTAGGCATCAGATTCATGTATATCTTAAGGTCTTGGTTTCCCATTGGCTCTTCCACATTTATAATTATTTGATCGATGAGATCTTGAACAATGTTTTTTAATCTCATGCAACTATTCGTGGTATGTCCTTTGATTTTATGGAACTCATAGAGGTGATTCTCATTCTACCAAGGAGGTTTCACATCCAGTTCTTGGTAATTCTCAAAGGTGAGAGCCTTGATGAGTTTTTCATTTATAAGCTTTTTCATGATGACCTCAAGTGGTTCCCCCAAAGCGGTGTATTTTCACTTGGGATAGTTCTTATTTCGTTGGGGTGGTCCCCTTTGATAATTGAGGTTGTTAATTGTCAGATTGTTGTTTGGTTGTTGGGTTTGGATTTGTGGTGTAGGTGTATGTTGGTGAGGGGCACTGATGAAAAATTTGGCGTCGACAACACCATCATTGGTAACATTTTTATTCCTTTCCCATGTGTGAGGTTTTTTGTTGTAATTTGTGGGTGGGAAATTATGTTGTTGTTCAGGGTATGAAGTTGATCCCACGAGTTGTGTCATAAGGGCTCGTTTGATGCTAAGTGCCTTCGAGATCAATTGATCATATGTGGTAATCCATTGGACCTTGAGATGGAATGCCAAGAGGCCATCAAGGTTGGATATGATGGTGAAAACTTGTTGTTCCTTGAGCATGGTCAATTTACTTCAATTGGCCTTGGATCGCCATCATTGTTAGAATGAAGTGAATGATTCATTCTTTCCTTGTTTCAAAGTTGAGAGTTCTTCTAGACTGACATCCATGGTGATGTTGTATGCATAGTTTTTTATGAATGCGTCTATAATTTCATGGAATGTTCTGATGCCTGTAGGTAGGTGAGAGAATCATTCCATAGCATGGTCAACCAAACTTCTAGGAAATAGCCGCATGAGATAAGTATCATCATATGTGACTTATATGCAATGAACCTAGAATTCCCTGATGTGATCTTCAGGGTTTCTTGCCCTCAATATTTGTTGAACTTGGGGATCTCGAATCCCTTCAGGAATGGTTTCATCACAAGACTCCTATCAAATGGATAGGGACACAAGTTGCTTATTTTTTTGTGGTTCGCCCTGATTGAAGATCGAGCACTTGTTGCGAGAGCAACCTGATTTGTGTTGTTACATCATTTTGTGGATCAGGGGGTGGGATGAAGGTGTCCTGGGTTGTTTCAATTGTTGGTTGGATGGGTGGGTTGTTTTATGTGTTGTTTGGTGGTATTGGGACATTCTGTCGATCCATGTATGCTTCCACTTGCTGTTGTATGAACAACGCTTGTTTTTCTTGTTGTTGTTGTGCTAGGATTGCTTGTTGTTGTTCCAAAAACACTTGATGTTGTTCTAACAATGCTTGTTGGGCTACGAACTGGGTTGCTTCTCGTTGCTCTTGATATTGTTTTATTGTTTGCTAATATACTTGTAGTTGTACTGCTTGTTTTTGTACTTGTTCCTATGCTTGTTGTGCTTGATATTGGGCGTATGCCTGAGCGTGAGCTTGAGTGTGTGCTTGTGCTTGAGCTTGCGCTTGCACAACTTGTGTTTGAGCTTGTGATTGTGCAGCTTGTGTGGATTTTTGTTGTAGGAATGCTTGGGCTCGCACAGTCTATTGTGCTTGTAATACGGCTTGGGCTACTTGGGCAGCTTGTGTAGCTTGAGTGGCTTGCTATGTAGCTTGTTGAGTAGCTAGTTGCATGGCTTGTTGAGCAACTAGTTGTGCGGCTTTTTTTTTTTGCACTTGCAGGAATGCCCTTTGAAAGGAAGCTTAGTGAGCTACTTGCAATGCCATGTTGTATTGGCTTCATATGCTCGAAGTTGGTGGTGGATTCAGAATTGTGTTTGTGGTGGTGGTGAGAGGTGTCGTCATGTTAGTGACTGGGGTTTGAGTGGTAAATGGTGTTGTTGATGTGGTTTGAGTGGTGAATGGTGTTGTTGATGTGGTCTGAGTGTTGAATGGTGTTGTTGATGTGGTTGGTCCTTGAGGGACCATGTTTTGAGATATTAGGGGAGTGGTTGATGATGTTGTGATTACTTGTGTAGTTGTCATTTGTTGTTGTGATATCAATGACAAGTTTTGGGTGGTGTTTTGATTGGTGTTTGGGATGTTGGTTTGATTGATATTTGGTAAAAGTGGGAGTCCAAAGCCAAGTAGAGGTGTGGATAATGATGGTAATGGTGGAAGAGGCGAAAATGTGAGGGGTGTGAGTTTTTGAGAAAATGATGTGGTGTCGAAAATGCCCCCAGATCTGAACATGTCACCTTATTCTTGCAAATTTGTGAGAAGAGGGGTTTGAGGTGTTGTGTGATAGGATGATGATGATGGATCATTAGGATTATGGAAAGTGAGAGGGACATACTTGTGTAATGGATTTTGGGGTATGCTTTGTTCCACCATGGTATTTGCATCTAAGTCTTGATTGTTGACAAGGGGGTGTGCTTGAATAGCATCAAGAAATGCATTTCCCTTATTAACATTGGGTTGGGTTGGAGTGAAATATGTTGTGATTTGCAAAATGTTTTGAGTGATGCTTTGGGATGGGGGTGTAGATGAGATGGGGAGTGTGGATGCAATTAGAGGCATAACCTCCAAAGATGGTTCCACAATAGAGCTTACATCAAAATCATAAGGTAATTTGGCCCCTTATTTTGCTAGTTCAAGCATGTATAGTGAAGGGTTAAGCCTCATCATGATGTTGATGATCTTATGGTTTTCTGGATTTTGGAGCATTTTGGTTATTTCTTCATGTGACATCCCAAAGGTAAGGTCTTCTTCTTGAATTTCCTCTTGTGGATTTTGCGATGATGAGATAGCCAAAGGATTGTTTGATTTGATAGGATTCATTTTGGAATTTGTTTGGCTTAGGTTACTTAAAGTGGGTGTTTCTTTGTTAGCTTCCATGTTCTTCTTGTATTGAGATCTAGTTTGAACCATAAAACAAGGATCAATTTTCAAGAATATGGGAGATGAATCTCTACTTCTTTTGGATTGATCTTTACTTTATGCACAAAAGAGAAATCTTTAGGGTATCTTAAGGATCAAAAGGTGATATGATGATGATGCAAGAGATGGATGATGCAGACGTTTGATCTTTTGATAAATCTTGAGGGGAATTCTAGGCTTTTAGAACCTTTGAATATGTTTTGGATTTTTTGGATTGTCCGTGACTTGATTGATTTTGGTTTGCTTTGATTTGAACAAATAGACCCTAAGATGTTGGATGATTATCTAAGGAGTAGATTTTCTCAAAGGATGACAATTTGAATATGTGTAGGGAGAACGATGTATCTACCCACACCTATTCAAACAAGATGATAATTTAGTCAAGCATATGAAGAAGGATGCATCTTCATATACCTAGCTAAACAAGATGGTTTGATAACTTTGACTAAGTATATGAAAAAGGATGCATCTACACATACCTAGCCAAAGATGTTTTGATAATGATTTCAAGGATTTTGTCTCAAGGATTTGATGATTTTTTCCAAAAAGCCTAGCATGAAGGATAATTTCAAGATTTCCCAAAAGATGATGGTGAGATGATTTAATGGTTTGATGTTTGAAGGATGAATGAGAAAAATATTTTGATTTCCTTTGATCCTAAGATGAACCTAAAAAAGATACTTTGTTTACTTAAACCTCAGTATTGAAGAACATGCAATGCTTCTATAGACCTTTATAACCAAGAAGTGGTTCAATTTGAGCATTCATTTCTGGATTTTGAAACAAGGACTTTCATTTTGGGATTTGACTTGTTGAAAATCATGAGGTTTCAATACATGTGAGAGTTCATTTTCTTTATCTTTGCTTAGTGGCTTTATTTTACCACAAACACCTCTTTGATTAGTTTTCCAAACTATATGTCCAATGTCTTAATTTCTTCAAATCCCACAAAGTAGGTTATGTGGAACTTTGATGAAGTCAAGGAAAAGGTTACCTATCATTTAAATTTAGTAGACAAATTGAGATGTAATCCAAGTGTTTAGAAAACTCTAAGGATAGAATCCCAAGGGCAAGCAATAACACATGAATTGGGTCAATTGTATTTGTCTCGCAAAGGGTTTGAAATTTTTAATGATGAAGTTTAAGTGTTTGTTTCCAAGATTTTTTTGAACAAGCAAAGAATTTTGTAACCAAGAATAAGTACAACCCTATGGATGTGGAAGACAATATTTGTTGAGTCCCCACTTAGACAAGTCCAACTATGCTTATCTTTAGCGAATGGTTAGATGCTTGACCACACTGGCTCCCCTCCATGACACTCATTTATACATGGCAACCAATCATCAACATCCATGAAACTCCCATGGAATGCTTTCCATTTCTACTAAAATATCATAAAAGTGTGGGGCAGCTTTAGAACGACCGTTCTTGCACCAAAAAATAGATCAAAGGATTTTGGAAATTCTAAACATAGGTTTTAATTAGGACTTTTCGTCCGTAGAGATTAACCCATACAGTGAGAGTCCCTTTTCAGATCCATCTCGTTGGAGCCAACCACGTGATATTTGTGTTTACTCCAATAACCACATTTATATCCTGGTTGGAAATACTCTTGGCTTTAGAGTGTTACTAGTTGAGTCGCTCCCTTGGGTGAGTACTTTTTCCCCCAGGCAAGCCCTCTAAGATAAACAAAAGTGAATAAACTTATTCATAGTTCGATCGACCTTGTTTAGAAACAAAGGGAGAACACATGCAACAAGTTTATCCACACTCACATAATATTTTGTTCAATTTTAAACCCAAAAATGAAGTGTGGAGGTGATTGCTTTATCTCACCCTAAAATCACAAAAAAGGCCTTTTGATTCTCAAGATCGCTATAAAAGCGCGAGAGAAGCGCATAAGTCCTTTTTCAATGAAGTTAGTCTAAGTAAGCCATCACAAAGACAAAGTTGCACTTATTCTTTTTAAAGCCACAAAGCAATTGTGAGTTCTTTTTAAAGCACCAAAGGACAAATGAGAGTTTTTTTGTTCAATTGTTAACCAAAAAACAAAATCTAGTAAGTTGTATTCCTAATGTTCATTTTAAGCCTTTGCAAAAATTTGAAAGGGTTCTTTTTAAAGCCCAAATGAAATTAGTGTCCTAAGAAAAAAGGAATAATAGTTTCCTAAGAGTGTTAAAAAAACACTAAAGTGTTTAAAAACACTCTGATTTTGTGAAATACCATCATCATGCTTCTCCTTCTTTTGTTTTCAATTGATCCAACCTACAATAATGAAAACCAGTCAGATTTTACAAAACACAAAGGTAAAAAAAAGTAGAAAACAGAAGATAAATTGATCATATGACAAAATCCACGTGCTATGGAATTTTTAACTTTTTACTCCCTACCAGTGGTGCAATCACTGAGTGCATCGCAGTTGACTTCTCCAGGAGCATTGTATAGCCCTGCTTACCAGTTAGCGACACTCTGTGTCTAGACTAGTGAGCTCAAATTTGTCGCCCTTTTTTCCAGTGTCACAGTTTTGAAATTTGAATTCAAAATTTTTAGGCGAGATGGCTAGGCATCGTAGTTTGGACTTTCTAGCGGTACTATATGGCGATGTTGGAGAGTCAACGATGCTATATGGTGATGCTAAGCTTCTAGTGTCAGAATTTTCCTGTGCACAAATAGAAACGTGAAATTTTTAGAAAAACGTGATTGAAAATGAGATTTTTCCCTTTCCCAATTCCTATGATGCAAGATCGATGTATGTTGATGAATTTTGTTGAGTGATCCACTTTGTTGATGTTTGATGAGTGCTCCAATGGAAAAACCTACATAACCTAGCTATAGTTCAATGATGATGGATGGAAATGGCTAAATATTTGAGCATAATAACTTTGCATAATTTGTGGATGATCAAAAGAGGAGATGAGCTCTTTATTTATAGAATTCCAAGATGGATGAATGTCCAAAATAGAGCAATGTGGGACTAACATTCACCCAATAACAAGATGCCACTTGTCAACCTATGAGTGGATGGAGGATGTACAAGTTTTGAGGATTATGCCAATAAATGCCTATTTTTGAATTTAAATTTTGTTGAAATGACATGCAAGAGGGAAGGAAAAATGCATTAAATGCCACTTGGCTCAAGGCAAAGGACATGTAAGATGGAGTAAATTCCTTGTTGGAAGGACTTATCTCACTTGGATTTTGAATTCAAATTTGGGGAATATTCCTTAAAGATGCCTTGTTGAGGAAAATAGAGATTTAATAAATCAATTAAATCTATTTTCATGTGCAAGTGGGAAAAGCTAGAGGATAGGACATGAGAGGAGATTAAATTAATCCAAGTTAATTAATTTAATAAAGGGGATTAGATGATGTGACATATTTGACTTAAATTTGTGGGTTTATTAAAGTCAAATATGAGAGGAATGTGATAAGAGATTAATTAAATAAAGATTCATGATTTATTTAATTAACAGGGATGATGTTAGATTTAAACTAAAGAAGGTTTTAATTTATTTAATTTAATAGGTAGACTTTAGAGATTTAATCAAATAAAATTAATTATTTAATTAAATAGGATAATTAGATTAGGACAATTAATTAAATTATCGAGAAGAGGTGACTTAATTAGATAATTGATTTATTTAATTAAGAGACAAATATTGATGAATTTAATTAGATAGGGGGATATTTGATTAAATGGTTAGACCGAAGGATGATTCAAGATGAAACAATGTTAGTAGTCTGGATCAGATGCACAATATCAATCAGTACATTTTACGTGTCTTCAAGTATGATCTTTTTGAAAAACTTAAGAGTACTCTCTCAAAGATATCCCTCTAGGACTTGATTCAAAATTCATCTAACTATCACACTATGCTTCAGATTTCCTTACAACAAGTTCTTATATCCCTTCTACTACACAACCAAATGATATATCAGCCATGATTCAAGGAATAAATGTTGACATTGTTTTCCACCAAAGTGAACTCCCTTGCTTGGAAGTGCAATTTTTTTTTTATGATTTCATGATAATACCTCAATATAAAAGGACACGGATAAAGTGAACCCATGTTGACAATGGCTCAACCCTTAATTTGTGTAGTGGCTTTTTTGGATAGGCTTGGCATTGGTAAATAAAAAATTCAACCTGATTCTTTATATATTAAGGGATTTGATAATGTAGGAAAACAAACACTCGGTGTGATCACTTTTCCTATTAAAGTTGGAAAGGCCACATTAGAAACACTGATCCATGTTATGCCTCATGATCTTTCATATAATACTCTTTTTGGCAGACTATGGGTTCATGCAATGAATGGGGTGCATTCCACTTTCTTTGTAAAATGAAATACATCTACAACAACAAAGTGTACACACATTGGATGTTGATAACATGCCTTATAGTGTCTTACAACTTAATAAAAATAAAGAGAATCTTTTGAACAAATTGATACCAACTACACAAGTAGAAACCATGCAAGAACAACAAAAAGATAGATGTCCTAGACCCTTCACAATGATAGCACTAGATGATGTGGGATCATTGAGTTTTTAACCTAAACCATAGATTTTTGGGTGTGAGGCTTATAGGCTACTCTTACACTCTTAGTATGTTTCACCTAAAAGGAGAGAGATAAACCTCAAGAAAAATAAATGTGGTTCACTCAAATTAATATGTGTATGATGCTATTAAGGCTAAATGAGATGGTCTAAGTGCAAATAAATGAAATAATTTATTGATTATGAATGAAAAATATAAGAAACAAGTGATCTTTGAAAACATAATGTGAAATACAACCATAAACTAAAGTATGAACAACAGAAAAATAGAAAAGAAGAAGGTTGAATTACAGTGCACCTGGGTAGAGAATGAAGAATCTAGAATGTCCTGAATGCTGAAAAAGATCATTGAAAATCACTAATGGGACTCATTCACCACTAATGGCAAATCAATCCTCCTTTGAATGAAAACTTTCGAAAACAGGTTTCTTAGTGTGAGGATCTAAAATATAATAAAATATAGATTTCCAACCTTAAGGTGGAACTCATTCGCCAGTAATGGAGAATCAGTCCTCTCCTAAAATTCTATGAAAACAGGGACTAATTGTGTAGCACCAAATCTGAGGTTGTCTTCTTGTCAGGTTGACGGAGTCAAATCTACAGAAAATGGATAGTTGGTTGTCACCAAGCTTGAAATAGGTTGTAGTTGACTTGAAACACTTTTTTGACTTGTTAACCACCTTTCAACACCTAATTTCTTGATAAATATGCATACAAAATTCTTGTTGAAGAAATCTTTAGAAGATATATCAATGGCTGCTCCAAGATACTTAATTGATGCTTGATTGAATGATGCAAAGTGCTTGAATGAATGAGTGAATTAGTGAACTTGGTGAATGGGGGTTAAAATTGATGTAAAAACACTTATTTATACACACTTGTGCCTTAGTAACCCAACAATACCTCATCATAGGTCAACATAAGGTAATTTTGAATAAAAACCCAAAAGGAAATTTGAAATATTTTGAATTTTGAGTCAAGAGGGACTCATTCGCCACCCATGGCGAATGGGTCTCACCTTGGACTTGAAAGTGGGTGTCAGGAATTATCTTGTATTTAATGTTGTTTGTTGGTTTTACATTAAAAGAAACACTTAATTAAGCCTTATAAGCGCATAAAGGGGCCAAATAAAGTATAAGAAATGTGTAAATAGTGAAATTAAGCCTAGAAAAGGAAGAAATATTGTTACAATACTTTACAACACTTCAAAATAGGACTTGATAAGTGATGAAAAGGTGATTTTTAGGTGAATTGTAATGAATATAGTCTAGAAAAGAGTAGAAATGTTTTACAACACTTCACAACACCTTCACAAGATGTCATAATTTGAATTTAAGGACCTAATGTGAATGTTTAAGCCACATTACAAAATTAAATCAAAGCAAAATAGACCAAGCATCATGAAGAAAGATAAAAAAGACCATGAAAATTTCAAAGGGCCATTTTTCTATGGCACATTTATCCCCCACTTTAGTTAGAGGATGAACTTGCATCAAACTCACACTAAAGTAGCCATGCATATCGAGAAAGATCCTAATGCACTTATGTTAGTGAGATGGAATGACAACAATCAAGAGGGATGATCAAGCCCCTAGGATGAAGATCTCATGGAAAACTAAACATAAGAACAAAGGAACACATGTGTGAAATGAAAGAGAAAAAGGGGAATTAGATTTAGCTTCAATCGTTTGTCCAACTAGTTGTGGATTAGAGATAGGTTGTTTGTGAGAAAAAAGAGAATTCATACTCACTCTAGGGTGACAGAACTCATGGAAATCCTTTGAAAGAGAAGACCCAAAAGGTGAAGTACATACACTAGTTGGTATGCACTCACAAACATATAGGTGGCTATGGGGAAAGTTGTGTTGCTGAATGGGCTTCCGACTCAACCATATCAAATTTATACCTCCTGATAACTTTAACAAGGAACCACAAGGGAAAATATCGGTTCATGCTTCATGAGACAAGCAAAGCTTTGTATGCTTAGAACTCATGAACAAAGATAAAGGTACCACAGGCATGCAAGTTGTTTTATGCAAGGTGGCAAAGATGTAAAATTCAAAAATGTAACATGTAAAATGTAAAAGATGTTCAAAGGAGTCTTGTTAAGTTTGTGCAACTTTTTTCACTTAGGGAACATTGTTTCTAATGTCTCCAAGAGAGAACCAATCAAAGAATAAAATATTCACAACTTAGGGGATGCAGTGCATCGCATTAGGCCACTAAGAGGAATGTAATATGCTAAGATAGATCACACTTATGAAGGACATCACACCTAATGTCATCCACAAAGTGACGAAAACATCATATGAAGTGACAAGGCTACACTAAGAACCAAAATTGCAAATGGAATTTTTCCAATGTATGCCCCCCACTTTAAAGGAATTGCTACACACCGTTCTGTGAGAAATTAATTTAAAGTAGCAAAGGAAAGGAAATGAAAAAAGAAAAACAAGACATGAGAGCCAACTTGAAAGACCCTATGCCAAGTCATATGTTTCTAAGTTAGGCTATGTCATGTAAATGAAAAAGATAACAAAAGAAAAAGGAGTTTCCCCCCAGAAAGGAACACACCAAACACATAAGGGATCTATGGATTTAGGGTTAGTATGTTTGTTACTGCAATATTTTTATGAAATAGCTCAGAACTATCATCATTCCCCAAAGCACATATAACTGGAAGAATGACACAAAGAGAGCGAAAACAAATGAAAAATAAAGTCCATTTTGGGTCAACATGGTAGAGACATTTCGGTCTCAACGCTTTGAATCATCCCTAAAAGTAAAAAAAAAGCAAATGAAAATGAAAATGCAAAAGAAAAGGAAAATATTTTGGGTCAATATGAAGGAGACATTTTGATCTCAATGCCTTGCATCATCCCCAAAAGGAAAAGCACAAGAAAAGATAAATTAAAAAGAAAAAGGGACCGATTGGGTCAACATGGAAGACATAGGGCGTCTCAATGCTTTGTGTCATCCCAAAAAGGAAAACAAAAGACAAAAAGGAAAAAGGAAAAGGACCTTTTGGGTCAACATGGAAGAGATATAAGGCATCTCTATGCTTTGCATCATCCTCAAAAGGAAAACACAAAACAAAAAGGAAAAAGGAAAAGGACCGTTTGGGTCAACATGGAAGAGACATAGCATGTCTCTACACTTTGCATCATCCCAAAAAGGAAAAAGGAAAAGGACTTTTTGGGTCAACATGGAAGAGACATAGGGTGTCTCTATGCTTTACATCATCCCCAAAAGGAAAACACAAAACAAAAAGAAAAAAGGAAAAATCAATGTGGCTCACTCAAATTAAGATGTGTATGATGCTATTAAGGCTAAATAAGATGATATAAGTGCAACTAAATGAACTAATTGACTGATTATGAATGCAAAATCTAAGAAACAAGTAATGTTTGAAAACAAAATGTGATATGCAAGGATAAACTAAAGTATGAACAAAAGAAAAACAAAAAAGAAGAAGGTTGAATTAGAGTGCACTTGGGAAAAGAATGAAGAATCTGGAATGTCTTGAATGTTGAAAAATATCACTAAAAATTTCTAGTGGGACTCATTCACCATTGATGGCGAATCAGTCCTACTTCTAATGAAAACTTTCAAAAACAAGTCTCTAAGTGTCAAGATTTGGAATCTAACAAAATTTGGATTTTTAGCCTTAAGGTGGGACTTATTCGCCACTGATGGTGAATCAATCCTCTACCAAAATTATGTGAAATCAGGGACTAATTTTCTAGCACCAGATCTGAGGTTGTCTTCTTGTCAAGTTGATGAAGTTAAATCTGTAGAAAATGAACTGTTGGTTGTCTCCAAGCTTGAAATAGGTTGTAGTTGACTTGAAACAATTTGTTGACTTTTTTACGACCTTTCAACATCTAATTGCTTGATAAATCTACATGCACAAGTCTTGTTGATGAAATATGAAGATATATCAATGGCTGCTCCAAGATACTCGATTAATGCTTGATTGAATGATGCAAAGTGCTTGAATGAATGAGTGAAATAGTGAACTTGGTAAATGGGGGTTCAAATGGATGTAAAAACACTTATTTATACACAATTTTGTCTTAGTAACCCGATGATACCTCATCATAAGCCAACATAAGGTTATTTTGAATAAAAACCCGAAAGGAAATTTGAAATATTTTGAATTTTTAGCCAAGAGGGACTCATTCACCACCCATGGCAAATAGGTTCCACCTTGGACTTGAAAGTGGGTGTCAGAAATTATCTTGCATTTAATGTTGTTTGTTAGGTTTACGTTAAAAAAAAAACTTAATTAAACCTTACAAGGCCATAAAGGGGTCAAATAAAGCATAAGAAAGGTGTAAATAGTGAAATTAAGCCTAGAAAAGCATGAAATCTTGTTACAAGACTTTACAACAATTCAAAATAGGACTTGATAAGTGATGAAAAGGTGATTTTTAGATGAATTGTTGTGAATAGAGTCTATAAAAGTGTAGAAATGTTTAACAACACTTCACAACACCTTAACAAGACATCATAATTTGAATTTTAAGGACCTAATGTGAATGTTTAAGAAATATAACAACATTAGATCAAAGAAAAATGGACCAAGCATCATGAAGAAAGAGCAAACCAAGAAAATTTCAAAGGGCCATTTTTCAACGGCACAAAACCAACATTGACGGGAGAATACAAGATCATCAATAAAGACTCTGACAAGGGAAAATAAAAAGCAATATTGTCAACAAAAAATTTGGAAGACCCTTCAAAAGCATCCACCTAAACCACTTTAAAAGAAATAAAATTATACAAAAAAATTTGATGAACTCAATTATGAGCAACCACCAAATCCTAAAGAGATGAAGAATCTTTATGAAAAAGGTTATGAAATAATGAAACAACTCGGTTATAGTGGAAAAGAATGTGGTTCCTAGAGAACAAGGTATTTGTGTCCCTATAGAGCCTCAAAGGAAAGAAAATATTAGTGGTCTTGGTTATTCCCCCTTGAAAGAAACAAACAAGCTTTCACTTAATATCAACACTATCACAAAAGATTCTCCTAAACCGACTTTAACAATGGTGCATCCTAAACTGATAAACACTAGTGGTCTTGATTGTTATCCTTTGCAAGAAATGAAACAAACAAACAAATCCTCTCTTAATGTAAATGTCATCACACAAAACACTTACAATTTGAATTCGTTAAATTTTACACCCTCTAATAAAGGAGGGGAAAAAATATTGCAATATAAAGAGCCTTGTGTAAGTATGGCATCTTGTACTAAGCAAGAGATATCTTTGTCACAAAATAAAGGAACATCTTCCACTTTTGACCAAGAGAGTATCTTGACGAGACTCCTCCAAGATCATCTGATTTCTCTCCCTCCAAGCACACAAAATAATTTATACTACAAGAGTTCATGGTCATGCTACTAATCAATGTAAGGCTTTATGAAACAAAATTTAACATCTCAAGGAATGTGGTGGTCTTCCTTGTGTTGAAGCACCTAATTCCTCTAACTGATACTCATTTTCATCCTCTTCATCTCACCCTTGTCCTACATCGGGGGCAAGGGGTTAGATAGCCTTGTCCTTGTGTGTCACTTATTGTTATCTCTTTTGGCTAGTTGACCACCTTTCATATACATATAAGAGAAATCTTGGGATGTGGACGACATGCCTTAAGCTAGCTCGCATGTGACGTACTAAACAACCCTTCAATCCTATTGCATGAAGTAGACTATTGGAAATAGATGACTTGGAATAGGGATTTTTGAATAAGCTCTCATGTCTTCTTCTACTTTAAGGAAATTTTTCACAACAATGGTGTTAGCAACCACTTTAAAGTGGGGGAATACATCAATGCTCATGTTTCATTGAACAATTTTATTTTTTCTTACGACGAGTCCTTTTCATGTGGTATCATTGGGTTTGATTTCTTCCAAGAGTGACATTTCTTTGACTTGTCCTCATTGGAAATATTAAGCACAATGTTCTGTAAGATGAGACCTTGCATGAACTAAGAAAAATCCCTTTGAACCTCTCTCTTTTGTGTTATGTTGCATTTTTGTGCCTTATTAAATTCATTGACGTATGGCTTTGATATGGTCCCTGGGGCTCACCTAGTGAACAACTAGCTTCACTAGCCCATGTGAGCATGCATTTTGTTTTTGTCCTTATCATAATCATGGGGCTATGACTTTTATCTGGAGTTCACAGGGTTCACCTAGTGGACATCTAGCTTCACTATCCCTTGTGAGCATGTGTTTTGTTTGCATAATGGACAATGTATTCCACTTGTAAACCTTTTTCGAAAAACAACCTAGAACCAGTCCACCGCATTGGATGACCAATCAAAGCTTGATCTATTACAGTCTTTCTTTTTCCTTTTCCTTTTTTCCTTTATTTTTCCTATCTTTGATGGTGTATGTTTGTGATCTAGTTATGGCTTCATGTATCATTTGTAAGTGTCTTCCTTTGTACTTATGTTGGTTTGCCATAAGATCTTGATCCTGGGGGCTTGGCCACCCTCTTGATTATTATCATCCTATCTTACTAGCATTTCTACATTTGAACCCCTCTTGATTGTGTGGTTGGCTACTTTAGAGTGAGTTTGAAGCAAGTTCATCCTCTCACTAAAATGGGGGCTAAATGTAATGTATTAAAATGCATACCCTTGCATTTTCACTCTTGTTTGGGCCCACCTTGTTTTATTTATCCTTGTTTATGTCTCAATTGGTCCTCTTTTTCATTCCAAACCCCTATGAATTATATCTTTTTTTGGCTAATCCTGACATTCTCCAATGCATAAAAAATAATTTAAAGGATGTAATTGGAGTGTCCTTGATTTTTGGTTAGGAAAAAAATGCCACCTAGGGCATCTTTTCCCACAAAAGTTCTTGGGACCATGATTTTGAGAGCACTTGAATAAGTCCCTTTTTGGAGTCTGTTCCCTGAGATTTGATATTTGGGACTAAGATGCCACCTATGGTGTCATAGTCCTCCTTGGCTTATTTTTGGGATTTATTTTCAAAATTGGTAGGATTTAACCTCCTTTATTTAATGAATTCATATGTCAGGCTGGTGTGATGTAATTTTGGGATATTAAACATAGATTAGTATAAATACAGGGTTCATTAATTCATTCTAATCCAATTCTTTTTTCAGAGCATTCTTAATAGCAAGTTGAGTTCACAAGAGCATTCAAGTGTCTTCAAGAGAATTCCTATCAAGCATTTGGAGCCATCATCAAGATTCAAGCATCATATCAAAGAGTTTATTGTATCATGTGTGTTGTTGTGCTAACATTTGTGATGTAGGGTTTTGATTTAAGCAATTAAGTCCATATCCTTTGATTAAAGATCCATATCCATTGCAACCATTTCACACAAGTTTATAGACTTTACAAGGGTTTGGTTGAGTTGTAGCATTGCATGTTCTTCATTCATCATTTCCCTTCATTACCTTATTTCATTTCAAGGGTTAATTACTAACAAGGTGTTTGACCAAGGAAAATCCCCATTCACTAACAAAAAACAAGTTTTTCCCTTCTTGCACATTTGTGATTGCATATTTAGGTTGAAGACTTGAAGATCATTTGGAGTGAAAAGCTACAAAGTTGCATTACAAAGTTGTCATCTTCACAGAAAGTCACCTACAGGCTAAACTCGAAAGTTTCAGAACCTAAGATCAGAGGAGAAGCAAGTGCAGACCTTAGCTCTAAGAACCAGATTAAGAAATTTCATAAATTCACATCGAGACTAAGACAACAATAACGAAATCTTAGTCCTCTAGGTGGATATTTGTATAGATTCGTTCGAATCTTGTTCTGGCATTCAAAGATTCAACATCTGCCCCAAAAAAATAGTAGTAAGACTAAGATAATAGTAAAGGCATCTTTTTCCTCCCTAGCATATCTAAAAAACTTCTTTGCATTTCTAGACTGCTCACAACATCTCTATAATTCCTAGGTACACACATCCTAACGCCCTGTTGGTTATGATGTAGGATCATCATGGAAAAAACAAGCCCTTAAGTGGCAAAAAAATTAAAAAAACCAAAGTTAGGCAACTTGACTTAATTTTTTAATAAGTTATCTATATTATTTCAAAAATATATAAGAATAGAATCTATAGAAAATTTAATGTACTTTCTAAACTACTAGTTTTCTTTTTTTTTAAATCTATTTGGTGAAAATTTGAAATTTCAATGTTGTAGTACTTAAATTTTAAGGAAAAAATAAGTAGGTTTTTGTCTGACCACCCTAACCACAATAAAATGATAATATTTTTTAATAAGATTTTAGATATAAGTAGAGGACTCATGTCCCAATGTGATGCATATTTTTAATAATTTTTTTCCAAGTAAATAATTAATTATGAATTTTTTATTACAACTTTTAAAAAATATAAACTCATATGTCTGACCACCTTAACTTGGTCAAAACTTCATGGAATTCAGTTTTTTTAATCCTATAGTATGTGAAGCATAGAATGTGATGCATGTTTCAGATTCAAAAAATGTGATACCATTTAAAAGCTATAAATATATTTCAATCAGCCTATCAATTAGGACTTTAGTTGTAATTCAAATAGAAAATGAATAATAATTATTTATTAAATTCAAAGTAAAGCATAATTTGTATTGGTGGAAAGCTGAGAATCTCCTTTAAAAACCCTTTTTGTTTCATCAATTTTGGGTAAAAAAAAGTTGTCAGCCACATACCCATCATATTGCCACTTTTTGCCCCATCATGGTCCTGCACATACCCTGTTGCATAATTTCATCATTTGCATCTCTCATTTAGCTTGCATAACTAGGTTTTGTAGGTTGAATTCTTATTTTTCTTTTCCAAGCATTTTCTTGGTGGTGAACCCCTTAAAGCTAAAAGGAACCCCCTCCTAGGTCCTCCTTATTGTGAATTGACTCACCTTGTGAGGTTGATACTCAATCCAATTAGGATTCCTAGGAGATTATTGAATGATAATACGAGAATAGTGGTGTTCTATGACCTAGGTTATAAAGCACCCATTTTCCTATTATTTAATGAGAAAGACAAGTAGTATGATCATGATGCTCATGTGAACAACCAAAAATTTAAAAAAGAGTTGGCTAGATTTTATAATATATATCATCCTATAAGTGTAATCAATGTGTTTCATGATGTGTTTTCTAACAAGACGTGTGTATTAGAGAATTTAAAATTTATTTATGCTTTTCTTAATTCATCTATAGTGGCTGGTACATCTAATTTCAGCCCTACTTCTATCACATATCCCTCCTCTACTCTTTATCCTTAAATCATCACTTCTCATCCCACAACACCTTGGCTACTAGTTTCCCACCATTTACTATTTTTTTCTTTTCAAATTCTCTTGCCACTCATGGTTTTCCATCTAGATACACACCATTCTAGAATGTTAAGAAATTACTCAAATGATAAAATTATTTCCTACATAACCCTATGGGAGAAGAGCATAAATATAAGCTTCCATAATAATCAGACTACAAAGATAAAATACATACCACAAGATTACCTATGATATACCTTAATAAAACCCTCAAGAGGGAAAAAAACCAATCCTCCCAAAGTAACCACACTCAAATTATTATTGAGTAAAAATTAAATCATACACTCATAGAATCCCCGTGAATACTTTTAAAGATCAAGCTCCTCCAATGCACCATCCATATGTTCAAGCTTGTAACAACACATCTCATGCCATGCTTCAAATATGTTCAATCAATAAGAGAGATCAATATATATGACATCCAGTTCAACTATACAAGCAACCAATCCCAACCACTTAACATGTGCTTACTTTTATAGTATCAAGCTCATACGAACAAAACTAGGTGGTAAAGGTAAAACCATGTACTTGAAAAAAATATCTCAAAAACCATTGACACCAACAATTATTTTGCACTACTATATTTTCCCAATATTATATATTTTCATAAGTGAAAATTACATATATAATATCTAACCAATATCATACACAACATTACAAGTGGATTGAAACAAACATTTAGTACATATCCGAAAGATGTATAATAACTAAATATTTATTTTACATAAATTGTAAAAAAAAGTTGTGTTAGGTGTACAACACCCTTTTCCTAACATTCTCTCATGTGTATAAATTTCATAAGGGTCAATGAATAAAATACATCATCACAGATATCCATGAAACCACGTGAACTTCTAGCATGATTGCATACTCCATCAAAATATCTACAATACCATCCAAATAAATCACCATATCAAGCAAGTAATACTTTGATCCTCCAACATGCCACTAATACAAGAAAAAAATAATCCAAGGTGAATATGCATCAATCCAAAGAACACAAGAATCAAATCTAAGTGATAAAAAAATTCAAAGCTACTACCATTTAAAGAGACCCGACATAAATGGAAATAGCAAAAACCCAGTCAACCGTTTCTATAGATATATTCAATATTGTATCCAATAACAATAGAACTTATTCCAATAAAATATCCAACCTATAAAATACAATTACAAGCTACATTTATAAAATATGTCAATAAAGAACATACACATCCAAGAACTCCCACTACATGGGTAATATTAAATATGAAAATGGATCAAGGCATACAAAGTCTACCAAAAAACACTCATACCAAGGAGTGGATAATAATTGAAACCATTTAGTAACAAAGAACAATCATTATCATTTACACATGTAACAAAAATGATTGCATGTACTCTATCACAAAAACTCACTATAACTCTCCCAAGTATAATATTCTAGACCATGCAAGATGAACTTGGTTGAGAATGCCAAGATCAAAGAGAATGAAACAAATTCCACAAGTGAGTATAATATGCACAATAGTATGTCTATCAAATATAAGATGAAGAGTATATAATGCAATGATCAGGCCTTACATATATAGGAAATGATGAGGAGGTAGGAGAAATACTCTAACAACCCCTTCAAAGATGGAATAATTGTGAGATCACTTGACAAGTATGTGAACAAGTGTCAAGAGGTGTCTCAACTTATGAGGACACATGTCTCAACTGTTAGAAACCAAGATCAGATTTGCAAACTAGGATAGACCTTCCACAGAAGAGAAACCAAAAAGCAGAGATTTGCAAGAAGATGTGCAAATAATTATTATTCGAGAATTCATAATTACAAGATAACGATTTTCTTTATAAAAGAAAAGATGCATAACCCTAATCTTATCTTGAGCAACAAGATAGCTCAACAAGATAAAGATAATAACCTATAACTTAGGAATTAAATAAAGCCTAAGTACTTATGCAAAGTGTAATTAAATATTAATTACACCAACACCCCCCCATAAGTGCAACTGAGGGAGAAGCAAATTATTATGCAAAGAAGAGTCCCGAAAACAAGGCCTAATCAGGTACTCATGTACAAATGAAATGATGAGGTAGAGAAGGAAAATCCAGTGGGACAAAACCCCCCTACAATGAGATGACTGCTGCAAAGAAGAACTGGAAGAACACTGTGGAGTAACACTAGAACCACAATCTGACAAGCAAGGAAAGATACTTTTGTCTACAATTGAAACCAAAACTGGAATCATGATAATGTGACAATAGAACCGATGCCACGGAACACTGGAAAACTCACAAACTAGAACAAACCTGGAATATGTGAAGCATTAGGAGATGAGATGATGACATAATCTAGAAACCGTGTATCTCGACACCGATTCCAAACTATGACTGAAACTCTTCCATGGGAAGGAGTACCAAAAAGACTCTGGAACATTGACCATAAAAACATGGCCCTCAAATTGAGAAGAATTTGAACCAATGAGGATCAAGAAACATAATCTATCAACTGAAGTGCGAACCGATGAATCCGATATGTGTCATGCTATAGCAAAAATGTAGCCAAAAGAAACTAGGAAACCAAATAACCCATAAGATCTATCATCAAATCAAAATGGATATGGAGATCAAAGTACATGCACACTCTAATAAAATTAATATGCAAGAAACCCCCCTGATTGAACATTATCTCAGTTCATTTATTACAATAACCCAATGATTGTAAAAGGAGAGAATGCTAATGCATGCATAAAAAAAATAACATTATGTGGTACTGAAATGAAGTACAAATATTCAATTTTCACCTTTCCAACTGCCAAAACATCCAAGTAATATCCAAAAGACCCATCGGGACAAATCTATAATAATGATAAACTTGGGATAGATACAAAAAAAAGTGCATTGATAGCAAGATAGAGCTCCTCAATGCCTTTCCAATGCCTCAAAGAAGATGAAAAATGAAGATTGTGGTAAAACATTATGAGCTCAAAAGTCCAAAATAAACATCTGACTTCAAACAGAAATAAATGTAGATAAATAGAAAAATACTAAAAAATAAACTACACCATGGGAAAGTTCTCAGAACCAGTTTTTCGGCGATATCTCGTTTGCCCGATTTCGATGCCGTATGTCCAAGTTATGACCAAAAGACAAAAACTGCTCCTTTAGGAAAAATCAGGGCTAGGAGGGGCAAAGAGGGGTCATACGGCCGATGACATCATGTTGATGTTAGTAATTCACTGCAAAAAATTTGACGGCCATTTGGCCATCGAGGCAAAAAAACTCCCTGCCAGTAAAAACATTGACGACCCTAAAATATGCTACGTGTGCACTAGAATACTCTGAGGCAGCTACCAGAATATTCTCTAGTAATCAGAATATTCCCTATCGAAATATTCTTGTTGGCCGGCTAGGTTGAGGGTTTGGTCTGCCATAGGACCAGCGGCTGGAGCTAGAGGAGGCTGGCCGGGGGATGGGCGCATAGCGCCTGGTCCCCCATGTGATTGGAGTGGCTGGAGATAGAGCTCGGGGGCTGGTGCTAGAGCTTGGTGGTGGAAGTGGGCATCGCCACCAGCAGTGGTGGCAGAATGGTGGCCGCCAGGTGATGCTTTGTTTTGCACTATGAGTGCCAAACGAGTTTCAAGAACACATTTTTATTTTTTTTTTGTGCCTCAGGGGGTGAGTTGGGGAGGTCGTATAGCCCCCCAAGGAAAAACATTTTCCTTCCGGACCAACTTCACCAAAATCGACAAAACAAAAGGAGTTTTTAGGGTTTTTGGCTACTACAAATGCGATGGTGACCTACGTTTGTGCTCAAACTGCTCCAAAATTTTGGCTAGCCCCAAATCTTGCAAAAAAACTCTGAGCTTCAAACCCTCACAGATCTGGCAAATGATGGCCAAAATCTGCAAAACAAAAGCCAATCCCAACTTTTTCAGTGCTCTGAATCCAATGGTGAAGCCCGATCTGATCCAAAATGCCGCATAGATGAACTCAAGGCATGATACCCTTGAGGAATCTCGAATGAACCCTACAATGATTTTCTCAAAAATTTGAGAAGGAGCTACAAATCAAGGCTCTGATACAATGTTAGAAACCAAGATCAGATTTGCAAACCATAATAGACCTTCCACATAAGAGAAACAAAAAAGTAGAGATTTGCAAGAAGATGTGCAAATAATTATTATTCGAGAATTCATAATTACAAGATAATGATTTTCTTTATAAAAGCAAAGATGCATAACCCTAATCTTATCTTGAGCAACAAGATAGCTCAACAAGATAAAGATAAGAACCTATAACTTAGGAATTAAATAAAGCCTAAGTAAACTTATGCAAAGTGTAATTAAACATTAATTACACCAACATCAACGATATGAAGTGAGACAACAAAAAAAAAAAGCCTAACTAAACTTAAACTAGGTTTGAATTGTTGAATCCTAGAAAGGTGATATCTTATCTAGATGCATAAAGACTATTTACACTAATACCCCCCTTAAATTCAACTTAGGAAGTAATGTATGCACTAATTATGAGCCCTAGATAGACTAGGCCATGTTAGGTATGCATGTACAAATATCTCATAGAGTGGAGTAAAGGAGAAATCTTAGTGGGAAATAAAACCCTTCTCAAAAAGAGATGCAACGAAATAAAATATACACGTGAAGAAGTGATAGATGGAAAACTCATGATGACCCCCAAGGACTACTTCTAGCACAAAGTACAATATATGCTCTCCCCATAAGAGAGAGAAGAGGGAAGGTCTGATGAGCTTAAAATGTGCTCATAATTTGGATGTTATGATAAACTTTTAATGCCTTTACTTTTGTTATTTCATGGCTGTTTAAACTTTGTTGAAACCTTTCTGGGATATCCTGTAGCAAGATATTTTTATATTCCTGCAGCTCATTGTGTTGACTTGATTGCATTTATTGCCCCGTTGACTCTTTAAAATGACTGGTATATTGCATACGGTTTTTGAATGATGAAATAGATTTAAATGTGTGATTAATGAACGGATATTGTTTATGTGCCATACGCCTTTTCTTTTGCACCTGTTACCTTTTGTTTCGCAGGTTGTTGAAGAATGATTGAGTCAAGCACAGCCGATCTCGGCCTTGCAGTAAAGTCCATTTCCTGCACGACTTCGAGGAAGCTCTGATGAAGACTCTTTGACCGAAACCGTTGGGAAAGATTTTTAATGATTGTTAATTTGGAAAGAGTGGAGCACTAGATTCTCTCTGGATCGGGTTGAATGCATAAATTTATTTATGAAGTTTGTTCCTTGATTCGGGGATATACTTTAATTCCATGTCTTTCTTTGATAGGGTTAGTTAGTTAGTTGCTCTCCTCTTTTTAAATAAAGTTCTCCTCCTGCGCGAGAGAGAAGGGAGAGAGACGAGGAGATGATAGTTAGAAAAGGATAGAAGCATAGTGATAGCATATATCATGTAAGAGTCAATATGATAATGAAAAACAAAATTTGTATGATCAGAGATAGAGTTTGTTATTAGTTTTCACATCAACAAAGCAATGTATACCATTTTGTTTTCATGAATAAAGTTCGATGAAGTTCTGAGTTTAGCATCTGTGTAATCGGTAGATGCTTGCTAAGGGGGCCCACTTAGTAAGTATTTGTAGCTAGTTAGTTAGTTGTTCTTTTCTGTTGATCTTCAGTTAGTTTTCATCTTTGAAGTTTTTATACAAACTCAGTCTTATATTGCTCCTGCAGCATAGAGAATCCATCCCTGTGCCTGTTCCTGCAGCGTAAGGCCAGTTCATGGTTTGTGCTTCATTCGTAGCTATTATGGTTTCTATTTTAATTAAATTATAGTTGAGTTAAAGAACTTTGTATTACCTTCCTGAAGCTTAGATAGAACTCCTTTCCAAGTATTTATTCTTGCTAAGATTTGACCAAAACTAGTTCCTAGTGCATATATTTTTTTGCACCATTTAAATTATACGTTCCCTGGTTTGACAAGTAAATGAACATCCACAGAGAGAGATATTAGTCATCTGTTGGAATGTCCAATTCCTAGGAAAGGTTTTACAGTGATTTTCATATCCTTTTGTGGGCGCGACCATTTTTGGCGCCGTTGCGGGGGATCGCGTCTAGCTAGGAGTCTGTTAGAAGTCATTTTTAGCATTAGTTTAGTCTGTTAGTCAAAAAAATTCAAAATATTTCAAGCCACCACTCACCGTATTGCATGCATAGAAGAAGAAGAGACGCACTAGGAAGGTTCCTCCTTGAAAATTTATTTATTGAACTACCATTTGACCTAGCTGACAACAAACCTAAGGAAAATCCATTCGCTCTGTTATTCTAGCAACCAAACATGACAAATAATCCACCTAATAATCCACCTCCTGCATTTGAATTTCCAATTTCCCCTCAGAGAGATACTGACAATCTTAAAAACATTCCCTCTTCCTTGCTTCCAAAGTTTTATGGCCTGGTTACAGAGGATCCAGAAACTTTTTTGTTTGAATTTGATGTCCTCTGTCGCAGTTATGACTACAACACAGATGCTCATAAATTTAAGTTATTTCCCTCCACCTTGAAGGAAGGAGCTCTCAGATGGTTCATGAGTCTGGGAAGAGGTGTTGTAGATAGTTGGGCCGCCATGCAGACAAAATTCTTTGAAAAGTATAAGGAATATTGTAAGAGTGTCAGCAAAGGTGATGACATATTCTGAATTCAGCAGAAGGAGGATGAAAGTCTAGAAAATTATATTTCCAGATTTTTATTTTCACTAAAGAGGAACTCAAACCATACTCTCAACGAGGACTCTCAGAAACTACTCTTTCTAAGAGGAATCAGTGATGCCTGTATAGATGCCCTGGACCTGATGGGAGGAGGTGATATAACCCAACTGCCTTGGGACGATATAAAGAAAATATGTCTTAACTACTCTCGAGCAATAGTTAAAAAAGGTCGAGGACATCATGCTACAGTGGGGAAGTCTTCTTCTGGTGGAGTTTCTCGGATGGAGATAACAAATTTGCTGTTTGATTTCAAGCAGGACATCATTAATAATATGGCTACACAACTGGACACTATGCAAGCTCGGAAGAAATATGAGGAAGCTGAGGTAGTTTTGGCCGAGTTCTGTCTATACTGTAGATAGAAGAAACGTGACTACAGATGCAAGATGGTGGCTAATTTGGAAGCCAGGCAACTGCCTATTGACTTCAAGCCAGTAGAAGGTGATGATGATCAAGTGTTCTTTGTTGCGCAAAGGAGACCATGGGCCCAAAGATAAGGTATGCCTCAAGATCCTTTAAATTTTGGTAATCCTTATTTTGGCTATAATAACCAATGGCAACATGCATATGGACCACCACCACCCTAGAATCCACCTCAACCAAGTTGGCCTAATTATCAGACCCCACAATGGCAGCAGCCACAAGGGCAATGGACCCCACCTTCAGGAAATTAGCAACAAAATCCTTAATGGAGAGGCCCTCAGCAATGGAAAAACTAGTCCCCTGGATTCCTATAGCTTCCACAGCCAAAACCATAGGCCCTTATGCCACCTCCTGTAGCAACTGCCACAAATCCTGGCCCTCTAAAACAAATGCCTATGCTAGCCCAGCCGTTGCCCAATCCTAATAATAAGCAACAGCAGTAGCCTGCATATCTAGCCGAAGCCAACCAATATCAAGCTTACGCTTTAAACATTAATGACATCCATTTGAGGTCTGGAACCACTTTACCTGCTCCCAAACCACCACTGATTACCGAAATACCAGATTCTCCCCTTGAAGAATCTACTACACCTGTTGTTCCTACTAAGCATATGCCTATAACCGATACAGTTTCTACGGAACCTATTTTGCAGAGTCAAGAAAAACCACCTTTTCCTCAGAGGTTGCAAAGTATTGCATCTAAATCCATGGAAAAACCCACTTTTGACATTCTGGATCAGCTCAAGAACGTACAGATTCAAATTCCTTTATTTCAGGCTATTAAAGATGTTCCCATTTTTGGAAAAGCTATTAAAGAAGTTTGTTTGAAGAAGTATGGATGGAAGAAAAAAGATCCCCAAAAAATTCATGTCTTAGGGAAATTGGCTGATATAATGTTGGAAAATGTAGTCATTCCAAAGTATATTGATCCTGGAAGTCCTGTAGTGCAAATACATATAAATGGCCAAGATGTAAAAAATGTTTTGATTGACTTAGGTGCTACCATTAATGTCATGACAAAGCATACTATGGACTCCTTGAATATTTCAAACATTAGGTCTACACCCACAGTTTTGTAGCTTGCAGACAGCTCCACAGTTAAACCTGATGGGATGGTGGAAGATGTAATTGTCACTCTTGAATCTTGGGAGTATTTTGCTAATTTCACAATATTATCAGTTAAGGCAACTTTAGGAGGGTATCCAGTTATCCTTGGTAGACCATGGTTAGCAACTGCTGATGCTTTTATAGGATGTTGTTCTAGAGATATGACCATTTCTGATGGATAGTCCACAAAGAAATTGGCCTTGTATCCACCTGCTAGACCTCAACCAGATTTGTCCCAACCTGTTTGGCTAGATGTGGAGGAAGAAACTGAAGAAGCTAATTTTTTGGCTCAATTAATGATGCTTCAAAATGATCCATTCTCACAACTTCAGAGTGAGGATGCTCTGCTTTTTCAAATTCTACAGTTTAATTCTGACATGGGTAGTTCATCTGATCCAAGTGGTAGCCATCTTCAATGTTTCCTACAGCAACCAAATTTTGAGAATTCATTGTCTAAACTTCCAGCAATTTTTCATACCTTGCTTCCACAAGAGGTACAAACATCACTTGTAGATTCTATGAGTAATCTCACGAAGCAGATAGAATTGTCTCCAGGTCATTGCTTGAATGTGAATAGCACGCTGTCATAGTCCCAAGAGGTTGACTTATTAAAAATGCTACAAGAATAGCATAAAGCTTTTGCATGGGAATATGGGGACATACAAGGGATAGATCCTCGAATTTGTACTCATAGGATATATATCAAAGAAGATTGCTCACCAGTTAGACAACCTCAAAGAAGAGTAAATCTAGTATTTAGAGAAATAGTGAAAAATTAACTTCAAAAGTTGTTTGATGCTAGTTTTATCTACCCAATCTCTAACAGTCAATGGGTCTCTCCACTAGTCATTGTCCCCAAGAAAGGAGGAAAATGGAGAGTATGTGTAGATTACAAAGAATTGAACAATGCCACTAAAAAAGATCACTTTCCACTACCTTTTGTAGACCAAGTACTAGACTCACTATCTGGCAAAAGATATTTTTCCTTTTTGGATGTTACAGTGAGTATAATCAGATAAAAATTGCCCCTGAGGATCAAGATAAGACCACTTTTACCTATCCATGGGGAACATTTGCTTATTTAGTCTTGACTTTTGGTCTATGCAATGCGCCAACAATATTTCAGAGAGCAGTAATTAGTATCTTTGCTGATATATCTCATGAATGTATGAAGATTTATATGGATGATTTCACTACCTATGGAATCACATTTGAAAAAGCACTGGTGAATTTAGAAAAGGTATTAAAAAGGTGCAGAGAGCAAAATTTGTCTCTAAACAGTGAAAAGTGTTTTCTAATGATGGAAGAAGGTATTGTTCTAGGTCATCATATTTCAAAGAATGGAATTCAAGTTGACCCTGCTAAAATTGAAGTAATTTAGAATTTACAAACTCCTGCAAAACAAAAAGATGTAAGAAGTTTCCTTGGCCATGCAGGGTATTATAGGAGGTTTATAAAAGATTTCAATAAAATTGTCAGCCCACTTTATGCCTTGTTAACTAAGGATTCTCAATTTGAGTGAACAAAGGCCTGTAAAAAATCTTTTCTGCAACTAAAAGACTTGCTTACTAAAGCCCCTGTTCTTCAAGGTCCAAAATGGAACTTGCATTTCCACATACATGCTCATGCTTCAAATTTTTGCATAAGAGCAGTCTTAAGTCAAAAAGACAATTCAATTGAGCATGCTATTTACTTTATCAGCAAAAACCTTTAAGGTTCTGAGCTCAATTACACTATTACAAAAAAGGAATTGCTTGCAGTAGTGTATGCTTTGAATAAATTTAGGAATTATGTCATAGGTTATCAGATATTCATCCATACTGACCATGCAGCAATCAAGTATCTAATGAACAAACCTGTCATTTCTGGTAGATTAGCACGATGGCTCCTGTTGTTGCAAGAATTTGACATTATAATCATTGACAAACTAGGAAGAGCTAATGTTGTAGCTAAATTTTTATCAAGACTTCAATCAGATGCACTAGTTGAACATGAGGTCATTGATGATAGGTTTCCAGATGAACATTTGTTCTCCATTGTTGCACATACTCCATGGTATGCAGACATTACCAATTATCTAGCAGCAAATAGAATACCAGCTCACTTTTCCCCAAAAGAAAAGAAGTTGTTAATAGAGAAAAGTTTTAATTTTTCATAGATTGCAAATTGTCTATTTTATACTAGATCTGATCAGGTAATGAGAAGATGTGTAAGAGAAGATGAGACTTATGATATCTTGCATGCTTGCCATGATGAACCATGTGGGGAAAATTTTGTAGCAAAAAGAACATCAATGAAGATTCTTACAACAGGGTACTACTAGCCAACATTACACAAGGATGTTGTGGCCTATACAAAGAAGTGTGATAGATGCCAGCGTATGGGAAGGCCAACTAAGTCAGATGAAATGCCACTATATCTGCAGGTAATAGTCACCCCTTTTGATAAATGGGGATAAATTTTGTGGACCAATTAATCAACCATCAAATGGTAAGTCATACATTCTAGTTTGCACGGATTATGTCACAAAATGGGTTGAGGTAAAAGCTATGACTCATGTCCGAGATAACAAAGTTGCTGAATTTCTGTATGAACAAATTTTCACTAGATTTGGAGTTCCCAGAGAGCTTGTAACCGATCAGGGAGCTCAATTCACATCGAATATGATCACTGCATTAATGAATGACTATAAAATCAAACACAGGAAATCCAACCCCTATCACCCTCAAGCCAATGGTTAGGCGGAGGTAACAAACAGGAAAATTGAGGTGATCCTCACAAAGACAGTGCAGATTCATAAAAAAGATTGGAGCAATAGACTTCTTGAAGTGGTTTGGGCTTACAGAACTACATTGAAGACAACAACTGGGTTTACACCTTTTGAGCTGCTTTATGGGAAAACAACCATGTTACCCATTGAATTTGAGCACAAAACTTTGAGAAAACTCTTGAACTCAATATAGACATATCTGAAGCACAGAAGGACCGTCTCCTACAGCTAAATGCTTTGGACGAAATGAGAAAAGCCACCCTGCAGCATACAGAAGCGATCCAACAGCAAAAGAAAAAATGGCATGATCAACACATCAAAACTAGAAAATTTTCTGCTAGTGATTGGGCTCTGTTATATGATTCCAGATATCAAGAAAACTAGGGTAAGCTCACAACACATTGGCTTGTCCCCTATGAAGTTGAAAGTGTGTTCGACAACAGAGTTGTACAGCTAGTAACAATAGATCCAGTTCGCTTCAAATTGCTAGTGAATGGCCACCGAATCCGGTTATACCACAAACCAGTCTCCAAGGAACAATTCATGCAATAGTTCATTCAAGTTCCTCCCACTACTCTTCCTGCAGCCGAAGGCTATAGCCTTTCTCCTGCAGCATTACCGTAATTTTCCACAGCATGCCCATAATAAAGGTTTTTTTTTAAAAAAAAAAGGAAACCCCTTTTTCTCTATTTTCATTTATCACCCCCATGTCACTTCTTTATCTTCCATCCCATCCATCCATTCCACCCATTCAACTCACCCATCCACTTCATCCGTCCGCATCAACCTTAATTAAGATATATTTTCCACTTGTCAATTCATGCAGATGCTGTCATCTTTCTTCACATGTACGTGCAATTATTAAAGGTACGCCATATCTTTTCTTATCGCATATTTTATTTATTTCATTCTATTCATTTACTGCTATGCATGTACCGATCATTATTACCCAAATCTCTACCTGTTCTTTAGTACATGTGAGGACACATGTCATACTTTAAGTAGGGGGCGGGGTAATCCATCTTTTAAAACATGTCTTTTTTCCAATGCCATAACTGTGCAAATAACCTTTCTTTAATACTTTTTGGGTACTTTCCAAATGTGATTGCATGTCCTTCTTTATTGCATGTCTTTCTTGTAAAATACGATTAAGACTGCTTGTTTAAAAAAGTTCATTTTTGGAAAAAAGAAAAGAAATGTGACGGCACGATAGAAGAAAAACCAGAGCAGAAAGGGAAACAGAGAATTTGAATCTTTAGTAAGAAATTGAGTTTAGCTAAAAAACTGCAAATATGGGTGGTCAGTTGGTGCGACATGAGCCTGTAGTTCATGAATTGTTATTGCAAAGTCCGCAAATAGTCCATGCATTCAGCCTCTGTGGATGGTTAAATTATTTCTTGAGCTTAAATGATTTCGATGAGGAGGCTGCTGGAGAATTTTTGAGAACCCTTTATGAAGGGGAAGCCACTGTATGGGGTCTAACGGTTGTTGCAACTGAAGACAGAATTGCTGAGGTAACTGGGCTTCCAGTCGTTGGAGAAAACTTTTCTTCAGACGCTGCAGCTGCAAGGGCTGAGTTTTCAATGCCTCCTGATGGACCTCTGGAAGTCTCCAAGTAGGGATGCAAGTGCATATCATTGCCTCCTCCTTATTCAAAGTATGCCGCTTATATAATCAAGTATTTAACTTGTGAAAGCCATTTCTCCTACCTACATTCTCATCATTTTAAATTATTAAGCCATATGAGGCATGGGATAGTTGTGAATGTTCTGAATTTTTTGTTAAAATTTTTAGAACAAAGTGCCCA
The DNA here is from genome assembly GCA_007258455.2 of Sequoia sempervirens. Lineage (NCBI taxonomy): Eukaryota > Viridiplantae > Streptophyta > Pinopsida > Cupressales > Cupressaceae > Sequoia > Sequoia sempervirens. The sequence continues at coordinate 341,899,828 of VDFB02000008.1, forward strand.
CGAAACCCAATAGGGGAAAGATAATTTTGTAACTCACCATGGCCTTATCAAATTACTGATTGAGCGCTCTTTAAGAGATGTTTCACCTCTTTCTTGGCAATAATTTATTGCCCAAAAGAGCTTGCAAATTCCACAACCCCCTAAGGTACTTACCCCACGGCCTCAGAGAAAGAAGAAAGAAATTGCATCTACCAGTAGAATAGGGCAAGGGTCATCTATTCCTGTAGCACTTGGTCCTGCAGCTTTCGCACCTGAATCTTTTGCTAGGGTACAAACTAGGTCTGCCACTAGGAGAGAGAAAGGAAAAAAAAGGCAGAAGGGTCCCCAAAATTTGACCCTCATTCTCAGAAAAGGCAATGCTCCTCTCCTGCAGCACCTTCCCCTACAGCCATTTCTCTTACAACAACACCTGTTGCTATTACTAGTTCACCATCATCCTTTGGTAGGGCAGAGCCCTCTGAATAAACAAGAAAGAGGAAAGCTACCAGAACACCTCCTACAGCCGCATCAGTGCCAAGAAGGGTTTCCACAAGGAAACAATTTAAGACCTCCCATGCTTCACCTCAACCGGAGGTTATTGTAATTTCAGAAGGGTCTGTTGAGTCTAAATTTAATGTTTCTCAAAATGTGTCCAAGGATGTTGCTTAGAGTTCATTCGTTCCTGAAGAGGAACAAGTTGAGACAAAAGAAACAGGGCATAATGAGCAAGGGTTACCAAATCTTGATGATTTGGCTACTGCTGCTATGCAATTTTTGGAGGAAGTACAGACTTCTCCACCGCAGCAACAAGAAGAATTTATCTTGCAGCAAGAGCAAGAACAGATTGAACAATTGAATGTGCCTAGTGAAGTTGTATTTCACCCTACAAATTATAAATCCATTGTTGTGTATAGGAAGACATTTTTAATTAAGTTTTTGGAATATGTTAAAGCTAATTGGGAACTAGTTACATTGCAAACTTTGACTTTCCGACACATAGCCCAGACTAACATGCAAGAAAGTCTATGGGAAGTAGAAAGGAAGAAACTGAGAAAGGAAATTGAAAGTCAGAAACAGGAAATTGTTGAGTTGAAAACAAAAATGAACGAAATGTTAAAAGTAACTGGTCAGATTATGGAATGCAGACCACCACCAAGAGTTTATGCTCTGTGCCTCAAAGAATAGTTTTTATGGTTTCAATTGATGAGAATTTCTAGAAACCAAGATCCTATAATTCATACTGCCAAAGAATTTTATGAAGCATACCAGGTAGCCCCTAACTGGTTAAGGAATTCTCTGTGTGAATTCTATTTGCATGGCTTTTTAATACTATTTGAAATAGAATGGAATCCTCTGCTATATATTGGTGATATTAATCTGAGAGCATTTATGTCATGGGCAGCAAATGAGACGAATTATGGAAGGCAGTGGGAAACATATGAGGAAGTTGAGAAAACAGAGTTTGTTCCATTACGCTCTCAAAGTTCAAACCCCCATGCAATGTTGAAAGATTGGTTTGCTCTGACATATGGTATTAATAATGTTTCAGCCAAAGAGAAGATATTTAATATCAGGAAACAGGTATATGATGAATTTCAAACAAAGCAATATTCGTTTTGGAGACTAGCATACACTAGAAGTGAGAAAAGATGGGAGAAATTAACTATTGGGTTAAGAAAGTCAGAACCACATGGTCCCCTAAATTTTACAGCAGCTCTCAAACGAACCAGCAGATATATTCAATTGGGACTTCAAACAAGATTTGAACTGTGGCTACCACTAACATCCAGACCCCCTGTGTTAATGTGGCCCCTCTATCCTCACCAGGCTACAAATCTTAACAATGAACTAGAAGACCGAAGGTATGAAAGGTGTCAGGATTTCAGAGGATTTTATTACAAGTTTGGAAATCCATTCCAGAGTCATGCAGCCACCACTGACTTCAGAGAAATCACCAGGAAAGTTAATGCTGGAGGACCAGCATTGGGCTAAGTAGGGGGCAGTGATGAGCTTAAAATGTGCTCATAATTTGGATGTTATGATAAACTTTTAATGCCTTTACTTTTGTTATTTCATGGCTATTTAAACTTTGTTGAAAACTTTCTGGGATATCTTGTAGCAAGATACTTTTATATTCCTGCAGCTCATTATGTTGACTTGATTGCATTTATTTCCCCGTTGACTCTTTAAAATGACTGGTATATTGCATACAGTTTTTGAATGATGAAATAGATTTAAATGTGTGATTAATGAATGGATATTGTGTATGTGCCATATGCCTTTTCTTTTGCACCTGTTACCTTTTGTTTCACAGGTTGTTGAAGAATGATCGAGTCAAGCGCAGCCGATCTCGGCCTTGCAGTAAAGTCCATTTCCTGCACGACTTCGAGGAAGCTCCGATGAAGACTCTTTGACCGAAACCGTTGGGAAATATTTTTAATGATGGTTAATTTGGAAAGAGTGGAGCACTAGATTCTCTCTAGATCGGGTTGAAAGCATAAATTCAGTTATGAATTTTGTTCCTTGATTCGGGGATATACTTTACTTCCATGTCTTTCTTTGATAGGGTTAGTTAGTTAGTTGCTCTCCTGTTTTTAAATAAAGTTCTCCTCCTGCGCGAGAAAGAAGGGAGAGAGACGAGGAGATGATAGTTAGAAAAGGATAGAAGCATAGTGATAGCATATATCATGTAAGAGTCAGTATGATAATGAAAAACAGAATCTGTATGATCAAAGATAGAGTTTACTATTAGTTTTCACATCAACAAAGCAATGTATACCATTCTATTTTCATGAATAAAGTTCGATGAAGTTCTGAGTTTAGCATCTGTGTAATCGGTAGATGCTTGCTAAGGGGGCCCACTTAGTATGTATCTGTAGCTAGTTAGTTAGTTGTTCTTTTTTTTTGATCTTCAGTTAGTTTTCATCTTTGAAGTTTTTATACAAACTCAGTCTTATATTGCTCCTGCAGCATAGAGAATCCATCCCTATGCCTGTTCCTGCAGCATAAGGCCAGTTCATGGTTTGTGTTTCAGTCGTAGCTGTTATGGTTTCTATTTTAATTAAATCATAGTTGAGTTAAAGAACTTTGTATTACCTTCTTGAAGCTTAGATAGAACTCCTTTCCAAGTATTTATTCTTGCTAAGATTTGACCGAAACTAGTTCCTAGTGCATATATTTTGCTGGGCCATTTAAAGTATACATTCCCTGGTTTGACAAGTAAATGAACGTCCACAGAGAGAGATATTAGTCACCTGTTGGAATGTCCAATTCCCAGGAAAGGTTTTACAGTGATTTTCATATCATTTTGTGGGCGTGACCAAGGTCATTATAAACCCTCAGAAAATGTGAAAACATGATCTCCATATGAGGAAATGCTTCCTCCCAAAATTGATACAAGAAGAGAAACTATGTAGCCTCCCCTAAAATGATGAGTGTAGTGTTGGTACATTCTTGATATTAAATGTTGAAAATGATCCACGAATTTTGAATAAAAGTTATCTCCTTGGGAAGAAATAACACCCTAAATATGTGCAAAATTAATTCCCATTTCAAATCGGAATATGTAGGAAGTAATGTGAATTCCTTTAAATGGTGCACATGATTCAAAGACTAAAATAATTCCTTCGAATGATGCTCAAATTTACCCAAATGAATGTTGATGTGTGACAGATACTGATATGATGGATCGGGTACCATAGAAGATTTTTACTCCCTATGGTATTCTTCTAATCACTCTAACTCCTTTTTTCTATTATAGATAATCACTTTTCAAGAATGTTGTACTCTGATAATACTATTGTGCCTTATCACATTTGAATATATCATATGAATCATCTCCACAAAAAGGAAATTTTATTCTTTTCTCTACCAAACATTTTGTTACATGTAATGACTTAATATCCTATAGTTGTAGCATGTGGCATCACATCTCTAGTATTTTTTTGTTCCACATCCTCTTCCTCGTCTATAGTTAGATTTTCTATTATCCCCCATGTAGTATTGTAGTGGGTTATTTTCTAGCGCCTATACATTTTTATTATCTCTCTATGGTGGTTGTGTATAACCTACATCATATAGAGGTATTTTTGTTAGTCCCTTGAAATATGTCATGTTCCTATCTATTTCTACATCATAGTTGTGGTTCATAGGGAATCTAGGATCAAGATGACCCTTGTTGTTCTAAATTTGAAATTATTTTGTAGGATAATCCTTAGTGAGGTGACTATCCCATTCTTAATAAGTTCCACAATATACTGAGTTTGTTTTAGTTGAAACTATATTTAATTCTATATGTACTGTGGGATGCTAGAAGAATAAGGATTTTTTCATTGATTTATTTGTTGGTAACATGTGCATGATGGATAAGTACATTGCATTACAATGTTGTCATTGATTTCAACATTGTATTCTGATATGAAGACCATCATGTAGATCAGTTTGTACAACTTGAACATGTTTCAAGATAGTAATCTAGTGGGAATTTGCATTCATTAGATCATTAAAATCTGAGATTGTGTATTGCATTTATTTAGGCATTCTTCATTTCGGTCAAAAAAGTGAAATATTGCATAGTTTTGTTTCAAAATTGTATCAAATTATCATTTTTAATTAGTCAATCTTTGCATCTTCTATCTAAAAATTTCATACAAAAGTTGTTATTCATATTTCATACATTTGCACACTTGTATTTTTCATTTCCAACTATCATAAATTAGTAAAATTTGGAAAAAAAAATCATTATTAAAACTATTTGTGCACATAATTGGAAACCTTAAACAGTAACAAACATAATCAAAATTTAAATTTTTAGTCACCCTATCTAGGAATTAGACACCCTAGGTTCCTATGTCCTAATATTTTTTACTAAAATTTGAATCAAATCTCTATTGGTGTATTATTTGGTGTCTAAATTTTGTTTCTACATTTCAAAAGTATCATTTACTTTCTACATTGTTGCATGTTTGCATTATAAACAATCCCAAAATTATGAAAAAATGGAAAATAATTTACTATCAGAACTATTTGAATACATATCTAAGAACCTTAAACAACACCTTAAACAATCCAAATTTGAAGTTTCTAAAACCCTACCTAGGACACATACACCCTGGGCCTCTCTGTCCTACCTTTTGGGGCTTAGATATCTGTGATAGAAACCTCTTAGGAGGCTCTATCAAAATGTGTTATCTATTTTTCAATCACATGTTGCATAATAGTTTGAACCTTAGTACAAGCATTATATCATCATGATGGATCAATGTTTTGACAATTTTTTTACCTCTTTTCAAAATCGATGGTGGATTTTTCAAGTTGTGTGTTTGGCAATAACCCTGATTCTCATAAAGACACTCATGATACCTCGTGCCCTATTAAAAGTATTTTTGAAGTCCTACGCCAAGATAAAGAGAGCATACATGAATTCATACTGTGTGCAGTGCTTTTCTCTTATCTAAAAATTCATGAAATTCAAGAAAAAAGATAAAAACAAAAGACAACACTCAAGATAAGGGTGTAAGGATGAATTTCAACCTGAAAATGAATGTAAACACAAATTTTTACCTTGTTGAACTTGATGATTTTTTTTCCCCTTTTGATGGCTTGATATGTGTGCTCATGGTCTGATTTTAGCAACATTTCAAGTTGGTTTTACTTGATTTGGATGCAAAGATGGTGGATCTTGCCTATGGAGGCTGAATGCATGCTTGAAAGATTGAGATGAAAGTTGTTGAATGTGTGTTAGAATGTGTACGCTGCATGAATCTAAGTGAAAAATTATTTTCTTTTAGTCATTAGCAAGAGGGGAGATGAATGAATGGCCAAGATTGATTCTTGGAAGATGGATGAGATAAAAGGAATTTAATATTCCTTAGGGAAGGGGTAATTTCTAGTACCATAGGTAAGGGATGTGACAAAAGGGAATTAAAAATTCCCTTAAATCCTTATGTGGAGAAGGAAAAGGAATTAAAAATTCCTTGGGAGATGGGAGAGGAATTAAAAATTCCTCCAAGTACCTTGGGCAACTAAAATGGAATTTAAAATTCCATTTGGGGATGTGGGAAGATTATAATGGAATTAAAAATTTCATTGGGGGTTGACCATGGGTTAGACTAGGCTAATTAATGGATGATTAGAGGTGGGTTAGGTGGCTAAGAGAGATTAGAAGCCCATTTGCATTTTATGGAGGATGTAACACCTCCCTAATCAATGAGTACAAATGTGCACATCCTTAATCAAGGATTAAGCAAGGGGGATTAAGATTAGGAGTGGATTATGGAGGATGTGACATGAGGGGAATTAAATAAATGGATTATTTATTTAATTTTTGGAGGAAAGGGATAAGTGATGGGAGTAAATAATTCAAGGAAATTATTTACACTAGGCTAGGATTTAAAGATGATAGAAGAAATAGATTATGATGAAGGGATAATGAATAATAAATATTAATTAAATAATATGGTATTATTTAATTAATATACAGGGTATGAAATTAGTTGAAATAGGGGTAAATTGACCAAATGAAAGTGGTTAATTTTTAGCATCTACATTTTTCCCCTCTTTGAGATGGTTATGAAGTAACATCATTTCAAAGAAGATTAAAACATAGCACCTAGAAGAAGATGGTTAGATGTAAAAGATGCCCTAGTGATTGGAAGGAGTGACTAGGAGGAAAGATGATGGGACCAAATATGAAGATTATGGATTGAGGATTCCATCTCGAGAGGATGTGTGGGTTGAAGAGAACATGGGTGTGCTCTTGAAATGGATGAGATGATGCAAGGGTAGATGGGGAGGAGATGAAATATGATGGATAGAATTTGGGATGGGAGGAGGAAGAAATAATGAATGAGGGAGAGTAACAAGAAAGCAAGTAGAAATGGATTCAAGGACAAATATGATGTTTTCCTAGTCAAGCTACAAGCCAAGATTGATGGATGATGGATGGAGTGTTGTTGATGAGGGAATGATATATCCCAAAATAACACAAGGATTGGGAAGGATGCATCCTGATGATGATAATGATGGGAGTGTTGTTGATGAGGAAACGATAGATCCCAAAGCAACATGAGGATAAGGAAGGATACATTCTGATGATGATGATGAGAGTGGTGTTGATGAGGTAACGATATATCCCAAAACAACACAAGGATAGGGCAGGATACATCCCAATGATGATGATGGGAGTGTTATTGATGAGGGAACAATATATCCCAAAACAATAGAAGGATAGGGAAGGATACATCTTGATGATGATGATGATTGGATCAAGCCTTGTAGCAAGGCTAGGAACAATACCAATGATGCAATAGATGATTTGTGCTAGATTGAATGTATTAGGATTGGATTGAGATTTGAGATTGGTTAAATGAATGAAGATGATGGAGGAAAAGCAGCTTAGAATAACAAATATATATTATCCTAAGAAGATTTTTGAGATGATGAAATGGAGAGGATTGATGAAAATACTCTTATAATAACAAATCTATGTTATCCTAAGAAGATTGAATACATTATGAAACAATGAGGATTGATGAGAATAACAAATATATATTATTCTAAATAGCTAAAATGGCAATGAGATGATGGAAAAGATGGAAGGATGAATGAATAATAGGGAAATGGAGGGAGAAAACTCACTTGCACAACCAAAATCCAGTGATTCAGAAAGAAAATGTTAGGAATTGTGATGAAAATGATAGAGGGAAATGATAGATGGTAGGATGGGAGATGGGGGACATGAAGGATTGTAACCAAATCAAGAAATTTAATTGCTATGTGTGTATGTTTCCATGTAATGAGCACTTAAATTGATATAGCATGATATAATATGCACCAGGGTATGAGGAACCAAGGTGACTTTGTATTACATGCATAGGAATGACGTAACAAACAAAAGGTTAGTCCAACATCCCAAAGTCACAAGGGCTTTGGCAGGGCCAATGTTGGAAAACAAAAAACACAAAGGATTCCCCAACGTAACACACTATCACAAGGATCTTGGTGGGTACTATAGGGGACAACCAAGAAGAAAAGATCACATAAAAAATTAAGATATTCCCCTATATCTACCATTTAAAGTGCACCATGATATGATGGATTATGATGAACTTGAATAGGTATAATAGGAAGCTCAAAAGATAAGCAAAATAAAAAAACATCAAAATATCACAATAAATTTCAAACATCCTTTTCCATAGGACCAATGGGTAGATGGGATTGATGTGGTCTGAGACAAGGAAGTATACATCCTACTAAGACCAGATAGATGGGGGTATATTGTTTGATTGACACAACTCAAGATACTCAAAATGGATCAAACCAAATGGTACCAATGAATTTTTTTATTACGAACCAGCTGAATAGGGACACTCTTGATGACACGATATGAAGCCAAGACACCCTAAAGGATAGACCTAGGGTCTTGGGAGCTAATCAAAGATTAGCCTTACCTACGTGAAAGTGAAAAGGCCTTGTAGATCTGCAAAATACCAATGATAGAAAATGGATAAGGGATGATGAGATGACCATGATAAGTAGATACAACGATGGAGTGTATATGATAAGACAAGCCAAAGCTTGTGGGCAGGATGGGGGATATGCTAGATGTGGATTTCATGAAGCTCAAAAATGGGGTAGTTATCCAAATCATCAAAAGACAAATTGGGAGGATGATGTGATGGATATATAAGTGATGAAAAGTTATAGGAGATTAGAAAGAGATGTGAAAGAGGTGGGAGTGATGATAGTGAGACATAGGGCAGTGGATTGCATGGGGACTAGCCTATAGCTAGATACCAATGACAAGGGATTATGAGATGGAATGAGGATAGTAAGAGGTATTGCATGGATGGATGGATGGATGGGAAAATAATAATGAGATGAGGGAAAAGTATTAGTGGATGGAGGGATGGGAAGACAAGGATTTGGAAGATGGATTGTATTTTTTTGATGGATGTATGGAGATATAAGGATGGGTAAGATGGAAGGATGAGCATACGGTAGGATAGAAAGATGGGGATATGGAAGGATCATGGTGTGAAGGGATGAAGATTTTGGAAGTATTAATGGAAGGATGATGCAGAGATAATGATAGGGAGATGGAAGGGATGATAGTGTGGATGAATGATGTCTCCAAGGACTATTTCAAAAATTAATACAAACATGCCCCACTATAGATCATATGTCATGTATGATGAGGCAAGAGGGATGGAAGATAAAGGGATGGATAAATAAGGAATGGAGATAGATTGTAGCATGATGGGTGGACAAGGAAGGTAGATGGATATGAATAGGATGCATGAATAAAAAAGGTAGATGGGGAGGATAAGGAATATGATAGTGGGTGATCCCACAATATTGGTTTACAATTTTTGGCCAAACTAGACACATAAATTATTATTTGTAACTAAATCTTCACATTCGGGCACCTATAATGGCTAAACCGTGAGGAATTTGAAGATGATGCAAACTAGCATCTCATCACATTTTGTTTGTAGATTCTAAAAATACTTTTTCCAAATTTTTTGGAATAATATTGTACTTCTTTTTCCATCTCCCACGAAAATTGGCTTTTTTCATAAAACAATATTTTTAAAAAGTGACGCACACAGTATAACACATAACTTGTTTTCCACGAAGGATAAAATTCTAAATCTTTCAAATTTAGATTTGTAACTATGATATTTAGTGCTTCCACTTGGTTAGATAGTTTTTTATTGAATTTTTTTTCCTTAATCAAGTTTCGACATCAACCAATTACAATTTAGACATAGTGTGACTGTATAATGCATAACTTTTTTTGTATATATCAAAATTCAAAAAAAAATTGTTGGATCAAGGAATTTAATATCTAGTGCACTCATATTTTTCAAATTTTTTTTGATAATCTGCTATTTTTCTACATGTGCAGAAAAAAGACCTTCATTTTCAATGAAAAACCTATGTTTAATAAAACTAAAAAAACAAATACATAATAAAACCAAAAAATATTGAAATTATATTTGTTGGATAGCTCGTTTCGAGGAATACTTGATTCCATTTGGGTTTGTGAAGATTCCTCCATTTTCATCCTCAACCAGAGCTTCGAAGTGCCAAAATTTAGGTTTTTTTTGTGTCTCAGGGTGGGATGAGGGATAAGGGGGATTCGTACAAACCCTAGGGGTTTGAGAGAGCCTCTAGGGGTTTGGTCGAACTAGGGTTTGATTGAACCCCTTTTCTATGCATTTTTCTTTTTTGGTGGTCAAAATGTAAAGAGGTTTGGTTGAACCATGGTTCGAATGAACCCATAATGGGTTCGGTTGAACTAGTAGGTTTGTACGAACCCCAAAATCACTTTTTTTGCTTTGGGGTCATTTTTTGTGAGTTCTCCTTCCTCACTTCAATTGTAAACCACTATTGTGGCTTCACCCTAGTGTATGGATGAGGGGAATGTATGCCAAAACGTGTTAAAAGCATGTATAAATAGGTGCCCCTATATTTATCAAGATCACAAGGAGGATGAAAGGATTGGGATAAATGGGGTATGATAGGTAGGATAGGTGCATAGGTTGGATGTAGGAGATGGATAAAGGGGATAAAGTTTCCCCCAAGTGTGGAAGTAAACTGGATGGGAAATTTACACATGAAGCCTTTTTTCCAAGTTTTCATCATGGTACTTATCCAAGGTTCTTGTTTTCCAAGTGTTCACCATTGGAGAAATTTTTATCTTTATATTTTTCCTTTCTTTTTTTAATTTTTTTTGGATTTTTTGGATATTTTTAATTTTTTTGGGAATTATGTGGATGGACATGGATGAGGATAGGGATGTGGATAAATGTATTAATTTATTAGGGAAGATATGTGATAAGGTGATATATAAAGGACTCAAGCATCAAGTTGAATATGAGGTAATAAGATCCCTTGTGTGAAGTGACTAATGGATGTTGGTACAACCTGATTAGGATGGATGAGTTATGCAAGGGAATGGATTAAAGGGATTTTATGGGAGAGATATTTGGGATGATTGATTGGATGTTGGAAATTATATGGTTGGAATGATGGAGTGGACGTGTGATGGGGGAATGTGAAATGATCAGAGGATTAATGGATGGAGAATGTGGGGATAGTGGAGGAGTTAGGATAATGAATTTTGGCACATAAGGACCAAAAATAAATTTAGGAGATGGAGGATGAAAATTATTTGCTATTGGATTAGAAAATTTGGATGTCGTTATGGATTTTTCATTTGAATTCATTGTATCTTTTTTCTTTTGGATTCACATGGTTTTGATTTTTTCTTGAATAGGCTTGTGTAGCCTTTCAGATTGATTTAGATTTTGGATTGGATTTTTACTTTCTTCATCATGTCCTTTTAAGGGGACATGGGGGGATTTAGATCCATGTAGATGTTTGGATTTATGCATTTTTACGTTTGCATCCAAAGTTGTTTTGATAGCACTGGGATGGGTATGAGGTGATGGATGATTTGGAGAGAATATGAATGGAGTGATAGAGGTAGGACTTTGAGGATGGTGTGTGGATGGGGGATGTGTAGTTATGTACCTTTGTTGATCTTGATTAGGGAATATGAGAGTGGGATGTTTATGATGGGTGATAGGGCTAAATGATTGATGGATGAGGGGATGAGTAGGGTGAGATGGAGGAGGTGATTTTTGGATATAAGGTCCTAAAATGGACTTAGTATATGGAATATGTGTCATGGTGGCTTGAGGTACATAAGGAAACCAAAATAGACATACTAGATGGAGGATGAGTGATAGTGGATGGAGGGACATAAGGACCCAAAATGGATTTGGAGGATGAAGGAGGAGTATGGATGGTTGTTTTGAGGTGATATGATGCAAGAGGGGGAATGGAAACAAATGGTTTGGTGGAGTGATGGGAAGAACCTATTGTTCTTTTTGAAGAGGCTCACTTAGGATGTACAAATTTTGTACCAACATTTTTGGATTGTGAGTCTTGAGATATATATCCAAGACCTTGTACACATGGATTTTCTTTGACATGGATGGGATCTAAAATACCTTGCTGATGAAGGCCTAAATCTTTTCCTTAATAGTTCATAGTCTGATGTATGGATGAATATAAGAGGACCAAGGGGATATATAATTGGTATTAGGATAGTTTGGGTAGGTGGTGATAAAGGATCTTGAGATAGAGATGATTGGATGGTGGGATGTTCATTTGGAGGAGGAGATGATAGTAAATCATGGGATGGGTTAGGTGTAATGGTAGGATCTTGATTGGTAATGGAATCATTGGATGGAATGGAAGTAATATGATCTTCAGATGGAGTGGACAAGATGGTAGGATCCTGATATTGATGAGGGGATATGTTGGTATGTTTTGGATCAAACTAATGGCATGTTTCAACTTGTGTAGGTGGCATGATGATAGAGGAGTGTTACAGAAGGATGGAGGATTCATGAAGTTCATGGGGGTGGATTTTGGTAATACTAGGAGTAAGAGAAGGGGGTTGGATTTGGGTGTCTTCAATGGGTAGGGTAGTTCTAGGATTAGAAGATAGGGATTCAATGGATTTAGTGGGTTTGATGGTTTCACTAGTTTGTATGGTGTTAGGAGTTGTAATAGTAATGATAGGTGTGGGATTGAGAAGGGCCTCATCACTAGTGATCATACATGGTGGAGTGGGGTGGCATGGCTCCACACCATCAAGATGTGGATTTGGGGATGTCTTCTTTTTCATGAGTCCTTGGATGAAATTTGGAAGGATATACTTGTGTATTTTAGGCTTTGATTGGGCGATGGGAATAGATGAAGGATTGTGAATGGGTGGAGGACTAGGATTATGGATTGGTGGATTAGGATTAGATGGAGGAATGGGATTGGATGGAGGACTAAAAGTAGGTGGAGGATTAGAATTGGTGGGGGTATAAAAAATATATGGAGGACAAAGGTGTGATGGATTGGAGTGAGGATTAAGATATGATGGCATGGAAGATGGAGTGACAAAGGAGAATATGGATGATAGATTAGGATAGGAGGAAATGGATGGTGGATTAGGATAGAAATATGTGGATGGTGCATTGATGTTGGAGAAAGTGGATAGGGAATTAAAGTAGGAAGATTGGGATAGTGGATTAAGGTGGGAAGATTGGGATGTTGGATTAGGATAGGAGGATGTGGATGGTGGATTAATATCATGCATTAGAGGATAATGAGATGGAGGATTTGAACTAGGGGTGAAAGTAATAGTGTTGTTGTGCAAAGATGGAAGCTGAGATATGGCTAGAGGAGAAGATGGAGGTATGAATATTGGATGAGAGGGATATGTGGGGGATAGATAAGATGGACATGTGGATGATAGAGAAGATGGAGATTTGGATGGGGAAGATGATGGATATCTCATGTCAAAGGTAGCATAGGGATTGCTAGTGGGTGTGTATGAAAGCATGATTGGATAACTTGGATTAGTGATTGAATTTCAGATGATAATTGGGGAGATATGGCTAGTAATGATAGCATCAAGGGGATCTATATCATACTTGTCATGATCAACAAGAATTTCATTGTCATCATCCACATAATTGGGATCTCCCTTGACTACTATATTCAATTGCATTGATGGAGGATTAATATCAAAGCACCATGATTCCTTTTAAATCAAAATACCATCACATGAAAGTGACAATACACTTATATCTTTTTACATGTAAAAAGCTACAATTTTATTCACATTAAAAAATATAATAATTATCTTAGTTTTACTAATAAGAAATCACTTTGAATTGTTTAAAATAACCTACACATTATTTTACATAAGAATTATTCAATATACATATATCCCCTTCTCAAGTGGGAAACCACTCTTTCTTCTTTAATATCAAAGCACCACGATTCCTTTTAAATCAAAATTTATATCATATGAAAGTGATAATACAATAATATATCATTTTAGAATTTTTTACAAGTGAAAAATTACAATTTCATTCATATTCCAAAATACAATAATTATCTTATTTTTACTAATATAAATTTACTTGAAATAGTTTAAACTAGTCTACACATTATTTACATTATTTACATAAGAAATATTCTATTTACATTTATTCCCTTATAAAATGAGAAACCACTCTTTGTTTTGTAATATCAAAATATCATGATTCCTTTTAAATATGAATACCATCATATGAAAGTGACACTTCACTTATATCTTTTACATGTAAAAAATTACAATTTCATTCACATTCAAAAATATAATAATTATCTTATTTTTACTAATAAAGAATTATTTGAAATAATATAAATAACCTACACATTATTTTACCTAAAAAATATTTGATTCTTTTGTCAAATCCTATTTTTATTTATTACCTTACAAAATGAAAAGTTATTCTACATAAGAAATATTTGATCCTTTCTACCAAATCCCATTTCCATTTATTATCTTACAAAATGATTATTATCTTACAAAATGAAAAACCGACATTATTTTATAAGAAATATTTGATCCTTTTTATTAAAATCCGATTTCCATTTATTAGCTTCCAAAATGAGAAACCGACCTTTCTTTTTTTAATATCAAAATTGTATGTCTCCTTGCTTTTAAATCAAACTAGCATCACGTGAAAGTCGCAGTTCTATTTTAAATCTTTTTACATATGAAAACGCATTTATTTCCTTACATCTGACAAAATTTCATATTTTACGATCGACGTTGCATACTACCATTTTTCGAAAGCGATGAAAAAATTATTTGTTTTGTTGACACCCAAAAGTTCAGCTCGCTGTCAATAAATAAAAGCATGAAACAAACGGAATCTACGATTGGTAGGAAACATTTCTAATCGAGAAACGGGAAATTTAATGTAATTATCTGAATGACATTCAGTTGTATTACTGACCCGATCAACCAACGCTCTTAAATGCAGTCTTAGAATTTCAAGATTTCCTTCTAGTAAATCTAAAATTAAAATTTATTATGTAAAAAGCTCAGAAATAAAACAGTCTAACCTTGAGGAAATAATTTTCAAAACAGTTCATCTCCATCGACAGAAAGTTCAGGTGCTGGAAGCAGAGGAGATCTGCAGGAAGGGCAGGTATTGTGATTTCGTCATCTTCAATATGTGGCAGCAATTGCACAGCTCTCGGATTTCGTCATCTTCTTCGAAATAGCTCAAGCAGACTGCACACACATGATCCTCCTCGCCCTCAATCACCTTCTCTGCAACCTATATTTTATCATCTCCCCTGATGTGGGGGGAATTTCTGGTAATTCTTGCCACAAATAGCTCTCGTCTTTGGGCGGTCCGCTCAGTCCAAGAGCAGAAAGAAACCAACAGAGTGCGTTGTGTATGTAAGCCATGGCTGATACTGAGTAGAGCAGCACTCTGGGTATAGCGATGTTACGGAAACCCACAGGAGATCCCATGACGGAGGAAGCTTTGAGGAAATACGCAACTTCAAGTACACACAGAAATCTAAGATAGAAGGTGAGATGCTCTGCTATACTCTGGCTTTTGCCGCAAAGCGTATATTTGTAGGCTGTTTTACACAAAAATACCTGCTAGTCTTGTTTCAAAATGCAGTCAATGCCAAATACGCAATTTTAAATCAAAGAAGTCGTAATATTTTATATTTTCCAACTACCCCATAAATGTTTAGTTGGTTGGCCTCAATTTTTTCTTTTTCAATTAGTGAAACAACTGTTTTGTTATTTAATTGTATTAATTTCATCATTCATCAATTTTTAAGTATTTTCTGTTACTTTAAAGGATTAAAGAATCACTCAGTAGTGATATATTTAAATTTGGTGTTTGGAAAGAAGTAAATAGTATGTATATGTCATTGTAGGTTCCATTTCTACTATCTTTCAATCTTTGTAATCTACCATATTATGTCTACTTTTGATGAAAAGACAACCCTTCCACGGTATTTCTTAGTAACATCAACACTTAAATTAGTAAAAGCAACAAAGCAAATGAAGATAATTCAAGGAGACAATAGTGCAAAGTTTTAGTTTGTGGAAGGTCAATCTAAAGCTCTATGATGAGTCTGCAATCACATGTCTAACCTAGATAGCCAAACTTGATTCCTAACAAAGTAGAGGATGGACATAAAGTCTAATAAATTCTTATAATATAGAAGAAACAATTTTTAACATACATTAATCTAATTCAAAAATGTAATTATTAGAACACACACTTCAACCATAGCTAAGTAGCCCCCTCTTTGGTATTTATATTTGATGTTTTAAAACAAGTAAATAATGTGTGTGTGTGTGCATATCATTGTAGGATCCTTGTCTACTATCTTTCAATCTATGTAATCGAGCAGAGTATGTCTACTTGTGTTGAAAGGAAAACCTTGCAAGGTATTTCCACATAACACCAACCTTCAAATTAGTAGAAGAAACAAAGAAATCAAAGATTATTTAGGGAGACGATAGAGAAAAGTTTTACTTTAAATAAATATCAAATCTAAATCTCTATGATGAGTCTATGATCATGTGTCTAACCTAGATAGCCAAACATGATCCATAACAAAGTAGTGGATGAACATAAAATCCAAGAAATTCTTATCATAGAGAAGAATTTTTTTTTAGCATGCATTAATCTAATTCAAAAAAATCCACTATTAGCTCATAGACTTTGGTCATAGCTAAGTACCCCCTCATTAGTACTACTTAATTTTCTAATTTAATTGTTACAAAGTATTTATTATCTATTTCAACTATGACTAATTAATCTAGGTTGATGTGGGGTTATGTGTATGCATTTGATAATATTTTCTTGGGTCATCCTAATGAAATTCTATTTTTTTAACATTTTTTTTTGTTAATCCATCCCATATTACATGATCTAATTTGCTTCTAGGTTTTCTTATTCCTATTAAGGTTTCTTAGATCTCCACTTTTATGATATTTGCATGTCCTTTCAAATCAAAAAATATATATTCTCATTTGATTAATTTATTTTAAAATTTCCAATGTCTTTTTCTATTAGAGTTTATGAGTTTATTACGATATCACTTATCACACTTTATCAACCTTTAGCTATTGTATTAGGGTTTTACCTTCGCATTTGGTATACCATTAATATTTCTAGTTTTTCAAGTTAAAACTATATGTTTTTATATTTATTTTATTAACTTATATTCATGCCCAAAGCTACTCAAGATCTCAATCTTTCAATCTAAAGGAGTGTTTATGTGAACCCTAGCGTGGCAGAAACTAGTAGAAACAAAATCTTTTTTGATGCTCATAACGAGAAAGTCGAGTAGTAAGATCACAATCCTCATGTGAACAACCAAAAATTTAAAGGGAGATAGCTAGCTTTTATAATGTATAGCATCCTATGAAGTCAATTGATATATTTCATGATGTGTTTTCTAACAAGACATATGTATTAGAGACTTTAAAATCTATTTATGCTTTACCTACCTCATCTAGAGTGACTAGTAAACCTAATTTCATTCCTACTTCTTGTTGGAATTAGGTTGTCTCAACCTTAGGTTCACAAAATTTATCTATTTTTATTTGATGTATTTATTCAGATTATAATGATTATTACCCTACCTAAGTTGTCACTTTGTGGGAATTGTCGATGATTCTTTTAAAATTAAAATTTACATCATATGAAAGTGATAGTGCAATAATATACCATTTTAGATCTTTTTACATATGAAAAATTATAATTACATTCATATTCAAAAATATAATTATCTTGCTTTTACTAATAAAAAATTATTTGAAATAGTTTAAAATAATATACACATTATTTACATAAGAAATATTCAATTTACATTTATTCTCTATGGAATTGGAAACCATTTTCTTTTCTTTAATATCAAAGCACCATAATTCCTTTTAAATCAAAATACCATCACATGAAAGTGATAGTGCACATATCTTTTTACTTGTGAAAAATTATAATTTCATTCACATTAAAAAATATAACTAGAAATTGCACCTTGGTGTGCAATGGGTATGTCGAAGAGGTGTGGTTCAGGTCAATTTTGAAAAAAAATGGTCTATTTTTTTGTATAAATTTTTATAGTACATGAGGTCAATTAGTATGCCATTTATCAAATGATGTTGTTTGTGCAACAAAGATCTCAATCAAGAAGTGATAGCTTCAAATCAAGTATGCATTCAATTAGAAGGATTCAAACATGACTAAAACAATACCTCTGAATGAGGAAGATAATCAAGCACCATTCCCAACAAGTGCATGTTAATTTTGAAATATGGAGTGAGGGAGAAAGAGAGGGAGAGAGAGAGATATAGAGAGGGAGAGACACGATAGAGAGAGGGAGACATGTCTAGAAATAGAGGGGGAAGAGTGGAAAATAGAGGTAAATATTATGATAGAGAAAGAGAGGAATATGGTGACAAATAGATAGAGAGATAAAGGTAGAGGGAAATATAAAGACATAGAAAGATAGGGAGATAGATAGGAAGAGATAGAGAGATAGAATTAATTTTCCCAAAAAATATTTAGTGGTAAGCTATGTTGTATTGCACATTTTAAGTTGATATAAATATAATTTTGTGATGGTGGAAATGGACCCTTCTTTTGTAATGAGATGAAATGCTCATATTTCTTAGTATGCTAAATTCTAGTCCATTGGTGTCTTGATACATATGTACTAGAATAATTACTATATATAAAGATTAGAAATTACTTATATCAAAACAATGGGTATTAAAATAGATCTAACTTGTTTTTTTGAAGAGAAGATGTCTCTTTATTGCAAATTTTACATTTTATTTTTCTTTGGTGTGTCATTAGTAAGATCTATGTAACATAAAGAGAGGAATATAGAAAGAGAGATAGACCATGAAAAAGAGAGAGAGAATAGATATAGAGGGAAAGATATAAAAGTTGGAGAGAGGAGGCAAGAGAAAAATAGTGAGAGGGGACAAAGAGATGCATTTATAGAGAGAGATAGGAGATGAGAGAAAAATATGAGATATAAAGGGAAACAAAGACTAGTTTTTGATCAACTATTATGTGCCAACAATCCAAAGATGACAGATGTCCATGGGAATCCACCTCTCTACCCATCTCTCTCTATGCCACTCTATCTAACTCTACATCTCTATCTCTGTATGTCTATCTATCTGTTTGCATATCTCTCTTACTTCTCTCTATACCTCTCATGCTCTACTTTTCCTAAAATTTGAAGCTTAAATCTTAATGGAAGATTAAAATAGAATAAACTAAATGCAATCAAAATATATAATAAATAAATATGTGAAACAGAAGAATTAAAATATCAATAAAACATGTACCTAAGAAATATAATTAATATATTACAAAAATTATTAACATCAATTGAAAGATAAGATCAATATTAATAAATAAAAAATTATTATAAATTTAACCATAAATATAGTTAAATTATTAAATAAATTAAATTTCTAAAATGAAAATCCTACTAAACTATATTAAAATTGTTAAAGCTAAAATTTTAACTTGTATAATAAAATTTCAAAAGCTTAAAAATTTAAAAATTAAATGAAACCTATTAAAAAGGAAAAAATTCAATTCATAATTAATTTGCACAACTTAATTAGTAAAAATCAACTTGAAGTAATTGTTAAAAAACATGATCTAACATAATACAAATGTAATTACTATTAACTTAATATATAATCATATTCTTTGAATCATTTATAAAACTGAAAAAAATATATCTTTTTACTAATTTAATATTTAGTATAATACTAAATTTAATAGTTTCAACTTAATTATATAAATAAATAAAATACATTAATAATTATTTTGTTGCACATATTAGCCCCAATATTTAATGAAAGGGTTCTTTATTCTCTGTAGTTCAAATTTAGATTTAAATAAGACAGGTTTAAAAACCCATAATCTACTATGAGTTAGAGCTTCCTACATAACATAAAACTTAACTTGACATTATTTTTATTTTGCTAAAATTTTAAATATTTTCTGTGTGAAAAATAATTAAATTCAATTATAGAAAAATACTATCTTCATAATATAATTTCAACAAAGAAATATGTTTGCTTGGAACCATACATTTGACGTCATTTCCAAAGCAATAACAATATTTATAATACTCTTGTTGCTTGCAAATAGAAAAACATTGGGTGGAATTGTTGGCATGAAACAACTAATCAAAAGTTAGTTTATCTCTTCGCTATCTCTTTCCCTTTGTATTCTTTATCTCACTTTGTCTATGCCTCTCACTTTTAATCTATATCCCCATCTATATCTCACTTTCTATATATATTTATATCTCTCTTTATCTAACTCTATCTATTTCTCTCTATCTCTTTCCCACTTTATCTCTATCTACCCCCTCTCTCCCTCCCTATCTATCTATCTAAATTTTTCTTTCTCTATTATTTGAGTTTTTCTCTCTTTATATATATACATCTCTGTATGTAGAATTGTCTCCCCCTATTTTTTCTTTTTCTCCTCTCTCTTGCTCTCTCTTCCAAGATGAGTTAAACTATTAGATTTTTTATCTTAATTTAATTATATTATATTAAAAATATTCTTATTAATTATAATAATTTTAAATTTGTATTTAACTATTTTTATTATAAAATATAATATAATAATAATAATGTAATTTATATTTAATAAAAAGTATAATTATATTATATATAATTTTATTTGTATTATATAAAATATATATTATATATATTACATTTATATTTAATAGTTTGTAATGTAAGATGTAATATATAATAATAAAAATAACTATAATCTTATTTTAAAGATTTATTTTGGATAGCATATAATTCATTTGTGGTTAGGTAGATATAACATATTACAAATAAAGGAGACACGTCATGTACTCCTGCATATGTTTTTGATTATCAGTGAGTAGCTACAACTAGACATGACTTAATTAGACATGACTTAATATTTTATAGTTGCATTCCACTATTGTCTAAAGTAAAAAAAATGAAATAATATCCTAGTGTCATCCCGACAAATGAAAACTATGAAATTCTAATAAATGAAATGCCTTTTATCATCTTGCATCCCATTTCTAGTAATTCAGAACATTAGATACCAGAAATGAGCCACTTCATTTCAAATAGAATATGCCTTCAACATAAATAAAATAAAATAAAACATTTATTCTAGAAACCTCCCTTTCTTCTTTAATATCAAAGCTCTATGATTCCTTACTTTTAAATCACAATACCACATGAAAGTGAGTAAAGAAATGACAAAACATAAACTAGTGCTTGCACCTCAACAAGGTGCAATGGTTACGCCGATAGAAGGATATACTTTGGCAATATATTGAAGGAGAGGGGAAAAAATCAAAGAAAATGTAAATTGTTTTTTAATTTGTGTGATCTTTCCTATTTATTCCAAGTTGTCTGCTCACAGTATGGAGGAGATCAGACCAAAGAAATGCCCATTTTTAACAACACCACTTCATAGCTGTTTAATCTTAAACTAAACACAACATATCATCTAATTTTAAGAGAGATTAATAGAAGATCAACCACTATTTATTCTAGATTACCCTCAATGGTAAGAATACAATAAGGATATAGTAATAACATACACATAACATATTACTGCATAGAAATTTTAAGTTTTAATCCAATAAAATATAATTAACCCTAGATTTCTCCTCTTTTCATTCTCTATTTTGATAATCCTCTGTCCCCCTACAGAATGGCATTCCATGGCATGCCTTTCTTCCCCTCTTATAAAAATCTAGATCCAAGGCTAACCAAGCAAGAAGGCTATCCACCACTTTGTGTGCCTTTCGCCATAGCCACTATACATAAATTTCCAAAACTCCGCCAATAAATTTGTCAAAATTTTGGGAAAAGCTCGACAATTGCTTCTTTAATGATTCCCCATTCTCTATGCTTGATGGGTGCCATAACCGATTCACGAGCTCAAATGGGTATCCATAACCTGCTCAATATCTCTCATTTGATGCATGCAAGGAGAATCAAGGCAATTGTTCTGGACTCTGGACTTACTCATGCTAATCTGCTCGCCCTTCCAACTCATTTCACCCAAGTCGACCATATTTGTACATGATTTATAATTGCTTTTCCCAAATCCTTTGCAAGGATGCTCAAACTTCAAATTAGCCTAGAGATAGAAATTGGATTGACTCTTTGTCAATATTCATTCTAAATCATTGCTTAATCCCAATTATTGTTTTAAAATGTATCTTTTACAATTACCATCATAGATTAAATCTAGGTCTATTGCCTGCACAACGATGAGACAATAGAACCATAGATGCTATTGGCAACATCACAGAAAAGACCTCCATGTATCATTATGGAGGAAACCATTTTTAAATAGCTACAATAGTTCACATGTAGACATATGATTTCTACAGTCCACCATCATAGACTAAATACAGATATATTTCCTGAACAACAATGAGACAGCAAAACCATAGATGCTATTGGCAATATCACAAGAAAGACCGCCATGTATCATTATGCTTGAAACCATTTTTAAATAGTGACAATAGTTCACATGTAGAATATGATTTCCATAGTCCATAATGATAGACCATGAAACTTCTGGATTTGACTAATTTTTTTTCTCAACATTTCGGATCAAACTTCATAATCCATCATCAGAAGAGCAGGACAAGAAAAGAGAATTTAAAAGTTTATCAATGAAAAAATTAACATTTTATCATTGAAAAATATGAATAAAAATTGATGATTCTCTGATTTTAAAATAAAAAACACCTTAGAAAAAAAGGATATTTGGTGAAAGGATTCACAACCTGCACATAAAATTATCCAGTTACAATCTATTTTCTTAACATATTTTATTCCAAAACAGAGTCATTGAAACATAATATTAAAGGAGTATAATCTATATTACCGTGGTCCAGACAACTATTTTGGAAGCTACAAAAGTGGTGGACATATTAAGTGTAAATTGAGACTGTGTTGCATCTCCGAACATCATATAGCCCATGCATGACAACAGTGGCCACGTACATAGTTGTGCATATTAGAAAGCTGCAAACTCATCATTTAGCAACAACATTGGAAAGAAAAAAGCATATAATATTTAAGGATAAACAAAACAAATATACCAAAAATAGGGATTGGATCTGTGATCTAGGCACTTCAGATTATAGTCCACAACTAAACAACTATTTAGGAAAACATACTGAAATAGGAAATTATAAATCAAGTTCATCTAGATACCTTGTAGTGAGAACAAGAGTGAATTGTGAGCGATTTTTCATTGATGTGTAGATATTTGGGTAAACAGCATGGCCAGAATAGCAATATCCATGTAGACCAATTGCTATTGGAAATTTGGTGACATTCAAGAGAGTTCCTTTATGGTGAATCCCAATTTCGTCCACTATTCCAAGCCAAAATAAACAGATTACTACCAATAATGAAGCTATCACTCCACCGGCTGCATCACCAAATCAAATCAAATCATTAGGTGATTACCATATTAGAGGCATTAAATAGAATGTCATTAATTACTGTAAATAGACTAATATAATGTAGCAGAAATATAAGATAGAATGCTTAAATCTTGAAGCCAAATAGTAAGAAGAACAGAAAGTGCAGTGATCGTTGCAAACGTCTGGTGGGAAGTAAGGCGGAATCCAGCAAAATAAAGGTGTGCATTTGGAAATAAATATGATAGATTGTCACTTTCAAGAATTATATATTCTACACAACAAGCCTACACAATGCCCACGTGTTTATGTCAGATATATAATTTAGACAAACACTACCAATAACAATTTAGAGAAGATGAGTTTCCATGGCATACTCACATATAGTTCCACATACAAAATAATCTTGAAGACAAAATAGAAACAAAAGTGTTAGTCCCTAATCGGTAGTAACATAATTTACAAGCTTATGGCTATGTACAGTCCAAATGTCTCTACCACACCTTTGAGCATACCCATTAGATGGTAATGTTTAAATTTGAGTTTTCTTTTTTTGTTCTGTCAGGTGAATTATTTAGAAAAAATAACTTACAGATACTACCACACGGCCTGCAGTCCCAAATGCAGCCTGGCCTATATCAGGATACATCTCAAGGCCTGGTGCACTTTCCAAACAATGGCACAGGAGGACACCTATGTAACAGGGCAATAAAGCAAACACAGATAGAACACACAATCCCAGCCATCCTCCTTTGATAGCATATGGAGTTGACAGGATCCCAACACCACAAAGCACATCCATTCCTGTAAACTTCCATTAATGTCAGATCACAACTATAGCCCTCATTTCTAATCCAGAATTACACTTAGTTGTCTAATCCACAATTGCACTTAGTTGTCTAATCCACAATTACACTTTTATCTTGAGTTGTTTAGCTCTAAGTTCCAAGTTCTTGTATTATGATTATCACAAACCAGATTGACTTTAAAAATGGCACATAGTTTTTTTTTTGTAATTGTATCAGAACCAGCTTGGCAAAAACATGTCGAAATTACCAAACTTTTCATAGGTAAATTCCTAATAATTTGAATTTTTTTAGATGCAACCCTATCAAGAAAATGGAGTAGGATATGCATACCATTGAGCAAGGCATGTCCGAAGGCACATTGGTGAGAAGTTGGGAGGTCATCATGTGTGGCTCTTTTGGAAGGGCCTTCCTTTGGATGCAAAGGAGGAAGTTGGGCTTCCTTTGTTTTTGAATCCGCTTTTGTTGATGGCAATAAAGGCTGCATAAACTCTAGAGTATTTCTCCATTTGAAGGATGATGTTAGATAAGAAGAGTCAATTCTGCTTAAGGTTGGAGTGCCCAGAAATCTAATGGTGGGAGAAGTTAAACTATTGTACATGTCCATCGACTGTCTGCAAACAAAAACATCAAAAATCACATGAAACCCAACAGAAAAAATGACTAAAGATTAAAACACACAAACTCAAAAATAAAACGAAAAAAAGCAGACAAATACCCATAGAAATAATGTAAGTGACCTTCGATTTTGAAATGGAAGAATACAGGATTAGTCTGGATATTCAAGTTTTGGAGAAAAAATCTCCTATGCATGACTCTAAAATAAATAAGCATTCTACCATTATGATACTAAATTTTTCTTTTACCAATAGATCCAAGCCAAATGAGGATCATTCTAAGCACAATTGCAATTTAAACTGACATCATAGGCATTCTATATGCCCATATGAAGAGGAAAGGGAAAAAAGCTAATGTTTATATACTGTTTATCGTCACCTGTAACTCTGCAGCCATGAGGAATTATATGAACCAGTCGTATGTTGTACAGGAGAATCTGGAGAAGAATCAGAGGAATCCGAATCATCTTAACATTTCTCCTTCACCTTCTCTTCATTCTCATCTTCCTCATCACTGCCTATGTAGAACCGGTGATCTTTAGAAGAGCAGCCATTGAATAATAATGAAAGGGTTTTAATTAAAATAGCGCATGAAGGATAAAAATAGAAATTACCTTCTCCCTTCTGATGTTTCCTTGCTCTCCTCCTGTCATAACCGCCATTGCCATTTTATTCTAAAGAAGGCCACTTCAAAAAGCAATGGAAATAGGCAAATAGGAAATACACACATACACAAGCTACTTCAACTCGCAAGCAGGCCACAGACCATCCAACTACAAGAAATTGGGTAGGAAAAGAATTGCATGCCTTGTAGAATTCTCAGTTCTCAGTCATCTTTCTCTCTGCTGCCCTCGGTGTCTAACTTCTCACAAGCAAAATTTCCACAATGGCGGATTGGGTTGGTCATGGAATTCCACAACCATCAATTCAGCCTGTAATAAAACATTATACCCGGTGGTCTGCGTTTCTACTTACTGTCATATCCCAACGCTAAACAAGAAAACCCCGAGAAAATTGCCCATATGGTTCAAGTAAAAGAGGCCTATAGTGTAGCTCTAAAAGTAGCCTTTATGGAGGTTGCAGGTCAAACTTCCTCTGTAAACTGTGAATTCTATCCCAGTGAATGGGTCACCATGCCATATTAATGGCAGGGGCACCCATTTTCTCTGCAGCCAGGTGTGAGGGTTGGCCCCCATCAACTCCAATATTTATGAGAAACAGGATACGAGGACAGGGAGTACCTACCACAATCCACCAGCTGCAAAAATTTATCGGCATCAGACAGTAGACAAATCCGGTGGGCTTCCCACCCATAATAGCCTATCGGCTAATTATTAATTTTTGCAATCAAAGTAGCAAACGACCATTTTTTGAAAGTGATGAAAAAGTGATTTGTTTTTCATTCAAAAGATTTAATTTCCCTTTCAATAAAGAAAAAGCATGAAACAGATGGAATCTACGTTTGTTGGGAAACATTTCTTATGGAGAAACAAGAAATTTTATGTAATGAAAATCTAATTTAGTCAATAAAATATATTATGCAATTTTAAATGAAAGAGGTAGTAATATTTTATATTTTCCAGCTACCTCATAAATAATTTTTGGACGTTTAAGGTGGAGCTCTTCCTTTATTTAATGTAAATTGGGTTAGTTGGCCTTTTTTTTTCGTTTTCAAGTGGTCTTAAAATTTAAAGATACTTAATTATATTATTTTTATCATTTATTTTCTATTATTTTAAATAATTAAAGAATCACTGAATAGTGATGAATTTAGATTTGGTGTTTTAAAAGAAGTAAACAATATGTATATGTCATTGTAAGTTCTTTTCTACTATCTTTCAATCTTTGTAATCTATCATAGTATGTCTATTTTTTATGAAAGAACAACCTTTCCACAATATGTATCCTTTCACATTTGATATACCATTAATATTTTTATTTTTTCAATTTAAAATTAGATGTTTTTATATTTATTTTGATAACTTATATTCACAAGTAGGAGGTATTTTCCATAGCGGTCAATGAGAACATGGGTCAATGAGTTTGACTTGTAAAACTAGATAGTTGAATCCTGATAGCAATATAACTTATATTCATGTTTCAAGCTACTCAAGATCTTAACCTTTTAATCTAAAGGAGTGTTTACATGAACCCTAGGGCATGGCCCAAACTGGTAGAAACAAAATCCCTTTTGATGCTCATAATGAGAAAGACGAGTAGTATGTCTTAGTGTTCCCAGAACAACCACCTATAACCTTCACAAGGCAGAGAAGCAACCTAAAATTGACGCTCTTTCACCAGTCGATCATGGGAAACATGCCTACAGCAGGTGATTGCCCTCCATCAATGCATAAACCAAAAAAAATTAAATGCAACTACTTTAATAAATGCTAAGTTGGACTTAAACATATGCAGGTAAGAAATGTGCATTCCAACAGTATGATCACGATGCTCATGTGAACAAATAAGAATTTAGAAAAGAGTTGGATAGCTTTTATACTATATAGCATCCTATAAATTTAATCAATATGTTTCATGATGTCTTTTCTAACAATACATGTGTATTAGAGATTTTAAAATTTATTTATGCTTTTCTTACTTCATCTATAGTGACTGGTACATATTTTTTCAGCCCTACTTCTATCATAAATCCATCCTCTACTCTTGACCCTTCAATCATCACTACTCATCCCATAGTATCCTGGCTACTAGTCTCCCACCATTTACTATATATCCCTTTTTGAAATTTCTCTTGCCACTCATGGTTTCCCATCTAGATACACACCATTCTACAATGTTAAGAAATTACCAAGATGATAAAATGATTTCCTACATAACCCTATGGGAGAAAAGCATAAATATAAGCTGACATAATAATTAGAATACAAAGATCAAAGACATACAACAAGATTACCTATGATATACCCCAGTAAAACCCTCAAGAGGGAAAAAAAACCAATCTTCCCAAAGCAACCACACTCAAATCATTATTTAGTAATAAAAAAACTATACACTCATACAATCCCCATGAATACTTTTCAAAGATCAAGCTCCTCCAATGCACCCTCCATGTGACCAAGCTTGTAACAACACATCTCATCCCATGCTTCAAATATGTCTACTTAATAAAAGAGCTCAATATAGATGGCATCCAATTCAACTATACAAACAACCAATCCCAACCACTAAACGTGTGCTTACTTTTATAGTATCAAGCTCACATAAAACAAAGTTAGGTGATAAAGGTAATACCACATACTTGAAAAAATCTCTCAAACAACCGTTGACACCAATAATTATTTTAGGCTACTATATTTTCCCAATATTAAATGTTTCAATATGTGAAAATTATATATAAAATATCTAACCAATATTATAAACAATATTACAAGCGGATTGAAACAAACATTTAGTACAAATCTTAAAGATGTATCATAACTAAATATTAAAAAAAATCTTGTGTACAAGGTGTACAACACCCTTTTCCTAACATTCTCTCACTTGTATACATTGAATAAAGGGTCAATGAATAAAATACATCATAGACATCCATGAAACCAAATGAATTTATAGCATGATCCAATACTCCATCAAGATATCTACAATAACATCCAAAGGAATCAACATCTCAAGCAAGAAATATTTTGATCCTGCAACATGCCACCTATACAGGACAAAAATAAGCCAAGGTCAATATGCACCAATCCAAAGAACACAAGAATCAAATCCAAGTGATAAAAAATCCTCAAAGTTGCTACCAAATAGAATGACTTGACATAAATGGAAATAGAAACAACAAAAAATATGAATACACCTAGTCATCCATGTTTATAGATATATTAAATTGATTAGGTGAAAAATAGGATAGACCCAAATGCAAGAGCAAGAGGATATACCACTAAATATTTTCACAATAAATCACTACAAAAAGATTTAATTATGAGAGCCAAAAGATGCAAATAACAATAAAAAAATGCTACCTAATTGTTATAGCAACTATGGGGAAATATTTTAGAGCATAAAAGCTATGTACTTGGTCAAAAAGTTGTTTTTGAGCTATTGAAGCCTTTTCCACCTTCAATGGTGAATGGTTCCTTTTAGGGTTTCAGAAAATTGATTTCAAGATCATGTTCCTTGATGTCTAGACTTTCAAATTCCTTTTTATCAAATTTTAAAATTCTATATGTAATTTTGTAGCTTTGATTCCTTGATTTTGCACTTTGAATGAAGATTTTTGCAACTTTGCAACTTTGACAATTTTGCTCCAAAATTTCTTCCAACATGTAAATTTGCAATCACACACTCAAGGGTAGAAAAAAATATTGCTATTTAGTGAATGGGGGTTTTCCTTAGTCAAACCCCTTGTAGGTAATTAAACCAAATTATGAATTGAAGGAATGAAGCACGAAACATGAAGTATACAAATGATATCACCTTGGATGATGTCTTGTGAAATAAATCTAAAATCTAACCTGTAGTGGCCATGAATAATGTAGATCTTGGATGTGAAATGATGCCTATAACTAGATCCTCAATGCAAAATTAACTATCTTAGCTCAACCACATGCATGAATGCATTAAACCCTTGACATGATGATATGACTTGAATTGCTACAATAAAATCTTGAAATGCTCTAATTCTTGTAAACTTGAATGCTTGGAGACTTAGAATGAGTTGAGCCTCTTGTTAGGAGAAAAAATGTGAATTAACACCAAAACTCAAATAGATAAGGCCGACACCAGACCTAGAAAGAAACATTATTAAATTCCCACCACAATGAAATTCAAAAAGAGGGGTCTTGGGAGGACCCATTCGCTACCTAGGGTGAATGGGTCCTAGCTCAGTTTACCAAGACCTAACCCTAAGGGATTGAAAGAAGGCTAAAAATCCATTCTAGATCAACTAAAAAAGGGGGTTCCTATTAAGGGAGGACCCATTCACCACCTAGGATGATAGGGTTTGGGCACCATTTTCCAAGACCTAACCTTGCCCAATGAAATATTTCTTTAATTAGATTATAAGTGTCAAGATAGATCTTTGGGAGGTGTCATAATTAAGGCTTAGAAATGGGTTTAATTACTCCAATTACCCACAATTAATTAATGACCACCTAGATAAATATGAAATTGTTTTATAACACTTTACAATACTTAAACAAGGTACAAATTATGTACATTTTATTAGAAAGGGGATCATTAGGCTTAATTAAGAAAATACATCCTAGAAAAGTGTGAAAGTGTGTTACAACACTTTACAACACCCTTGCAAAGGGTCAATTAAGGAATTTTTAAGTCAAATAAAGGTCCTAGAATATTGTGAATGTGTATGACACTTTACAACACCAATCCAAGACATCATTAGTTCAATTTTAATGTCAATCATCAATCCAAGTAAGGAAAAAGGCTACTTTTCCATTAATACATTTTTCCCCCACTTTAGTGAGAGGATGAATCTATGTCAAACTCACACTAAAGTAGAAATTCAAGACACTTAAGTATGCAAGAATAACAAAGATACATGATCATACACTGTCAAAGGCCAAGAAAAATAAACAAAAAACAAACGATCAAGCACAACCATTTCAATGCGATATGAGACAGGGCTATTTTTCGATAATATATGTTGCTCACTCTAGGGTAGTGGAACCTCAATCTGTCCACTAGGTGAGTTTTCCCAAATAATTGGTTTATTGGGAAAGTCATGCCAATGTGTCGATTCTCACTGTATAATGAGAAATTCATGCCAGTGTGTTGGATTCTCACAGTATAATGAGTAAGTCATGCTAGTGTGTTAGCTAAACCCATCATACTAACCATACCAAATTTATCCTACTAATAACTTCAGCAAGAAACCACAATGTAAATTCTTTTGAATATCATGTAAAAATTTTGTTAAAAGGGATTTTGCTTTGTTCGTGTAATGGTCTTCCTCTTAGGGAGCATTGTACCTAATGTCTCCAAGAGAGGACAAGTCAAAACTGTCAAATGGGCACCCATGGGATGTCCCATTCACATCATGCCATGAAAGTAGATCGTACAATCTTGGACGACATCAAACCCAATGACACCACCAATAATAGGACACATCACAAGAAAAAATAAAAATCACACCATGAAATTTTTCCAAAATATGTCATCTATGTATGCCCCCACTTTAAAGTTGCTGCTAAACTATCATTGTGAGAAATTAAATTAAATTAGCCAATGTTTTATCCTAAGACATGAGATATTTCCTTAGAAAACCCTATGCCAAGTCATATGTTTTCAAAGTAAGTTGCATCATGAAATAGGAAGGAAAGATTGCCCCCACAAACACATAAGGGATCTATGGATTTGGGTAAGTATGTCTCTGCTGCAATGTTGTCATAGAGCATGGGATTGTCATCATTCCCCAAATATTCATAGAATTAGAAGAATGACACAAAGAGAGTGAAAACAAAGAAAAACCTTTTGGGTCAACGTGGAAGAAACATGAATGTCTCGACACCTTGCATCATCCCCAAAAGGAAAACACAAGAAAAATGAAACAGATAAAGTAAAATATTTTGGCTCAACATGGAAGAGACATAAATGTCTCGATGCCTTGTGTCATCACCAAAAGGAAAATGCAAGACAAATTAAAAGTGATTATGACATAGAGAAGAATGAAGATACATATAGAGGAATGCAAAAGAGAGAGGATACATCAAATGGAATGTCACAGGGAATCACATTATGCACATACAATCACAAAGAGAAAAGTGAAAAAGAAAAAGACTAGCAAGGAATAGGCAAGTCGACCTAAAGCATGTTGTTCGCCTCCCAATCTCAGTTGGTATAAGTGGAAGACAAGAAACTAGCCAAAGGGACAACGACAAATGCGTTACTAGGAAAAGGCTATCAAATTATTATCCCCACTTTGTGCAAGGAAAGAATGAGCTGAGATAGGTGATGACAATGAGCTCCTTGCATTAGAGAAAATGATTTGAAATAAGTGTAAAACATGTAATAGTGAGAATGTTTTACGATTCTACAACTATTACATAACAAGGAGCGGAAGGGTATGTTATTCAATCGATGGATGATAATCATTTCCATCAAAGTGAAAATTGCTCAATACCAATTTGAATGCACAAAAATCATTGGTACTATGTCCAAGAGTTATGTGGTATTGACAATGTGAAACATTTGCATCTTTAGGATATAGTCTTATCTTTTCTTCATCGGTGTTAATGTTATAATTTCTTTGTTTAGAAGCAGTTGTAGTTTTCTTTCACTTTTAGGCGGTGAACAAGGGAAATTTAGTTTCTTTAGCTTGTAATTCCTCTTGCACTGGCTAGATTCACCAACTTCTATGGATGGGATTAGGGCAAGAGGTTCTGAGATAATCTTGTCTTTGTTATCCTTATCCTTAGGAGGCAAGGATTTCTCTTTAGGAAGAAGGACACCTATGTTAGGAGGAGGATTTAAGACAATCCTACCATAACTACGAAGAATTAGTGATGCAAAGGAAGGACCTTTTTTAGGGAAACAACTCAAAATACAAGGTGTTCTAATACATTTCTCAATCATGCTCCTAGGTGCACTTCACTAGGCCTCTAGTATTGACCTTATGTTGGGCTTTGATCCAACTTGTTTGGAAAAATGTAGATGACATGGTAGACTTGTCTTGGGGCTCAAAAGATCTTTAACATGATCTTGGACACTCTTGTGTGGTGATGACCCAAGCATTCAACAACTCATTGGCTTACAACTTCTTGTATTGCTACACCTAGTAGAGACAACTTCATTCTAGATTAAGAATCAACAAGAAAAACTAGTTTTTTTAACACTTAACCACTGATGTGGGAAGCATTACACCTTGCATACAAGTGATTTCAAATAGGTTTCAAGGTCTACACACACCAAAAAGGTTCACACTTGATTGGTCACTATTTGAGGGCTTCAATGTCTCGTGCAATCTACTTGGGACAGTCATGACATTTTTCCATATAATTCCAATCTTGTTATACAGCACCTTTACCATCTCTGTAGTAAATTCTAAGACCCCTTCTCAACAAAGAATTTGCAGAAACAAAAATTTTAGACTTGGATTTGTTTAACCTTCAATTGATGTACCAACACTGTCATACACAGTCCTTATAGGACAAAATCATATTTTGTCAAATAATTGCCAAGAAAACTCAAAAGCTCCTTGAACAAGTCTGTAAGAACTTCATACTGTAGACATGCAAAATTAGCATATTGTATTTAATCAAGTCCATTCATTAAATAAATCAAGCTTATTTGATTTATCTCTAAGGTCCTCCATTTAAATTAAATAAACACTATCATTATCCCCTTTAGCTAAATAAATCAAATATTTATTTAACTAAATCTTTATCATTTTCCATCTTCTTTTTTATTTAGTTTAATCCATAAATCTAAAGAAAAAAGGTCAAATCACCTAATCCTCTTTTAAATTAACTCAATCAGGATTAAATCTAATCTAATGCATATCACATTCTCTAGATTTTTCCACCTGCACAAATAAAGGATTTTAATTAATTTATTAAATCCTCATTTTCCCTCAACAAGGCATCTTTGGAGAATATTCCCTCAAGTTTGAAATCTCCCCCCAAATTGACATGTACATCCAACAAAGCATTTAAGAGCTCTTACATGTCTCTTACATGTCTCTCACAAGTCAAACTTGGCATTTAAGCCCCTTTTTCTCCCTCCAACAAGCCAAATTTGAAATTTGAAAAGGCCACCTAATGTCATTTATTGGCACATTGACCAAAACTTGCACATCCTACATCCACTCACATTTAGACAAGTGGCTCCTTCCTATTGGTTGAATCTTTATCCCACATTCACCCATTTTGCATATTTCTCCATCCTATCATTCTATAAATAGGATGTCTCATTCCTCATTTTAGCATCCACAATCTCATGCAAAGTTACTCTCCTCACATTGAGAGCTAATTTTGTCCATTGCATATTTAATTGGCTTGTCAAGGGTTGGGAAATGGTCACTTTTCACAACAAAGTGACACCAATGCACCATGGAATAGGTGTGCATTGTGCTTCTATCAGCTCTTTTGGTTTATGTTGTTATTTCATTTTGATCATGAAGTAGGATGCATTATTTCATAGGAGTTTTTGTAGGTTTGTATTTGCATGAACTAACCCCATTGCTAACTAGTGTTGGAGTTTAACCATTTGTAGATTTAGGGATACTCACACATACACACCCTCTACAGCTTCTTCAATCACAAACACACCAATCTTGCATTGATGGAATACAAACTATCCTTCACAACCTTCACAATTTGATACATGCAGAATATTAGACCTATAGTCCACTAGAAGCACATGCAAACCTCAACTTGGGACCCTACAAAATTTGAAGAAGATAAAGTACATATATACAAGCCTCACAACCCATTGTAGAGATTTTCCTCCAATGGAGACCAATTTACATAATTTTTTGTGCTCACTGGTTACCCTAGGTAGGGTTTTACTAGTCTTCAATAAAAATACAATAGGGTGTGTGTAGGATCATGATGGGCCAAAAAGTGGTGATATGATGGGTATATGTAGGGTATGTGGCTAACAACTTTTTTTTACCCAAAATTTATGAAACAAAAAGGGTTTTTGAAGGAGATTCTCAACTTTCCACAAATATAAATTATGCTTTACTTTGAATTTAATAAATAATTGTTATACATTTTCTATTTGAATTATGACTAAACTCTTGATTGATAGGCTGATTGAAAAACATCTATATATTTCAAACGATATCACATTTTTTGAATCCAAAACATACATCACATTTTATGCTTTGTGTACTATAGGATTAAAAGAAATGAATTTCATGAAGTTTTGACCAAATCAAGGTGGTCAGACATATGAGTTTTTATATTTTTTAAAAGTTGTAATAAAAAAATAATAATTAATTATCTACATGAAAAAAATTACAAAAAAAATGCATCACATCAGGACATGATTCCTCTACTTAAATCTAAAATCTTATAAAAAAATATTATCATTTTACTGTGGTTAGGGTGGTCAGACAGACACCTACTTCTTAGTTTTTCCTTGAAATTTAAGTACTACTGCATTGAAATTTAAAATTTTCACCTAATAGATTTTTTATTTTTTTAAATAAACCTAGTAGTGTAGAAACTACATTCAATTTGCTATATATTCTATTCTTACATATTGTTGAAATAATATAGATAAATTATTCAAATTTTTACGTTAAGCTACCTAACTATGATTTTTCTAAATTTTTTGCCACATAAGGGCTTGTTTTTTCCAAGATGATCTTGCACATACCCAATAACTTTCACTATACTGGACCAAAATTGATGAAAAAAAATTAAACAAGGTAGATTCTCAACTTAACAAAATCCAATAGCTTTCAGATCACTACATGGGTCTTACATGCCATACAAGAAAGAAGAACATACTAGAATGTTAGAAAAACACACAAAAACTTCCTTTCATTCAAAAAAACTTCAAAAATCAGCTTGTCCAACTCTCCATTTGACTTTGGAGGGTGTTTTCATACATGTCCAACCAATCCCAACTATTTTGCAATGGTTTCTTGATTTTCATGTAACAGTTTCTTGATTTTTGACACCTTTCCAAAGTTGGATGACAACTTTTGAGCAACATGACAACTTTTTACACTTTTTAATCAAAGACACTATTAACACTTCAAAATGAATCAACATGATCCCACATGATCATAAATGACCTTATTAAACTCCAAAACACAAAAACAACCTAAAACTCAAAAATAAGAAAAGGTATGCTTATGAGTCTCCTAATGCCCCTGCACCAATTAGGTATTCTTTAGGAGCACTTATGTTGAGAGGGGGATCTTGATATCCTAACCCTTTGGTTTCTTCAGTTGGTATTTTCTTGAGGACTTGATGGATTTTATGTTCACTTGTATCACATCCTTGTTTGTGTAAGATTGTGAATCCTTTTCCATGTGCCTTCAAGGTTGATTGATGTGTTGGTCACTTTGTTGACATAGGATTGTTGAATGTTTGCTTGTTTAGAGGTGTTAGGTTCACCTATGGTAGGGAACTTAGGTTCAATTTATGATTCAATTTCAGGATTTAAAAGTTCAAACATATCAAGTTGTGTGGGTTCTTTCATTAAAGGATAAAAGGATGCATTGGACTCAAGGTTGTTTAGACAGTGATTTATGAATTCATTCATGTTGGAATCATCTTCTCCAATGATGTCAACATCATGAGGACATGCATTAGGAGTTGTGTGATCATGAGTAAATTCAATTTCATTAGGGCCATTGCCAAAAACATAAGTTGAAACATCAACCAAAGAGAACAATGATTTCCACACATTGCCTAAACAATTCTCCATTTTCAAAATTTCAGATGTAGACATAGTAACTTATTGATTACACGATGTGATAAAATGAAAATGAAATGTTTTTATGTAATTTTGAATTTTTAACAATTCCCTAAAATGAAGCAAATTAAGCTTAATGCAATGAAATTGATGAATCATCAAACCAAAAAATTGAAACAGAAAGGTCGCATCACTAAACAAAACCTAAAAACTAAGATTTTAATGTCTTGAAAATGTATAGTAGTAGCTAACATGGACTCATTCACTAGTAAGGGAGAATGGGTCCTGGTTAGATGTTTTAGAGATTTTTCTATGAATTTTAGAGTTAATTTTGATGCTTTTTCAGTTGCCAGAAGGTTCAGATCATACCTTATCAAGGACTTATTCACCAATAAAGGTGAATGAGTCTTGGTTAGGTAGTTTTCAATTATTTTCAATTTCTTAGTTATATCTTTCAGTTCTAGGTCTGAGACAGTAAATTTTGGTTTCAAATTTTCCAAAATTTCAATGCAAAAAAGTAACGAAAAGATGAAATGCAAGGCCTAATTTTAATGCAATTTTATTTTTATTTTCAAATACAATTTTATGACATCTAAATGAGATGAAAAATGACTGATTTTTTTTTGTAATTTTCAAATTTAGAGAGATGAAAAACAATGCAAATCTAAACCTTATATGATATGCAAGATTTCAATGCAAAACAAGTAACCCTAAATGAGATCTTAATTCAATGCAAGATCTAACTTAAGATGCAAAGAGAGACTATAAAAATCATAAAAATTCAATGTTAAATATGTCAGGCTCAACATTAACATGATTAGGTGAAAATAAGGATAGAACCAAATGAATGAGCAAGAGGATATACCACTAAAAAATTTCACACTAAATCACTGTACAAAAAGATGTAATTAAATGAGAGCCAAAAGATGTGAATAACAATAAGAAATGCTACCTAACTATTATAGTAACTATAGGGTAAGTTTTTAGAGCATAAAAATCAATGTACCTAGTCAAAATGTTGTTTTCAAGCTACTTGAAGGACTCATTCAAGTTTAGTGGTGAATGGGACCTTTTAGGGTTTTAGAAAACTGATTTCAAGATCTCGTTCCTTGATTTTTGCACTCTCAAATTCCCTACTATCAACTTCAAGAAGTCTATATGTAATTCTATAGCTTTGATTCCTTGGTTTTACACTTTGAATGACAACTTTTGCAACTTTGGAACTTTGACAATTTTGCTCCAAACTTGCTCCAACCTATAAATCTGCAATCACACACTTAAGGGAAGAAAAACTTGTTGTTTGCTAGTGAATGTGGGTTATCCTTAGTCAAACCTCTTGTAGGTAATTAAACCAAATGATGAAATGAAGGAATGAAGCATGAAACATGAAGTACATGTAAATGATATCACCTCGGATGATGTCTTGTGAAACAAATCTACAATCTAACATGTAGTGGCCATGAAGAATGTAGATCTTGGATGTGAAATGATGCTTGTAAATATATCCTCAATGAAACATTGACTATCTTAGCTCAACCACATGCATGAATGCATTTAACCCTTGAAATGATGATATGACTTGAATTGCTGCAATAAACTCTTGAAATCTACCTTGAAATGCCTTGAAAATGCTCTTAAAATTCTCTTATTCTTCTAAACTTGAATGCTTAGAGACTTAGAATGAGTTTTTAGCTCTTGTTAGGAGAAATAGTGTGAACTAACCCTTATTTATACTAAATTAGGAGATTAACCCCGAAATTCAAACAACTAAGGTCAACACCAGATCTATAAAGAAAAATTATTTAATTCCCACCAAAATGAATTCAAAAGGTGGGGTCTCATTAAGGGAGGATCCATTCACCACCTAGGGCGAATGGGTCCTGGCTTAGTTTACCAGGACCTAACCCCGAGGAATTGAAAGAAGGCTAAAAACTCATTCCAGATTAGCTAAAAAAGGGGGATCCTATTAAGGGAGGACCCATTCGCCACCTAGGGTGAATGGGTCCTAACACCATCTTCCAAGACCTAACCTTTCCCAATGAAATATTTTATTAATTAAATTATAAGTGTTAGATAGATCTTTGGGAGGTTTCATAATTAAGGCTTAAAAAGGGGGTTAATTACTTCAATTACCCACAATTAATTAATTACCACCTAGATAAATGTGAAAGTATTTTATAACACTTTGCAACAATTAAACATGGTACACATTATGTGCATTTTTTTAGAAAGGGGCCCATTAGGCCTAATTAAGCAAATGCATCCTAGAAAAGTGTGAAAGTTTATTACAACACTTTACAACACCTTTGCAAAGGGTCAATTAAGGCATGTTTTAGTCAAATAAAGGCCCAAGAATAGTGTGAAAGTGTACAACACATTACAACACCACTCCAATACATCATTAGTTCAGTTTTAATGTTAATAATTGAACCAAGTAAGGAAAAAGGATATTTTTTCCGCTACTACATCAATATTGTATCCAATAACAATAGAACTTATTCCAGCAACATATCCAACCCATAAACTACAATTACAAGCTACATATATAAAATATTTCAATAAAGAACATACACATTCAAGAACTCCCATTGCATGGGTAATATCAAATATGAAAATGGATCAAGGCATATAAAGTATACCAAAAAACACTCATACCAAGGAGTGGATAATAATTAAAACCATGTAGTAGCAAGGAACAATCATTATGATTTACACATGTAACAAAAAATATTTTGTACTCTATCACAAAAACTCACTATAATTCTCCAAAGTATAGTATTCTAGACTATGCGAAGATGAACTTGGTAGAGAATTCCAAGATCAAAGAGAATGAAACAACTTCTACAAGTGAATATAATACACATAATAGTATGTCTATCAAATATAAGATAAAGAGTATATAATACAATGATCAAGCCTTACATATATAGGCAAGGATGAGGAGGTAAGAAGGTAGGAGAAAAATTCTAACAAGCCCTCCAAAGATGGAATGCTTGTGAGAACACTTAACAAGTATGTGAACAAGTTCTAATAGGTGTCTCAACCATATGAAGTGAGACAAAACCAAAAAGAAACCTAAGTAAACTTAAGCTAGGTGTGAATATATGAATCCTAGAAAGGTGATATCTTAACTAGATGGATAAAGAATATTTACACTAACACCCCCTTAAATGCAACTTAAGGAGTAATGTATGAACTAATTATGTCTCCCTGATAGACTAGGGATATGTATGTACAAATATCTCATAGAGTGGAGTAAAGGAGAAAACATAGTGGGAAATAAAACCCCTCTCAAAAAGAGATGCAATGAAATGAAATTTACACATGAAGAAGTGATAGATGGAGAACTCTTGATGACCTCCCAAGGAATAATTCTAGCACAAACTACAATATATGTTCTCTAGGCCATAGGAGAGAAAAGAGGGAAGGTCATGTGACACCCTTAAAAAATGTGAAGTCATTATCTCCATGTGAGGAAATGATTCCTCCCAAAATTGGTAGTAGAAGAAAAAAAATGTAGCATCCCCTAAAATGATGCTTATAGTGTCGGTGGATTCTTGACACTAGATGTTGAAGATGATCCATGAATATTGAAGAAAATTTCACCCCTTGGGAATAAATAACACCATAAATGTGTGCAAGATGACTTCCCATTCTAAATAGGAATGTGTAGGAAGTAAGGTGAATATCTTTGAATGGTGCATATGATCCAAAGACTAAAATAATGACTTCAAATGATGCTCAAATTTCTCCAAGTGAATGTTGATGTGTGATAGATAATAATATGATGGACCAGGTACCATAGAAGATTTTTACTCCCTACGGTATTCTTCTAATCACTCTAACTCATGTTTTTTCTTATAGATCATCACTTTTTGAGCATGTTGTACACTCTGATAATACTATTTTTCCTTATTACATTTGAATATATCATATGAATCATCTCCACCAAAGAGAAAATATATTCTCTTCTTTGCCAAATATTTTTTTGTGTAATGACTTAATTTCCTATAGTTGTAGCATGTGGCATCACTTCTCTGGAAGTTGTTTGTTCCACATCCTCTTCCTCTATAGTTAGATTATCCATGTAATCTTGTAGTGGGTTATTTTTAGTTCCTATGCATTTTTATTGTCTCTCCATGGTGGTTGTGTATAACCTACATCATATAGAGGTCTTTCTGCTAGTCCCTTGACATATGCTATGTTCATGTGTATGTTGACATCATAGTTGTGGTTCATAGGGAATCTAGGTTCAAGATGATTCTCGGTGTTACGAATTTGAA
This sequence comes from Sequoia sempervirens, assembly GCA_007258455.2. Lineage (NCBI taxonomy): Eukaryota > Viridiplantae > Streptophyta > Pinopsida > Cupressales > Cupressaceae > Sequoia > Sequoia sempervirens. The sequence goes on from VDFB02000008.1 coordinate 341,940,244, forward strand.
ATTATTTTGTAGGAGAATCCTTAGTGAGGTGACTATCCCATTCTTAACAAGTTCCATAGTATACCGAGTTTGTTTTAGTCAGAACTGTATTTAATTCTATATGTAGTGTGGTATGTTGGAAGAATAAGGAGCTTTTCATTGATGAATTTGTTGGAAACATGAGTATGAGGGATAAGTGCATTGCATTATATTGTTGTCATTGATATCATGTATATTAGTTTGTACAACTTGAACATGTTTGAATATGGTAATCTAGTGGGAATTGGATTCATAAGATCATTAAAATCAGAAATTGTGTATTGCATTCATTTAGGAATCTTTCATTTAGGTCAAATAAGTGAAAATTTGTATATTTTTTTTTCAAAACTATAGATCAAATTATCATTTTTAATTAGCCAATCTTTGCATCTTGTATCTAAAAATTGCACTCAAAGTTGTCATTCATATTTTATAGATTTGAACACTTGCATTTTTCATTTCCATAGTCATAAATCAACAAAATTTGAAAAAATAATCACTATCAAAACTATATGTGCACATAAAATTGGAAACCTTAAAGAATAACAAGCATAATCAAAATTTTAATTTCTAGTCACCCTATCTAGGAAATAGACACCTTGGGTGCCTGTGTCCTATATTTTTTGACTAAATTTTGAATCAAATCTCTATTTCTATATACTCTATTGGATTATGTTGTCTAAATTTTGTTTCTGCATTTCAAAACTATCATTTACTTTCTATATTGTTGCATGTTTGCATTGTCAAATGTTCATAATCCCAAAATCAACAAAATCTAGAAAATAATTTATTGCCAAACTTGTTTGAATACAGATCTAAGAACCTTTAACAACATCTTAAACAATCAAAATTTGAAGTTTCTAAAACCCTACCTTGGACACAGACACCCTGGGCACCTCTTTCCCACCTTTTAGGGGTTATACATCTATGATAGAACCCTCGTAGGAGCCTTTGTCCAAATGTCCTACCTATTTTCTAGTCACCTGTTACATAACACTTTGACCCTTAGTGTAAGAATTATATCATCATGTTGGATCAATGTTTTGACAAATTTTTGACCTCTTTGAAATAATTGGTGGATTTTTAAAGTTGTGTGTTTGGCAATAACCCTGATTCTAATATTGAAAATCATGATACCTCATCCCCTATTACAAGTCTTTTTTAAGTCCTACGCCAAGATGTAGAGAGCATGCATGAATTCATACAAATTTACTTATGCAACCTTCATAATAATGTGGCATTTTATCCCTCAATCCAATGCCCTAATACCCCATACCAACAACATCTTGTCATACCAGCACTTGAAATTTTCACTCTTTTACACACTAAAAGTGATTACAAAGCATACCTCAACCAATACACATGGAAGCACCTATCAATAACAATCGCAAGGAAAGCACATCAACCAACCCTCCATCATATGAGCATAAAGTTACAAACACACCCATCAAATTGGAACATATAATGGGCAAGGCTTTTAAATTTTGAGGAAATAAGGATATGACATTAAGAATGAGCATGAAGTCCACTCTCTCTTGGAACAAACTCTATCTAAAGATACTAAAGGACTAGGTTTCCAAGATCCTCTACCTTTACAAAAATCCATTTCTCCACCAAATAAGAAATATAAACTTAAGAAATTACATTTCCTAGGTCCTATATTAAAGAGTAAAGAGGATTTGGCTACACTTTTTGAGAAGGGCTTAATTATATTACTACTTGTTCCTGAACAAAAAAGGAATAAACAAAAGAATGAAAATACACCCTACTATGCATATCATAGATTGTTTGGACACCATACAAATGAGTGTTATGTTGTAAATAAGAAATTGAAAGAATTTGGTCCTTATGGGGACCAAGTTGAACACATGATAAAGTAACATCCTGAAACATAGAAAAATAGGTTGGGGTTCATAACACGTAGGGTTTTATACTAAATTTGGGATGTTTCAACAAACTTACAATAAATAGAAATGGAAATATAGGGTGAATAAACCTACCTATTCTTCTATTTCATCTGGGAAATGATATCCCTCAAGTGAAAATTCACTTTCAACTCTTAGGTGAGTGAATTCTTTGATGAATCTTGCAATTTCCTTTATGTGTGTATTTGGACTAAACACCACTTTTGGAAGATGAAAATAAAATATCAAATAAACTCAAAACTGAATTGTAAGACTAGATTTGGGTAGATTAAACATAGAGCTAACAGACACAATTTATTTCACACAAATCAAATGAGTGGAGGACACTTAAAACTTATCTCAAAAATAGTTGCAAAGTATCTCAAGATAACTTTTTGATAGAATGATTGAATAGGGGTTTTGGGAGAAATTTTTAAAATACCAAATTCATTCATTCATGACATGTAAAAATTGGATTTGATAGATGAAACATAGGTCTATTAGAAACACTAAAGCTTTGGGAAAATCTAGGAATATAAAATGTTGTGTACCTATCACAAAACATTGTTTCAAAAGTTGTCTTGGAACTCATTCACCCATTAGCAAATGGGTCCTTGTTCACCTTTCCAACATTAATTTCTAGGTCCTTTGCTCTTGTTTCTGCACTTCTAGATTCTTTGGGTTTCACATTTGGGTAGTTAGAAATAAATCTAGGATCTAAGTTTCTGTGAGATGACAACAAAAGTGACAACAAATTAAACTTTGCAATTTTGTACTTTTGGTATCTTCAAATTTTCTTCAACTTGCAAATTTGCAAGACACAAAGAGAAGGAATTTTTTTTTTTTTTTGTGAATGGGGGTTTGCCTTGGTCAAACCCCATTTTGGTAATTAAACCTTGAAATGAATAAAATCATGAGAGAGGGAATGAAGAATGAACAAATCTATGTTACCACTCAACAAACCCTTGAATAAGTTCTTAAATGAAGGTCTTAAACTTGTATGAAATGGATTCAATGGATGTGGATCTTGATTCTTGAATCTTTCTTTGAACACTTGAACTTGATCTTGAAACCTACGTCGCAATGTTGGGTATGTGCAGGATCATCATGGAAAAAACAAGCTCTTAAGTGGCAAAAAAATTAGAAAAATCAGAGTTAGGCAACTTGATGTAAAAATTTGAATAAGTTATCTATATTATTTCAAAAATATGTAACAATAGAATCTGTAGCAAATTGAATGTAGTTTCTAAACTACTAGGTTTATTTTAAAAAAAAAAGAAATCTATTTGATGAAATTTTGAAATTTCAATGTAGTAGTGCTTAAATTTCAGGGAAAAAATAAGACGTAGGTGTTTGTCTGACCACCCTAACCACAATAAAATGATAATATTTTTTTTATAATATTTTAGATATAAGTAGAGGATGAGGTAAAAGCACAATGCTATGTCACATTTTCAGCCAAGTTATCAGCACAACCAAATTTAAGTATTTTTAACTAAAAATTAATTTTGGTCAAACATATGATGTAGTAAGATTCATTCTAGCTAAGTTAGATACTTCCACAACTTTTTAAACTAAAATTGTTGGCTAAAAATACATGGAGCACTATTTTGAGTCCAATTTACCAAAAAAATAAAATTATTTGAAAAACTTGAGGTTTCAATAACTTTTGCTAATGTAAATAACATTTTTTTTTAAATATAAAAATACCCTTTTGTAGATCCATAAGTTCAGTTTTCAAAAATATATGTATTTCAATAATTTAATTATTATTTATATTTTATTTTTTATTTTTACTAAAAGTAGGTTATCAGCACAAAATATTAGGTTGATTACCATGCCAAGGAAAAATACTAAAACTTATTTAAAAAAATTGAAAAAAATATGATGCACTAGATAAACGAATCTATTTCAAGATGGTATAGTTTTTTTTCCATTTTAGATAAATATTTAATATGAAAGTTGACGTCCGATGGAAACAACTATTTTTTGATTCACGCACATTTTAATATTTATTTAAAATTATATACTTATCAAAATTAGAAAAAACTATATCCATGCACTAAAGTTGCAAGTTATAAATACACACAAAAAAATTGAAAGAAAAATAATAATTTTGACTATAAAAAGTTTGACGTCACATGCAACTTCATTTTTCAGCATTTTATCAGCAACTAAATTATAGTGTTAATTTATTAAAAACTAGTTTAAAATAATTTTTAATTTTTTTTCAAAAAATACAAACATAAAATATACTAAAAAATACATATTTTACTAGTATACATCATTTCAAAATTCAAAACATATATGTCACTTTTTAGTGATTCAAGTTTAAAATTTGGATCAGCATTGGTCGTTTCCTTTATAAAGTGTGACATAGCTTTGTGCATATTTTTTTGTAATTTTTTTCCAAGTAAATAATTAATTATGAATTTTATATTACAACTTTTAAAAAATATAAAAAGCTCATATGTCTGACCACCTTAAATTGGTAGAAACTTCATGAAATTCAATTTTTATTTTTTTAATCCTAAAGTATGTGAAGTATAGAATGTGATTCATGTTTTGGATTCAAAAAATGTGATACCGTTTGAAATCTATAGATGTTTTTCAATCAGTCTATCAATCAGGACTTTAGTCATAATTTGAATAAAAAATGATTAATAATTACTTATTGAATTAAAAGTAAATCATAATTTATATTGGCGGAAAGTTGAGAATCTCCTTTAAAAACCCTTTTCGTTTCATCAATTTTGGGTAAAAAAATGTTGTCAGCCACATACCCATCATATTGGCACTTTTTGGCCCATCATGATCCTGCACATTTCTAGCTAATAAGTGTATCAATTGGTCAAAATTTATAGATCACCTCAGGAGTCATAGATCGAAGAGGAATAGCCTCTACCCATTTTGTGAAATAATCAGTAACAATGATGATAAACGTATGTCCATCAAAAGATGGCAAGGAAATTTTTCCAATTATATCTAGCCCCCATATAGAGAATGGACAAATAGGGATTTGGGTGTGAAGCTCAGAAGCAGGAATGTGAAATAAATATTATATCTAGCCCATGTGGTTTGTTGTTTTCCTTATGTTCCTTCCAATTATCTACTCAATCTACATGCTTTTTGAAGTTTATCGCTCAATGCTTCAAGGAGTTTGTAATCTCCCTGATTATCTTCACCTCTCACGTGTCCATATTGACCATCAGAAAGGCTCACATGGCTCTGTTCATGGGAGGTATCTTTATGCGGGCTGTGATTTATTATATCGGTGCATGCCAATCATTTTTTAGATCATCCTTGCTATTTGAAGAAGGAAAAATCATTTAAGTGGCCGATTCATATATTTGGAAGTGGAATTTGTTGCTACTCAAAGGTGGAATTCACTGTGAAGATTGGAGGTAGCATTATTTATTGAGACGTCAAGTCCCCGTTATCTAGCATGAACCCTCCACTATTCACCCCTACAAAAGCATCATTTTTGTGCAGGTTGACCATCATTTAGAGGCTTGTTGTAGAGATCTCTATTAAGGTGCATGTTTGGTGGAGGCTCAGTGTGAATATTTTCACCAAAATTGAGGCAAATGTAAATCTTTGTTTCTAGATGCATGCAAGTTTCTTTCCCTATCTTTTTTCATGATCCTTGCTTTCTTCCTTATCAATTCTTTAAAAATTGTGTGTGCTTTGCAAGCACCGCATGATAAAGATCTAGGAAAATTTGGAGCTTTGTAAAAATTGAACTTATATGAATTTCCATATTGGGGTTTCTACTTAATGCATCTAGTATAGGTTTCTTTCATTTTGCTTATGAATAAACAAAATTAGAATATTAAAATTTGCTTCATCAACCATGGAGCTCCACACTATTCCTCCAATAGGCAACCAAAAGTGTTCTTTTGTTCTAAGTTCTTGGTTACATGAACTTCTAGATTTGCATCCTCATGTGCTTCTAGATTTCTTTCTTGTAGGACAATATTGAGCATTGGATAAATAATGGCACCATATCTAATAGAAGGCATCTTTGCAGTTCTTCAGCAATTGCAACTTTCTTCTTTAGTTTGAATAAATTGATAGGAGTCATCACTGTTGTTAGCCCACCATCTTCAACCTTTGTAGCTTGTTCTCTATCAGTCTTCATAGGATCTTGGATCGACATCATCACCTTCTAACATGTGGACATGTGAGAAATTTTCAGAGGCACACATCATCTAGATTTGGATTCCAAAATCACCCGTTCTTTTGGTTTGGCTTCTCCAATCACCAACTTGGATCCTTTTCTTCCTAAGGGGAGAATTTTTTTTTGCAAGCAGTAAATCAAATTATGTCTTTAGATGTTCATCATTGGCATGGGAACTCTTGTTAGTGTAATTAATTATTAATTACACTTTGCATAAGTTAGGCTTTATTTAATTCCTAAGTTATAGGATCTTATCTTTATCTTTTGAGCTATTTTGTTGCTCAAGATAAGATTAGGTTTAGGTATCTTTACTTTTATAAAGCAAATTATCTCTTGTATTATTTAGTACTTCGAATATATCAATTTGCACATTTTATGCAAACTTCTGCTTTTTTATTTTTCTCTTCTATGGAAGGTCTATTCTAGTTTGCAATCAGATCTTAGTTTCTAACATGGTATCAGAGCCTCGATTTGCAGCCCCTTCTTAGCTTTTTTGGAGGAACACAGTGCAGAGCTCGTTTGAGGTCCCTCGAGAGTTTCAATCCTTGAGCATATTTCTAGAGCATCTTGGATCAGATCGGGGTTTTCCATTAGATTCAGAGCACCAAAAAAAGTTAGAAATGGCTTTTATTTTATTCATTTTCGTCACCGTTTGCCAAATCTACAAGGGTCTCAAGCTCGGTGATTTTTTTAATACATCTGGGGGTCGCCTGATTTTTGGAGCACTTTGAGCCCAAATGGACCTTGCCGTTGGATTCATAGCACCCAAAAATCCCTATTTCCATATAAAATTTGTCCATTTTGGGAAAAATCATTTGGAGAGACAAAAAAAATTTACTTGAGGGTCATACGGCCCCTAGGTACACTTCACGATGCACATAAATCGAGAAAAATTCAAAAAAATATCAAAAAAATCAAAAAAACTACACAAGATTTTGTGCGCCTAGTATAAAAGGATCCGCCACCAGGCGGCCACCGAGTTGCCACCAAGTGGCCACTGGGGCACCACCGCCACCGGTGGCCCCACCTACATCCACCTCCACAAGGTTGCTCCGCTAGTCCTTGAGGGCTTAACACATAGCGGCAGGGTCTTATGGGTGACCAGCACCCACACACCAGCCCCCGGCCGGACCTCCAGCCCCTGCGGTGGTCATGTGGGTGACCAAGGGCCACACCCAATACCCTACACTTCAGCCCCTGGTCCTTCCAGGCGACCAGGGGCCTTACTTTTTTAGCCCCTGAGGGCTCTACATGGCTGAATCAGAAAATTTTTGAGCACTTTCATGGAAATGAGCATAACTTTCACATACGGCAACTTTTTTTTCAAACGAGATATCGCCGGAAAGCTGTTTCTGAGCTCTACGCAATGGTATTGGTGAGATTTTTTGGTTTTTAATTTTTGATGCTCTTTTCGGCCTCTGAAGTCAGATGTTACCTTTTTCACTCCGGGAGACATATCTTGTGACTTGCTTATCCGTTTTTTGTGATTTTCACGGCATCAAAAAATTGGTTTTAGCCTCTATGCAGATCTGAGGTCATTTTTAAAAAAATTGTAACTTATTTTATGCATGCATTCATTTTTGTTTAGTGTGCTAGGTTTGCATTTTTGCCTATGTTTCTGTAGTTTTGCATTATCTCCTTATGCAATCATTGAGTATTGTAATAAAGAACTGATATAAAGTTCCATTAAAGGGGGTTCTTGCATCCATCTTTCATGATTGGTGACAACTCGCATGAGTTTGTTTGGTTTCCTGTTGTCTCCTTCTAGTTTCTTTCTTGCTTATTTTATCTTTTGAGCTATCTTGTTGCTCAAGATAAGATTAGGTTTAGGTATCTTTGCTTTTATAAAGCAAATTATCTCTTGTATTATTTAGTACTTCGAATATATCAAATTGCATGTTTTTATGCAAATCTCTATTTTTTTCATTTTTTCTCTTCTGTGGAAGGTCTATTCTGGTTTGCAATTAGATCTTGGTTTTCTTTTCCTTCATTAGTTTTTGCTTCTCCTTAGTTTTCATTCAGAGAGGGTGTTGAAGTAAATTAATTAATATTTACTCCAACACTTAGTGCAAACTTAAGAAAAGATCATCTAATTTTGATTGAACTTAGGAAAAGATCATCTAATTTTGATTGTGAGTGTTATTGCATTAACTATGCATTTCAATCAATCATGTGATTTATTCTTTACATTGCACACAAGATAAAGTAAATTAACTGATTCATGCATTATGTCATCTCACTCCTCTCTTAGTCAAAACTCCACCATTCGGGGTCTCATGTTGAGTTTTCTTGAGTCTACATAAGGATATTCAATCCTTCATTGTATTTATTTAGTAATCGATTCAATAATCAATAATCATTATTGTCCCACATATTTTGCTACGTGATTTGTCATTCATGTGCGACAGGTTTCTCTTTAGAAGATCATCTAGGGCTTGTGGGATCCCAATCATGGATTCTTTCAATTCTCTTAAGAAGTGGGAAACAACTCTTTCTTCTTTAATATCAAAGCAATATGATTTTTTTGAAGTCAAAATACCATCATATGGGTACGCATGTATACTATTTTATATCTTTTTACACGTGAAAATTTACAATTTTGATTCAAGTTCAAAAATATAATAATTATCTTTTTTTTACTAATAAAAAATTACTTTGAATTGTTTAAAATTACATACACATTATTTTACATTAGAAATATTCAACATATATTTATTCCCTTCCCAAGTCGGAAACCACTCTTTCTTCTTTAATATCAAAGCATAATGATTCATTTTAAATCAAAATTTTCATCATATGAAATTGATAATACAATAGCATATCATTTGAGATTTTTTAACAAGTGAAAAATTACAATTTCATTCAATATTGAAAAATACAATAATTATCTTATATTTACCAATATAAAATTACTTGAAATAGTCTAAAATAATCTACACATTATTTACATTTATTCCCTTATAAAATGGGAAAACACTCTTTGTTCTTTAATATCAAACCACCATGATTCCTTTTAAATCAAAATACCATCACATGAAAGTGACAATACACTTATGTCTTTTTAGATGTGAAAAATTACAATTTCATTCACATTCAAAAATATAATAATTATCTTATTTTCACTAACACACATTATTTTACATAGGAAATATTTGATCTTTTCTATCAAATCTGATTTCAATTTATTACCTTACATAATAAAAAACCAATATTATTTTACATAAAAAATATTCGATCCTTTCTATCAAATCCATTTTCATTTATTACCTTACAAAATGAAAAACCACCGTCTCTTTTTAATATCAAAATTCTATAAATCCTTACTTTTAAATGAAAATAGCATCATGTGAAAGTGACAATAGAAAAATATACCATTTAAAATCTTTTTACATGTGAAAGCAAATTTATTCCCTTACATATGACAAAACATAATTTCTTATTTTACCTTCAACGTAGCTTACTACCATTTTTTGAAAACGATGAAAAAATGATTTGTTTCATTGACACCCGAAAGTACGCTTTGATAAACAAAAGTCTGAAACAAATGAAATCTACGATTGGTAGGAAGCATTTCTAACTAAGAAACGGAAAATTTTATGTAATTAATATCTAATTTAATCAACCGAGAATCAGTTGTATGACTGAACCGATCTAACAAGATTCTTATGTCCAGTTTTAGAACTTCTAACATTTCGTTTTAGTCATTCTAAAACTAAAATTTATTATGTAAAAAGCTCAGAAATAAAACAGTCTAACCTTGAGGAAATAATTTTCAAAACAGTTCATCTCCATCAACACTTTCCGGTGGTGGAAGCAGAAGACATCTACAGGAAGGGCAGGTATGGTGATGGTTATCAATCCATTTATCCAAACAATTTCTATGAAATATGTGCCAGCAATTGCACAGCTCTCGGATTTCATCATCTTCTTCGAAAGAGCTCAAGCAGACTGCACACACATGATCCTCCTCGCTCTCAATCACCTTCTCTGCACCATTTCGGAGTCTAATGACAGGAAAACTATACTTTATCATCTCCCCTGACATGGGGGGAATTTCTGGTAATTCTTGCCACAAATAGCTCTCGTCTTGTGGCAGATCACTCAGTCCAAGACCAGAAAGAAACCAACATGGTGCGTTCTGTATGTAGGCCATGGCTGATGCCGAGTAGAGCAGCACTCTGGTTATAGCGATGTTATGGAAACCCACAGGAGATCCCATGACGGAGGAAGCTTTGAGGAAATACGCAACTTCGAGTATACACAGAAATCTAAGATAGAACGTGAGATGCTCTGCTATACTCTGGCTTTTGCCGCAAAGCGTATATTTGTAGGCTGTTTTGCACAAAAATACCCACCAGTCTTGTTTCAAAATGTAGTCAATGCCAAAGACGCAATTTTAAAAGAAAAAGGTAGTAATATTTTATATTTTCCAACTACTCCATTGTAGTAATGGAAAAAGTAGTGTTTTTTCCTTATTTTGTTTGATAATTGACATTAAAATTGAATTAATGATGTTTTGAGGTGTTGTTGTAATGTGTTGTACACATTCACACTATTCTACGATCTTTATTGGACTAAAACATAATGTAATTGATCCTTAGCAAAGATGTTGTAAAGTGTTGTAACACACTTTCACACTTTTTTAGAATGTATTTGCTTAATTAAACCTTATGAGCCCCTTTCTAATGAAATGTATTTAAATGTGTACCTTATTTGAGTATTGTAAAGTGTTATAAAATATTTTCACATTTATCTAGGTGGTCATTAATTAATTGTGGGTAATTTGAGTAATTAACCCCCCTTTAATTCAAATTTAAACCTTAATTTTGACCTCTTGAAGATCTATCCCGAAACTCATAATTTAATTAATAAAATATTTCATTGAGCAAGGTTAGGTCCTAGAAAAAGCTGTCAAGACCCATTTGACCTAGGTGGCAAATGGGTCATCCCTTAACAAGACCCCCACTTTTTAGTTGATCTAGAATGAGTTTTTAGCCTTCTTTCAATCCACCAGGATTAGGTCCTGGTAAACTGAACCAGTCCACCCATTCACCCTAGGTGGCATATGGGTCCTCCCTTAATGGGGGGTGATCCCACAATAGTGGTTTACAATTTTTGGCCAAACTGGACACTGAAATTATTATTTTTAACTAAATATTCACATTTGGGCACCTATAGCAGCTAAACCGTGAAGGATTTGAAGATGATGCAAACTAGAGTCTTGTCACATTTTGTTTGTAGATTATTAAAAAAAAAAAAATTCAATTTTTTTGGAATTAGATTGCACTTCTTTTTCCATCTCCCATGAAAACTGATTTTTTTTATAAAAGAACATTTTTAAAAAGTGACACACACCATATAATGCATAACTTTTATTCCATGAAGGATAAAATTATAATTCTTTCGAATTTAGATTCATAACTCTGATATCTAGTGCTTCCACTTGGCTAGATAGTTTTTTATTGAATATTTTTTCTTTAATCAAGTTTTGAAGTCAAACCAATTACAATTCAGACATACTGCAACCATATAACGCATAACTTTTTTTGTATATGTCAAAATTAATTTTTTTTTCTTTGTTGGATCAATGGCTTCAATAGCTGGTGCACTCATATTTTTCAATTTTTTTTGATAATCTGCTATTTTTCCACATGTGCAAAACAAAGACCTCCGTTTTTGATAAAAAACCTATGTTTAATAAAATTAAAAAAACAAATACATAATAAAACCAAAACATATTAAGCCGGTATTGGCATGGTGTGATGGTTTATAGGTGGCATTGTTGTTCTTGCCACCAAGGTTCAAACACCATTGGGGTGGAATTGTTGAATGGTTGTATCCAGTTCATAGCTTCGGTCAAAAGTGTTTACCCCTTGAATAAAAAAAAAAAAACCAAAACATATTAAAATTATATTCGTTGGATAGCTCATTCCAAGGACTACCTAATTCCAGCTAGGTTTATGAGGATTCCTCCATTTTCATCCTCAACCCAAGCTCCGAAGTGCCAAAATTTAGGTTTTTTGTGTGCCTCAGGAAGGGGATGAGGATTTAGAGGGGTTCGAGCAAACACTTAGGGGTTCATTCGAACTAGGGTTTGCTCGAACCCTGGTTCAAGCGAACCTCTTCAAGGAGGTTCACTCGAACCCCTTTCATATGCTTTTTTTAAATTTTTGGTGGCAAAAAGTTTAAGGGGTTCGCTCGAACCCCTTTTTGGTTCAGTCGAACTTCTAGGTTCATACGAACCTGCAAAATCACTTTTTTTTTCCATGGGGTCATTTTTTTTCAGTTTTCCTTTATCAAATTGTAAACCACTATTGTGGCTTCACCCTGGGACCCCCCTTTTTGAATTTCATTTTGGCGGGAATTTAATAATGTTTCTTTCCAGATCTAGTGTCGGCTTTAATTATTTGAATTTTGGGGTTAATATTCTAATTTAGTATAAATAAGGGGTTATTCACATTGTTTCACCTAGCAAAATTTACAAGCATTCTAGCAATTTCAAGAGAGCATTTCAAGAGCATTCATAAGGCATTTCAAGGTAGATTTCAAGAGTTTATTGCAGCAATTCAAAGTCATATCATTATGTCAAGGGTATGTTGCATGCATTCATGTTGTTGAGCTAAAGAAGTGGATGTAGCATTGAAGATCTACTTGCAACCATTGTTCAAATCACATTCAAGGATCCAAGATCTACATTCTTCATGGACACTACATGTTAGTTTGCATATTTGTTTCACAAGATATCATCCAAGGTGACATCATTTTCATATTTCATATTTCATGCTTCATTCTTTTATTTCATCATTTTCTTTGACTACCTACAAGGGGTTTGACTAAGACAAACCCCCATTCACTAACAAACAATGAGTTTTTTTGTCCTTGATTGTGTGACTATAGATTTATAGGTTGAAGAGCAAGATTTGGAGCAAAATTGTCAAAGTTGCAAAAGTTGTCATTCAAATTGCAAAATTAAGAAATCAAAGCTACAAAATTGGATACAAAATTTTAGAAGTTGATATAGGGAATTGAGAGTGCAAACATCAAGGAATAGGACCCTGAAATTAGTTTTCTGAAACCCTAAGAGGACCCATTCACCACTAAAGGTGAATGAGTCCTCTATAGCTCAAAAACAACTACTTTTTAACCAAGTACACAACTTTTCATGCTCTAAAAAATTCCCCCATAGTTGATATAATAGTTAGGTAGTTTTTCTAATTTTTATTTGCATCTTATTTTACACATAATTGGAGTGTTTAGGGTCTTATAAAAAATAGTGGTTCATCCTCTTGCTCATGCATTTGGGTCTACCCTATTTTTCCCGTATACACCCATATATATTTTTTGGGAATTCAAGTGGACCTCTTCCTATATTCAATATAAACTTGGTTAGTTGACATTAGTTGGACATTTTAAGTGTATTGAGTTGGAGTAGTACTGGGATGGGTGACCTCCTCGGAACGTCTAGCGCTTCACCTCTCTGAGTATCACCTAGATGCAATGAATGTTAAGTGGACCATTCACTATGATGTGAGATGGGTCTTGTGAACCACTACTCATGAACACATGGGTCAATGAGTTTGACTCGTAAAACTACACAATTAAATCCTAATAGCAATATCACAATTTGACACACTATGGAAAATACCTCCTACTTATCAATTGATGAGCTAAAGGGGATCTATGATGAATGGTTCAGAAGGCACAACACTTGCTAAAGGTTTTGCAAGGGGGTGTAAGCTAAGTGGGTTTAACTTTGGGGGATACTTTGTGGTTAAGTGCATTTGAGTTGGAGTAGTACTAGGATGGGTGACCTCATGGGAAGGCCCAGTGCTTCACCTCTGTGAGCATCACCTACATGTAATGAGTGCTAAGTGGACCGAGAGATGGGGTCTTGTGAATCACTACTCATGAAACATGGGTCAATAAGTTCGACTCGTCAAACTATATGGTTAAATCCTGATAGCAATATCACAATGGTGAAACCCAAGTCTTGCTAATTCAATGTTCTCTTAATATTTCAATTAATATTTAATTATATTAATTTCATCAATCATCAAATTTTAAGCATTTTCTATTACAATAAACAATTAAAGAGTCATGTAGTTAGTGATGTACTTAGATTTGGTGTTTTCAAAGAAGTAAATAATATGTACATGTCATTGTAGGCTCCGTTTTTACTATCTTTCAATCTTTGTAATATATCAAAGTATGCCTACTTTTGATGAAAGGAAAACCCTTCCATGGTATTTTATAATAACATCAACCCTTAAATTACTAAAAGTAACAATGAAAATGAAGATTATTCAAGGAGACAATAGAAAAAAAATTTACTTTGTGGAAGGTTAAATCTAAAGCTCTATCTGCAATCACATGTCTAACCTAGATAGCCAAACTTGATCCCTAACAAAGTAGAGGATGAACATAAAATCCAATAATTCTTAAGATAGAGAATTTTTTTTTTTTAATCATACATTAATCTAATTTGGACTTTTCATTATTAGGACACACACTTCAACCATAGCTAAGTAGCCCCCTCTTTAATATTTATATTTGAATTTTCATTATTAGCACACACGCTTCAAAAAATAGATGTACTTTTTTTTTGTAAAACTACAATACAATTTATCTATTGATAGAACATTAAGAATGAGGCTAGTGGGACATTTGGTATTTTAATAGTAAATTTCCTTTTCTATTTTTTTCATTTAGATAAATATTTATTTTCATAAGTCTTAAAAGTCCCAATACTAAAAAATAATTATTTTTATGGACATACATAATTTATCTTAACAATTGAATTAAGATAAAGAAATATCTATATTGTTATGAAACATAATCTTTCTTCCATTTTATCATATTTTTTCTATTTTATTGTAAAATAGTAGTGTTTTTTTCTTTTGAATACAATTAACATTATATTTAGGTGTGATTGATTTTTAGTGAAGATAAGAAATAAAATATAAATGATAATAAAATATTTAAAATTATTATCTTTGAAATAGATGTTTAGATCTACAAATGTGTAATTTTGAATATACAAAAAAAAATTGTGTGAGTAGAAGTGGGGTGATCCCATAATAGTGGTTTACAATTTTTGGCCAAACTGGACACTGAAATTATTATTTTTAACTAAATCTTCACATTCGGGCACCTATAGCGGCTAAACTGTGAGGAATTTGAAGATGGTGCAAACTAGAGTCTCATCAAATTTTGTCTGTAGATTCTAAAAATATTTTTTTCAAAATTTTTGGAATCAAATTGCACTTCTTTTTCCATCTCCCACGAAAATATTTTTTTCAGAAAACAACATTTTTAAAAAGTGACGCAACCATAACGCATAACTTTTTTTCCATGAAGGATAAAATTATAATTCTTCAAATTTAGATTTGTAACTTTGATATCTAGTGCTCCAACTTGGTTAGATAGTTTTTATTGAATATTTTTCCTTAATCAAGTTTCAAAGTCAAATGAATTACAATTGAACGCGATCAGATAACTTAACTTTTTTGTATATGTCAAAATTTAATTTAATTTTTTGGATCAAGGACTTCAATATCTGGTGCACTCATATTTTCAATTTTTTTGATAATCTTCTATTTTTCCACATGTGAAGAACAAAGAAATTCATTTTCATGAAAACCTATGTTTAATAAAACTTAAAAACAAATACATAACAAAACCAAAATATATTAAAATTATATTCATTGGATAGCTTGTTCTGAGGAATACCATAATATTTGAAATAAATTTTAAATGAATTCATTTGATCCCCAAAATCTAAATCAAAAGTGATTTTTTATCAGCATTTTGATAGGTGTAAAGGAGACGCATTTATAGGTATGGTTTAAAACTAGCGAGGTTCTATCTAAGGGGGTTTGATCTAAGGTGATTTGATCAAACCCTCTTCAATTGGAATCCTTAAAATGGAACTTTTTAAGGCTTAAATCATTATATTTTCTAAAAATATGTGATTTCAGCTAAAATTCGTTCCTCTCAGGAATTGTAAACCACTATTATGATAGCACCCAGTGGTAAGAACATTTATTTTGTACATATATTAATATTTTGTGAATTAACACTAAAGTGATTAAATATGTGTAGCTAGTGAATACATTCCAACAAGAATAGTCGTGACACAAAATATTTTAAGTAAAATGAATCTACACATAATAAATTTGGTAACCCAATTTGAATTTTAGTTGGATGTTTTTGATAAAGGGACAAACGGGTTTTATAGGGACCTAAAACCACAAATTTTACAACAAAAGAGAAAGGACTAAAATTTCCAATAGAAAAAATAGGCTGCACAAAAGGAAAAAGCTGGAACAAGCAGCAACCACCCACAAAAGACCAGGAGGGTCAGACAAAAAACCAGCCGAAAAGCCAACAAAAAAACCAACTACAACTAACCCAGAGTCTTCAGAACAGACTTGGTCTTAGCCTCCAGGTTCTACATATCCTAAACTCCTTTCTTGAAGGTTTGAATCATCTACAGCGTAGGAGGAGCCTTCCTCTTCAAATTAGCCTTGGTTCTCTTTGAAATACCAACATCCTCCTCCTAGTTTTTATCATTGACTTCTTCCAGATCAACCACCAAAGACCCCTATTGAGCTTTGTCCAATTTTTCAGTCATGGCATTGATGATGATGGCATTATGTCTTGCCATCCTATTGTTCTGCTCAGCTATAATTTTGACAGTATTTTTCATTTTATCCAACTCAATTTCTAGCCTTTTATCCATGCCTGCTTGGATCTAGGTTTCTTTACTGGCACCATGATCTTTCCATTCTGCCTCTTTCTTGCTAAGCGCCAAAACCTTCGCTCCCATTTCTTCCAGTTTTCTTTGAAGGGCCTAGTTTTTATCTTTAGCTCATTGATTTCATGAAAGAACTATTTCAAAATTCTAAAATGGTTAACATCATTATTCCTAGCTAAACCCAAGACATCCATAGAGGGTTCCCTTTCAAGGTTGAAGCAAATTTTAGCAGGGTCAGGGGTAACATGGGAATCAATTCTAGCATCTCTGTCCAACGACGGGGTAGCAAAGGATGAAATTTTATTAGCACCATAATTCTCAGAATCAGGAGAGTCTTTAGAGTACAACACAAGGTTTTTAACCGGTAGAGCCTTACCAGCACTCCTAGTTTTAAGGGTAGAACTTCTCGGCTTAGGTGTAGTACAAGCTTTCATAGATTGGGGGTTAAGGCATTCCTTACCCATTTGGACAGAAGGCGGGCTCAGGACCTTCCTAATCGGGCTCAAATTGGGAAAATTCCTCGAGCAGTTGGGTTTAGTATCATCTTCCTCAAAATCAAGAGGGGCATCCAAAATAGTAGGGGCAGACATAATTTGATAATGTTCAACAATTAACCTAATCAAATCAGTATGCAAGATAGGGT
The DNA here is from genome assembly GCA_007258455.2 of Sequoia sempervirens. Classification (NCBI taxonomy): domain Eukaryota; kingdom Viridiplantae; phylum Streptophyta; class Pinopsida; order Cupressales; family Cupressaceae; genus Sequoia; species Sequoia sempervirens. The sequence goes on from VDFB02000008.1 coordinate 341,957,745, forward strand.
ATCTTTTTGGGTTTTTCTTGTGATCATCCAAACTAGTTGGATGTTATTATATTCTAAAAATATTGAATAAAATGTGATAGAACTTTACAATTTTTCCCTAACCAAAATTAGTGAACTACTTAGATGTTTTCCCAAAATCTCTACTTTATTAGACTGGTTTTTAATTCTAGGATGTATTCACAATTGTAAATCTATACTTGATCTTCATATTCATCTCACTATCCTAATGATTATCATTCCATTTCTCCAAAAAATATATATGAAATATGTGCCAGCAATTCCACAATTTTCTAAAACTTTGTCATCTTTCTTAAATGATGAAATTTTAAAATTGTTACAAATAAGTTTCTAATTTTAATTTCATCCCCAAGATTGCAAACTCATCCTAGAATGGTATAGTAATCAAATCTAGGTGAAAATAACTAAACTGAGGTAGGTGCATAGATATGCATGATAAGTGGGAAAATAAGGTGAATGTATAAGAGCATGTTGATTTAAATGTATAAAAAGTTAAGAGAACAAACCTATATTCACACAAAATCATGATATTTATCACTATGTATGTATATCAAAATATTACCTAAGAATAAATACAAAATTAAATTGAAAATGACATAAATATACAAATTTCACTATTATAATTTCATTCCCATTCAAAAATATAATAATTATCTTATTTATACTAAATAAAAAATTACATCAAATAGTCACATGGGTATAGGAGTATATCATTTTATTCTTCTTTACATGTGAAAATTACAATTTCATTCACATTCAAAAATATAATAATTATTTTATTTTTACTAATAAAAAATTACTTTGAATTGTTTAAAATAACTTACACATTATTTCACATAAGAAATATTCAATATACATTTATTACCTTCCCAAGTGAGAAACCACTCTTTCTTCTTTAATATCAAAGCATGGTGATTCCTTTTAAATCAAAATTTTCATCATATGAAAAGTGATAATACAACAATATATCATTTTCTATTTTTTTACAAGTGAAAAATTACAATTTCATTCATATTCAAAAATACAATAATTTTCTTACCATTACTAAGATAAAATTACTTGAAAAGATTTAAAATAATCTACACATTATTTACATAAGAAATATTCTATTTACATTTATTTCCTTATAAAATGAGAACTTATTCTTTGTTCTTTAATATCAAAACACCATGATTGTTTTTAAATCAATATACCATTACATAAAAGTAATAATACACTTATATCTTTTTACATGTAAAAAATTACAATTTCATTCACATTCAAAAATATAATACTTATTTTAACTAATAAAAAAAAAAATTGAAATAGTATAAATAACTTACACATTATTGTACATCAAATTAGTAGGAAATGGAAAACTATTTTTTTTTTTTTAATATCAAAATTGTATGACTCCTTACTTTAAAATCAAAATAGCATCATGTGAAAGTGACAATAGAAAAATATACCATTTTAAATCTTTTTACATATGAAAACGCATTTATTACTTGACAGATGACAAAATGATTCGTTTTAGCTTTAATCCAATAAAAAAAAAAATTAAAAAAATGATTTGTTTTGTTGACACCCAAAAGTTCTCTTTCAATAAATAAAACCATGAAACAAACGGAATCTAAGATTGGTAGGAAACATATATAATCGAGAAACGGAAAATTCTAATTAATCAACAAAATATATTTTAAAAATTAAGACTAAGATTTAATTTTTTGTTTTCAGTTTTTTAAAAGAAATGAAATTATATTAAAATTCTCTATAGAATCCCAAGCGGCAGTAACTGCAATGAAAAATAAGATGGAAGAAAAACATACGATCTATAAGTAATATCTGAATGAGATTCAGTTGTATGACTGACCTGATCGACCAACACTCTTAAATGCAGTATTAGAATTTCAAGATTTCGTTCTACTACCTCTAAACATAAAATTTATTATGTAAAAAGCTCAGAAATAAAACATTCTAACTTTGAAGAGATCATTTTCAAAACAGTTCATCGGGATCAACACTTTGAGGCGGTGGCAGCAGGGCTGGGCTTAAGCGTCACACACTAAGCAGTACTGCTTAGGTGACTGTTTAATATGGGTCCCACTTTAACTCAAGCTGTGATCAATAAACCTGTCCGTAGCATTAACTTTGAAGTTAGCGTTTGCCTCTTTGTTGTGTGTCTCTTTGCCGTTACCATTTCCACCATTTACATTTACGGAAAAGCAAAATGTGGAGGCACAGACAAGGCACGTGAACTGGGTGCTGGACTGCCGCAATAATTCAAATACATTACATTTAGGATTATTTATTCTAAAAGCAGTCCAATATTTTTAGAATAATATATACAAATTTAATATAAAATAAAAGTGGAGAGTAATATGATAATGGTTAATTTAAGAATCAATAAAAGTGTGAAGTTTAAAAGTTAATTATTTTTAAAATTTATAATAAAATAAAAATATATTGATTGATTTGACAATTTGAAATAAACAAAATAATTATATTTAAAAAATGATTAAGTAAGGATTTTAAGTGAAGTGAAAAATATTATTATACATCAAAACATATAAAATTATAAAATAACTTTTTAAATAAATATTAGCAATTGCATCTTGGTGTGCAATGGGTACGCCGAAGAGGTGGGGAAGGTCAATTAGGTTTAAAATTTGATCTTTTATTTTCTGAATACATTTGTGTACTACATGATGTCAATTAGTAAGCCATTTAGAAAATGATGTTTGTGCAACAAAGGTTCTAGTGGATAGGTGTGAGATTCAAATCAATTATGCATCCACAAAGATAACTAGGCTTCATTACAAATAGGTTCATGTTATGTTTGCATTAAGGAGATAAGGAGAAAGAGGGAGAAAAATAGCTAGAGATATAGAGATAGGTAGAGGGAGAGATAAAGATAGAGTTAGGGAGATAGAGAGGAAGATATACATAGATGCAAAGGAAGAGGGAGAGGGAGAGATATGGATGGCAAGATAGAGTGATAAAGAGATAGAGATATAAGTCTCTACCTCCCTTATCTCCATAAACATGGATCATCGAACATTAAAGTTAATTGATTGGACTTATTTTTTGTAAAGTGTTACATGTATTTATGTCAAAAATAATAGTATATTAAGTAACATACCACAACAACATTATCAATAAACAAAATACATTCAACAATAAAATAAATTATTAAAATATTGCTTTATAAGTCTTATGCTATTAAATAAACTATAAATTGCAAATAATTGTGAGCATTGTGTTGGCTACTAACCTATGTATTATATAATATAAAAACTTGACATTAATATTGATAATGTATAAAACAATCAAAACACAAACAACATATATTACAACATAATTTTTTTTCTTACAAATATTTTTAAAATAAGTAATATGTCATTAAATAACATTTATTAACCAAACAAAATTTGATTAAAGTATTAAGAAATAAACCTACAATAAAAAACTCATAATCTATTACCTATCTTTTCATAATACTCTTAAGATAAACACTTTACTATAAATAAACTAAAATATCTAAATAAAAATTTAATTAAATGCTTTTTAAAAATATATTGATTGTAAGTTGGAATTTCACCAAAGTATTATGTAACCATCAAATATTTAGTTGGAAAAGCTATGGCTATGCGAACCACGTCATGAAATTCATTCGTAGACCACGACACATGAAGGTGGGAATTAGAGGACTGGTGTGGTCGATTCAAGCCCTACATTAAAACTAGTAAAAAAATAAAGCTTGACCAATTGTATGGTTGTGTCTTTTTCAATGTCTCACACAAACATCCGAAGTTACTATTTTACCATGTGATGTTTGATAGAAGAAAGAGCTGAATTTTACAAGTAGGTTAGAATTTTTGCATCTAAATTCATATGAATGAATCAATGAATTTATATTTACAAAATATCATAATGGAGATGAATTTAGTCATCATACACACAAATTGGTTGTTTAAAGGCAACAGAGGGAGCAACTATATATTTAATCTCCAAAAGATACATAAAGAAGAATATTTTTTCTAAGTACATTAATTCAAATTGGAGAACACTAGTGTGGCTTTCTACTTTGGCGAGACTTAAAGTTCTTGATATAAGTGGATGTGTTGAATTACAAACACTTAATGTGGAAAGTATGAGCTCAATAGAAGTAATTAAAGTCGACAAATGTTGGAAAATATAGAGAATTAAGGGTGTGGGGCAGTTGCAAAATTTGTTTTATTTTTAGATCTCAGTCCATAGCTTTCCTAGATCTACTTGCATTGACATTATGGTGAGTCGCTAAAACTAATCATAATCGTAGCCAAGAAGAAAACCTAAAATGGGTTTATTTTCCATAAATGACTAAAACAAATTATGTTTGTGACACTTAGTTGATTGTGCGGACTTGTGCTCCCAATATATCAATGTTTGTCCTTTTTGGACCAACTATGAAAATGGATGACGTTGATCAAATGATGTAGGTTCAAACTTTTACTCCTACATCCACATCTCTATTAAACGACATTGGATAATGAAAATTGACTGACATAACACTTTTTTTAAATGTACGTAGGTCAAAGTTGCACGCAAATTTGAAGGTGTTAGGTGCAGAAAATTTTACAAAGCACTAAGTTGGAGCATAATGTGAAGCTGAAAGGAGCCATTTTTCTATACCTTATAACAAATAGGTATTCATATTCCAAACTCAGTTTGTAGAATACAAGGAGAGTAATTCTTGTTTAATCTCCCTCACTCTGTTTTGCAAAATTCTAATTCAATTGTAATCATGACGTATAAATCCTCACAAACTTCTCTCTTTTACCTTCTCTATACCAGTCCAGTACTCCTTAACTACAATTAGGAGTGTCTCCCTTGCAAAGGAACCACTTTCATGATTTGCAAGCCAACTCTTCCATCTCATGCCATCGATTGTGTTTTCTATTTTCACTAGAGTATCTATATTGTCTCTCAATATCACTGTCCCTTGTGGATGCAGGATATGGCCCATCTCCGAAAGAATGTCATGAACATCACATCTGCATGATAAAATTCTCATTAAAAATATTTGAAAATATAAGAATATATGTGGTTTATGACAAATTCTTCTTATAGATACTGAAGCAAGTACATACGGAATTGTAACTTGAAACAAAAGCATCAACCTAGACGAACAACAAGTGAGTGAACATGTTGGGAAAATTCTAGTCTAAACATAAACAAGTAAAACATTGTAGACTTCTGTAACTGAAAGAAACTACAATGTTCACAAAGGAAAACAACAATAGCAATAAAAATACAATTTCATTGGCATTGTAATCTTCAGTTATTGCAAGTATATACTTTATTGATTATCTTAACCAAAGTCATAAAAACTGAAAAGCATTCCAATTGCCATGATAGAAGTGTAGGCTAGATTACCTATCTTGGTACATGCTTATAACTCCATTTGCATGAATTAAATCATATGACCGGGGATATGTAGAGAAAGATTCACACCTACATCTAGTCAAGACAGGAACACCATTTAAGGAAGTGACTTTATATTATTGGCACCCAAAAGATGATTCCAAGTGAAGCAATTTTTGAAAAATATAAAATGTATTGTAGAATATAGGGTGCAAGGCATTACCAATCATGACAAGTGCCAATTAATCCCCGCTCATATATGATACTGAGTGTGTTTTCTTTAGCATCTGCTGGAACAACATTTATAACCCACAAAGGGTCATTAGCTAAGGCAGCAGAAAAACCACCCATATGAGCATTCATGTCCATGATGTTGTGATATCTCCCATGGGCAACTGGATCATTAATTTTTTTGTAGCTTGCCACCCAGTTTTTCCAAAGCTGGGTGTCTTGGCTAAAATTGTCAGCTGTGATTCCTACCACGCTTCCACTGCTTATTCAAGGTGGAATGGTTGTTAAACATATTGGGAACTTTTCTAGAACCCCTCCAACAATATCTTGAACATTATTGACCTATGGAAGGGGACTTATGCAAATTTCCATCTTCTTATATCTTTCAAATGAGTTGTAGAAAGCAAATGGGAAACAATTCTGAATTGCAAAACCAAATAAAAACAAATTCTAAACAATTCCAAAGTATGAAGGCACAATAAAGTTAAACTTGTGCCATTTTAATCATATATGTAAAAAAACGTCCAAAGGCCAAGCTGAGTTCTAATATATTTATCCCATTTCATAAAGCAGAAGATAATTTGAAGAAAGATCATACCAAGGAGTATCCAGAAGATCATCTTGACATAAGCCCAGGCTCTCTTTCTTCCTCTGACAATTATCACAACCAACAATCTTGCTTTGGGATATAACTCACACTAGTACCATCCACTTTCTCATTGCTATCATTGTCTGGAACATTGGGATTGGGTGAGGGCGGAGAAACTCAATCTGCAAACCTGCCGTAGAGGAATGGAGGTGTAGGTCCTTTTCATTCAAATAATCTGCTCGCTGACTTGCTGGGAGAATTATTTCTTAAAAGGGAAACAACAGCTCTTGATCCAGAACCCTCAGAGGTGGCTCTATTTCTGAGAGAAATTGTAATTTTGGCATGACAGTTTAAATTCTTACATCACTTAACCAATGTCTAGTTTCCCAAGAAGAGAAACTGGAGAGACAATTCTAGAAATGACTCCCACACTGAAGCCCTCGGTATCCATCCTTTCAAAAATTACAGCAGTGCATCATAACAATCTAGCATTATAACTATCCCTTCCTCCCCAATCACCTTCTCTATGCAGATTTTTGTCTCTCCAGATAATCTCACAGATAGATGTGCCTTCTATTTAGATTTCTGTAAGAAATGTCTACAAAAGAAAATTGAGTGTTTAAATTTGAGTAAGAAATATGTAGTGCTCACTATGACATCCAACCTAGCCATCACCACTTCTCAAGACATGTAGCGGCAAGAGTTATGCATTACATGTCCTTGCCATGTGTCTATAAACATTATTTCTGAAAGTCTAAAGCCAAAATGGAAAAGTATTCTTAAATTTTCTTTATTTATTTCTGCCACACTCACCCAGGAATTTTCTCCTTCACAAATGAGAAAATAGGAAAGTCAAATTTATTACTTCATAAAATCCATGAATCTCAAAAACAGTCTCCATCACAACAAAACAGAGTTGAGCCAGAACTATAACCTACAGGGGTAGAAAAATCCCAAAACCATTTAGTTTCTTAATGAAACATTTCGACCTTAATTATTCTAATGGATTTTTTTAACAAATCATAAAACAAAAATTTCACCTAGGAAATTATTGTTGTCCATGACGGAAAGCACACACAGTTCATGTGACTTGATGGCTTTTGCCATATTGCACGGTCATTCTTTTCAACAATCTTTTTCCAACATAAAAGATTAGCAAAATCCTCAATTTCATCTTGTTCTTACTTCAAGTCCTCAGTTGTCCGATTCCAGCCCTTAAAACTGCCAGACCACACTGGAAAATCAAGCTTTCTCTTTAAACCTTTAACCTCAAAATTCCACACTAAAAATTCCAAATTCCTTGATGGATGTCCATGCCCTGTTCCAAAACTCCCATTTTCGTACAGGCAGGGAGGAAACTGGCGAAGTTTGTGGAATTTGGCTTTACACCTACCAATTGCATGTGCTTGAAAGTTTCTAAAGCCTTTTCAACAAATCCATTTTGCACATATCCTGCAATCAATGAGATGCCATCTACTTCAGGTATTATGTCAAACAGTTCGCGTGCCTTGTTAATGCTTCCATTTTTTGCATGCATGTCTATTAGGGCAGTTGCTTCCTCTATCCTTTATGCTTTGATGGATGTCCATACTGTTCCAAAGGACCCATTTTGGCATTGGGCAGAGAGGATGCTAACAAAGGTTGCAGAATTTGGCTTTAAACCTGACAATTGCATTTGCTTAGAAATTTCTAAAGCCTTTTTAGCAAATCCATTTTGTGCATATCTGAGACCACATCTCTTTGAGGCATCAAGTGTCAAACACTTCACTTTCCTTGTCTATAATTCCATGTTTTCTGTGGCACGGATGAAGGCATCTATGCCCAATAGTTCGTTGTTCATCATGATTTTGCTGAGGGGGAAGCTTTGAGATTACCCTGTGGCCTTGGATTACAAATGAAAGAAGTGGGAGAAGGGTAAAGGCAATGGCTCCGAGGAGTTTTGCAGACTAACTCAGGATTTTCAATGCTTCTCCGATGATTCCCAAGGCGTGATTAAGTGGAAAATAGAATGTGGAAGGGATGTGCAAGGCGCTGATATGAATTTTTGCAATGAGACGTCCACCTAGCACTTGGGATAACTATATTTATTAAAAATAAAATCGGCGAGAAAAGGCAAGGAAAAACTAGGAAAAAGTCAACATAAGATGAATGGTCACTATCGCTACAATCAAATGACATCTCTTTTTGAATATGATGAACCGTAGATTTCATAATTTAGCTCGGCCTTTCTCAAATAGGATACGCCTTCGGCGTAAAAAATAAAATAATTTTGAGCATGTAAAAATAAAATATTTTTTATATAAATTTAAATAACTATTAAATAAATAAAAATATTTTTTAGATAAAAAAATTAAGAATATATATAAAATAAAATAAAATAGAATAAATCTTAATAAATAAAAAAATAAAGATTATATTTTTGAAAATCTCTTAGATAATGTATTTAAATATTTATATTGATTATTTTTCACTTTTGTGAATTTAGCTTTATTATTTATTATTTTTACTTTAGAATTGACTATTTCCTTAGATGATTGTAAAAATATTTAATCAAATTAAAAATAAAGAAGAGTAAGTAGATATCAAATTTTAAAGCTAGTCTATAATTCTTCAAATGTCAATTTTAAAATTAAATATGATTATATTGAAAAAAAAAAACTCTATAAAGAGATATAAATGTTGCTTATTATTTAGCAATCAAATAATTAACAAAAAAAAATTAGATATGATTTTACCAAATGAAAAAATAAGTAACAATTGAAATTATTTAAAAATTGAAACTGTTTTAAAAGTGTGTATATATATATACTAATTTAGGTGAGAAATTTTAAATAAGATATATATTGTGTCAACTTTCTTAAATAGAACGTTAATTTAAATTTTATTTAGAATTGATGCATGATTTATAAAATGAAATAACAATAGATATGCAATTATATATTGTAAAGTTAAATACCAATCCATGTAGGAAAAATAGGAAAGTGTAAGGTAACATAAAACATTAGATAGTTAGATAAGAAGAAATAATATTAGGAAGGTGGTCAAGGCTTAAATTTGATGGCCGTATGACCGTATTTAGAAATTTTTGCCGTAAAATACAATCAAAATTTTAAGAAGATTGTATCAATGAAAGGAGAGATTTTGGATAGACTGTCAAAATTTATATAGAATTATAATGATATATATATATATATATATTTGATTTATATATAATTTTACTTACACTAAGGTATATCATAATGTTTTAATGACACCTTTGAATAGATAACCATCATTAAAAAATTTGTTGACATGCAAGGTTGACCATCAAATTTAAGCCCTGGGTGGTAGCTTTCTCTATTAGCAATTAGAGTTGGTCCTTATGTCAATATAGGGGTCATTAAATTACTTTCAAAGAAAAATATTTTTCTTTATTAAAAAAGTTAGAGTCTATTTAAATTCTATCATTCCAATTTAATATATTATTTAAAAATAAATCAAAATGGTAAAATATAAAAAATATAAATGAAAATAGAAATTTTATGTTTTAACCTTGTTTCTAGCTTTGAAAAAACAAATTAATTTAATTTTTCTAGAGGGTGGGAGTTGAAACTTCAGTATTTAAAAATCTTATTAAAAACCTTCTTATTATCCTTTTCCTATAAACTTTATAGTAGTATGTTTTAAAACTTCATATTGACTATACCAAAACCACCATCCTCTCTAAAATTTAAGAGTTATATAAGATAATTAGTGGTTAAATTGTTTTCAACTTCATTTGGTGTTAATATTATACTACCTTTATAAAAGGTAAAATCCTATATGAATAATTTTTTATGCCACTATCAAAAAAGACAATGAATTGGTGTATGATAAGGTCCCCTAATATAAGTATCTCTTACAAGATTTTTTTAATTTACTTTATTGTAAATGAAAATAACATTTCCATAGGATTCATCTTATAGGATAGTCAAATGAAATGCATACAACTTGGCATGAATCAAGGTAGATTAATTCAATATTCAATTATGGGATAAAATTTTAAAAAGTATTAAATGATAATCTAAGAAAGTAAATGTGAGGGATACAACACTTTACTCTAGAAAAAATATAGAGAATGGTTCATATGTGGTGTTGAATTCCATGTGCATAGGGATTGAATCTAGTTCCTCTCTATCTATACATTTCCTTGAAATCAAAATAACTTATGAATTTTGTTGAGGTGAAATTTGGTAATCTAGATCTTTTCTTGGGGAACAAGTTTGTCTTGTGAGCTATGGATCTAATTTGGTAAATTTCACTCTTTTTCTTTTGAATTTCTTCAAATCTTGCCCCTCTTTGATTATTAAGGATAGTTGGTGTTTAAAAAATACCTTGGATAAAATGCTAGACCACAAGAGTGTTGTTCTTGTAGGATGACCCACTTGAAATATCAAATTTATAGTCATTGAATGGATGGATGATAGCACTCTTTACTCATGGAGATCTTTTAGAATGATGTGATGTGAAATTATATTCTTTTAAAATGTTTCAACTAAAATTTTCCTAATGTTCTCTTTATCTTAAATTCAAATAATACATGAATTCACATTAAATTCTTTTGAATACAAAGAAATAGTAATAAATCACATGAAACTTCCATGGAGAGAACTAGTGATACTAATAAAATGGAAAAAAGAAAAAGAGTAAGAAATTATATACAATTTTAAGTAAAAGTGAGAAATTTTAAACAAGAGATATATTGTTTCAAGTTTATACACACACATATACATATGTACACATATGTATACATATTTATTAGTATATATATATATTATATATATATATATATATATGAATGTATGTATGTATGTATGTATGTATACACACATATATGTGTGTGTGTGTGTGTGTATTTACATTTAATGCTTGTTATCCACATGTTGACCTAAGCCTACTTAGGCATGACATTTATTGTGCAAGTTAAATATCTCTTGATATTTTGCCATGCTGATATTTTCCTTTGGTTGGATATTTCTCCTTTATGAGGAGAACCTTGATTGTCTATCAATTGAGCTCAACATTATGCAATTCATGTGTTCATGTGCTTGTTGTTTATCTCTGTGATTTGCAGAATCTCATATGGTATTAGAGCTATTCAGGATATTCTCAGGTCGTGAGGTGAATTAATTGTATTTGTTTTGATCCTACTATGTGTGTTATCTTTAGAGGATCTGTGGAGGTTTTTGGTGCATGGCATTCCATGCCTAGCCCTTTCCCTGGAGCGATTACCTCTAGGAGGCACATATCCCTCAGAAGGCATGCTTTCCATGTAGATCTTCAGCTCAACCAGTGACTAGCTGATCTGATCTGCAATATCGCGCGCTCGCTTTTGCTGAGGCCCGTGCTACTTTGGGACTGACTCACCACCTTAAACTGATGACACTCAGCCTGATCAACGCTGAGAATCATCCGTTAGAGGCTGAATCATCTACTGTGCCGGGTATTTCATTTGTGGGCCCATTACCTATCTTGTACGACGTGATTTGCGTGATTGAACCGGCACTGGAAGGTTGAGAGATTGTGAATCATATGGTGGGCGCGATTTATTCTCACCACGAGTTTGATCAAACAACCCATTTTCCTGGTGGGCGTGCTTTATTCTCACCCCTATTCCTGCTATGAGTGCCAATCTGTTCGGTGACTGAGATCATTACCTGAGTTTGCATTTGTAATTCTAGGTGACGTGTTTTGTTGGAAGCAACTTGCCTTTGGTATCAGAGCCTTTGGAAAGTTTGACTAGCGCCTGGTAAGGGTGCGTTTGGACTGGGCACGTGATGTTTCGCCCCTACACGCGAAGTCTTTTGAGGGATCTATCAGAAGAGAGGTGGGAGCTTGAAAAGAAAAGAGACTCAAATACTACACAAGAGGATTTTACAGGACGTGGGTACTTGTTGTGCATGATTTTTGCTATCCAGAGGCAAGAATCTTTTGTAAAAGGCTGCATAGAACCTCTGAACAAAGCATCACGAGTTCCTCATCGACGAGCAGAATGTTACGCCCCCTTGAAATCTGAAGCACTGATTCTTTTAAAGGCATCTCCTTTATCCCTTGTGAAGTAGATTGTCTATTGTCTATTATTTACTGTGTGTTTGCAGATTTATGTTTTTGGGTGAAGCTCATGGGCCTACTTTTTCCCTTGGTCACATCCAAATTATTTTCTAGTGTATATCTCGCTATTTTTTATTTGTTTGTAAGGAGGATCATATTTTGTAACCAGTGAAAATCTTCATAGTGTCATACCTTTTACTTCTTAACTCATATTTGAGTTCTTTTTTTGTAAAAGTTCATCTTTTTTTTTCACCACGCATCTATGGAGCACAAAATTGCACTCATCTATAAAGTGCCTGTTTGTGTCTTTGTGGGGTGATTTACAAGCACTCCTTCGATAAAGTGCCAAATTGAGGGGAGAAAAAAATAATCAAGGGGGGTGTTGCGTGTGGTTTTTTTTCACACTTCCTCAAGAAGTGCTTGGTTAAGTTGTGTTTTTTTTACTTCTACACGTATTTCTACTTTCTTCTTTTCCGCATTTCTACAAAACAACTATCTTGGTCAAAGCAGTATGGAATCTAATGTTGTTATAGTACCCTTAACACCTTTCAATTATCATGATTGGAAGGTGAAAGTAATTCTTGTGCTTAAAAGCAAGGGTTTATATAGGGTAACTATGGGAACAAAGAAAGAACCTAATGTAGCTAAAGACAAAGAAAAGTTTTTAATAAGTGTGATCAAGCATTTGGCTTTCTATGCTTAAATTTATCTCCTGATTTGTTGTTCCATGTTGAGAACTTGAAAACACCCAACCAAGTTTGGGAAGGTCTTGACAAACTTTTTGGGAAAATAGATGAACTTAGAAGCCATGAGTTGGAAAATCAACTCTTAGGTCTTAGTCCTAGAAATTTTTTAACTTTACAAGACTTTTTTACTAAGTTTAAATCCTTGAAATTGAACTTAAAAGATTGTGGAATTGATAAGAAAGAGGATCAATTAATCATTTCTGTACTTTCCAAGCTAGGTCTAGAATTTTCTGTGTTTGTATCAACTTTCTACTCTACTAAAAGGGATCTTGGAGCCTCATGGTCAATTCCCACACTTGATAACTTCATTTCTGACCTCACAAGGGAGCAAGAAAAGTTAATTCAAATGGGTACTTTGAAGTCTATGAAACCTCAAGCCCTACTTGTAGGGAATAACACTAAAAGGGACAAGCAAGTTAAGAAAGAAAACAAAATTGACAACTCCAAAGAGGACCCTCAAGGTAAAAAGAGAGTTGCATGCACCTTTTGTAAAAATATTGGACATGATGAACACCACTGCATGAAGAAAAAAATTGAAGTTCTACAACAAATTCTCAAAAAGAATAATATAGGGCTACCTGATTCTATCAAGGCATCTTCATCAAATCAAGATAATACTAAGGACAAAGAGAAATCAAAGGGAAAAGCCTTAGTTGCTAAAGCAACTTTATCTCCATCATGGATTCTAGACTCTGGTGCTTCACACCATATGGGTTCTTCATAGGTTGTCTTTTCATCCTTAGAACCATCAAGTATGTCCACAATCACCTTAGGTGATGATACTCTAGCATTGGTAAAAGGGAGAGGGTCTGTTGAAGTTGAAGAAGGAACATTTGCCAATGTTCTAAGTGTACCTTCACTCTCAACTAATCTTCTTTCTGTGTATCAAATAACTCATTTAGGGAAGGGCATGAGAATATGATTCTCTCCAAATTCAGTTGAGATAAGAGAATTACAAAGCAACAATTTGGTAGCAATAGGAGAAGAAAATCACCAATCCAAATTATATGCCTTCTCCAATTTTTCCAAAGATATTTCTCCAAAAGCACTACTAACTCATTCAGATGAAGTTAGCAAACTATGGCATGAGTGGTTTGGCCATCTTAACTACCGCTATCTTGAGCAACCATGTCAATAGAATATGGCTAAGGGATTACCTAAGGTTAAATTTTCTAAAGGCCTTTGTCAAGGTTGTGCACTTGGCAAGCATCCATAAGCAAAATTTGACAAAGGTAAATCAAGAAGGGCAACACAAGTTTTAGAACTTGTTCATAGTGATGTTTTAGGGGCTTTTCCCCATCCATCTTTTACAAAGGCTAGATATGTTCTCACCTTCATTGATGATTTATCACGTTTTACATGGGTCTATTTTCTTAGACAAAAATAATAAGTGTTTGAATATTTTCAAGATTTCAAAGCTCTTGTCAAAAAACAATCAGGGAAAGTCATCAAGGTTCTTTGAACAGATAATCAGAGAGAATATGTCAACAATAGTTTTGAGAAGTTTTGTGTATCAAAGGGGATAGACCTAAAGTGAACAGTTCCTTATACCCTACAACAAAATGGTGTCACATAATGTAAAAATAGATCTTTAAAAGATATGGAAAATTGCATGATTCACTCTAAGGGCCTCACACCATCATATTGGGCATAAGCAATCAACTGTGCATGTTACATACAAACTAGAGTTCCACATAAATCCTTAAAGGGTATCACTCCCTTTGAAGCTTGGAAAGGATGGAAACCAGTAGTTGATCATTTCAGAGTTTTTGGCTCGCATGCCATGGCACGCATTCCAAAAGAGAAACGCAAGGCTATGGATCCACAATCCAAAACTTGCATCTTTCTGGGATATCCAGATGGTGTAAAAGGCTATCGCTTACTCCACCCTACCACACATGAGTTGTTTATTGAGAGAAGTGTTAAGTTTCAAGAAACATCTCCTGAAAGTACACTTGACAGTTCTCAACATATAGTGGACTCTTTAGATCTTGATTATAGTACTGATGATTCAGATCATTCTCAGCAAATTCCTAGTGTAGTATCTTCTTCTTCCAGTTCTCACAGTGATGATGGTTCATCTTCATCTAGTTTAGGGATTTCACTAGAAGTTGATATATCTGCACCAAACTCACCCACATCTTACACTATATAAAGGATAGATACAGGGGTACATGATTCAACAGATGATAGACTAATTCAAGTAGATTTGTAGGGGGGCCACATTCCTTCTTTTCTTCAGTTTCTGATCCACAGACATTCAAAGAGGCATCAAGCATACCAGAGTGGGATATTGCTATGGATGAGGCATATGATTTCTTGATTAGAAATCACACTTGGGATTTGACTTCACTTCCTAAGGGAAGGAAGATAGTTTGATGTAGGTGGATATATCAAACTAAATTTGCAGCAGATGGGTCAGTTGATAAGTACAAAGTACGTTTGGTAGCCAAAGGTTTTTCCCAAGTTACAGGCATTGACTATACAAAAACCTTTGCACCAGTTGCTAAGATGACTTCCATCAGACTCACACTTGCTATAGCCACATCACATGGATGGATTGTACATCAGATGGATGTGAATAGTGTTTTTCTTCATGAAGACCTTAAGGAAGAAATCTACATGGAACAACCACCAAGGTTTGTTCAAGATTCATCCTTAGTTTGTAAACTCGGGAAATCTCTTTATGGCCTTAATCAAGCTCCTAGAGATTGGTATGCCAAGATGGACTCCTACCTCCTATCTTCAGGTTTCTCTAGATGTCATTTTGATCCTAATGTGTATGTACTATGGCAGGATGATTCACTTTTGATACTGTTTCTATATGTTGATGATCTTTTAATTACTGGGAGTACTTCATCTGCCATTGTAGCAGTGAAGACATCACTTCAGGATAAATTTGACATGACAGACTTGGGTTTATTGCACTACTTCCTTGGAATCAAGATTTCACAGTCAGCTTCAGGGATTACTCTTGCACAACCCAAGTATACTCTTGATCTACTTGTATGCTTTCATATGACTACTTGCAAACCATCTCCGACTCCATTTCTTTCTGGAGTCAAGCTTGAGACTTCCTATACTACACCATTGGTTGATGCTACATTGTATCGACAATTTGTTGGTAGTCTTATATACTTGACTCATACTAGGCTAGACATTGCCTATGTAGTAGGCATGGTTTCAAGATTCATGCAAGAACCTCATGAGCTACATTGGAAAGAAGCTAAGAGGATCCTTCACTATCTTCATGGTACTCTTGGGTTTGGGATTCACTATAGAATTGGTTCATCACTTGACTTGGTTGGTTATATAGATTCAGATTGGGTTGGTGATACTGAGTATCATAAGTCCACTTTAAGTTACAACTTTTCACTTGGTTCAAGCCCTATCAGTTGGTCTAGCAAGAAGTAGAATGCTATTGCTATATCATCCATAGAGGCAAAGTTTAGGGGGGCTGTTAACTCAGCTACTGAGGCTATATGGCTTCAAGGAATTCTTTTCTGAGTTTGGTACTCCTTTCAGGCAACCTATTGTCATCTATTGTGACAACCAAAGTACTATTTAGATATGCAGGAATCTGGTTCAACATCAATGAACCAAACACATTGAGATTCATATGCATTACATTCGAGAGTTGATTCATGGTCAGATCATCGACTTAGTCTTTTGCCAATCTTCAGAGTAGGTTGCTAACATCTTCACCAAACCCTTCACTGAGAGAAATTTCATTCATCTACGAGCTCTTCTTGGCGTGCAATCTATATCAACATCATCATCATCCTTGGAGGGGGCTTTCTAGTCTTCACCACTTCTCTCTTTTTTGGAGGATAGTTTTTTCTCACTGGGTTTTCTATCTTACTCTTTTTTTAAGGGGTTGCCTTGTACATGGGTACTTCACGAGGCTAGTAGCTGGGACCCATTTTATCCATGCCCACCTAAGTTATGCTTAAGGGGGGGGGGTGTCAGTGTTTACATTTAATGCTTACTATCCACATGTTGACCTAAACCTACTTAGGCATGGCATTTATTGTGCACGTTAAATATCTCCTGATATTTTTTCATGCTAACATTTTCCTGATATTTTTCTTTGGTTGGACATTTCTCCTTTATAAGGAGACCCTTGAATGTCTATCAATTGAGCTCAACATTATGCAATTCACGTGTTCATGTGCTTGTTGTTTATCTTTGTGATCTGGAGACTCATAATATATAAAATTAAAATTTCTCACTTAAACTAATATATATATATAAAGTTTCAATTTTTAATAATATGAATTGTTACTTATTTTTGATTTGGTAAAATCATATTTATAGCTCTTTATAGGAGTTTAATTTTTCCAAATATAATCATATTTAATTTTAAAATTTTAAAATAACATTTGAAGAATTACAGATAGTTTTAAAATTTGATATCTATTTACTCTTCTTTATTTTTAATCTGATTAAATATTTTTTTAGTCATATAAGAAAATAGTCAGTTGTAAAGTAAAATTAAAAAAATAGCGAAACTAAATTCACAAAAGTAAAAAATAACTAGTATAGATATTTAAATACATTATTAAAAGATTTTCAAAAATATAATATTTAGTTTTTTTATTTATTAAGAGTTATTCTATTTAGTTTAGAATTATTTTATTTTATATTTATTTTATATTTTATTTTATCTAAAAAACATTTTTTTATTTATTTAATAATTATTTTATTTAAATTGTTATTTTTATCTATATAAGAAATTTTATTTTACATGCTTAAAAGTATTTTATTTTATAATTTTATATATTTTAAAATATATATATGAATTGTATGATAATATTTTTCACTTCACTTAAAATTCTTCCTTAATCATTTTTTGAATATAATTATTTTGTTTATTTCAAATTGTCAAATCAATTAATATATTTTTATTTTATTACAAATTTTAAAAATAATTAACATTCAAACTTAATACTTTTATTGATTCTTTAATTAACTATTATAATATTACTTTCCACTTTAATATTATATTAAATTTGTATATATTATTTTAAACATATTGGACTGCTTTTTAGAATAAATAAATGTAAAGTATTTGTATTATTGTGGCAGAGTATTGAGCAGTTGTACATCACCCAGTTCATGTGCCTGTCTGTGCTTCCACATTTTGCTTTCCCGTAAACGGTGGAAACGGTAACGGCAAAGAGACACACAACAAAGAGGCAAACGGTAACTTCAAAGTTATGCTCCGGACAGGTTTATTGATCATAGATGAGTTAAAGTGGGACCCACATTAAACAGTCACCTAAGCATTGACTGCTTAGTGTGTGACGTTTAAGCCCAGCCTGGAAGCAGAGGACATCTACAGGAAGGGCAGGTATGGTGATGGTTATCAATCCATTTATCCAAACAATTCCTATGAAATATGTGCCAGCAATTGCACAGCTCTCGGATTTCGTCATCTTCTTCGAAAGAGCTCAAGCAGACTGCACACACATAATCCTCCTCGCTCTCAATCACCTTCTCTGCAACATTTCGGAGTCTAATGACAGGCAACCTATACTTTATCATCTCCCCTGATGTGAGGGGAGTTTCTGGTAATTCTTGCCACAAATAGCTCTCGTCTTGCGGCGGCCCGCTCAGTCCAAGAGCAGAAAGAAACCAATATAGTGCGTTCTGTATGAAGGCCATGGCTGATGCCGAGTAGAGCAGCACTCTGGGTATAGCGATGTTACGGAAACCCACAGGAGATCCCATGACGGAGGAAGCTTTGAGGAAATAGGTAACTTCAAGTATACACAGAAATCTAAGATAGAACGTGAGATGCTCTACTGTACTCTGGCTTTTGCCGCAAAGCGTATATTTGTAGGCTGTTTTGCACAAAAATACCCACCAGTCTTGTTTCAAAATGTAGTCAATGCCAAATACGCAATTTTAAATCAAAGAAGTCGTAATATTTTATATTTTCCAATTACCTCATAAATATTTAGTTGGTTGGCCTCAATTTTTCCCTTTTCAAGTGCTGAAACACATGTTTTGTTAATTCAATGTTATTTAGTTGTATTACTTTCATCATTAGTTAATTTTTAAGCATTTTCTATTACTTTAAAGGATTAAAGAATCACAAAATAGTGATGTATTTATATTTGGTGTTTTGAAAGAAGTGAATAATATGTATATATTATTGTCAGTTCCTTTTCTACTATCTTTTAATCTTTGTAATCTATCAGAGTATGTCTACTTTTGATGAAAGAACAATCCTTCTATGGTATTTTTTTGAGATGTTGAGGATTTTAATATATTCTCCCAATCTAACCTTGAAATAAATAAACTGTTAATATATTTAATAGTAAAAATAAAATGTCAATATAGTGTGAAATTATCAAGTGTGTCAATATTATTAATGTGAGCACAAATTGTGGGAACATATTTTTAAAATAATTTTAATTATTAATAAATTTCCACTGAAGTGATCCTACATATATATCTAGAGAATAAATCCAACTAAAAAACAATCACTAAATTTGGAAGGAAGAAAAGGGTCAAATCACCAAATTTTAAATTTTATATAGACAATTTTGTTATGGAAGGTCATCTCCAAGATTATAGATTCATCCTAGAATGGTATAGTAATCAACTCTAGATTAAAAGTAACTAAATGGAGGTAGGTGCATAGATAGGTAAATAAGGTGAATCTATAAGAATATATTGGTCTCAATGTATAAATGGCTAAGGGGATGACTATCCTTTCTCATCCCTTCTCTTTCTCCTTTTCCCATTTTCCCCTTTCTCCTCTAACCTTTTCTCATTTATTTTATGGGTGTACTAAGAATAGTTTGTGCTTAGAATATTTTGTAGATTGTGCTCCAATATTATATCTTGTGAGAAGACCATTCAATAATTATGTTTGTACAAATACATCTCATTTATGTGCATTTATATATTTTTATAAGTAAAAATTGATTAGACTACATAATCAATCATAAAAAAAAATTCATCATTGTAGCATATTAGACTTAGTAGCACATCAGTCCATCATTTAACTTAGCATAGTAATGGCCTAGAAATATTAAATAATGAAAAACATGTGTTTTGTATCATTTCAAAAGAGGAGATGCCTTACATCACCTCTTGATTTTGGCATGTCCATTTTCAGTAGAATATATTGATTCAAGAGGGCGATCCCATCTTGACCATATCATCATTTCACCAATGGGTGAAAGGCCAAAGCCACGCCACCTTTTTATATTTAGAAAATTCTCAACATTGGTCTAAGATTTTACCCTGAATCATATGAAAGTGGTTTATATGTTTTTGTGTTTGAGACATGATGTTAAAAAATGATATGCAAGTTATTTAGTTTATCTTATGATTATAATAAGAAATAATTTCTTTTAAAAAAGATTTAGATTGTTTTGCAAAACTACAATATAATCTAGATCTATTGATAAAACAGTAAGAATGAGGTTAGTGGGACATCTAGTATTTTAATAGTAAATTTATTTTTTTATTTTTTTCATTTAGATAAATATATGTTTTTCATAAGTCCTGAAAGTCCCAAATACTAAAAACCAATTATTTTGATGGATATTGAAATTTTATCTTAACAATTAAATTGAGATACAAAATTATTATGTTGTCATGAAATTTAATCTTTCTTCCATTTTAATATATGTTTTCTATTTTATTGGTAAATAGTAGTGTTTTTTCTTGTGAATACAATTAACACTATAGTTAGGTGTGATTAATTTTGAGTGAAGATAAGAAAGAAAATATAAACGATCATAAAATATTTAAAATTAATATTGTTTGAAATATACATTTAGATCTATAAAAATGTAATTTTGAATATGCAAAAAAGTTATTTGCGTGATTAGAAGTGGTTATAAGATTTATTTTGCACATTTTTTAACATTTTGTGAATTAACTCTAAAATGATTCTATATGTGTATCTAGTGAATACATTCCAACAAGAATATTTGTGACACAAATTATTTGAAGTAAAATGAATAGAGACATAATAGATTTGGTAGCCCAATTTGAATTTTAGTTGGAAGTTCTTATATTCTAAAATATTGTATAAAATGTGACACAACTTTAAGAAATTTTCCTAGCCAAAATTAGTGAACTAATTAGAATTTTGTTGAAAATCTCTACTTTGGAGTGGTTTTTAAGTTTAGGATGTATTGATAGTTGTAAATCTATACTCGATCTTCATATTCATCTCGCCATCCTAATGTTTATTATTGCATTTATCCAAAAAAAATCTATTAAATATGTGCCAACAATTGCACAATCCTCTCAAACTTTGTCGTCTTTCTCAAATGATGAAATTATAAATTTCTTATAAATAATTTTGTGATTAAAAGTTCATCCCCAAGATTGCAAACTCATCTTAGAATGGTATAGTAATCAAATATTGGTAAAAACAACTAAATTGAGGTAGGTGCATAGATAAGTATGATAAGTGGGAAAATAAGGTGGATGTATAAGAGCACATTGATGTAAATATATAAAGGTTAAGAGAATAAGCCTAGATTCACACAAAATCATGATATTTATCTCTATGTATGTATATCAAAATATTACCTAAGAATAAATACAAATATAAATTAAAAATGACATAAATATACAAATTTCACTATTACAATTTCATTCACATCAAAAATATAATAATGATCTTATTTATATTAATAAAAAATAACTTCAAATGGCTTCAAATAAACTACACATTATTTTACATAAAAAATATTCAATTTATATTTATTCTCTTAAGAAGTGGGAAACCACTTTTTTTTCTTTAATATCAAAGCACTATGATTCTTTTGAAATCAAAATACAATAACATAGATAGAGAGTATATCATTTTATATCTTTTTACATGTAAAAAATTACAATTTCATTCATATTCAAAAATACAATAATTATCTTATTTTTACTAATAAAATATTATTTGAAATAGTTTAAAATAATCTACACATTATTTACATAAGAAATATTTGATGTATATTTATTCCCTTATGAAATGGGGAACCGGTCTTTCTTTTTTAATATCAAAACATCATGATTCCTTTTAAATCAAAATACATCACATGAAAGTCACAATATACCTATATCATTTTACATATGAAAAATTATAATTTCATTCTCATTCAAAAATATAATAATTGTTTTATTTTTACTAATAAAAAATTATTTGACCGACACATTATCTTTACATAGATTTTTTTTAATCTTCTCTATCAAATCAGATTTACATTTTCTTTCCTTACAAAATGAAAAACATCGCTTTCGTTTTCAATATCAAAGTTCTATGATTCCTAACTTTTAAATCAAAATACCATCACATGAAAGGGACAATATATAAATATACCATTTTATATCTTTGTACTCGTGAAACAAGAACATAATTTATTATTTTGCAATCAACGTAGCATACTACCATTTTTCGAAAGCGATGAAAAAATGATTTGTTTTGTCGAGACCCAAAAGTTCCGCTTCCAATAAAGAAAAGCTTGAAAGAAACGGAATCTACGATTGGTAGGAAACATTTCTAATCGAGAAACAGGAAATTCAATGTAATTAATATCTAATTTAATCAATAAAATATAAAACCCAACTTGTAACATACGATCTGTAATTATCTGAATGAGATTCAGTTGTATGACTGACCCGATCGACCAACACTCTGAAATACAGTCTTAGAATTTCAAGATTTCGTTCTAGTAACTCTAAACTTAAATTTATTATGTAAAAAGCTCAGAAATAAAACAGTCTAACCTTGAGGAAATAATTTTCAAAACAGTTCATCTCCATCAACAGAAAGTTCAGGTGGTGGAAGCAGAGGGGATCTGCAGGAAGGGCAGGTCTCGTGATAGTTATCAATCCATTTATCCAAACAATTTCTATGAAATATGTGGCAGCAATTCCACAGCTCTCGGATTTCGTCATCTTCTTCCAAACAGCTCAAGCAAACTGCACACACACAATCCTCCTCACTCTCAATCACCTTCTCTGCAACATTTCGGAGTGTAATGACAGGAAACCTATACTTTATCATCTCCCCTGATGTAGGGGGAATTTCTGGTATTTCTTGCCACAAATAGCTCTCGTCTTGTGGCGGCCCGCTCAGTCCAAGAGCAGAAAGAAACCAACATAGTGCGTTGTGTATGTAGGCCATGGCTGATGCTGAGTAGAGCAGCACTCTGGGTATAGCGATGTTACGGAAACCCACAGGAGATCCCATGACGGAGGAAGCTTTGAGGAAATACGCAACTTCAAGTACACACAGAAATCTAAGATAGAACGTGAGATGCTCTGCTATACTCTGGCTTTTGCCGCAAACCGTATATTTGTAGGCTGTTTTGCACAAAAATACCCACCAGTCTTGTTTCAAAATGTAGTCAATGCCATAAATGCAATTTTAAATGAAAGAAGTAATATTTTATATTTTCCAATTACTTCATAAATATTTGGTTGGTTGGCCTCAATTTTTTCGTTTTCAAGTGGTGAAACACCTGTTTTGCTATTTAATTGTATTAATTTCATCGTTCATCAATTTTTAAGTATTTTCTGTTACTTTAAAGGATTAAAGAAGATTAAAGAATCAATCAATAGTGATATATTTAGATTTGGTGTTTGGAAAGAAGTAAATAGCATGCATATGTCATTGTAGGTTCCATTTCTACAATC
Organism: Sequoia sempervirens; assembly: GCA_007258455.2. NCBI lineage: Eukaryota > Viridiplantae > Streptophyta > Pinopsida > Cupressales > Cupressaceae > Sequoia > Sequoia sempervirens. The sequence continues at coordinate 341,981,451 of VDFB02000008.1, forward strand.
TTTCAATCTTTGTAATCTATCACAGTATGTCTATTTTTGATGAAAGGACAATCCTTCCACGGTATTTCTTAATAACATCAATCCTTAAATCAGTAAAAGCATTAAAGCAAATGAAGATTATTCAAGGAGACAATAGAGAAAAGTTTTAGTTTGTGGAAGGTTAATCTAAAGCTCTATGATGAGTCTGCAATCACATGTCTAACCTAGATAGCCAAACTTGATCCCTAACAAAGTAGAGGATGAACATAAAATCCAATAAATTCTTATGATATAGAAGAAACATATTTTTAACATACATTAATCTAATTCAAATATTTAATTATTAGAACACACACTTTAACCATAGCTAAGTAGCCCCCTCTTTGGTATTTATATTTGATGATATAAAAGAAGTAAATAATGTGTGTGTGTGTCATTGTAGGCTCCTTGTCTACTATCTTTCAATCTTTGTAATCTAGTAGAGGATGTCTACTTGTGATGAAAGGACAACCTTCCAAGGTATTTCTATATAACACCAACCTTCAAATTAGAAGTAACAAAGAAATCAAAGACTATTTAGGGAGATGATAGAGAAATGTTTTACTTTATGTAAGATCAAATCTAAAATTCTACAATAATTCTATGATCATGTGTCTAATCTAGATAGCCAAACATGATCCCTAACAAAGTAGACAATGAACATAAAATCCAAGAAGTTATTATGATAGAGAAGAAATTTTTCTAGCATACATTAATCTAATTAAAAAAAAATCATTATTAGCACACATACTTTGGTCATAGCTAAGTAACCCCTCATTAGTACTTAATTTTCTAATTTAATTGTTACAAATTATTTATTATCTATTTCAACTATCATTAATTAATCTAGGCTGATTGGGGCTTATGTGTATGCATTTGATAATATTTTCTTTGGTCAGCCTAATGAAATTCTATTTTTTTAAACATTCTTTTTGTTAATCCATACCATATTACATGACCTAATTTTATTCTAGGGTTTCTTATTCCTATTAAGATTTTTCAGATCTCCACTTTTATGTTATTTTCATGTACTTTCAGATAAAAAAAAATAATTCCCATTTGATTAATTTCTCTATAATTTTCCAATGCATTTTTCTATTAGAGTTTATGAGCTTATTATGATCTCACTTATCATACTCTATCCACCTTTAGCTATTGCATTAGGGTTTTACTTTAACATTTGATATACCATTAATATTTCTAGCTTTTCAATTTAAAAATATATATTTTTATATTTATTTTGTTAAATTATATTCATGCTCCAAGCTACTCAAGATCTTAATCTTGCAATCTAAAGGAGTGTATATGTGAACGCTAACATGGCCTAAACTAGTAGAAACAAAATCCTTTTTGATGCTCATAATGAGAAAGTCGAGTACTATGATCACAATCCTCATGTGTACAACCAATAATTTTAAAAGGAGCTAGCTAGCTTTTAGAATGTATAACATCCTATAAAGGCAATCAATATGTTTCATGATGTCTTTTCTAACAAGACATGTGTATTAGAGACTTTAAAACTTATTTATGCTTTACCTACTTCATGTAGAGTGACTAGTAAATCTAATTTCATCCCTACTTCTTGTTGGGATTAGGTTGTCTCAACCATAGATTCATAGAATTTATCTATTTTTATTTGATGTATTTATTCAAATTATAATTTTTATTACCCTACCTAAGTTGTCACTTTGTGGGACCTGTCATTGATTCTTTTTAAATTAAAATTTCCATCATATGAAAGTGATAGTACAATAATTTATACCATTTTAGATCTTTTTACATGTGAAAAAATATAATTACATTCATATTCAAAAATATTATTATCTTATTTTTACTAATAAAAAATTACTTGAAATAGTTTATAATTACATTCATATTCAAAAATATAATTATCTTATTTTTACTAATAAAAAATTACTTGAAATAGTTTAAAATAATAAAGACATTATTTACATAAGAAATATTCAATTTACATTTATTCTCTATGGAATTGAAAATCATTTTTTTTTCTTTAATATCAAAGCACCATGATTCCTTTTAAATCAAAATACCATCACATGAAAGTGACAGTGTACATATCTTTTTACATGTGAAAAATTACAATTTCATTCACATTCAAAAATATAACTAGAAATTGCACCTTGGTGTAAAATGGGTATGTCGAAGAGGTGTGGTTAAGTCAATTTGGCAAAAAATCGGTCTATTTTTTGTATAAATTTTTGTAGTAGATGAGGTCAATTACTAGGCCATTTATCAAATGATGTTTGTGCAACAAAGGTCTCAATCTAGAAGTGATAGCTTCAAATTAACTATGAATTCACTTAGAAGGATCCAAACACAACTAAAAAAATACCTTTGAATGAGGAAGATAATCAAGCACCATTACCAACAAGTGCATGTTAAGTTTGAAATATGGAGTGAGGGAGAGATAGGGATAGATAGAGGGAGAGACATGATAGAGAGAGGGAGACACATTTAGAAATAGAGGGGGGAGAGTGGAAAATAGAGGTAAAGATTATGATAGAGAAAGAGAGGAATATGGTGAAAAATAAATAGAGAGATAGAAGTAGAGGGGGAGATAAAGACATAGAAAGATATGGAGATAGAGAGGGAGAGATAGAGAGATATAATTAATTTTCCAAAAGAATTTTTAGTGGTAAGCTATATGTTGTATTGTACATTTTAAGTTGATACAAATATAATTTTGTGATGGTAGAAATGGGCCCTTCTTTTTTAATGAGATGAAATGTTCATATTTCTTAGTATGCTAAATTCTAGTCCATTGGTGTCTTGATACATATATACTAGAAGAATTATTATCTATAAAGAATAGAAATTACTTATATCAAAACAATGGGCATTAAAGTAGGTCTAACTTGTTCTTTTGAAGAGAAGATGCCTATTTACAACAAATTTTACATTTTAATTTTCTTTGGTGTGTCATTAGTAAAATCTATGTAACATAAAGAGAGGAATATATAAAGAGAGATAGACCATGAAAAAGAGAGAGAATAGATATAGAGGGAAATATTGAAAAGTTGGAGGGAGGAGGCAAGAGAAAAAGAGTGAAAGAGGGGACAAAGAGATAGATTTATAGAGAGAGATATGAGATGGGAGAAAAATAAGAGATATAAAGGGAAACAATGACTAGTTTTTTATCAACTATTATGTGCCAAAAATACAAAGATGGCACATGTCCATGGGAATCCACCTCTCTACCCATCTCTCTCTATGCCACTCTATTTGACTCTACATCTCTTTATGTCTCTCTATCTCTTTGAATGTCTCTCTTATTTCTCTCTATACCTCTCATGGTCTATTTTCCCTAAAATTTGAAGCTTAAATCTTAGTAAAAAATTAAAATAGAATAAACTAAATGTAATCAAAATATACAATAAATAAATATGTAAAATAGAAAAATTAAGATATCAATAAAATATGTACCTAAGAAATATAATTAATTTATTACAAAAAATATTAACATCATTTGAAAGATAACATCAATATTAATAAATAAAAAAATATTATAAATTTAACAATAAATATAGTTAAATTATTAAATAAATTAAATTTCTAAAATAAAAACCCTACTAAACTATATTAAATTTTTTAAGATTTGCTATTTGTGGATTTTTTATTGTGTTTGAGGTTTTTCATCAACATTTCGAATCACACTAAGTGATCAATCATGAGGATGATAAAGAGAAAAGGAGATCCTAATGATGGATCACTGAGTGTGACCTAAAATGTTGATGAAAAAACTCAAACACAATAAAAAATCCACAAATAACAAATCTTAAGTATTATGGATTGTGGAAATCTCATAGTATATTAAAATTGTTAAAGCTAAAATTTTAACTTATATAATAAAATTTGGAAAGCTTAAAAATTTAAAAATAAAATGAAACCTATTAAAAAGGAAAAAATTCAATTCATAATTAATTTGCACAACTTAATTAGTAAAAAAAAACTTGAGGTAATTCTTACAAAACATGATCTAACATAATACAAATGTAATTACAATTAACTTAATCTATAATCATATTCTTCATCATTTATAAAACTAGAAAAAATATCCTTTTTACTAATTTAATATTTAATATAATACTAAATTTAATAATTGCAACTTAATTATATAGATAAATAAAATACATTGATTTTGTTTTTTGCACATATTAGCCCCAATATTTAATGAAAGGGTGCTTTATTCCCCATAATTCAATTTTATATTTAAACAAGGTAGGTTTAAAAATCCATAATCTACTATGAGTTAGAGCCTCCCACATAACATAAAACCTAACTTGACATTATTTTTATTTTGCTAAAATTTTATATATTTTGTGTTAAAAATAATTAAATTCAATTGTAGAAAAATGCCATCTTCAAAAAATAATTTCAACAAAAAAATATGTTGCTTGAAACCATGCATTTGACGTCATCTCCAAAGCAATAAAAATGTTTATAATACTCTTGTTGCTTGCAAATGGAAAAAATAGTGGGTGGAATTGTTGGTATGAAACAACTAATCAAAAGTTAGTTTATCTCTTTTGTATCTCTTTCCCTTTGTATCTCTTTTATTTCTCTCTCCCCTGCTCTATCTTTCTTTGTCTATTCCTCTCTTTTAATCTCTATCTGCATCTATATCTCACTTTCTATTTATATTTCTATCTCGCTTTATCTAACTCTAACTTTATCTCTTTCTCTCTCCCCTTCTCTATCTTTCTTTGTCTATTCCTCTCTTTTAATCTCTATCTCCATCTATATCTCACTTTCTATTTATATTTCTATCTCTCTTTATCTAACTCTAACTTTATCTCTTTCTCTCTATCTCTCTCCCTCTTTATCTCTTTCTACTCCACTCTCTAGGCCCCATCTATCTATCTAAATTTATCTTTCTTTATAATTTAAGTTTTTCTCTCTTTATATATATACCTCTCTCTCTCTATAGAATTCTCTCCCCTCTATTTCTCTTTCTTTTTTCTCATCTCTCTCTTGCTCTCTCTCTGAAGGTGAGTTAAAATATTAGATTTTTTATCTTAATTTAATTGTATTATATTAAAAATATTAATTATTAATTATAATAATTTGAATTATAAAATATAATATTATATATAATAAATAGGATGGCGTAGGGTGGCGAAGGTTTGCAGCTAGGAGTAGGTTCACAAAAATGTGACACAACAAATAGTGAAGTGATAGAGAAGGTTGGAGCCACACAAGAGAGGAGTGAGTACATGCGGAAAGATGTGGAGGAAAAAAAATGTTGGGGAGATGAAGTACTAGAGGAGAGATTGGATGGGAAAAGACAAAATTACCAGCCTCAACTAGTTTTTTAGGAGGTAGTTGGGTGGATAAATTCCACCCTTTCTACTGGGAAAAAGAAAAGGTAGATGGTTTAGGCGATGGTCTGACTCAAAAAAGGCATGATACTCCAGAGTTGTCGGCCCATGGGAAGGACAATGGAATGGGAAGGAGAAGGCATGATACACCAGAAATGCCTAGAAGGGAGCATAAATCCATGGTTTGGCATCAAGTGTCGGATGATATAGATAGGGCTCGACTGACACGTCAAAAAAAAGGCAAGAAAAAAAATATAAATAGGTAGATATATGTGCAGAAGCAAAAGGAAGGACTAGATATGTCGGAAGGAGAAAACCCTAAGCAAACGGTTGACGAAATAGCAGTGGAAATTGATGTAACAGACAAAATTAAAGAGGACATGGCAATATTAAAGGACTTTTCCTTTATATGCAATTTCATTGGGGGAAACTTTTATAGGGCATCAATAACTAAGTGGATTCGGGAAAATTGGAAGATAGAGGTTCTCATAAGATTCTTGCTGAAAAGGTTCTTCATGGTAGTTTTCACAAATGAGGAGGCTAGGAACCTGGAAACTAAGGGAGAAAAGTGGTTCATGAATGGAAATCCTCTGTATATGTAGCATTGGTGTCCAAACTTTAATCCAATAAAATTGAATCCATACGAGCAGCCTATGTGGATTAGGCTTTACAACCTCCCGATGGAATATTGGTCAGGGGATTGTTTGGAGAAAATTGGTCAAACAATGGGATCTCTAATGGAGGTAGACATGAGTATTTTGGATGGGAACTTATACAAATATGCTTGATTAAGGATAGCAACATTGGACACCATACCTCAGAAGCTAAGCCTTTTGGTTAATGGGGCTTGGTGGTTACAAGAGGTCGAAATAGAGGAAGATAAGAAGTTTTGTATCACCTATAATTCAAGGGACCACGGTGAGGAGGAATGCAAGAAGGCAAAGAAGGAGGTTTGGAAGAAGAAGACCTATCATGTTGATTCTACATTTTTTCCCGAACTCCCCTCTAGGGATATCATTGAGAAGGAAAACAAGTCTCATGAAGTAGAGGAAGGAGCAACATCGGCAAGAGTTTCGGTGAAACCATCTATAACATTAAGCTCGAACATGCAAAAGGAGGTCCTCAAAGGGGTTTCACCTCCTATGGAAAAAATAAAAGAGTTGAACACCCCCGAGGAGTCAGATGATGCATCCTCAGCAAGTGAAGATATGGATTCAAATATGGACCTGGTAGATGTGCTGGACATTATTGAAGATGATTGCATTTCCCAATTAGTTGCAAAGTAATTGGGTATGGGAAAATTTGGCATATCAAGAAATACTCGAGGAAGGAAATCCTTCAAACAACTTCGGGAGGAGGAAATTGCAAAGAAGTATCCCAGTATTACCAAGTTTTTAAGTACCAAGGGTGGGAGCCCCCCTTGGGAAGCAATGAAGACCATGACATGGAATGTTAGGGGCCTCAATGCCCCTAACAAATGTCAACTGATTAGGAATCAACTACAAAAGAGAACAAGCAATATTATGTTAAGAAACTAAACTCTCTAGCAATGAAGGGGTGAAATTCATGAACTATTGTAAGCAATGGAAAGGTTTTTTTCAAGATTCTTTGGGTGCTTCAGGGGGTCTGGGTATATTGTGGAAGGAGGCTGTAGTGTTAGTTGAGGTGGTTCACTCTTCCTTGAATTGGATTGCTACCAGAGTCTTTGATCTTGGGTTAAACTATCATTTCACAGTAATTAACATTTACGGTCCAATAAAAATAGAGGATAAAGCCAATTTGTGGCAAGCCTTGCTGGAATTTGCTCATCCAATTTTGAGAGAAAAGCTAATTATTGGGGGTGATTTTAATGCCATTTTGGAAATGTATGAGAAAAATCGTGGGGCTAAGAATGTTTCTCAAGCAACATATGATTTTAGACGATTTGTAGAGATGACAGGTTTGATTGACTATCTCACAGAGAATGGAGTGCTTACCTGGACCAATAGGCGAAAGGATTTCACTGCCATAGTTGAGTGACTGGATAGATTCATGCTACCCCAACATGGAGCAATACTAGAATCCACATATGCACAAGAATACAGCCTATGTCAATTTCTGATCACTTCCCAGTGGAGATGGCAATCAATAATGGGCCAGAACTGCTAAAAACAACCTTCAAATTTTAGAACATGTGGTAGAGCGATGGCAGCCTTTTAGGGTTACTAGAGAATTGGTGGACTAAAACTAAGGTAGGTGGTTTGATCAACTTCAAAATATCTAAGAAGCTTCAAGCTGTTAAGCAGAAATTGAAGGAATGGAACAAGGAAAAATTCTAGAACATCTTTGTGGAAAAAGAAAACACTAAAAAGGAACAAGAGATGTTAAATGAGAAGGTAATCCAGGAAGGGATGAGTAATGAAGAGTATCAAAAAGAGAAGGAATTAAAAGATAAGTTGGTGGAGCTTCTCAAGAGAGAAGAGATATACTAGGGTGACAAATCAAGAGAGGTTTGGCTCAGGGAGGGTGATTCGAACTCTAAATTATTCCATTCGTTTATCTTAGCTAGGAGAACGTCGAACAAAATTGAAGAAATAAAGAAAGCGGATGGTTCCATGCCTAGCGGATTTTCAGAAGTAGGCAAGGAGGCAAAAAAAAATTTAAGCACCTGCTTGGGAATTAGACTCCGAAGGAGGTTAGAAATTGTTTCTTGGATGTGCTAGATAAATGGGTAAGTGAAGTAGATAACAGGATGTTGTGTGAGGAAATTTCGAAAGAAGAAGTTAAAAATGCATTATTTCAGCTTCACCCTGATAAGGAACTAGGGCTAGATAGATTCTCGGCCATATTTTTTCAGTCATGTTGGAGCTTCGTTGGGGATGAGCCTTGGAAATTAGTGGAGGATTTCAAAGGAAAAAAAAGTTTGTAAAAGAAATAAACAACATGGTGATCACCTTGATCCCGAAAAAACTTGAATGTGAGTCTTTCAATGATTACAAACCTATATCCCTATGTAACACAACATATAAAATAATAGCTAAAGTACTAGAAAATAAACTAAAACTGATATTGGAGAGAATAATATCAATAGAACAAAATGGCTTCATCCTAGGGCATGAAATCATAGATGGCATTTTACTAATTCATGAGGTAGTACATTCACTTTCGATTAGGAGGGAGGCTGGAATGACAATAAAGCTTGATGTAAGCAAGGCCTATGACAAAGTATGTTGGGGGTTCCTTATGTAGGTGATGGAGAGATTGGGATTTGCATTAAAATGGAGGGAACTTATTTTCTTTTGCATCTCCGCAATTCGCTTCTCGGTTTCAATAAATGGCTCACTCCAAAAAAAAATTTAGGGGACCAATGGTTTAAGGTAGGGAGATCAAATTTCACCGTTTCTATTTGTAATAATGGCAGAGTCCTTGAGTTGTGCAATCAAAAAGAAAAGTCAATGGCTACAATGGAGGGGCGTGTGAGTGGCACCAAATGTAGAACCTGTTACCCATTCGCAATTCGTGAATGACACCACTCCGCTTGGTGAGACAAGTATTAGGGAAGCCTGTTGCATTCAAGGGGTATTGGAAGAGTACGAACTAAATTTAGGCCAACAAATGAATAAGGATAAATCATGTATATACTTCTTTAATACAAGGAAGCCTTTGCAACGTGTGATCTCTACCATCTTGGGGTTTAGTGTGGGGAAGCTTCCAACAAAGCTCCCGGGAGTTAAAATATTTGAAGGTGTTTGTAGGGAAAAACATTGGGAAGAAGTGATAGGAAGGTGCAGAGGCAAAGCGATGGAATGGAAAAATAATTGGCTCACACTTGGGGGTCGAATTATAAAAGTCAAAACGGTCATGTCCACAATCCCAATCTATACAATGGCATACAGTGAAGCTCCCTCCAAGGTAGTGAACGAATTATAAAAGGTAATGAGGAAATTCTTATGGGAAGGCTCTAATAGTGAAAAATGAATTCCACTGATAGGCTGGGACATGGCGTGTAAAGAAAAAATAGATGGTGGCGCAGGCTTAAGGAAGGTTAGATATTAGAATAATGCCTTAGGTGCTAAATTGATTTGGAAACTATACAAATAGCTATAGATGCTATGGTGTCATATTCTACAAAATAAATATCTGGACAATCAAGAGCCATCTCAAATTTTAACAATAGCATAAATAGATGGTGGCTATGCAGTGTGGAAGTATATTGTGAATTGCACAAATCTAATCATGAATCATCTCTCCTAGTGAATTGATAATGGGAAGTCAGCATTGTTTTGGACTGACTCTTGGGATGGGCATAAAAGTCTGGCTGAAATGTTTGATATCAAACTGTTCGTAGATAGGCTGCAAGAGGAATGTGGGTCAAAGGTGGCGAATTACGTATGCAGTAGTGGTGATATGTTTGGAGAATGAATGAAGTGGAAAGATGGGGAGGTGTGGCCTTTAACCCAAGGGCTGAAGGAGGCAGTGTTATAAGAAATGAGTAAAAGAACAATTAATTTTTCCAACGGGGAGGATAGTATTATTTGGTGTGGGGTAGCCTCAGGGGAATACTCTGCCAAATTAGGTTATCAACTCCAGGTTGCACAAGGCATGGAGAAGTCTTGGATGTCGATATTATGCTGGAGGCATGAGGTGCTACCCCACCAGTCTTGTTTCAAAATGTACGGTCAATGCCAAATACACAATTTTAAATGAAAGAAGTTGTAATATTTTATATTTTCCAACTACCAGTCGTAATATTTTATATTTTCCAACTACCAGTCGTAATATTATGCTGGAGAACGTGAGATGCTCTGCTATACTCTAGCTTTTTCCGCAAAGCGTATATTTGTAGGATGTTTCAAAATGTACGGTCAATGCCAAATACACAATTTTAAATGAAAGAAGTCGTAATATTTTATATTTTCCAACTACCAGTCGTAATATTTTATATTTTCCAACTACATCATAAATATTTAGTTGGTTGGTCTCAATTTTTTCGTTTCAAGTGGTGAAAGACGTTTTTTTGTTATTTAATTGTATTAATTTCATCTTTCATCAATTTTTAAGTATTTTCTGTTACCTTAAAGGATTAAAGAATCACTCAATAGTGATATATTTAGATTTGGTGTTTGGAAAGAAGTAAATAGTATGTATATGTCATTGTAGGCTCCATTTCTACTATCTTTCAATCTTTGTAATCTACCAGAGTATGTTTATTTTTCATGAAAGGACAACCCTTCCATCATATTTCTTAATAACATCAATCCTTAAATTAGTAAAAGCAACTAAGCAAATGTAGACTATTCAAGGAGACAATAGAGAAAATTCTTAGTTTGTGGAAGGTCAATCTAATGCTCTATGATGAGTCTGCAATCACATGTCTAACCTAGATAGCCAAACTTGATCCCTAACAAAGTAGAGGATGAACATAAAATCTAATAAATTATTATGATATAGAAGAAACATTTTTTAGCATACATTAATCTGATTCAAAAATTTAATAATTAGTACGAACACTTCAACCATAGCTAAGCAGCCCCCTCTTTGGTATTTATATTTATGTTTTAAAAGAAGTAAATAATGTGTGTGTGTGTCATTGTAGGCTCCTTGTCTGTTATCTTTCAATCTTTGTAATCTAGCAGAGTATGTCTACTTGTGCTGAAAGGACAACCTTCTAAGCTATTTCTACATAACACCAACCTTGAAATTAGTAGAAGCTCAACAAAGAAATCAAAGATTATTTAGGGAGATGATAGAGAAAAGTTTTACTTTATGTAAAATCAAATCTAAATCTCTATGATGAGTCTACGATCAAGTGTCTAACGTAGATAGCCAAACATGATCCCTAACAAAGTAGTGGATGACCATAAAAACAAAGAAATTCTTATGATAGAGAAGAATTTTTTTAGCATACATTAATCTAATTCAAAAAAAATTATCATTAGCACACAGACTTTGGCCATAGCTAAGTACCCCCTCATTAGTACTTAATTTTCTACTTTAATTGTTACAAATTATTTATTATCTATCTCAACTATCATTAATTAATCTAGGTTGATTTGGGCTTATGTGTATGCATTTGATAATATTTTCTTGGGTCAGCCTATTGAAATTTTATTTTTCTAAACATTTTTTTGTTAATTCATCCCATGTATTGCATGATCTAATTTGCTTCTAGGTTTTCTTATTCCTATTAAGGTTTTTTAGATCTCTGCTTTTATGATATTTTCATGTGCTTTTATGTCAAAAAATATATATTCCCATTTGATTAATTTCTTCAAAATTTTCCAATTTCTTTTTCTATTAGAGTTTATGAGCTTATTATGATCTCACTTATCACACTCTATCCATCTTTAGCTATTGCATTAGGGTTTTACTTTCACATTTGATATATCATTAATATTCCTAGTTTTTCAAATTAAAACTATATGTTTTTATATTATTTTGTTAACTTATATTCATGCCCCAAGCTACTCAAGATCTTAATCTTTCAATCTAAAGGAGTGTTTATGTGAACCCTTGCATGGGCCAAACTAGTAGAAGCAAAATCCTTTTTGATTCTCATAATGAGAAAGCCAAGTAGTGTGATCACAATGTTCAGGTTTTTAGCTGAAATAAGCCTCACGATCTGAAATAATGGGTCTTAGGCACCTATTAATGATTATTTAAAGGGGATTTAATGCAAGGGTACCAAAATAGGTCCAAATTAAGCAAGGAATTGTACTATCTCCAAGAAGGGAGTACAATTTTAGTTGCCACATTTAGCCCCCACTTTAGTGCCTAGATGACTCTACGTGCATATGCAAGCTAAAGGAATTTGAAAAGCACACTTCCTTCAAAGAATACTCATATGGATTCATTCATAATACGGGATAATGAAGCCCCCACTGTAGCTATTTGTAAAACCATGATGTTCAGAACCACATCCTACAACACAAATTCATTGGTTGTCCAAAAATCCTTTTATCTAGCTTCTTCTAGAAATCAAATTCGAGGGTAGATGTATGCCCCCTTCGATTTCGCTTGCTTAATGGAGGTGGGATCAAGGTTGCAATCTAACGACATCAAATAAGGTAAGTCATATCATAGGGTATTTCCAAGTACAACACAACATGATGATAGATATTTGATAAGGAGGGGAGCGGAGTCATGACTCGAATGCAACAAAAGGCATAAAAAACAAAGCTCTCTAGCTCCCGTTATGTTAATTTGAATGAAAGGCACTTTTTAACCCTAATATAGTAAAAACCCTAATTTTTAACATATATAAGAGTGAAAAGTGAAGTAATTTCTAACTTATTTTATCTTTTACTTTCTTGTCGCTTGACTTTAGTGGAGAGTGATTGAAGACGCCGAGCTGACCAGAGTACGAGCCTTCGAGACTGGATGCCTTAGGAGAGCAGGTAGCTCACGATGAGCATCATTATTAGGTGAGTTGATTTTTCTGCCTTAACTTTGTCCTTACCCATGTATTTTATGATTTGTATGCATTTCTAGGTTGATTTAGGGCCTTAGAAGAAAATTTTGCAAAGCATCCCTTTTTTTCGTAAAGTGTCCCTTTTTGTCGCAAAGTGTCCCTTTTTTGTTGCGAAGTGTCCCACTTTGTCGCAAAGTGCCCCCTTTCTTTGTGAAGTGTCCCAAAGGGGTTCTAAAGTGTCTAGGACCCTTAGAAGAGTACAATAGAACAACTTTAGTACACTTTTTTGATTGTTGATATATAGATTTAGGATGCTAGAATGCTTATAGGTCATATTTTGATTTTTTTGTTAGATTCCACCCCATTCATGGCAGCGTCTTAGCGACAGATAGATCCGTTGCCTCTGAGACCTAGCCTCGACAATTTTAGTGGAGGATATAGAGATATTACAAACCACGAGATTGTGTTGGGCACACTTCATGCCCCCATGAGGTACCCTAATGCTATGCTGATGGCAGTAGCAGAGTAGTGGGATGCAGTCAAATGCACATTTCATCTCCCCATAGGAGAGATGACGATCACGTTAGAGGACGTCCATCGCATACTCTAAGTTTCGATTTGGGGCAAGAGGGTACGTTTTCTAGCAAATCGATAATTTTAGTAGATGAAATACGATATGTAGTATTGTCGTGGTCATCTAATTCATGATGGAATTGTGCGTCCACGGATCAATCTAGCCATGTTATTATATTCATGGGCCCCACTTGTTGCATAGATTATGATGTTTATTGTAGCACTAGTACTTGTCCCTAACAGCCGAGGAGCATATTTACAGGGAGGAATACTACATATGGTATGGGGGATGCCAAAGCAGAGGACCATGTACACCTGGGGGTGTAACATCCTTGCACACTTATATTATGATCTAGGGTGATTTTTATTCCATGAGGTTGACAGTATGGTACACTATATGCTAGTATAGGTGTTGTACCTAGAGCATATTACGTGCACAAGGCCGATAGGATTTGCATGTACATCAACCCTAGGGTATCGTGGCGCATTCAGCTATCCACTGAGGTGACTATGGCAGTACGAGGATTTGCATTTTTGGAGAGTCCAATTCGACCAACTAGATGAGGAGGAGATCATATGGAGAACTTACCAGCTTATACCACTATGGTCGAATGAGACTCATCAATTGAGGAGATTATAGATGGACAAATTTTTGATAGGCAGACATGATTACATAGTATGACCCTTCTACTATGATTGTGTCATGTGAAAATTTGAACATTTTTAGGTACCACCCATGGCATGACCCTTTTTCAAGAGACCAGTATGGACTTCCCAGAGGCCTGATGATACAAGACAGTTCACTAATGATGATGTCATCTACAGTGACTTTGATGATGATGATCACGATATGCCTCTTTTCTCTGACACTGATGAATTTTGATACCATATCGATGCCTATGAGGATTGGTGGGCAGCAACATGGCTGACTCTTGTATTCCCAATGGATGAGCTGATACGTGATGCAGGCCACTCCTAGATTAGGTAGACAATGATGAGGATAGAGCTAGGGAGATATGGGTTAGGGCTGCAAACATATTCATAGATGTGATAGATGAGGAGTATGATGAGGCTGTAGATCCTAACTATGATGAGCAGGAGGAGGAGGATGAGGATGAGGATGAGGAAAAGGATGAGGACGAGGAGTAGCTGATGAGTGAGGGTGATGGCATAGCAGATAAGGATCCAGTGGGCCATGAATGGGGAGAGCCAAATACTACTCATGTTACTAGATCATGATCAACAACTGCAATAGGCACCAACACCTACAGTCATGGAGAGGCTAGCACATCCTTCATGCGCCCTACACACGATGAGGTTGTCTTTACATAGCCAGCTAGAGAGCTAGGTGATGATATTTTATTTATATTTATGTTTTATGCTTATGCTTTATGTTTTAATTTTATGTCTATATATATACCATGATGTGTACTAATTATATTTGTGATTTTTATCTTGCAAGAGTTGTGAGAGACTTGCATGATCTCTATCATCAGGTGGCTACTGAGATAGTTCCCCCATCATTCTACAAGGAGGCTGTTGATATAGACTATGTGCCCCCACCCATCATGGAGTGTGATCCAAAGTAGTTCAAGCCGTATGTCAGACTGTGGGCAACATATGAGAGTTTTAGGAGGCACACCCACTGAGGTGAGGATACCTAGGATGTTTAGTCATCATGAGCCCTAGTAGTGGTTGAGAGACTTAAGTCAAAGATAGCTAGACTATAGGTGAAGAGGGATCATCTAGCGGAGGATCGACAGGAGGCCCTTGAGTGAGTACAGGGTTTACAGTATGCTTTGGATGTACTTGGCAGCTCGCGATCATGATCGCATACCATCATCTCTTGATGGACCACCTCTAGATAGATGCAAGCACTAGATCCCAAGGGATCTAGTAGTCATAGACCTCATTAGCATTGTATATATTGATGGCATGTACACAAAACTTTAATATATATATATATATATATATATATATATATATATATATATGATTATTTTATGTTTGGTTTCTTATGCTTATGTGTTAAATGCTAATGTGATTGATAAAATAATCTATGTAAGACTATTTAATAAATGTCTCCATGATTTAACATATTTTATGTGATCTAATTAAAACTTATTCTAGTTTCTCTTAGATGCAACATCATGATTAAGTATGCTATGTTAAATTAAATGCACCTATGATCTAATTAAAGAACATTAAATTCATATAAGGATCTAATCTAACACAACATATACAAGATTATCTTGAATAGCATGAAACCTAAAGTAACCATCTAAAAGTTAATTTAAATAATTACTTTAGTATTCAAGACACACAAATAATTGTTTTTCAAGAACAAAGCAATGCGAGAGCACATAGAATTACATCTACTAACTCTAACACCACTGCTTTATCATTCAAACTATTCAACATTGAGGTTAGACATAGAACCAGTGCTGATGCACAACATTTACAGGTTCTTTAAGAGGTGTGCCATCCATTTTTGTTAACGTGTATGCACCATACCCATATCTTACATTAATTATATAAGGTCCTAACCAATTAGGATTGAATTTTCCTTTATCAATCAGGTTAGTATTAACATTATGTTGATTCTTGCATAACACCAGATCACCTTTATTGAATACATAAGGGATGACATTGTCATTGTAGCTACACTGCCTTCTCTTAGGGTAAGATTAAAGGTGCTCAAGAGCATTGATGTGTTGTTCATTGAGCATTTCAAGATGATGCAACCATTGTTCCTTATAATTATTGTCATCAATAAGTCCTTGAAGAGCGATTCTTAATGTAGGAATCCATAACTCCAAGGGAATTATTTCCTTGGTACCATAGACGAGGTTATAAGGTGTTGTCCCTATCGATAATCTAACATTCGTGCAATACGCCCATAGCGCATATGTTAACTATGTGTGCCAATCCTTATTATGTTTGCTAATGATTTTCTTTTAGATTTGTTCAAGGGTTTTATTAGTTGATTTGGCTTGACCATTAGATCACGGATAGTAGGGTGTTGAAAAGTGATGTATGTTAAACATTTCCAAGAACTTCTTCACGTCATTGTTCTTGAATGGTGTGCCATTTTCATAAACTAATGTGGAAGGAAGTCCGAAGCGAGCAATAATGTGTTCCAATATGAAGCGACATATCACATTGGTTGTTGTTGAACAAAGGGGAATCACTTCTACCCACTTTGTGAAGTAATCTATTGCAGTGATAATGAATGTATGTACAGTGGAGGAGGGTGGTGATATTTTTCCAATGAGATCCAAACCCCAAACCGCAAAGGGCCAAATAGAAACTTGAGCTTGAAATTCAGAGGTAGGAGAATGAATCAAATTGCTATGTTCTTGACATTTGTGACATTTTTTTTATGTATGCAAAGCAATCTTATTACATATGTCTCCAATAGTATCGTGTGCGGATTAGTTTTTGGACTAATGTTCTTCCTCCAAATGAACACCACAAGCACCTGTATGAGCTTGTTCTAGGGCTATGGGGATTTCATATTTTTTGAGGAATCTAAGTAAGAGATGATCAAAGGACCTTCGATACAACACATCGGCAAGAATTATATACTTAGATGCTAGTTTTGAAGGTGGGCTCAAATGTTCTTAGTTGTTGGCTCGGGAAAGGTAGCATCTTTCAAATAACTAAATATCGTATGGTACCATTCACTCGATTCTTCCATGGTTGTTGGTAATACTTCTTCTGCTTTATCTTCTATTAACGGTTTCATAACTGTATGCATAATGAAGGTGAAGTATTTTGAAGGATCTTGAGGAGATATAAGGGAAGCTGCACTTTCCATTGTATCCACATTCCAATTATCCTTTCATGGGATGTTATCAATGGTAAATGATTTAAACTTCTCTAAAAAATTCATTGTGAGATCCTTGTATTTCGATAATTTGTCATGTTTCACTTGATATGTTCCATTTATTTATTTAGTGACCAATTTTGAATCACCAAATATCTTAATATCTCTAGCACCCATAATTAAAGCAGTGTGCAATCCATCGAGCAATGCTTCATACTTAGTAGTGTTGTTTGTACATAGGAAGTTTAACTGATAAGACAAGGGAATAAGGTCCCCTATAGGTGGTATTATTATAACTCCTACACCAGAGCTAGTTCTACACTTAGATCCATCAAAATATAATTCCCATGTATTAGCTTCAATTTTCAACACATTATCATCAGGGAAAGAATCATTACTAGGTAATGCTAAAGGAGAAGGAGCATCAACTAGTTGGTCGGTCAAGGCTTGACCCTTAATTGCTTTTTACAAAAGAAATTTAAGGTCAAACTCAGTTAATAACATCACCCACTTAGCTAAGCAACCTGATAATTTTTTTTTTAGTGAAAATATGTCTTAAAGGGTCAAATTTTGTCATCACATGTATTTCAGAATTTAGTAAGTAATGTCTCAGTTTACTTGTAACAAATACAAGAGCCAAACATTGTTTTTCTATCATTGTGTAATGTTTTCTATAATCAACCAAAGTTTGGCTAATGTAATAAATAGGATGGTCTTTATTGTTTTCATCTTGTTGAGCCAATAATGCTACGAGAGCATGGGCTAATGGTGATGTATAAAGGATAAATGGTTTGTTTTGCATAGTATTTTGTAAAACAGGTGGAGTGACAAGATAATCTTTTAAACTCTCAAAAGCCTATTTACAATCCTTGTTCCAACTAAACTGAACGTCTTTCTTAAGAAGATGTGTGAATGGTAATGTTCAATCTGCTAAGGATGCTAAAAAACATTGTATAGCCTAAATTCTTCCTTGTAAGGTGCGTAATTGAGAGATGTTTCAAGAAGGTGGCATATTAACTATAGCATCAATTTTCTTTGTGTACACCTCGATGCCTCTATGAGATATGATAAAACCTAGAATTTTTCCACTATCTACACCAAAGACACACTTTTTGAGATTCAATCTCATGTTGTATTTTCGCATTCACTCAAATATTTTTTGAAGGAAATTTAGATTATGTTGTCTTGTTAAATATTTGCCTAGAATATCATCAACATAGTCTTCCAAAATCTTATGTACATGTAATTGTGAAATATCAATGTCATAGCTCGTTGATATGTTGCCCTCGCATTCTTTAATCCAAAAGGAATCATTACCCAAAAAAATGTTCCCCAACTTGTTGTAAATGTTGTTTTATATTGATCTTGAGGATTGATGAAGATTTGATTGTACCCAGAAAATTCATCCATGAATGACAACAAAGCATGTGTTGCAGTTGAGTGTACTATCATGTCGATATTAGGAAGAGGGAATTCATCTTTTAAATATGCTTTATTCAAATCATGAAAGTTCGTTCACATCCTAATATGATTGTCTGGTTTTGCAACTACAACAATGTTTGAGATCGAAGGAGAATAATCTATAGGTCTGATAAAACTAGCTTCAAGGAGCTTCTCAATTTTGGCCTTAACTAATAAGGCTATATTAGGGTTCATTTTTTGAATCTGGGTATGTGCAGGATCATCATGGAAAAAATAGGCCCTTAAGTGGCAAAAAATTCAGAAAAATTAGAGTTAGGAAACTTGACATAAAAATTTGAATAAGTTATTTATATTATTTAAAAAATATGTAAGAATAGAATCTGTAGCAAATTGAATGTAGTTTCTAAACTAATAGGTTTTTTTAAAAAACAAAAACATCTATTTGGTGAAAATTTGAAATTTCAATGCAATAGTACTTAAATTTTAGGGAAAAAATAAGAAGTAGGTGTCTGTCTGACCACCCTAACCACAATAAAATGATAATATTTTTTTATAATATTTTTGATATAAGTAGAGGACTCATGCCCCGATGTGATGCATATTTTTTTGTAATTTTTTTCCAAGTAAATAATTAATTATGATTTTTTTATTACAACTTCTAAAACATATAAAAACTCGTATGTCTGACTACCTTAACTTGGTCAAAAATTCATGAAATTCATTTTTTCTTTTTTTAATGCTATAGGATGTGAAGCATAGAATGTGACGCATGTTTTGGATTCAAAAATTGTGATACTGTTTGATAGTTTTAAAGAATTTTTTTAATCAGCCTATCAATCAGGTCTTTAGTCGTAATTTGAATACAAAATAAATAATAATTACTTATTAAATTAAAAGTAAAGCATAATTTATATTGGTGGAAAGTTGAGAATGTTCTTTAAAAACCCTTTTCGTTTCATCAATTTTGGGTAAAAAAATAGTCGTTAGCCACATACCCATCATATTGCCACTTTTTGGCCCATCATGATCTTGCACATACCCATCTTTTGTTTAACAAGCTTAGCATTTTCAGCGAGGACTATATTGTTTGTTACAATCTTAGGATCAATTCTCGGCATATCTGAATAAGTCCAAGTGAAAAGTTTAGGAAATTCATGGAGTAAAGTTACATGGTCCTCTTGTTCTTCATCATCAAAGCATTTTCCTATCTTAATCACTTTTTCTTCATTGTTAATATCCATCGCTATGTCCATGGTATCTCCTAAAGGAAGCAGATTTTGTTTCAAAAATTCAAGGTTGTATTCTTCTTTGTTCATGTCAACTTCACTAATTTCCTCTTCTTCAAATTTTTGCTTGGTACTAATCATAGCGCATGAAACCCATTTCTTTCTAGGAGGAGTAAATGGTTTGTCATAAAATCCTAACACTTTTTTCAAGGCTTCATCATCTTTGAAAAACTCTAATGATTCTTCACAAGTTGTATCAATCAATTCTAGATGTTTCAAGGTCAGAATTGTTTTGGGATTGCACATGATGGTGTTGATGTTTAGTGAGGGTCTCTTTATTCTTGCATGATCTTAGAGGGGTAATATCCCAAACCACTTCTTGTTTCTTGTGTATTAGGCTGTATAGGAACACAAATTCCTTGTTCTTTCTTGCCACACCCTTTTCCACTATAACCAAGTTGTTTCTTGAATTCATAGCCTTTTCCATAAAGTATTTCCATTTCTTTTGGGTTTGGTGGTTGTTGGTAATCTATCTCATCGAAGTTTTTTGTATAACTTGTGTCTTCTTCTAAGGTAGATGAGGTAGATGCTTGTGCTTCTAAACTTTGCATTGACATCACCATTGGCTATTTTTTCTTTTCATCTTCTCTTTTTGTGATTATATACTCTCCCATAAACGAAGTTGTGAATTCTAAGGAACCCCAATCATCATCCAATAATTTTAACACTTTTTCCATCTCTTATTTTTCCTCTTTCAAGGGTTCTATGTTTGATGTTGGAATTAATGTGCTTAGAGGACTTGTCGTTCCTTTTTCAACTTGTAAGCAACTTTCAGGCTCGAGGCCTATTTCAACTTGGTATACTTTATTGTTATAGACATACTTCATGATATGATGCAAAGTTGAAGGCACTGCATGCATTTCATGAATCCAAGGTCTTCCTAAAAGAATATTGAATGAAAGGTCATGAGGTATAACATGAATAGGAGTTTGTAAGGTATCCTTTATGATTGTAATAGGTAAAGTAATCACACCGAGTGGTTGATTTCCTACATTGTCAAATCCTTGAATTGATAAGGAGTCAGGTTCATTTTTTGATTTGTCCACACCCAATCTATCTAAAAGATTCACACTAAACACATTAAGGGCTAAGTTGTTATCAACACGGGTTATTTTTATTCCCATTCTATTGAATTTGTCTATTATCATGAAGGCATCATATTTCTTTCTCATCTCCAAGGGAGGGAGCTCATGTTGATGAAAGGTAATGTGTACATTAACTGCATTCATTCCTTGAATTAGAGCTACCACATCACTTGAATTTGTATTAGAGGGGATCACAACTTGTTGTAAGGCTATTTGAAGCATGGTGCAATAATTAGGAGATTTTTGAATCAAGTCCCATAGGGAAATATTTGCAAGAGTATTATTAAGTTGTTCAACAAGATCATACTCCTTCCCACTATGTGAAGGAAAATGAGGCACACTAGGCAAGATGGGATTAGGAAAAGGTAAAGGTGTCGTAGTTGGTTGTTTTGGTTGTGGATTGTTTCTAGTGTTATATGTATGAGAAATGGTATTATGACCTAGTTGTTGCAAAATATTTTTCTTAGGTGGTTCAAGAGTGTAAATAGGTTTTTTTTGAGTTTGAGGTTTGTGTGAAGGTTGGTAAAGGATAAGTTGAGGTTGAATCACATTAACATCTCTTGGTTTTGGTTTGTTATGACAAGCCATAGTGGATGAACCTTTAAATCCTCAAGGGCTTCATCTAACATGTCAAAGTCATCACTACTAAAAGGCTTGAGGGTTAGGGGTGCTGTAATAATAGTGGTTTACAATTCCTGAGAGGAATGAATTTTAGCTGAAATCACATATTTTTAGAAAATATAATGATTTAAGCCTTAAAAATTTCCATTTTAAGGATTCCAATTGAAGAGGGTTTGATAAAATCACCTTAGATCAAACCCCTTTGGATAGAACCTCGCTAGTTTTAAACCATACCTATAAATGCGTCTCCTTTAAACCTATCAAAATGCTGATAAAAAATCACTTTTGATTTAGATTTTGGGGGATCAAATGAATTCATTTAAAATTTATTTTAAATGATTATGGTATTCCTTAGAACAAGCTATCCAATTAATATAATTTTAATATGTTTTGGTTTTGTTATGTATTTGTTTTTTAAGTTTTATTAAACATAGGTTTTTCATGAAAATGAATTTCTTTGTTCTTCACATGTGGAAAAATAGAAGATTATCAAAAAAAATGAAAAATATAGTGCACCAGATATTGAAGTCCTTGATCCAACAAAAAAAAAAAAAATTTTGACAAATACAAAAAAAGTTACGCGTTATAGTCCGCTGGTCTGAATTGTTGTTCGTTTGACTTTAAACTTGATTAAAAAAAAAATATTCAATAAAAAACTATCTAACCAAGTGGAAGCACTAGATATCAGAGTTACAAATCTAAATTTGAAAGAATTAGAATTTTATCCTTCATGGAAAAAAAGTTATATGTTATAATGCGTCACTTTTTTAAAAATGTTGTTTTAAAAAAAAACTATTTCCGTGGAGATGGAAAAATGCAATTTGATTCCAAAATTTTGAAAAAAATATTTTTAGAATCTACAGACAAAATTTGATGAGACTCTAGTTTTCACCATCTTCAAATTCCTCACAGTTTAGCCGCTATAGGTGCCCGAGTGTGAAGATTTAGTTAAAAATAATAATTTTAGTGTCCAGTTTGGCCAAAAATTGTAAACCACTATTATGGGATCACCCTAGGTTAACTTGGAAAAAGAGATTTGACATAGTCAAATAAATATGCTTTCTCCAAGTGGTTTATCTGTTTGGTCTTGTTTTTGGTTTTTTTTCTAATGTATGCCAAATGTAATCTAATCTAATTGAACTATGAAATAATGCTGAAAATGAAAAATGCAAGAATCTAATTCTATCCACAATTGCAATGAATGTAAATTATGCTAACTCTAATGATTTTAAGGTAACAAAAAGTATGCAAACTGAAATAGGACTATTTTAACAGCAAACAGAAGCTCAAAAATAGAGAATTTAACTCTGTAAAATGTAGTTCAAAATTTGCACTAGGACCGATTCCCCAGAGGGGTGTATGAGTCCTAGTGTGGATTTTTTTTAAAAATCTTAAAAAATTTCAATTGGTTTTTATGCTTTCTATGTTGTATGATCTATAACCTAAGTGAAAAAAAAGATTTTGTATGATTTTCAATGATTTAAGATGCAAAATTAGAAGCTATATGAACTTTCACTAATGCAAAATTAGAAACCCCAAAATGCCAATTAACTAATGGAAACCCTAATGCAATGTTAATGCAATCAAGAAATAGGATGATGGTGCACTCCAAATAAAAATTATAATGTCTTAAATGCAGGTTCACCAAAATGAAACAATGGAAAATGGGGGAGGATGCTTTTGTATGGTTTAGGAAATAGAGCAAAAACCCACTTTCCAATTATTTCATTCAAGGATAGCCCTAGAGATCTGAATGCAAAAGAGAAAGTGATCTTGCAATAGGGTTGTCCGAAGAGCTGATTGTAAACTAATGAGGGGTTCACCACCAAGCTAGGGCTTGAAAATACAAATGTAATGCAAGATGTAATACTTAACCCTAATGTGATGTAATATTTTACTAAATGACTTATAAATGCATTAAAATCGAAATAAAAATTTACAAGATGAAATGTGTGCAACTGAAAACTTGAAGAAGGCAAGAATAAGCTCTGAAATATTAGAAATTCTAAAATTTTGGCCTACTAGGACTCATACACCAGTCTGGGTGTATCAGTCCCAAATATGGGTTTCTGTATAGGAACAAGTTTTTGGAAAAAGGGTATCTAAATCTACAAAAATCTGGAAAAGTACCTGTAGTGGGACTCATACGCCACTTCTAGAGAATCATTCCTGTTTCACTTTTTTGGGAATTCAAAGTTCAAATCTGCACTTCAACACCTGCTCTTTTCTCCCAAATTGATTTCTGGATCCAAATCTACGAAAAGACCTGCAAAACAAAATATAGACTTGATTTGCTTATGGAGGGTTTGCCTCGATCAAACCCCTAATTTTGTAATTAAACCTTGATAGAAACAATGAAATATGCATGTAAATCAGAATGTAAACCCTAACCTTAAGTGTGTCTAAGATTAGGAAATTTGAAATCCAATGCAACCCTATTCTAATGTGCAAGAATGAGATGCATGAATGAAATATGAAGATGAATGACTTACTTTGAGAGATCTCTAATCACCCAAATGAGCCCTAATAATGCTTGTACCTTCCTTAGGTTGAATGTAGAGTGATAATGGAGGATGGAATCACTTAGGAAACAAGTAATTAGGTTTGGCTTGATGGCTAGTTGCATCTCCCCAACCTAGAATACATCATGATTCACCATAGAAAACCATGATCAACCCTTAACAATTCTAGATCTTGAATGAAAGTGAGCTTGAAGACCTGTAAGAACACTTTAATGCTGCTCCAATACTTCAACTTTGCTTGCTTTTTAAACTTGAATGCTTGGATCTTGAAATTGATTTTGAAAATGCTTGCTTAGATGAAATAATGACTTTAAATAAGCTTGCTTATATAGGAATTAACACCTAATTTAGCGTTATTCAGATCTCAAAAGCTGACATCAACAAAAAATTTGAATTAAAACATTAATTTTCCCGTTCAAACCCTAAAAAATCCCCAAATGGGACTCATATGCCACCTCTAGCATATGGGTCCCACCTAGGGGGACTCATACACCAAAGGAGGTGTATGAATCCCACCCTATATTTTTGGGGTGGGTTTTTGAATTTTTTTATGTTTTTGATGATTTTGTCAAGTTTTTTGTTGAAATAAGCCTCAAGATTTGAAATAATAGATCTTAGGGGCCTATTAATGATGATTTAAATGGGATTTAATCCAAGGGTACCAAAATACGTCCAAATTAGGAAAGGAATTGTACTATCTCCAAGAAGGGAGTACAAAATTTTTTGCCACACATATAAAAAATCCCATCCTCTCTATCAAATCTGATTTATATTTATTAACTTACGAAGTGGGAAACCACTCTTTCTTCTTTAATATCAAAGCATGGTGATTCCTTTTAAATCAAAAGTCCATCACATGAATGTGATGATACAAAATAATACCATTTTATATCTTTCACATGAGAAAATGTATTTAATCTCTTACAAAATGATAAAACAATTTTTATTTTATTTTACTATCAATAGATCATACTACCATTATTAGGCGATAGGCTATTTTGTTTGAAGTTTCCGCTAGAATTTTCATCATCCCAAGCACAGATTGGTTTTAGTGGCATTGGGGTTCTGCTGACTGGCGGGGAGGGTACCTTTTTTTTTTTGTGGCGAAGTGGACATTGGTGGCGGTGGAGAATTTTGTCATTGTAACGGGGAAGGTGAATGGTAAGTGTTTGACGTGGAATTTTGCAAATACGTGGGTTGGCGGCAGTGGAGGTGGTCTCCTCAAAAGGAGGAAGGTGAATGGTAAGTGCTTGCTCACCCGATGGTTAATGCATTATGTGGTTGTTGTACAATGGAGGCGAATGAAGTAAATGCGGATGAACGAAGTAATGCGATATTGAATGTGGCAGTCTGGGAAAGTATACTTTGATTAAGTTGCATTGTGCAAACAAGAATTGTCATGTTGGTTTCGTGGCAGACGACTGTGAAAAAAATGTTGGCATTGGCTCTGTCACTGGTTTGAAAGCGTCTTATACTAGATTGAAAACTGGTGTTCTCTGGAATTTGTAAGTTGTTTTACATTGGTGGTTTGCATGGATGGTTAATTTATTATCTATGTCTTCTTCTCTAATGTTTGTATCTTTAGCATTATACCCATTGTCAAGATTTGAAAAAAATTATTGTTCTGCATCGACGAAGGAATTGCAGTTAAATGTTATTTCTTTCTTAAAAAAATTGCTTAGGGTTAGTAATTTTTTCATTGTTCATTTATGGTTTTGGTTATCTGTGTGTATCTTTCATGTTGTAGCCATCACAATAGGAGTGATTTTGATTAAGTTGCATTGTCGAAATAACCATTGTGGTAATGGTTTCATAAGAGGCCATTGTAAAAATCCTTGCCTGCGGCTTTGTCGGTGGATTAATAGTAGACTATTGTAAAAAACTATGTCCTTCGACTCTGTCGCTGGTTTGATAGTAGGCTGTTCGCAAATTGTTTTATGCCAGATTGAAAGCTCTTGTGCTCTAGAATCTATAAGTCCTTTTTCATGGGTAGTTTACATAGATAGTTCATTTACTGTTGATGTCTTCTTATTATATGTTTGTATCTTTGGTGTTATGCCCATTTTGGAGTTTCAAAAGAGATTATTGTTGTCTATGGATGGAGAAATTACACAAAAATCTTCTTTCTTTGTTCAAAAAATATGGTTACGGTTAGTTATTTGTTCGCTCTTGGTCTATTGTTTTGGTTGTCTGTGTGTATCTTTGGTGTTGTAGCCATTACCATGGGAGCACTTGTATTTATTTGTGTATAGGGTTTAGGGTTGTATGAAAGCATTAACATATTGGAGATAAAATTACTTTGGTGACTGTCCAGTATTATTCTAGCCAGTCTTTTACAATTTCTCTATTTGTGGTGATGTAGCTTGAATTTTCAATGAAGCTTGTGGGGTTATACTAATTTTTACATGGTTGCTTTGAATAGATGATCTCCAAAAAATATGGTTAGGGTTAGTTATTTTTTCACTCTTGGTCTATTGTTTTGGTTGTTTGTGTGTATAGCCATTTTCAAGATTTGAAAGAGATTATCATTCTCTTTCTTTCTTCTGACAAAAAATATGGTTGGGCTTGGTTATTTGCACATTGTTGGTCTATTGTTTTGGTTGTCTATTTGTATCTTTGGCATTGTAGCCATTACCATGGGAGAAATTGTATTTATCTATGTGTAGGGTTTAGGGTTGTATGAAAGCATTAAAATATTAGAGATAAAATTACTTTGGTGGTTGTCCAATATTATTTTAGGAGGTCTTTTACAATTTCTCTATTTGTGGTGATGTAGCTCAAATTTTCAATGAAGCTTGTGGGGTTATACTGAGTTTTACATGGGTGCTTTGCATAGATGATTGATGTATTGTCAACATCTTCTTGTTTTATGTTTCTATCTTTTGTGTTATACCCATTTTCAAGAATTGAAGGAGATTATCGGTCTTTGGGGGTGGAAAGTGTGTAGTTAAATCTTCTTTGTTTCATGAAAAAATATGGATAGGGCTACTAATTTTTGGCTGTTGAGTGCTATTCTAATACCTCTTTTACAATTTCTTAATTTCTCTATAATATTTAGTTGAAAGTGGGAGGTTGTATTCATTTTGCAAAGAATATTTCTATGTATTGGGTTTATGAGCTGTATTTAATGTGGCTTCATGGAAATTGCAGATAAATCTTCTTCCTATTGTCAAAAAGATATGGTTGTATAGAGTGATTTTAGTGGTCGTTGTTTATTGATACATATGTAGACACATATATATACTTTGTGCATCTAAGTTGTTATTGTACACATGGTTTGGTTTTCATTTTCAATGAAGCTTGTGGGGTTATACTCTATTATACATGGGTGTTTTGTATAAATGATTAATTTATTGTTAATGTCTTCATTTTATATGTTTCTTTGGCTTTCTACCTGTTACCATATGAGCAATTGTAGTTAAATCTACTTTTTGTCGCTGTTGGTTTACTGTATTGATTATCTTTGTATATCTTTGGCGTTGCATCTATTAGCATAGGAGGAATTGTAGCTATCTATGTGTAGGGTTTAGGGATCTATGAAACCATTCACATATTGGAGATAAAATATCTCTTGGTGGGTGTTTACTATTATCCTAATAGCTCTTTTTACAATTTCTCTATTTGTATATGATATTTAGTGTCAGGTGATGTATCTCAAATTTTCAATGGAGGTTGTGGCCTTATACTGATGTTTGGATGGGTGTTTTGCATACATGATTAATTTATTGTTAATGTGTTCTAGTAAGTTTCTATCTTTGGCGTTATAAGGATTTTTGAGACTTGGAAGAGACTACTACTCTTTGCAGGTGAAGAATTTGCAGTAAAATGTTCTTCCTTTCGTGGGAAAAATATGGTTAGGGTTACTAAAATTTGGCTGTTCAGTAGTATGCTAATAGGTCTTTTACAATTTATGTATTTCTTCATATTGTCAAAGAGATATGGTTGGGCTGAGTTATTTTTGTGGCCCAAGTTTATTCTTTGTAGTTATGGCTATGCAACTTCAGCTTTTTGTAGTTCAATCTTGTTTCCCTCGCTATTGTCCTACTATTTAGATTATTTGTGTATATCTTTGGCGTTGGGAGCTCTATTTACTATTGGTTTAGGGAAATTGCAGTTAAATCTTTTTCCTTCTATTAAAAAAATATGGTTGGGGTGAGTAATTTTTGTGGCCCTTGTTTATTGTGGCTCTTTCAACAATGTGATTTAATAAATATACTTTCTCACACCTTTTGAAGTAGATCAATGTTAAAACTATCGAGCCTGCTATCGAAAGGAACAATTAGCATAGGCTGGGTCACATGAATAATAAATTAATGATTTATGCAAAATACCCATGTAGACATATAGATATATATAGATGTAAACATATATACATATATATACATGTATATATACATTTATACATATGCATACATATATACGTGTAAATATATACATAGATATATACATGTATGTATATGCATATATATACATGTAAACATATAGATACTCATATACATGTAGACAGAGATATATATATATATATATACACATGTACATTAAATTAATCATTGACGCAAAATTACCATGTAAAACCTCTTACAGATTCTGTGGCACAACAACCTTAAATCCCCCCAAGATGCTATAGGATAGAGCAGAATGTGATGAGTTTAACAATGGCTTGTTGGTAGAGCAACACTGCACTCACTATTTGCATAATGTATCTTAATCAATATAAAACCCTGGAACCTACTATTAGTAGGAACAATAAGCACCGAATGAAAGGCATGAACAATAAATAATGTGCTATCAAACCAACACCACAATGGCTCTCTTGACAATACAACTTAATCAATATACTTTCTTGCACATTTCACAGTGCATTAGTGTTAAACCCCTTCAACCTGGTATCAAAAGCAACAATAAATAGAGAAACAAAGACATAAACAATAAATTAATCATTTATGAAAAATACCCATGTAAACATAGAGATATATATATATACATGTAAACATATAGACATATATATACATGTATACATATATACGTATGAATACATGTAGATATACATGTGTATATGCATGTCTACATATGCATACATATATACATGTAAACATATACATAGATATATACATGTATACATGTACATACATATATATATATACACACACACATGTGTATATACATATAATTTCTCATAGGTTTTTGCAACACACCAGTGTTAAAACCCTCCACCCTACTATCAAAAGGAACAATAAGCAAAGCTGGAAAGGCAGGAACAGTAAATTAATCATTTAAGCAAAAATACCCATGTAAAACATGCACATATATATATACATGTAAACATATGGACATATATATGCATGTATGCATATATACGTATATATACATGTACAGATATCCATGTATATATACATGTAAACATATACATACAAATATATGCACATGATCCCAACTTCTCTCCTCTGGCATTCAGCCTTAAAAGGCCATCAAAGTTCTTTTAATATTTTTCAACGCTTCTGTTGAGAGCCTTGGCCTGTGTGCCTTCTTTTAGCCTTTGTGCTATTTTAGCCGATCATTCCTATATTTATCAGATTCGGCCAAGTTTGTTTGATGGTGTAATCATTTGGCTCGGTGATTTTGATTTTTGCGGTATTATTTTAATACATTTTGTTATAAATTTTAAGCAGAAAAAGAGAAGAAGCGCTTCAACATATTTTTGCATTGATTATCTACAATCTTCAAATTTATACTGTACCAAAGTCCATGTCATGGATGTCATTTTGAAATACTTTATCTAATGTTCATCGTTGTCATTGCTTCCATCCTTTCCTTGATATCCTGAAAGTCCATGTTCTACGTTAATAAATCACTTTGGCTATTTCTTTCTAGATCTATATTCATTTCTTAGTGCAGGTCTGGTCACTATTGGTGCAACAGTCATAACACCCTTGTCTCCACTAGCATCTGCAGATTCGGCCAACCACAAGGAAGAGCAGCGGAAACCACGCTAGGGGAATCATTAAGGCACTAAGAGCGTTGGTGAAGGGGCAAGAAATTAAAGCAGGCAACCAAATAGGTGCCACCATCAATAATCTGCTCATTGCAGGTCAGGGAAATAAAGGAGTACAAATAATAAGTAATATAATGATGCATGATTCTAGGTGCAAACAACAAGATGGTCAATGTCATGTGGAACTTTAAGGGTTCTCAATCCCCTTACAGATCTTTGTTCACTTATACACAACAAGTATAACTGCAACAACATACAAATTCTTTTATCGCTAGGTATGTTAGCTTCTAAAAGAATGATTTGACCGATAACACTATGACATTATCGATTAGATGTTTGTTTCTTCTTCCACAAGCAAGCGTATATTTTTATTTCTCATTCTGCTCGATTCTTTGCCTCTTACATAGCAGCATATTATCATTTCATCTACATGCCAAACTGTTGATCCAAAAACAATAAGATTTATAACCATTTTGTGGCTTTCTTGGTGGGCTTATTAACTTGGCAAGGTCCCATGTGCTAAAACCATTTAATTGCCATATGTGGATGTTAATGTCTAACTAGTGGCCTATCTACATCTCTTTATGTAAATGGTGGTATTCAATGTCACCGTCAATAGCAATCAGGATTAGGTGCAAGTCTCTAGCTTTGTCGGGTCTATTATGGTTGAGTCATAGGTAGTAATAATATTTTCACATATGGCGTTGGAACACTACAATTTGTTGTTTACCAGAGACGCCCTTGCAAGTGGTAGTATTAAATGTGCAGTCAATTCCATCAGTTATCACACTGCAAAATACATAAGGTATCAATGTACATGTTTAAGAGATTTCTCGACAACCTCTTCTTTGATACGCCACCCTATCGGTACAAGTGAGTTAATGAAAGCGGTGAATGTGGGCTATGAAGGCAAGAGTCTTGCATACTTATCTCTAGCCATTTGGAAAATACTGGTGGAAAAGGCAACATTTTTTTTTTATAGTATGTATTTTATTAATCTGATAAATAAGACTTGGTCCCACCGTGATAATCTTCCCTTATCAATTTAATTTTCATTTCCTTACTTTGAAACAACGAGTCATGCTTGTCAATATCAAAGATGCGTGTAGTATTAGGATCTTGGCTATAATTTTCAATGATATAAACATCTTTTAATAGCGAAACTTTATGTTCACGTTGCAGCTTGTATAAAGTCAGCAAGAGATCTTCCACCCCTATTTTAATGCTTTTCTTTTTGGAGCTTGCAGAGTACTGGCAGTAAGTTTGAGTAGACGGACATGGAACGAAGTGGCTTTTTTTTCAAAATTTCTTAGGTTGTGTTTTCCTTGACATATCATTTATTGGCACCTATAATATCAATTCAAGCCTTTGTTTCTACACTTATTTTTGTTCACAGCAATAACAATGTTATTTCATTCACAACGATGATATTACTTACTGCAAGATCACGAGTCACAGTGATAAATAGATAGAGTAATGTGTGCACTGTATTATTATTGTCATTTTTATTGACTAACATCACAATAATTTCCATTATCTTTGTATCTCTGCAAAGCTATGTTGTTGAATATTAATTATTTGCAGAGACATTCCCACTATGACAACAACCCAAAACTCTGGTGGTTCGGGCTTTAGAGGATTTGAATGCATGCAAGAAGGTTTGTGGCTTGAGGACTTGACATCACCAATTCTCTTCACCAAATATCTAAGGTCTCCAGTAGTCTAAGTACTGGACAATTGTTTCACCACCTGCCACTGTTGTCATCATCAATCTTGGATCGAGTTCCTTCAATGCAAGGATAAAAGGATAAAAAAGCCACATATCATTGTAGAGTAGCGAAGCTTTTTGAAATATCTCTAGTTGGAAGTGGAGTGAATTTATGAGGGCAGAATTACCAAATTGTCAATTTTTAAAATTTATTTTCTTGGAGTAATCCATTTTCTTAATTGTTTATTAAATATGTCAAAAATTGATTTGCGGACTTCGTGAAGATGATGGAGTAGCAAAGCGAAAGATCCAAGAACATAACAAGCAGTAAGTTCAAAAAGTGGGAATTAAACTTAGCATTTTTAAATGCTTATTGTAATAACTTGAAACATCTATTTTTCCACTTTCGTTTTCTATTTTGGAACAACTCACTTCCGATTTGGGTTTAAAATCAATCATTGTTTTGATCTTTTCAAAGTTGGTATAAAATTGAACGATAGAAAGTAACTAGTCTTTACTTTTGGGCTAAAAATTGAACAAACAACCTCACACTCAAGCTTGGTACTTTAAAAAGAACTCACAATAGCTTTAAAAGGTTAAAACGAACACGTGTCTTTTATGCTTTGTGATCTTTTTTGCAAAATAATCTCATCTAAAAAGGCATATGCACTTCTCTTGCGCTTCACGGCGATCTTGAGAATCAAAAGTATTTTTGATGACATTAAGTTGCATAAAATATTGCCTCCACACTTCATTTTGGGAACTAAAATTGAACAAAGCTTGCGAGTGTGAGTTAGGTATATCGCGTGTGTTCTCCCTTTGTTTCCAAATGAAGGTCGATCGAACTACGGATGTGTTTGCTCATTTTTGTTTACCTTTAGAGGGGCCTACCTAAGAGAAACATCCGAAAGGAGAACTCGAAGGTGACTCCAACTGGTTTTGCATTCGGGCCAGTATATAAATGGATAAGACTAAACTATCAAGTCCTCATGGTATGTAGGCCTTAGCCATACAGTGTCTTTTAGAATGGGGTACTACCGTAAAAATATAAGCGCCCCTAGTAGGATTGATTAAAGCCTTTAGTGGCTTGTTGGATGCTCGCAAGGTGCCATGTCCCCGATGTCTTGTCATTAAGAATCTTTTTTGTAGTAGCCAACTAGTCCATCCAATGAGTTTATCAAAGTTGTGCATTGGAACTTAGATTACAAGAAGTTACTAGCCATGTTCGATCTTGGTTAAAGTATAGAGGTTAAGACTTCATTCTTAACATACCTTTATACTCTCTCCTTGGTTGCATGTAAAATCATCTCTTCTACTACGAAGGGCATGAGGCAATCCCACCAAGAAAAATGTACCAATTGAGCTAGGATGTTATATTGCTTGTGAGTCAGTTTGAAAACACAGTCCTTGGATCCAAAATATCGAAACCAACATTCAACAAATCATCAGAATTTCAAACTCTTTGAAAGGAACAAATACCTTTGAAAATTCCACGTGTTACTGCTTGTCCCTAAGGATTCTTATCCCTAGAAGGCTTCTAAACACTAAGACCTACATATTGATTTTTTCATTCCAAAGTCAACAATAGGAAACTATGCTATTGAAACCTCAATTTTCACATATTGGACCTTGTGGAATGAAAAGGAATTAAGACATAGACATTTAGTTTGAAAACTAAGCAAGAAGTGTGTTTGTGGTAAAACCAAGTCATTAACCAATATTAACTCAAATTGAACCTCACACATGTGCTTGTTTATCTTTTTTATCATCTTTTGAGCAAACGTTGGTCTATTGGTTTGAACTACTCTTATAGAAAAGCGTGTTCTTCAATATCTTGGTCTAGTAAACAAAGTCTCTCTAAGTCTCTTAGGATCAAAATCAAAACTTTCATGCATCCCCCAAACATCAAAATCAAAATCACCTCAAACAATTCTTGGAAATCTTGAAAAAATCCCTCATGCTAAACTTTGGGCAAATCATTTGAACCAAATCAAAATCGTTTCATTTGTTTAGATGTGTGTAGATGAATCCTACTCCACATATTTATTCAAAATTATTGGTCTTTGTGAACAAGTCCATCCCTTGATAACATCCAACATCTTGTAGTTTATGAGTTCACTATCCAAAATCCAAAATCAAATCAAATCAAAATCATCTTATTTGGTTAGGTGTGTCTAGATGAATCCTTCTTTACACATTTAGTCAAATTAACATCTTGTGGAAAAATTTACTCTAGGACAACATCCAATCCCTTAGAGTTTATGAGTTCACTATCCAAATCAAATGAAACCAATCTCAAATCAAATCAAAACATCAATCCAAGTCCTAAATATTAGTATCCTCTTCAAGGTTTCCTAAGAGTTCCAATCATTCACCAATCATCCATCTTTCATATCACATCACCATCATTTTGATCCTTAAAATCTTAGACTTTATTTTTTGTACCTAGAGTTTCGATTAACCCAAAGAATTAGAGGTTCACCTCCCACATTCTTGAAAATTGGTCCTTACTTCACGGTCCAAACTAGACCTCAACACAAGAAAAACATGTAATATAAACTTGGTCCATACATCATGAGCGGTCTAAACCTACCAAACTCTCAAAGCCTTACAATGCCGATTGATTATCAAAACTCTTATTTATACAATCTGTACATGGGATCATTATCCCCCGCAAACCTCTATGGTACAACAAATGTGAGTATGCCTAGTCAAAAGATTGGAACACCTTTCCCGATGGTAGATCTAAATCCAAAACTAGAAATATATCAACCAAACACCCAATGCATGAGCCTTGAAATGAACATCATCCCATAAAATCCCTACATGCCAAATGTGAATGTACCAAGTACAACTTTACAAAACATGAAAATTTTGAATCCAAACTTGGAAAACTTTGGGATAGATATGTTTTCGAATCATACAAATGTTGTTCAAAGTCCAAACATGATGGTAATGACTCCATGTATTGATCCAAGTCAAGGTAACACCATGCAAAATCAAAGTTACCTAAATCAAGGCAATGTGATTCCCAACCAAAATGTTCAATTTCAACCTATGATGCAAAATTTGAACATCATCCGAAGTCAAAACACCTTCCAAAATTAATTTTTCCATGATCCCATGCAAACACCACAAGGGTACATTCCAAATCTGCTTGATCAAATTCCAAATCAACTATATCAAGGGTGCCAAGATCAAAATCAAGACCAATTTTTACTAGACCAAATTGTTTCACTTGAAAAACTAATTGAAGCCTTGAAACAAGAGACATTTTTACTCCAAAATCAATGAACTCTATTATTGATTGAACCATGTCATCAAAGCAGTGAGTTGTGGTCGTGACCACGTCAAGAACAATATCTCCAATTTCAAGAGGTTGGTTATCAAGATCAACAACCCCAATCACCCCATCTCAAAGATCAATCACCACATCTCCAAAATCAAACACAACAAGGTCAATTTAAATTACAAATCTCACAAGGAAACAAACAGAAATACACACCACTTGGGAGACCAATCAAATCAATCCTGCAACAATTGGTACAAGAAAATCTCATCAAGCTCCCTATATATGGGAACTATCAAGAACCCCTAGTTAAACCACCAGGGTATAAGGAGGAGCACCATTGTGATTATCACAAAACAAAGGGACACACAACATCAAGTTTTATTCGACTCAAAAATCTCATCCAAGACTTCATTGATCGAAAAATAATAACTATTGGGGACAATGATGAAGATTCAACTAGTGGCGATAGCATTGACAATCTCTCCACCACAATTGGCGAAAAAAATGATCAAAATCTATCAATCAATGAGCACCTTGAATTTGTGTCTACTTCATCCAATGATCAAATCAACATATGTCAAGAGTCACTTTTCAATCATGATCAAAATCCACTAACAATGCCCTACAATGATCCAATTCAAGAAATGTCAATATCATTTGGCCCTACGGTTGAAGACATTGACAATCTCTCTGCCACAATTGTTGAAAACAATGTTCAAGACCCATCCATTAATGAGCACATTGAAGATGTTTCCACCTCATCCGATGACCAATTCATCATACATCAAGAGCCACTTTTTAGTGATCTATTTCAAGGAGTGTTAGAATTATTTGATTCTATTGACATAATGCATGATCCATCGACCAATGATCATATTGAAAATGTCTCTACATCACCTAATGAGTTAGAGGACATATCTCAAAAATTTATTCCAAAGCATGATCAAAATCTTTCACCAAAGTCTAGCAATGGTCCTTTCCAAGACATGTTGACCACCTTTGACCCCATAGTTATAGATAATGAAGGAATCCTCAACTCGACACTTGATCCAAGTCCACTCAAAGATCAAGAGGATATCAAGCCACTTCCCAGGCCTAATGAAGATATTCAAGGACCATTTTTGAGCAATCCATCCTTTGAAACTGACCCATGTCAAGAACTTGATCCAAAGCATGATGAAAGCAACTCCGAAATCATTCAAGATCAAGAATCTGTATCTCCAAGATACTACAATGATCTAATGGACACTCTCTTATCTATACAAGATGTCACAAATGATGATCATATCCATATAACACATACTCCTCCATCTACCCATGAGATGCTTTATATGGATGGATACGTAGATGATCTTCATTCAAAACAGGATTCCTGTACTCCTGACATTATGACACAAAAACAACAAGTTATTGATTCGTATATTCAAACTAAATTAACAATAACAAGATCAAATATATCCCAAAATCAGATTAAGGACATCATGTATGAAGATATCCAACATTATCCAATCATGGAAACAAGTTAGATAGAACAAGGCATTCTAGAGTTAACAGAGCAAAAAATTAAAACCACGTCATCTACAGTGGTCATTTATCAAAGCATGCTTATTGAACAAGACATCTCAAAACAAGCAGAATCAAGGAATGAAGGTGCCACTTCCACAATATTGGGGGCAACTATGTCTCAAGCAAACATCAACATAGGGAGCATGAAGAATCCTTATGATGAAACTGATGCTAATACTACAACCAGCCGTGTCATGAATCTTCATCCACCCATCACCCCATCCACGAATTGGGACCAAAGTCAAAAGAAAGAATTAAATCAAAGCATGAAGAACATTATCAAAGAAAAAGAAGTTGGAAAGCATAATGGACAAATCAAATACACATGGATACCAAAAAATACAAAGAAAGATCATCCCTATCAAACTCCATCAGTCAAAGAAATTATGGGGCAAAATAAAAAAGGGAGAAGTATCCATCAAAGATGACCACGAAAGAAAAAGAAAGCATCTCAAGCAATGTATAAAGTATATAAAGTAGTTGGTCCTAATTCCACACACACTTTTGTATCCACCCATCATTACTCATCTACCCAAGTTTGGAGAATCAAAGGTTCCAAATTGTCAACCAATCCATCTTTTATCCCTAAACACACTCCATCCACACCTCTAGACATGATATCCAATTCTCACATTGACCATGTATTGGCAGCTACCGTTCATCATAAGGATTTAGAAGGCACTCTATCACGATGTGTGCACAAAGACAAAGTTAACTCTGGTGTCGATGAAGCAGATCAAGAATCTCAAAATTTGTATTCAAGTACACGTATCTTGGCAAGACAACTTCTTCAAAAAGGATATCGATGGCACATTATGATAGAAGCATCTATGCTGACACCACCAGGTGGTTCAACATGAGTTAAAATCTTTCAAAAAAATAAAAAATAAATAAATATGAAAATCCAATAAAAATCAGAAAAAGGATTGAAAATAGTAAAGGAAAAAATTGTCCTCCAGTGAAAACCACTACGGTGGCACTTTGCATAGGTACCATGATGAAAACCTGAAAAACATGCATCATGTGTAGAATCGAGCATCTGTGTGTACTATTTCAGGAGAAAGCATCTCATCCCATCCATAATAAATCCAACATTTCATCCATCTTATCCATAATAAATCCATTCACCCCTAAACCATTTATCAAATACATTTTCATCCATCTATATCCATCGTCCAAGTTATTTTGATCTTGATAAAAGTTTGGTGCACACTTTACACTTGCTTATGGTAAACATCTTGGCATGGGTCATTTTCATTGATCCTATCCTATCCAATATTATTTGAGCCATGAAGCATTATCCAATGAAGCATTCCTTCATTCAAACACCTTATCTTATCATAAGAAAATCCATATCCCTCTAGCCATACACCTATCCAAGTGTTCATCCATGAAATTCCCTACATTGCTAGACACTGGGGGTAGATAGATGCATCTTGCTTTGAGAATAAAATTTGATCTATATCCTCTGACTTATGTGGCTATCTGAACATTTGGAAATTGTGAAAGAAAATTGGTCAAAGCATTTGTGATCCAAAATCCAAATCACTAGCCCATGGCATATTTTTACAAGAATATGTTCCTTATTAGGATTTATCTTTCATCAAACATCAATCCAAACAATCACTATCAGTCACATCTAATTACCACTTCATCATCACATCAAATAATTCAAACAAATTTTGTTCCAAATCAAGCTTCAAAATCCTAATCAATCAAATCCAATCAATCCATCATCATCTTGGGATATCCATCCTAATCCTTTTGTTGCTTAACACTATCCTTGCATTGTTGTGTATCCTCGAAAATCTTATCATCATCAACCCATCATCATCTCAGGATATCCATCCCAATTCTTGTGCTACTTAACACTATCCTTGCATTGTTGTGCATCCTCAACAATGTTATCATCATCAATTCATCAATCAGATCAATCAACCTTAGCTTGGTTCTCAACAAAATCCCAAAATAGAGCACTGATATCATCACACATATCCATATCCAAATAATCAAAATCATGCAAAAATCCAAAACATATCAAAAAATCAAAAAAAAGGTCAAAAAGTCAGAAAACATAAAAAACATGGTATCTGAACTGCGTCATCTTTGAGCTTTAACATAGCCAACACTAATCTTTGATCAAACCCTAAGACAAAAAATAAAAAATCATTCATAAAGTCTCATAAAATCCAAAAAAATTCAAATAAGCCAAAAATACGAAAAACAACCTCAAAATATTGCAAAACTCCAAAAATATCCAAATATTTGAAAAATTCCATCCATCTCATCTCACTTTCACTCAAAATAATCAATCATCCATAATAAACTGATCGCCACTTTCATCCTTTGGCAACATGAACAGAAACAACCACAACAATTGGAAAAAGAAAACTTCAAACGCAACATCAAAATCGAAGCAACAAACTATTAAATGCAAAATGAAACTCTTGATCATTTTCCAACATGTCAATCAACCTTATATCAATAGCCTATCAATCAACTTATCAAACCATCATCATCCTATACAATGCATGTCCTAGGATATATCGTTGCGACAATGGGAATCATTTTGGATATCACCTTGGATTCTTATCCTATCAAAACACATCCCTTTGCCTGAAGGTATGAAGAACATTGGCTTGTTTGTATACTTGATCTTTTCTTTTGATTTATCTTATTGCGCTCATTCCAATAACCTCTCGATGATGTCCAAATGAAGGATTTAGAGAGATAGGAATGGGGCAATGATCATTATCTTTTGTATGTTGTGCTTGTTGGACATTCTTGTAATATAACTTGGTGAATACTTGCTTTGTTAGGTACGTCCTAGCAAGGTTTTTGTATGTCAAGTGTGAACAAAAATACTCCTATTTGTTTGTCCAGTCAAATTCCATCGCACTAGGTACAAAGCCATCTTGGTTCTTTATACCTTGATGCATCTTGCGTACGTGTGTTATTAAACATAAGGTAAGTAGGCCTTTTAAAATCCCAATCCTTGATAAGCAAGCATCATCTATCATCATCATCATCTCTAATAAAGTCTCATCAGATCATGGACTTGTTGGATCCTCTTGTCATCATCTCATTTCTTCTTTCTTCTCCCCGCGCTAACATAATTTCACCGATGCACCCATCTTGAATCCATCTTACATCCACAAATGATTAGCATACATAAATATCATAATCATAGCATATCACATCATCCACCTCATCCATATCACATGCATTAAATCATCATTTAAGTTGTTTAGGATAATATAGATTGGTTATTCTAAGCATCTTGAAACCATCTCATTTGCATCATCATCATAACCATCCATATGTCTATCTTGAACCTCTTTATCATGAGATCAACCCTCAAATTGAATCTTTTCGTTCAATCTCTTGAGGGGGAAATGTACCAGTGTTCTTCTTTCCGCTGGGGCATCCGAAAAAGAAAAATAGAAAACTTTTCAATTTTGATCGTGAAAAGTTATTCTTTGAACCATTGCATCAAGTACATTGCTTCAAAGAGGGGAAAAATGTAGACACGCAAAATTGACATCATGCATAATCATATTCGCTCGTCAATTAAATAAACCAAGTTTAATTTATTAATCTCCTAAGGATCATCCACTTAAATTGAATAAATTACCTTTATTTAATTTAAGTCTATCATTATCCCTCTTTGATTAAATAAATCAAACCTTTATTTAATTAAATCTCAAATCACATTTCATCTCCCTTTGATTTAATTTAAATCCCTAAATCTAAGTCAAATGGGTCAAAATCACCTAACATCATCTAAATTAATCTAATCCTGATTAATTTAATCTAATCACCAATCACATCCTCTAGCTTTTCCCACTTGCATAAATAAATCAATTTATTGATTTATTAAATTCATCATTTTCTT
Source organism: Sequoia sempervirens (assembly GCA_007258455.2). NCBI lineage: Eukaryota > Viridiplantae > Streptophyta > Pinopsida > Cupressales > Cupressaceae > Sequoia > Sequoia sempervirens. The sequence goes on from VDFB02000008.1 coordinate 342,021,989, forward strand.
TCAACATTGCATAAAAAGAGAATATTCTTCCAAATTTGAATCTCCCCTCAATTTGACATGTACATCCAACAAGGCATTTATGAGCTCTTACATGTCTCTTGCAAAGGTCAAACTCAACATTTAACTCTCAAATTCAAATTTCAAATCTCCCCCTCTTTGGCACATTGACCAAAATGTGCTCATTCCTCAACCTATCACAAGTTGACAAGTGGCGCCTTCCTATTGATGGATCTTTACTCCCACATCCTCCATGTTTGGTATTCTTTTATCCTTCGTGGCTATAAATGGAGACCTCCTCCATTGTTTTAATCCTCCACAACTCCACAATCTTAGTATCTCTCTCCACAACTCATCCAATTTCAAGCATTTGCATTTGTATGTATGTATGTATATGTGTACGTATGTGTAACAAGGTTCTATCTCAGGGGGTTTGATCTAAGGGGGTTTGATCAATCCCTCTTTAATTAAAATAATTTAAATGGAAACTTTAAAGTCATAAATCATTGTATTTTCTAAAAATATGTAATTTCAGGCAAAAATCAAGATGTCTCAAAAAGTGTAACCCATTATTGTGGCAGCACCCTTACAGAAGCATCTACATCGACACCACCAAGTGGTTCAACATGAGCTCAAAATCTTTCAAAAAATAAAATAAAATAAAAAAATATGAAAATCCAATAAAAATCAGAAAAAGGATTGAAAACAGTAAAGAAAAAAATCGTCCTCCAGTGAAAACCACTATGGTGGCACTTTGGACAGGTACCATGATGATAACCTAGCAAACATGCATCATGTGTAGAATTGAGCATATGTGTGCACTATTTTAGGATAAAGAATCTCATCCCATCCATAATAAATCCAACATTTAATCCATCTTATCCATAATAAATCCATTCATCCGTGAACCATTTATCCAAAACATTTTCATCCATCTGCATCCATTGTCCAAGTTATTTTGATCTTGATAAAATTTTGGTGAACACTTTACACTTTCTTATGGTAAACATCTTGGCATGGGTCATTTTCATTGATCCTATCCTATCCAAAATTATTTGAGCCATAAAGCATTATCCAATGAAGCATTCCTTCATTCAAACACCTTATCTTATCGTAAGAAGATCCATATCCCTCTAGCCACACACCTATCCAAGCATCCATCCACGACATTCCCTACATTGCTAGATACTGGGGGTAGATAGATGCATCTTGCTTCAAGAATAAAACTTGATCTATATCCTCTTACTTATGTGGTGATCCGAACATTTTCCAAATTTGAAAGCAAATTGGTCAAAGCATTTGTGATCTGAAATCCAAATCACTAGCCCATGACATATTTTGACAAGAAGATGTTCCTTATCAGGCTTTATCTTTCATCGAACATCAATCCAAACAATCACTATCAGTCACATCTAATTAACACTTCATCATCACATCAAATCATTCAAACAAATTTTGTTCCAAATCAAGCTTCAAAATCCTGATTAATCAAATCCAATCAATCCATCATCATCTTGGGATATCCATCCTAATCCTTTTGTTGCTTAACACTATCCGTGCATTGTTGTGTATCCTCGAAAATATTATCATCATCAACCCATCTCGGTATATCCATCCCAATCCTTGTGCTGCTTAACACTATCCTTGCATTGTTGTGCATCCTCAACAATGTTATCATCATCAATTCATCAATCAGATCAATCAACCTTAGCTTGGTTCTCAAAAAAATCCCAAAATAGAGCACTGATATCATCACACATATCCATATCCAAATCATCAAAATCATGCAAAAATCCATAAAAACATCCAAAACATATCAAAAAATCCAAAAAAAAGTCAAAAATTTAAAAAACATCAAAAACATGGTATCTGAACTACGTCGTTTTTGAGCTTAAACGTAGGCAATGCTAATCTTTGATCATCCCCTGAGAGACAAAATCAAAAAACATTCATAAAGTCTCATAAAAACCAAAAACTTTCAAATAACCCAAAAATACCAAAAACAACATCAAAACATTGCAAAACTCCAAAAACATCCAAATATTTGAAAAAATCCATCTGTCTCATCTTGCTTTCACTAAAAATAATTAATCATCCATAATAAACTGATCATCACCTTCTACCTTTGGAAACATAAATAGAAACAACCACAACAATTGGCAAAAGAAAACTTCAAACGCAAAATCAAAATCGAAGGAACAAACTGTTAAACACAAAATCAAACTCTTGATCATTTTCAGACATGTATGTCAATCAACCTTTTATAAATAGCCTATCAATCAACTTATCAAACCATCATCATCCTATACAATGAATGTCCTAGGATATATCGTTGCAACAATGGGCGTCATTTTGGATATCACCTTGGATTCTTATCCTATCAAAACACATCCCTTTGGCTGAAGGTATAAAAAACATTGGCTTGTTTGTATACTTGATCTTTTCTTTTGATTTATCTTATTGCGCTCATTCCAATAATCTCTCGATGATGTCCAAAAGAAGGATTTAGAGAGATAGGAATGGGGCAACGATCATTATCTTTTGTATGTTGTGCATGTTGGACGTTATTGTAATATAACTTGGCGAATACTTGCTTTGCTAGGTACGTACTAACAAGGTTTTCGTATGTCAAGTGTGAACAAAAATACTCCTATCTATTTGTCCAGTCAAATTCCATCACACTAGGTACAATGCCATCCTGGTTCTTTATACCTTGATGCATCTTTCCTACATGTGTTATTAAACTTAAGGTAAGTAGCCCTTTTAAAATCCCAATCCTTGAAAAGAAAAGCATCATCTATCATTATCATCATCTCTAATAAAGTCTCATCAGATCATGGACTTGTTGGATCCTCTTGTCATCATCTCATTTCTTCTTTCTTGTTATAGACATACTTCATGATATGATGCAAAGTTGAAGGCACTGCATGCATTTCATGAATCCAAGGTCTTCCTAAAATAATATTGAATGAAAGGTCATGAGGTATAACATGAATAGGAGTTTGCAAAGTATCCTTTTCGATTGTAATAGGTAAAGTAATCACACCGAGCGGTTGATTTCCTACATTGTCAAATCCTTGAATCGATAAGGAGTCAGGTTCATTTTTTGATTTGTCCACACCCAATCTATCTAAAAGATTCACACTACACACATTAAGGGCTAAGTTGTTATCAACACAAGTTATTTTTATTCCCGTTCTATTGAATTTGGCTATTATCATGAAGGCATCATATTTCTTTCTCATCTCCAAGGGAGGGAGCTCATGTTGATGAAAGGTAATGTGTACATTAACTGCATTCATTCCTTTAATTAGAGCTGCCACATCACTTGCATTTGTATTAGAGGGGATCACAACTTGTTGTAAGGCTATTTGAAGCATGGTGTGATAATTAGGAGAGTTTTGAATCAAGTCCCATAGGGAAATATTTGCAAGAGTATTATTAAGTTGTTCAACAAGATCATACTCCTTCCCACTATGTGAAGGAAAATGAGGCACACTAGGCAAGATGGGATTAGGAAAATGTAAAGGTGTTGTAGTTGGTTGTTTTGGTTGTGGATTGTTTCTAGTGTTATATGTATGAGAAATGGTATTATGATTTGGTTGTTGCAAAAAAAAATTCTTAGGTGGTTCAAGAGTGTAAATAGGTTTGTTTTGAGTTTGAGGTTTGTGTGAAGGTGGGTAAAGGATAAGTTGAGGTTGAATCACATTAACATCTCTTGGTTTTGGTATATTATGACAAGCCATAGTGGATGAACCTTGTGAGATGAAATCCTCAAGGGCTTCATCTAACATGTCAAAGTCATCACTACTAAAAGGCTTGAGGGTTAGGTTAACTTCGAAAAAGAGATTTGACATAGTCAAATAACTATGCTTTCTCCAAGTGGTTTATCTGTTTGGTCTTGTTTTTGGTTTTTTTTCTAATGTATTCCAAATGTAATCTAATCTAATTGAACTATGAAATAATGCTGAAAATGAAAAATGCAAGAATCTAATTCTATCCACAATTGCAATGAATGTAAATTATGCTAACTCTAATGATTTTAATGTAACAAAAAGTATGCAAACTGAAATAGGAATATTTTAACATCAAACAAAAGCTCGAAAATAAAGAATTTAACTCTGTAAAATGCAGTTCAAAAGCTGCACTGGGACAGATTCACCCAGAGGGGTGTATGAGTCGTAGTGTGGATTTTTTTCAAAAATTTCAAAAAATTTCAGTTGGTTTTTATGCTTTTTATGTTGTATGATCTATAACCTAAGTGAAAATATAGATTTTGTATGATTTTCAATGATTTAAGATGCAAAAATGGAAGCTATATGAACTTTCACTAATGCAAAATTAGAAACCCCAAAATGCCAATTAACTAATGCAAACCCTAATGCAATGTTAATGCAATAAAGAACTAGGATGATGGTGCACTCCAAATAAAAATTATAATGTCTTAAATGCAGGTTCACCAAAATGAAACGATGGAAAATGGGGGAAGATGCTTTTGTATGGTTTAGGAAATAGAGCAAAAACCCACTTTCCAATTATTTCATTCAAGGATAGCCCTAGAGATCTCAATGCAAAAGAGAAAGTGATCTTGCAATAGGGTTGTCCGAAGAGCTGATTGTAAACTAATGAGGGGTTCACCACCAAGCAAGGGCTTGAAAATACAAATGTAATGCAAGATGTAATACTTAACCCTAATGTGATGTAATATTTTACTAAATGACTTATAAATGCATGAAAATCAAAATAAAAATTTACAAGATGAAATGTGTGCACCTGAAAACTTGAAGAAGGCAAGAATAAGCTCTAAAATATTAGAAATTCTAAAATTTTGGCATACTAGGACTCATACACCAGTCTGGGTGTATCAGTCCTAGATCTGGGTTTCTGTACAGGAACAAGTTTCTGGAAAAAGGGTATCTAAAACTACAAAAATCTAGAAAAGTACCTATAGTGGGACTGATACGCCACTTCTAGAGTATTAATCCTGTTTCACTTTTTCTGGAATTCAAAGTTCAAATCTGCACTTCAACACCTGCTCTTTTCTCCCAAATTGATTTCTGGATCCAAATCTATGAAAAGACCTACAAAATAAAATATAGACTTGATTTGCTTATGGGGGGTTTGCCTCGATCAAACCCCTAATTTTGTAATTAAACCTTGATAGAAACAATGAAATATGCATGTAAATCAGAATGTAAACCCTAACCTTAAGTGTGTCTAAGATTAGGAAATTTGAAATCCAATGCAACCCTATTCTAATGTGCAAGAATGAGATGCATGAATGAAATATGAAGATGAATGACTTACTTTGAGAGATCTCTAAGCACCCAATTGAGCCATAATAATGCTTGTACCTTCCTTAGGCTGAATGTAGAGTGATAATGGAGGATGGAATCACTTAGGAAACAAGTCATTAGGTTTGGCTTGATGGCTAGTTGCATCTCCCCAACCTAGAATCCATCATGATTCACCATAGACAACCATGATCAACCCTTGACAATTCTAGATCTTGAATGAAAGTGAGCTTGAAGACCTATAAGAAAACTTTAATGCTACTCCAAGACTTCAACTTTGCTTGCTTTTGAAAATTGAATGCTTGGATCATGAAATTGATCTTGAAAATGCTTGCTTAGATGAAATAATGACTTTAAATAAGATTGCTTATATAGGCATTAACACCTAATTTAGCGTTATTCAGATCTCAAAAGCTAACATCAACATAAAATTTGAATTAAAACAATGATTTTCCCATTCAAACCCTAAAAAAGCCCCAAATTGGACTCATACGCCACCTTTGGCATATGGGTCCCACCTAGGGGGACTTATACACCAAAGGTGGTGTATGAATCACACCCTATATTTTTGGGGTGGGTTTTTGAATTTTTTTATGTTTTTGATGATTTTGTTGGGTTTTTTGTTGAAATAAGCCTCAAGATCTGAAATAATAGATCTTAGGGGCCTATTAATGATGATTTAAATGGGATTTAATCCAAGGGTACCAAAATAGGTCCAAATTAGGCAAGGAATAGTACTATCTCCAAGAAGGGAGTACAAAATCTGTTGCCACACATATAAAAAAATCCCATCCTCTCTATCAAATCTGATTTATATTTATTGCCTTACGAAGTGGGAAACCACTCTTTCTTCTTTAATATCAAAGCATGGTGATTCCTTTTAAATCAAAAGTCCATCACATGAATGTGATGATACAAAATAATACCATTTTATATCTTTTCACATGAGAAAATGTATTTAATCTCTTACAAAATGATAAAACAATTTTTATATTGATTTTACTATCAATAGATCATACTACCATTATTAGGTGATAGGCTATTTTGTTTGAAGTTTTCGCTGGGATTTTCGTCATCCCAAGCGCGGATTGGTTTTACTGGCATTGGGGTTCTGCCGACTGGCGGGGAGGGTACCTTTTCTTTTGTGGCCACGTGGACATTGGTGGCGATGGAGAATTTTGTCATTGTAACGGGGAAGGTGAATGGTAAGTGTTTGAACTGGAATATTGGAAACATGTGGGTTGGTGGTAGTGGAGGTGGTCTCCTCGAAAGGAGGAAGGTGAATGGTAAGTGCTTGTTCACCCGATGGTTAATGTATTATGTGGTTGTTGTACAATGGAGGCGAACGAAGTAAATGCGGATGAACGAAGTAATGCGATATTAAATGTAGCAGTCTGGGAAAGTATACTTTGATTAAGTTGCATTGTGCAAAAAACAATTGTAGTGTTGGTTTCATGGTAGACGACTGTGAAAAAAATGTTGGCGTTGGCTCCATCACTGGTTTGAAAGCGTCTTATGCTAGATTGAAAACTGGTGTTCTCTGGAATCTGTAAGTTGTTTTACATGGGTGGTTTGCATGGATGGTTAATTTATTATCTATTTCTTCTTGTCTAATGTTTGTATCTTTGGCATTATACCCATTGTCAAGATTTGAAAATGAGTATTGTTCTGCATCGATGAAGGAATTGTAGTTAAATGTTATTTCTTTCATAAAAAAATTGCTTAGGGTTAGTAATTTTTTCACTGTTTGTTTATGGTTTTCGTTATCTATGTGTATCTTTCGCATTGCAACCATCACAATAGGAGCGATTTTGATTAAGTTGCATTGTCGAAATAACCATTGTGGTATTGGTTTCATAGGAGGCCATTGTAAAAATCCTTGCCTGCGGCTTTGTCGGTGGATTAATAGTAGACTATTGTAAAAAACTATGTCCTTCGACTCTGTCGCTGGTTTGATAGCAGGCTGTTCGCAAACCGTTTTATGCCAGATTGAAAACTCTTGTGCTCTGGAATCTATAAGTCCTTTTACATGTGTAGTTTACATAGATGGTTCATTTATTGTTGATGTCTTCTTATTATATGTTTATATCTTTGGTTTTATTCCCATTTTGGAGTTTCGAAAGAGATTATCATTGTCTATGGATGGAGAAATTGCACTAAAATCTTCTTTCTTTGTTCAAAAAGTATGGTTAGGGTTAGTTATTTGTTCACTCTTGGTCTATTGTTTTGGTTTTCTATGTGTATACCCATTCTCGAGATTTGAAAGAGATTATCATTCTCTTTCTTTCTTCCATCAAAAAATATGGTTGGGCTTGGCTATTTGCACGTTGTTGGTCCATTGTTTTGGTTGTCTATGTGTATCTTTGGTGTTGTAGCCATTACCATGGGAGCAATTGTATTTATTTGTGTGTAGGGTTTAGGGTTGTATGAAAGCATTAACAAATTGGAGATAAAATTACTTTGGTGACTGTCCAGTACTATTCTAGCAGGCCTTTTACAATTTCTCTATTCGTGGTGATGTAGCTTGAATTTTCAATGAAGCTTGTGGGGTTATACTAATTTTTACATGGTTTCTTTGCATAGATGATCTCCAAAAAATATGGTTAGGGTTAGTTATTTGTTCACTCTTGGTCTATTGTTTTGGTTGTCTGTGTGTATAGCCATTTTCAAGATTTGAAAGAGATTATCATTCTCTTTCTTTCTTCTGTCAAAAAATATGGCTGGGCTTGGTTATTTTCACATTGTTGGTCTATTGTTTTGGTTGTCTATTTGTATCTTTGGTATTGTAGCCATTACCATGGGAGCAATTTTATTTATCTGTGTGTAGGGTTTAGGGTTGTATGAAAGCATTAACATATTGGAGATAAAATTACTTTGGTGGATGTCCAATATTATTTTAGGTCTTTTACAATTTCTCTATTTCTGGTGATGTAGCTCAAATTTTCAATGAAGCTTGTGGGGTTATACTACTTTTTACATGGGTGCTTTGCATAGATGATTGATGTATTGTAAACGTCTTCTTGTTTTATGTTTCTATCTTTTGTGTTATACTCATTTTCGAGAATTGAAGGAGATTATCGGTCTTTGGGGGTGGAAAGTGTGTAGTTAAATCTTCTTTGCTTCATGAAAAAAATATGGATACGGCTACTAATTTTTTGCTATTGAGTGCTATTCTAATACCTCTTTAACAATTTCTCAATTTCTCTATAATATTTAGTTCAAAGTGGGGGGTTGTATTCATTTTGCAAAAAATATTGCTATGTCTTGGGTTTATGAGTTGTATTTAATGTGGCTTCACGAAAATTGTAGATAAATCTTCTTCCTATCGTCGAAAAGATATGGTTGGGTTGAGTGATTTTAGTGTTCCTTGTTTATTGATACATATGTAGACACATATATATACTTTGTGCATCTAAGTTGTTACCGTACACATGGTTTGGTTTTCATTTTCAATGAAGCTTGTGGGGTTATACTCTATTATACATGGGTGTTTTGCATAAATGATTAATTTATTGTTAATGTCTTCATTTTATATGTTTCTTTCGCTTTCTACCTGTTACCATAGGAGCAATTGTAGTTAAATCTACTTTTTGTCGTTGTTGGTCTACTGTATTGATTATCTATGTATATCTTTGGCGTTGCATCTATTAGCATAGGAGGAATTGTAGCTATTTGTGTGTGGGGTTTAGGGATCTATGAAACCATTCACATATTGGAGATAAAATTGTCTTGGTGGGTGTTTACTATTATCCTAATAGCTCTTTTTACAATTTCTCTATTTGTATATGATATTTAGTGTTAGGTGATGTAGCTAAAAATTTCAATGGAGGTTGTGACCTTATACTGATGTTTGGATGGGTATTTTGCATACATTATTAATTTATTGTTAATGTGTTCTAATAAGCTTCTATCTTTGGCATTATAACGATTTTGAGACTTGGAAGAGACTACTGCTCTTTGCAGGTGAAGAAATTGCAGTAAAATGTTCTTCCTTTTGTGGGAAAAATATGGTTAGGGTTACTAAAATTTGGCTATTCAGTATTATGCTAATAGGTCTTTTACAATTTATGTATTTCTTCGTATTGTCAAAGAGATATCATTGGGCTGAGTGATTTTTGTGGTCCTTGTTTATTATTTGTAGTTATGGCTATGCAACTTTGGCTTTTTGTAGTTAAATCTTGTTTCCCTCGCTATTGGCCTACTGTTTAGATTATTTGTGTATATCTTTGGCATTGGGAGCTCTATTTACTATGGGTTTAGGGAAATTGTAGTTAAATATTTTTCCTTCCATTAAAAAAATATGGTTGGGGTGAGTAATTTTTGTGGCCCTTGTTTATTGTGGCTCTTTCAACAATGTGATTTAATCAATATACTTTCTCACACATTTTACAATAGATCAATGTTAAAACTATCAAGCCTGCTATCGAAAGGAACAATTAGCAGAGGCTAGGTCACATGAATAATAAATTAATGATTTATGCAAAATACCCATGTAGACATACATATATATATATAAATGTAAATATATAGACATATGTATACATGTATATATACATTTCTACATATGCATACATATATACTTGTAAATATATACATAGATATATACATGTATTTATATGCATATATATACATGTAAACATATAGATACTCATATACATGTAGACAGAGATATATATATACACGTGTACATTAAATTAATCATTGATGCAAAATTACCATGTAAAACCTCTTACAGATTCTGTGGCACAACAACCTTAAATCCCCCCAAGATGCTATAGGACAAAGCAGAATGTGACGAGTTTAACAATGGTTTGTTGGTAGAGCAACACTGCACTCACTATTTGCACAATGCATCTCAATCAATATAAAACCCTTGAACCTACTATTAGCAAGAACAATAAGCACCGAACGAAAGGCATGAAGAATAAATAATGTGCTATCAAACCAACACCACAATGGCTCTCTCAACAATACAACTTAATCAATATACTTTCTCACACATTTCGCAGTAGTTGTAGTTTGCATTAGTGTTAAACCCCTTCAACCTTGTATCAAAAGCAACAATAAACAAAGAACCAAAGACATGAACAATAAATTAATCATTTATGCAAAATACCCATGTAAACATAGAGATATATATATATACATGTAAACGTATAGACATATATATACATGTATACATGTAGATATACATGTGTATATGCATGTCTACATATGCATACATATATACATGTAAACATATACCTAGATATATACATGTATACATATACATACATATATATATACACACACACATGTGTATATACATATAATTTATCACAGGTTTTGCAGCACTCCAGTGTTAAAACCCTCGAGCCTGTTATCAAAAGGAACAATAAGCAGAGCTGGAAAGGCATGAACAATAAATTAATCATTTATGCAAAAATACCCATGTAAAATATGCACATATTTATATATATATACATGTAAATATATACATACATATATACATACACAGTTGTATATAGATGAAATTAGTTTTCCTTGTGTTATATAGTAAATGTCTTTTTCATAGATTTTCTATGCTTTCAGTATTTTCCTATAATATTGTGCCGAATAGTGCTACTTGGATGATGAATTGGCAAGTGAACTGTTATATAGATTGGTCCAGGTACGATATAATTTATCTCTCTTGCCTTTATATTTATTAGCACTGAAAGCATATCTATATTTATTTGTTAGTTAAACAAGTGCAATCAAGGAAAATGCACATCATCACAACACATGGATAGAATAATTAAGGAAAAAATATTTTCAAGTCTTTGAAAAGATCAGTGCATGTCTACTTCCACGTCTATATATATGTATTGATAAATATATGTATGTATGTTTTACTAATAGTTCTGTTACAATTTCTCCATTTATTCTATAATACTCAATGGCAGATAATGTGGTTGCTATTATACAATTCCTCTATTTGTTAGCAGACTACAAAGAAGGTGGGCATCAAAGTAAAATGAAAACCATGGCAACTCAATGAATCTGCAAATGTATATAGGCAAAGTGAGCAATAAATTACGTGGCCATTCACAATCTATAGTGTCCTCTTTGTAAGGATTTGAAGTGAAATCAATTAGAGGGATTCAAAGGGGCTAATTGTACAAAATGAGTATGCCAACAAAGATGCACAGAGTGTATATACGTGTCTACATATGTATATACGTATGTGTATATATGTATGTATGTATGTATGTGTACACACACAAAATTGACATCATGCATAATCATATTCACTTGTCAATTAAATAAACCAAGTTTAATTGATTAATCTCCTAAGGATCATCCACTTAAATTGAATAAATTACCTTTATTTAATTTAAGACTATCATTATCCCTCTTTGATTAAATAAATCAAACCTTTATTTAATTAAATCTCAAATCACCTTTCATCTCCCTTTGATGTAATTTAAATCCCTAAATCTAAGTCAAATGGGTTAAAATCACCTAACATCATCTAAACTAATCTAATCCTAATTAATCTAATCTAATCAACCATTACATCCTCTAGCTTTTCCCGATTGCACAAATAAATCAATTTATTGATTTATTAAATTCATCATTTTCTTTCAACATTGCATAAAAAGAGAATATTCTTCCAAATTTGAATCTCCCCTCAATTTGACATGTACATCCAACAAGGCATTTATGAGATCTTACATGTCTCTTGCAAAGGTCAAAATCAGCATTTAACTCTCAAATTCAAATTTCAAATCTCCCCCTCTTTGGCACATTGACCAAAATGTGCTCATTCCTCAACCTATCACAAGTTGACAAATGGCTCCTTCCTATTAGTGGATCTTTAGTCCCATATCCTCCATGTTTGGCATTCTTTTATCCTTCTTGGCTATAAATGGAGACCTCTTCAAGGCATTTTCACCATCAAGCTTGTCAAGGGTTGGGAAAAGGGCTTCTTTCCACATAAGCACCAATCCACTATGGGATAGGTTTGAGCATGCTTAGTCTCTTTGGTATTTTATCACTTTGTTTTGATTATTTAGCATGATTGAATATCTCATATGGATGTTTGATTTGCTGTATTTAATATGGCATTATTACTAATGTTCACCAAAGTTGAAGTATTTGCAAATTTAGCAACCACATTATGGTGCTAGAAGGAGGGCATAAATATAGTCTTTGTCTTTGTTCACATCCATTTATTGTTTCCTTTTCTTTAAATATTCCTTCATATTTTTCTTCTTCCTTTATTGTTGCAACTTTTTCTTTGATTTGTATGCAATTTCAAAAAAAAAAAAAACTAAAAAGTACGAGATCAAGAAATCGAAGTTCCAAATATTTTCATGCCAGGTAGGAGTATAGATTTGACTGATATTATGAGGTGCAGATTTTTATTTAGTTGGTTAATCCACGCTTTAGGCAAGGCTTATTTTAAGTGCAATGGTTGAATTCCATTTATCTCAGTTAATGAATTAGCTATTTTTTTCAAGCTAGTTCCAAACTTTTATTTAGATGGTACACTTGGGAGCCTTGCACAGGCCATGCCTCCCTCTTGAGAGGGTCAGTGAAGCTCATGATCCCAACCTCTCTCCTCTGACATTCAACCTTAAAAGGCCATCAAAGTTCTTTTAATATTTTTCAATGCTTCTGTTGAGAGCCTTGGCCTGTGTGCCTTCTTTTAGCCTTTGTGCTATTTTAGCCGATCATTCCTATATTTAGCAGATTCGTCCAAGTTTTTTTGATGGTGTAATCATTTGGCACAGTGATTTTTATTTTTGCGGTATTATTTTAATACATTTTGTGGTAAATTTTAAGCTGAAAAAGAGAGGAAGCACTTCAACATATTTTTGCATTGATTATCTACAATCTTGTTCAAATTTATATTGTACCAAAGTCCATGTCAGGGATGTCATTTTGAAATGCTTTATCTGATGTTCATCGTTGTCATTGCTTCCATCCTTTCCTTGATATCCTGAAAGTCCATGTTCTACATGAATAAATCACTTTGGTTGTTTCTTTCTAGATCTATATTCATTTCTTAGTGCAGGTCTGGTCACTATTGGCGCAACAGTCATAGCACCCTTATCTCCACTAGCATCTATAGATTTGGCCAACCACAAGGAAGAGCAGCAGAAACCACACTAGGGGAATCATTAAGGTGCTAAGAGCGCTGGTGAAGGGGCAAGAAATTAAAGCAGGCAGCCAAATAGGTGCCACCATCAGTAATCTGCTCATTGCAGGTCAGGGAAATAAAGGAGTACAAACAATAACTAATATAATGATGCATGATGCCAGGTGCAAACAACAAGATGGTCAATGTCATGCGGAACTTTAAGGGTTCTCAATCCCCTTACAAATCTTTGTTCACTGATACACAACAGGTATAACTACAACAACCTACAAATTCATTTATCGCTAGGTATGTTAGCTTCTAAAAGAATGATTTGACCAATAACACTATGACATTATCTATTAGATGTTTGTTTCTTCTTCCACAAGCAAGCATATATTTTTATTTCTCATTCTGCTCAATTCTTTGCCTCTTACATAGCAGCATATTATCATTTCATCTACACACCAAACTACTGATCCACAAACAATAAGATTTATAACCATTATGTGGCTTTCTTTGTGGGCTTATTAACTTGGCAAGCTCCCATGCGCTAAAACCATTCAATTGCCATATGTGGATGTTAATGTCTAACTAGTGGCCTATCTACATCTCTTTATGTAAATGGTGGTATTCAATGTCACCGTCAATAGCAATCAGGATCAACTGCAAGTCTTTAGCTTTGTCGGGTCTATTATGGTTGAGTCATAGGCAGTAATAATGTTTTCACATATGATGTTGGAACACTACAATTTATTTTTTACTAGAGACGCCCTTGCAAGTGGAAGTATTAAATGTGCAGTCAATTCCATCAGTAATCACGCTGCAAAATACATAAGGTATCAATGTACATGTTTAAGAGATTTCTCGACAACCTCTTCTCTAATACGCCACCCTATCGGTACAAGTGAGTTAATGAAAGCGGTGAATGTGGGCTGTGAAGGCGTAAGTCTTGCATACTTATCTCTAGCCATTTGGAAAATACTGGTGGAAAAGGCAACATTTTGTTTTATAGTATGTATTTTATTAATTTTATCAATAAGACTTGGCCCCATCGTGATAATCTTCCCTTATCAATTTAATTTTCATTGCCTTACTTTGAAACAATGATTCATGCTTGTCAATATCAAAGATGCGTGTTGTATTAGGATCTTGGCTGTAATTTTCAATGATATAAACATCTTTTAATAGCAAAACTTTATGTTCAGGTTGCAGCTTGCATAATGTCAGCAAGATATCTTCCGCCCCTATTTTAATGTTTTTCTTTTTGGAGCTTACAGGGTACTGGCAGTAAGTTTAAGTAGACGGACATTGAACGAAGTGGCTTTTTTTCAAATTTTCTTAGGTTGTGTTTTTCTTGACATATCATTTATTGGCACCTATAATATCAATTCAAGCCTTTGTTTCTACACTTATTTTTGTTCACAGCGATAACAATGTTATTTCATTCACAAAGATGATATTACTTACTGCAAGATCACAAGTCACAGTGATAAATAGATAGAGTAATGTGTGCACTGTATTATTATCATCATTTTTATTGACTAACATCACAATAATTTCCATTATCTTTGTATCTCTGCAAAGCTATGTTGTTGAATATTAATTATTTACAGAGACATTCCCACTATGACAACTCAAAACTTTGGTGGTTCGAGCTTTAGAGGATTTGAATGCATGCAAGAAGGTTTGCGGCTTGAGGACTTGACATCACCAATTCTCTTCACCAAATATCTCAGGTCTCCAGTAGTCTAAGTACTAGACAATTGTTTCACCACCTGCCACTGTTGTCATCATGAATCTTGGATCGAGTTCCTTCAATGCAAGGATAAAAGGATCAAAAAGCCACGTATCATTGTAGAGTAGCTGAGCTTTTTGAAATATCTCTAGTTGGAAGTGGAGTGAATTTATGAGGGCAGAATTACCAAATTGTCAATTTTTAACATTTATTTTCTTGGAGTAATCCATTTTCTTAATTGTTTATTGAATATATCAATAATTGATATGCAGACTTCGTGAAGATGATGAAGTAACAAGGCGAAAGATCCAAGAACATAATAAGTAGATTTAAGTTCAAAAAGTGGGAATTAAACTTAGCATTTTTAAATGCTTATTGTAATAACTTGAAGCATCCATTTTTCCACTTTCGTTTTCTATTTTGGGACAACTCACTTCCGATTTGGGTTTAAAATCAATCATTGTTTTGATCTTTTCAAAGTTGGTATAAAATTGAACGATAGAAACTAACTAGTCTTTACTTTTGGGCTAAAAGTTGAACAAACAACCTCACACTCAAGTTTGGTACTTTAAAAAGAACTCACAATAGCTTTAAAAGGTTAAAACGAACATGTATCTTTTATGCTTTGTGATCTTTTTCGCAAAAGAATCTCATTTAAAAAGGCGTATGCACTTCTCTCGCGCTTCACGGCGATCTTGAGAATCAAAAGTATTTTTGATGACATTAAGTTGCATAAAATATTGCCTCCACACTTCATTTTTGGAACTAAAATTGAACAAAGCTTGCGAGTGTGAGTTAGGTATATCGCGTGTGTTCTCCCTTTGTTTCTAAAGGAAGGATGATCGAACTACGGATGTGCTTGCTCATTGTTGTTTACCTTTAGAGGGGCCTACCTAAGAGACACATCCGAAAGGAGAACTCGAAGGTGACTCCAACCGGTTTTTCATTCGTGCCAGTATATAAATGGATAAGACTAAATTGTCAAGTCGTCATGGTATGTAGGCCTTAGCCATATAGTGTCTTTCAAAATGGGGTATTACCGTAAAAACTATAAGCACCCCTAGTAGGATTGATTAAAGCCTTTAGTGGCTTGCTGGATGCTCGCAAGGTACCATGTCCCCGATGTCTCGTCATTAAGAATCTTGTTTGTAGTAGCCAACTAGTCCATCCAATGAGTTTATCAAAGTTGTGCATTGGAACATAGATTACAAGAAGTTACTTGCCATGTTCGATCTTGGTTAAAGTATAGAGGTTAAGACTTCATTCTTAACATACCTTTATACTCTCTCCTTGGTTGCATGTAAAATCATCTCTTCTACTACAAAGGGCATGAGGCAATCCCACCAAGAAAAATGTACCAATTGAGCTAGGATGTTATATTGCTTGTGAGTCAGTTTGAAAATACAGTCCTTGGATCCAAAATATCGAAACCAACATTCAACAAATCATCAGAATTTCAAACTCTTTGAGAGGAACAAATACCTTTGAAAAGTCCACGTGTTACTGCTTGTCCCTAGGGGTTCTTATCCCTAGAAGGCTTCTAAACACTGAGACCTACATATTGATCTTTTCATTCCAAAGTCAACAATAGGAAACTATGCTCTTGAAACCTTGATTTTCACATATTGAACCTTGTGGAATGGAAAGGAATTGAGACATAGACGTTTAGTTTGAAAACTAAGCAAGAAGTGTGTTTGTGGTAAAAGCAAGTCATTAACCAAGATTAACTCAAATTGAACCCCACACATGTGCTTGTTTATCTTTTTTATCATTTTTCGAGCAAACATTGGTCTATTGGTTTGAACTACTCTTATAGAAAAGTGTGTTCTTAAATATCTTGGTCTAGTAAACAAAGTCTCTCTAAGTCTCTTAGGATGAAAATCAAAATCACCTCAAACAATTCTTGGAAATCTTGAAAAAATCCCTCATGCTAAACTTTGGGCAAATCATTTGAACCAAATCAAAATCATTTCATTTGTTTAGATGTGTGTAGATGAATCCTACTCCACATATTTAGTCAAAATTATTGGTCTTTTTGAACAAGTCTATCCCTCGATAACATCCAACATCTTGCGGTTTATGAGTTCACTATCAAAAATCCAAAATCAAATCAAATCAAAATCATCTTATTTGGTTAGGTGTGTCTAGATGAATCCTTCTTTACACATTTAGTCAAATTAACATCTTGTGGAAAAATTTACTCTAGGACAACATCCAACCCCTTAGATTTTATGAGTTCACTATCCAAATCAAATCAAACCAATCTCAAATCAAATCAAAACATCAATCCAAGTCCTAAATATTAGTATCCTCTTCAAGGTTTCCTAAGAGTTCCAATCATTCACCAATCATCCATCTTTCATATCTCATCACCATCATTTTGATCCTTAAAATCTTAGACTTTATTTTTTGTACCTAGAGTTTAGATTAACCCAAAGAATTAAAGGTTCACCTCCCACATTCTTGAAAATTGGTCCTTACTTCACAGTCCAAACTAGACCTCAACACAAGAAAAATGTGTAATATAAACTTGGTCCATACATCATGAGCGGTCTAAACCAACCAAACTCTCAAAGCCTTACAATGCCGATTGATTATCAAAACTCATATTTATACAATCTGTACATGGGATCATTATCCCTGGCAAACCTCAATGGTACAACAAATGTGAGTATGCCTAGTCAAAAGATTGGAACACCTTTCCCGATGGTAGATTTAAATCCAAAACTAAAAATCTATGAACCAAACACCCAAAGCATGAGCCTTCAAATGAAAAAAATCAAAGTTAATTAAATCAAGGCAATACGATTCCCAACCACAAGAATGTTCAATTTCAACCTATCACATGCGAAATCTAAACATCATCCCAAGTCAAAACACCTTCCAAAATTAATTTTTCCATGATCCCATGCAAACACCACAAGTGTACATTCCAAATCTACTTGAACAAATTCCGAATCAACTATATCAAGGGTGCCAAGATCAAAATCAACACCAATTTTTACTAGACCAAATTGTTTCACTTGAAAAACTAACTGAAGCCTTGAAACAAAAGACATTTTTACTCCAAAATCAATGTACTCTACCATTGATTGAACCATGTCATCAAAGCAGTGAGTTGTGGCCGCGACCACATCAGGAACAATATCTCCAATTTCAAGAGGTTGGTTATCAAGATCAACAACCCCAATCACCCCATCTCGAAGATCAATCACCACATCTCCAAAATCAATCTCAACAAGGTCAATTTAAAGTAAAAATCTCACAAGGGATCAAACACAAATACACACCACTTGAGAGACCAATCAAATCAATCCTGCAACAATTGGTACAAGAAAATATCATCAAGCTCCCTGTATATGGGAACTATCAAGAACCCCTAGTTAAACCACCAGGGTATAAGGAGGAGCACCATTGTGATTATCACAAAACAAAGGGACACACAACATCAAGTTTTATTTGAATCAAAAATCTCATCCAAGACTTCATTGATCAAAAAATAATAACTATTGGGGACAATGATGAAGATTCAATCACCGGCGATAGCATTGACAATCTCTCCACCACAATTGGTGAAAAAAATGATCAAAATCTATCAATCAATGAGCACCTTGAAGTTGTGTCTACCATCCAATGATCAAATCAACATATGTCAAGAGTCACTTTTTAATCATGATCAAAATCCACTAACAATACCCTACAATGATCCAATTCAAGAAATGTCAATATCATTTGACCCTACGGTTGAAGACATTGACAATATCTCTGCCGCAATTGTTGAAAAAAATGTTCAAGACCCATCCATTAATGAGCACATTGAAGAGGTTTCCACCTCATCTGATGACCAATTCGTCATACATCAACAGCCACTTTTTAGTGATCTATTTCAAGGAGTGTTAGAATTATTTGATTCTATTGACATAATGCACGATCCATCGACCAATGATCATATTGAAAATGTCTCTACATTGCCTTATGAGTTAGAGGACATATCTCAAAAATTTATTCCAAAGAATGATCAAACTATTTCACCAAAGTATAGCAATGGTCCTTTCCAAGACATGTTGACCACCTTTGACCCCATAGTTACAGATAATGAAGGAATCCTCAACTCGACACTTGATCCAAGTCCACTCAAAGATCAAGAGGATATCAAGCCACTTCCTAGGCCTAATGAAGATATTCAAGGACCATTTTTAAGCAATCCATCCTTTGAAACTGACCCATGTCAAGAACTTGATCCAAAGCATGACGAAAGCAACTCCGAAATCATTCAAGATCAAGAATTTGTATCTCCAAGATACTACAATGATCTAATGGACACTCTCTTGTCTATACAAGCTGTCACAAATGATGATCATATCCATATAACACATACTCCTCCATCTACCCATGAGATGCTTTATATGGATGGATACATAGATGATCTTCATTCAAAATAGGATTCCTTTACTCCTGACATTATGACACAAAAAGAGCAGGTTATTGATTCCGATGTCGATGAAGCAGATCAAGAATCTCAAAATTTGTATTCAAGTACACGTATCTTGGCAAGAAAACTTCTTCAAAAAAGATATCGATGGAACATTATGATAGAAGCATCTACATTGACACCATGAGGTGGTTCAACATGAGCTTAAAATCTTTAAAAAAATATAAAAAAATAAAAAATATGAAAATCCAATAAAAATCAAAAAAAGGATTGCAAACAGTAAAGAAAAAAAATGTCCTCTAGTGAAAACCACCACAGTGGCACTTTGGATAGGGACAATGATGAAAACCTTAAAAACATGAATCATGTGTAGAATCGAGCATCTGTGTGCACTATTTTAGGAGAAAGCATCTCATCCCATCCATAATAAATCCAACATTTCATCCATCTTATCTAGATAATAAATCCATTCATCCCTGAACCATTTATCAAATACATTTTCATCCATCTGCATCCATTGTCCAAGTTATTTTGATCTTGATAAAAGTTTGGTGCACACTTCACACTTGCTTATGGTAAACATCTTGGCATGGTTCATTTTCATTGATCCTATCCTATCCAATATTATTTGAGCCATGAAGCATTATCCAATGAAGCATTCCTTCATTCAAACACCTTATCTTATCATAAGAAAATCCATATCCCTCTAGCCATACACCTATCCAAGCGTCCATCCATGACATT
This sequence comes from Sequoia sempervirens, assembly GCA_007258455.2. Lineage (NCBI taxonomy): Eukaryota > Viridiplantae > Streptophyta > Pinopsida > Cupressales > Cupressaceae > Sequoia > Sequoia sempervirens. Next base: position 342,042,298 of record VDFB02000008.1, read on the forward strand.
CCCTACATTGCTAGACACTGGGGGTAGATAGATGCATCTTGCTTTGAGAATAAAACTTGATTTATATCCTCTGACTTATGTGGCAATCTGAACATTTGGCAAATGTGAAAGCAAATTGGTCAAAGCATTTGTGATCCGAAATCCAAATCACTAGCCCATGGCATATTTTTACAAGAATATGTTCCTTATTAGGCTTTATCTTTCATCAAACATCAATCCAAACAATCACTATCAGTCACATCTAATTACCACTTCATCATCACATCAAATCATTCAAACAAATTTTGTTCCAAATCAAGCTTCAAAATCCTGATCAATCAAATCCAATCAATCCATCATCATCTTGGGATATCCATCCTAATCCTTTTGTTGCTTAACACTATCCTTACATTTTTGTGTATCCTCAAAAATCTTATCATCATCAACCCATCATCATCTCAGGATATCCATCCCAATCCTTGTGCTGCTTAACACTATCCTTGCATTGTTGTGCATCCTCAACAATGTTATCATCATCGATTCATGAATCAGATAAATCAACCTTAGCTTGGTTCTCAACAAAATCCCAAAATAGAGCATTGATATCATCACACATATCCATATCCAAATCATCAAAATCATGCAAAAGTCCAAAAAAAATCCAAAAAAAGTCAAAAAGTCAGAAAACATCAAAAACATGGTATCCGAACTATGTCATCTTTCAGCTTAAACGTAGCCAACGCTCATATTTGATTAGCCCCTGAGACAAAAAATAAAAAATCATTCATAAAGTCTCATAAAAACCATAAACATTCAAATAAGCCAAAAATACCAAAAACAGCCTCAAAATATTGCAAAACTCCAAAAACATCCAAATATTTGAAAAATTCCATCCATCTTATCTCGCTTTCACTCAAAATAATCAATCATCCATAATAAACTGATCATCACCTTCATCCTTTGGCAACACAAAGAGAAACAACTGCAACAATTGGAAAAAGAAAACTTCAAACACAAAATAAAAATCGAAGCAACAAATTGATCGAAGCAACAAATTGTTAAACGCAAAATCAAACTCTTGATCATTTTTAGACATGTCAATCAACCATATAAAAATAGCCTATCAATCAACTTATCAAACCATCATCATCTGATACAATGCATGTCCTAGGATATATCATTGCGACAATTGGCATCATTTTGGATATCACCTTGGATTCTTATCCTATCAAAACACATCCCTTTGGTTGAAGGTATGAAGAACATTGGCTTGTTTGTATACTTGATCTTTTCTTTTTATTTATCTTATTGCGATCATTCCAATAACCTCTCGATGATGTCCAAACGAAGGATTTAGAGAGATAGGAATGGGGCAACGATCATTATCATTTGTATGTTGTGCTTGTTGGACGTTCTTGTAATATAACTTGGTGAATACTTTCTTTGTTAGGTACATCCTAGCAAGGTTTCTGTATGTCAAGTGTGAACAAAAATACTCCTATCTGTTTGTCCAGTCAAAGTCCATCACACTAGGTACAATGCCATCTTGGTTCTTTATACCTTGATGTATCTTGCCTACATGTGTTATTAAACATAAGGTAAGTAGCCCTTTTAAAATCCCAATCCTTCATAAGCAAAGCATCATCTATCATCATCATCATCTCTAATAAAGTCTCATCAGATCATGGACTTGTTGGATCCTCTTGTCATCATCTCATTTCTTCTTTCTTCTCTCTGTGCTAACATAACTTCACCGATGCACCCATCTTGCATCCATATTACATCCACAAATCATTAGCATACATAAATATCATAATCATGTAGCATATCACATCATCCACCTCATCCATCTCACATGCATTATATCACCATTTAAGTTGTTTAGGATAATATAGATTGGTTATTCTAAGCATCTTGAAACCATCTCATTTGCATCATCATCATAACCATCCATATGTCTATCTTGAACCTCTTTATCATGAGATCAACCCTCAAATTGAATATTTTCACTCAATCTCTTGAGGGCACAATGTACTAGTGTTCTTTCCGCTGGGGCATCTGAAAAAAAAATTAGAATTTTTTTCAATTTTGATTGCGACAAGCTTATTCTTTGAACCATTGCATCAAGTACATTTCTTAAAAGAGGGAAAAAATGTAGACACACAAAATTGACATCATGCATAATCATATTCACCCGTCAATTAAATAAACCAAGTTTAATTGATTAATCTCCTAAGGATCATCCACTTAAATTGAATAAATTAACTTTATTTAATTTAAGTCTATCATTATCCCTCTTTGATTAAATAAATCAAACCTTTATTTTATTAAATCTCAAATCACCTTTCATCTCCCTTTGATTTAATTTAAATCCCTAAATCTAAGTCAAATGGGTCAAAATCACCTAACATCATCTAAATTAATCTAATCACCCATCACATCCTCTAGCTTTTCCCACTTGGATAAATAAATCAATTTATTGATTTATTAAATTCATCATTTTCTTTCAACAGGGCATAAAAAGAGAATATTCTTCCAAATTTGAATCTCCCCTCAATTTGACATGTACATCCAACAAGGCATTTATGAGCTCTTAGATGTCTCTTGCAAAGGTCAAACTCAACATTTAACTCTCAAATTCAAATTTCAAATCTCCCCATCTTTGGCACATTGACCAAAATGTGCTCATTCCTCAACCTATCACAAGTTGACAAGTGGCGCCTTCCTATTGATGGATCTTTACTCCCACATCCTCCATGTTTGGTATTCTTTTATCCTTCTTGGCTATAAATGGAGACCTCCTCCATTGTTTTAATCCTACACATCTCCACAATCTTAGTATCTCTCTCCACAACTCATCCAATTTCAAGCATTTGCATCTTGTTTATCATATAACTTAGCATCTTCAAGGCATTTTCACCATCAAGCTTGTCAAGGGTTGGGAAAGGGCTTCTTTCCATAGAAGAACCAATCCACTATGGGATAGGTTTGAGAATGCTTAGTCTCTTTGGTATTTTATCACTTTCTTTGTATTATTTAGCATGATTCAATATCTCATATGGATGCTTGATTTGCTGTATTTAATTTGGCATTATTACTAATGTTCAACAAAGTTGAAGTATTTGCAAATTTAGCAACCACAATATCTACATATGTATGTATGTATATATATATATATATGTATGTATGCATGTATATGTGTACGTATGTGTATATATATATGTATATGTATGTGTGTGTGTGTATGTGTAGATGTATGTATGCATGTGTGTATATATATATGTATATGTATATGTATATATATATGTATATATATATGTGTATATATATATGTATATATATGTACATGGTTTGGTGGTTGTGGAGGTGGTGACCTTGATACATGGAAGGTGAATGGTAAAGTGTTTGCTTATGTGGGGGTTAATGCATTCTATTATTGTTGTCTGATGGGGGCCGATGAAGTAAATGCAATATTGAATGTTGTAGTGTTGCAAAGCATACTTTGATTAAGTTGCATTGTTCAAACAACTATTGCAGTGTTATACATACATACATATATATATATATATATTCTTTCTTTCTCATCTGTTTCAACACCTGCCATAAGGAACTCTTGATTATGGTAGCTTGCGCCTTCTGTTATCCATTTGAAATAAAGTTATGTGAGGATAATATATTGAGTAGGTTGCATTGTTGAAAGCGGCATTATTGTGTTGGTTTCGTAGCAGAGCACTGCCTCAGATGCCTGGTCCCTCCTGGTTTAATAGCAAATTGTAGCCACAATAGCTCTTTCGACAATGCAACTTAATCAATGTACTTCCTTGTAGATTATGCAGAAAATATGACTTGCATAGGGTGGAATTAAATACTATAAAGCAACACAAAATTTTTGAAACAACTATTGTCCAACAAATCCTATTCACGGTTTCGCTGACGAAAATCACATTGGAAACTTCAAACAGATAAGAAACCCTCTACATATCCATCTATATACAATCCCTCCTATTTTAATTTGTGTGGTTCTTCACTGTTTCCCTAATAATCCTATTAGAACTTTTGTTTTTCTCTATAATATGTATATATACATGTATATGTATGAATGTACATCTATATATGTATGTATATATACATGTATATGTATGAATGTACATCTATATATGTATGTATATATATGTCTATGGGAAAGTATACTACAAAATGTATGGGAAAATATATTGGTTGGGTTGGTTTGTTGAAATAGCCATTGTGGTGTTGGTTTGATAGCAGACTATTGTAAAATTCTTCAAATATAGAAGAGTTGCCTACAGTTGATAATGACAATGTGGGTCTTGTCTCTTCAACAAAAGATATTCGTAAATGTTGTTCATTGGTGAATAAGTATTGCAAAAAAAATTATGGAACTATAATTTACAAGGCAGTCATTACATAGATTGGTTGTCTTCTATTAACATGTTTCCTGATATTCTTCTACCCTCATCTGTTTAACTATCAATAACTTTCATGATATTGTTTTCCACTCATCTATTTGAATCTGTTTGTGGCAGAGTATTTTATTGTTCAACAAGGATTGTTTTGTAATCTTTAAAATTTTGTAATCTTTAATGTGCTTAATTTGTTTAGATGGAAAATGTTATCATTCAAATATATTGTTGTATATATAGATAAATAGATACATGTGTACATATGGATATATATATCTACTTATTTGTGTTTTTCAAAATGTCTAAATAGAGGAAAAATTGAACCCATATATGTATTTAAGGATTTCTATTCTTGTTGTTCTAAATTCCATTGTTTCTATTAAGAACCATGAAGCAACAAGTAGCAATATATACAAATGATTGCATATAGGCATTTATACAGATATAGCAAGAAGATTGTATGCATTCTAAGTTCTCCACCAGTTGGTATTGAATGTTGGAATACATTAATCTTTGAATTTTAATGTGGTATAGAGTTGTGAATGAGTCAACTACAATTGGAAGATTCCTTGTCTTTAAAGGATTCTACAACTATGTCTGCGGAGTCGAAGTCCGTGGATGGATCTCTAGAGCCTCAAAAAATTGATTTGGTGATTGATTTGGTGTCAACTTGTACACCCGATGCTGCAGAGTCCGGCTCTGAGGATGCCATCCACCATCCTACAAACTCTGATTCTATAAGTTTGGCTTCCTTTATCATTGTACCTGCTGCAAGCTTGCTCTTATTGTTTCCTACCTTTCTTGTTGTTGCTGCTTGATTGGAATTTAGGTGTATACATATATAGTTGGCCCTAGTAGAGGATATAGATATGAAAGTAGACATGCATTGATCTTTTAGAGGATATAGATATGAAAGTAGACATACATTGATCTTTTTGAGCACATAATAATGTATCTCTTCGCAACCTTCATTTTCCTTGCTCTTTTTATCAATTTGGTGTGATGATGTGCATTTTGTTTGATTGCACTTGTGTTTTTAGGCTGCAAAAAAAATCCAACTTTGACTCCATTTTCAATTCATTCCATCAATGTTGGTGATGTTGTTTCCTCTCTGGTCCTTCAACTTTTTTCTTTCAAATAAATTTGGTGATGATGAAGGGCAGGCTGAGTGATACAAGGTTGTCTTGTCTGGTGGCCACCATTTGTAAATAGGAACTCTCCCTTCCAAATGAAATGATATGTTGTTTACAGGTGCCTTGAAAATAGGGTCCCTTGTATGTTTAAAATACTACGTCTATAGGAATATCCAAGATTCAAGGTGGGTTGCGTTGTTTGTTGTCTATGTTAAAAAATTATCTCTTTTTTTTCTGCCTCATATAATCTATCCAATACATTGTTTTGCTTCTTTTCCAAGGCCTTAATCATATCCAACTTAGTTGTAATTATGCTTGATTGTCAAGCTATTGAGACCCCTAGGTATTTGTTCAATCAGCAAGAAGAGAAAATGTTGGTGCCTGACTCACCTTCTTCTAAACGAGCCCCTAAATTTGGTTTATAGGTGTCCCCTAAAAAACAAAATAGCCCTCCAAAGGTCATCCCTATTAAAGCTTTGAAATTTTTTTCAAAATCTTTGGACAGTGAAAGGGCGTGTAACACATATTAGGGAGATGCATCATTTCTAGAAACAAAGAGGTGAAGGGCAACTGTTTAGTTTTGACATTATAGATGTGGAGGGGATAGAAATACGTATTACTTGTTTTGATGATATTCTTGAATTGCATTATGGTCGAGTAGAGGTGGGGTTTACTTATTTAATATCGAGGGGATTGGTTAAGGAAGCCAATAAAATATTCAATAAATTAAATAATAATCTTGATATTTTTTTGGATAAAAAATCAACAATAAAATGATCTGAAGATGACATTCTTGTCCCAAAAAAAAAAATTCTTTTGTGCCGGTTAGTGAAATAAGCAACTATAGTGATAACAACTTCGTTGATATTATTGGCATTGTAGTGCATGTTGGGTACATTTCAACTGCTCGTAGGAGAAATGGATCTGAAACAATCTGACGAACCATTAAACTATATGATGTCTCCACTTATTTCATTGATGTTAATTTGTGGGGCACAAGCTAGCAAGAAAAAGGTGATACCTTGCACCAGATTTACCTTTCTGGCGAAATAGTGATTGTTGCTATCCATAGTGGCCGTGTAGGCTACTTTAATGGAAAATTTATCAACACATCGATAGGAACAGTCATTGAAATTAACCCTTCTATTCCTGAGGAAAACACTCTTAGATCCAAGGGGACAATTAAAGTAGACCAAGTAGCTTCAACTTCTTCTGCACCTCAGAGGTTGCATACTTCAAATGATAGAGTTACTATTGCATTTATCTTAAACAAATGCCTCCATTTGGAAGAAACTGTTGAAGCCATTTTTAAAGCAACCATTCAAATTGCAAAAATTAAGTCTTTTTGTTACCCTGCTTGGACCCCTTGTTGGTTAATGGTAAAGAATGCAAAAGGAAATGCACATGCCCCCGTGCTGATGTTTGGTTTGGTGATCATTTCTAGATGGAAATTGAGGAATGCAACTATCACTATCCTCTGCAGTTAAAGCTGCAAGACCATTCAGGAAGCCTTTTGTGTGTTGTGTTTGATGAAGCTGCCACTAGTTTGTTGTAGATGCCAACAAAAGACCTCTATGCATTGCAGGACAACTCTGACTCTACAAAAAATCATGTTGTTGTTATTAAAGGCCTTGTTTGCAAAGCATATACCTTTACTACTTTGATTAGAACATAAATGTATAATTCAGAGGAACACCTGAAAACAATGATTGCGAAAGCAACTAAAGTTGATTTCAAAGTAGAGTGTAAACTATTGCTTGTAGACATAATGAAGATATCTACTCCTTCTCCAAAAAAAGGCTCCACTAGTGATCCTACGCTTTGACTTCTCTTTTGCACTTCTGATCATTTCTCATAGCTTTGACTTTTAAATGCTGACTACAACATGCTAAGACTTTTGTTTAAGAAATATGGACATAATTTATACCTATGTTTTCATCTACATATTTGCACGTTTATTGACCTGCCATCTTTTTTATTATAGAATGGTGCATCAATTTTGTTGTCACTCTTCCTTTTGAATATTTCAAATCAGTTGGATGGTTATATGATATGTTTACATAGATTACAATTTGAAAGACAACTGAACAATTTATTTCCACATATATTTCAAATATTTTCTATACACATAATACTTGACAATATATTTTAATATATATTAAATATTTTGTATATGGCTAATCATTGAGATTAAACTTCTTTATGTCACATTTAAAATCTGCAAGAATCGTATAATTTTTTTTATTATGCTAAAATCAGGAGTGATAAATTATTTATTGCATCAGTTTAATGACATTGTATTTGATTTAAATTTTCTTTGAATGCTAATCACTCTTGGTTCTTGGTTGTCGTTGGCATACAAATTTAATGATATATATATATATATATATATATTCTTCTAGGTATAATAAATATCAAATGTAGGTCAGAGATAAACTTATCTCGTGCCTAGACCAATCTATATAACAATTCACTTCCCAATTGAATATTCAAGCTATTATAAAGACATTTACTATATAACAGCTACCTTCACAATTGTAAGTTTATGATTTCTTTGCAAAGCTTATTCAGCAATGAGGAACATTTAGGGAGATCGTTTGTTTAAGAGGTAAGGTCTAGTCTAT